>OV815301.1:6967500-7592500 GCA_929108375.1 Gymnoscelis rufifasciata
AAACAAACACCTAATTTTCTCATCCAAACCTATTCTTGTAAATCAATTTCTGTACACGAAGAATCTGACAAAATGCTATTTACAAAACCTATATCTAAGGACTTTATAAAACAAGTTATCCTTAAGCTTTCGTTTAAAGCGCATTCCAATATAAAACTAATTTTAAAATTTATGAAAAGCCCTATTTATATAAAGTAAAACACCATAATATTTAGTAATGTGCACGCGATGCGCTTTCATTTGATACCACACTCAAGTATATTTGCAGATGTTCGGTTTTCCTTCCCTACTCTCACCCATATAACTTTTATAAGTTCATGAAGCATGTCTAAGAACACTTGCGCCAAACTCACCTTTCATACAAAAAAAGACTAAATTGAAATCGCTCCATCAGTTCGGGAGCAATGATGTCCCAGACAGACAGACACGTCAAACTTATAACACCCCTCTTTTTTGGTCGGGGGTTAAAAATATGATGAATATCGCCTATAACTCCACAATAGAGGTAGATACAGTTAGGCGATGTTGTTTTTTTTTCTTAAGGAAAGCAAATTTACTAGTTGGAATGTGGCCTTTACCACAGATTATGTATCTAATCTGTGCCTATACGAAGTCTCAAAATTGATTTTGAATCCATGGTCGATGTGCCATCTGGGGTTTAATCGTTCGGTACCAAATGCCCTTCTCCCGAGAGCCTTCGTCAAAATACTCTTGCCAAACCTCACAACACTGTAGGAGTTTAAAGTTTAGTTTAATATGTATTACTAGCGACCCGCTTCGGCTTTGCACGGGTGCAATGCTGATACACTACAGAAAAACTGTGAACGTTGTATATAAAAACATAGCGGCCCGCTCCGGCTTCGCACGGGTATAAAATATATAGCCTATATGATTAAAATCGATCCAGTAGTTTTGAGAAAACCACGGCCTTAGACGCGCTGCCGGTCGGTGCCGCGCCGCAAACGCTACGTCCCGCAAATTTTAAATCTGTTATATCTTCGAAAATATTATGATGTAAAGAGCCATATAGATCTATATTAAATGAACAATGTTTTTAAGGTATTTAATTGGAAAAGGATTAATACTGTATTGGTTAAAATCGCTTCGGAAATTAGCCTAAAAAGTAAATGACAAAAAAAAGTTATTGTGGGTTATCCTATTTATATAAGAGATAGACATATACCATCACGGACTTTTCTGTAGACCTTTTCAATGTGTACAATACTTAGTACATTATTTTGATAAAACTCGCCTGCGTTTGCAATGTAAGCGGAAAAAATGTAATTATTTACGACATCACATTAGAAACCTCAAAAATAACAGTACTTCTGTACTATGTAATGGATGTTATTATACATATAAACCTTCCTCTTGAATCACTCTATCTATTAAAAAAACCGCATCAAAATCCGTTGCGTAGTTTCAAAGATAAGGTTCTAGGTAATTAGGAACCGTCGTCTTGGTTCGTTTGCCTAAGTTTAGTAATGTAAAAGTCTTCTGAACTAGTCCAGAAACATGGTGCCTTTCTGTTAAGATTACTTTTGGATGTTATAATTAAACTCAGTGATTAGAACCTGATTCCAATAAACGTTTTTAAAAATATTATTTCATGTAGTTTTAATTAAAATATATAAACTGTATAAACCCAAGACAACTTAAAATGATAACTTATTAACTAATCTCACTTAACTATATCACTTATCCCAAAAATTGGTTTGGTTTTAGGGTGTCAGACATCTGATATTACATAATATAGATATTTTTTATAAACCATATTACACACCTAGGGCAAATGAGAAAGTGGTAGTATCCATACCTCAGATTATAGGAAGCACACTTGTCGTAGAGTTTCTCTGCCATGTTGAAGAACATTCCCTGTGTCGCCATCTCATCAGCAATGGTTCGAAGTACCATCACGTCAGGGCAGGGTACTAGTTAACATATGCGAAATTTATCTGTCAAACCTGAATACCAGTAAGGCATTCAACCAACTCCCTAATTCTATTTACTTTGATAAGAGTTCACTTTTTATTAAGGATAATTTTATATATTGACAATAATTGATACACAACAAAATTTTCTATTATCTTTTGGTACAT
Source organism: Gymnoscelis rufifasciata (assembly GCA_929108375.1). Classification (NCBI taxonomy): domain Eukaryota; kingdom Metazoa; phylum Arthropoda; class Insecta; order Lepidoptera; family Geometridae; genus Gymnoscelis; species Gymnoscelis rufifasciata. The sequence goes on from OV815301.1 coordinate 6,969,600, forward strand.
CTTATTTTGCTGTACGAAAATCATAGAGTGAAGTTTGTATTTTAGGCAGATCTTACAAAAGTTTAATGAAATAAGGTCAAATAGGGTTCAAATAAGGTCAATTTCGGTTGACTAAATAGACAATTTAAAAAAAATTGAATAAAATAAATTTAGGTTAGCAAAAACAAAATTTAAAAGTTAAATAAAATGCAGTTCGTTTGGTCACAGATCCAAGTACTGACCTCGCGCAATGTCGCTAACTCTATGAAAATCACTGTATAGGAACCCCCTTATATATTTATGTATTGTGTTTTTAGTATTTGCTGTTATAGCGGTAAGAAAAATACATCATCCCTTAAAATTGCAACTCAAAAAAATAGATAGTTTTTTTATTTAACACTTTATTTGTACATAAAATGGTATGATACAAAAAGGCAACCTTACTGCTAAATCATTATCTACCAGCTAATCTATCACGGTTCTTGAGATACAGCCTGCTGTCAGACAGACAGACAGACGACGTAGTCTCAGTAATAACGTCCCATTTCACACTTTCGGCACGGAACCCTAATAACTATACGTAATCGTACGTCATATCGGTACATAGCTAGCTAATAGCCAGCAAAAGGCACCATTCACTAAAGAGAAGAAACTGTCTAACTTGTTACGGATATAATTTTTGTTTTACTCCCGATGCAAAAAGGGGCATATAGATTTTATAAGTATGACGTGTCTGTCTGTCTGTATGTGGCATCATAACTCCCGAACGGATGAAGCAATTTCAAATTAGCGTTTTTAGGTAAAAACCTAAAAAAACTTAATTGTAATCTGTGTGTTTTCTCAAGGATAAAGTCATTATGCGTAAGATGGCTCAATATTATGTTATATATACATTCTGTAATTTTACATTTAATTAAAAGAAACTGTATCAGCCGTATTATGGTAAATGTCAAAATGTATATTAAGTCCGATAATATTATTATTTAAAAAATGTTGATCACGTATTGCTCCTTTGTGGTGCATACGAAAAATGAAACGCTTTCAGACGACTTTAACAAAATTTCGCATCCAGAAGCCCCAACACCAACTTTGATACTCTGTGTTTATAAAGATAGAGCAAAAAGTGGTGTCCAGTATTTTCGAACTAACAGATGGACTAAAGAAAACCAATGTTTTTATGGAGTCAACATGCCAAATCCCGTTACCCGCGTTGTAAAGGATTTTCCCGCGGAATATCATATTTTCCCTCGTCAACATTTCCCTTTATCCCATTCCAAGTTATAATCTATCACGATTTAAAATTGCAGGCAAATTGATCCAGCTTTTTGCCGTGCAAAATAAATAGGAACTACCTATGACGGTTACCTTTTAACACGCGTTTATGTTAATTACTTAAAATAAGATAAAATGTGATAAAAGTGATAAAAAAATTACGGTCAAAAATTGCAATTCAATTCAATTTCTTCTTCTTCTTTTATTTGATGGCGTCCGTGACTGTCTATATTGCCGTCAACAGCCAATGTTCGTATGTTTTGTAGGACATTGTTGATTCGTTAAGATTTTCAACCATAAAACAATGGGAGTCGAGTTATCAAAAACAAACAACAATAAATCTAAATTTAAAATTTAAGAAAAACCCCCCAATTCCAATGCCATAATTTCCTTAAACGTAAAAAAACATAATATTATGTAATGTGGACTCGATGCGATTTCATTTGATACCCCACACTAGTATATTTGCAGATTTTCGGTTTTCCTTACCCACTCTCACCCCCATAACTTTTAAACGGCACAACCGATTTTCATGAAACATGTCTAAGAACAGCTCCATCCGTTCGGGAGCTATGGTGCCACAGACAGACAGACAGACAGACAGACACGTCAAACTTATAACACCCCTCTTTTTTGGTCGGGGGTTAAAAAATGCTTATAATGTCCCAACAATCAAAAATCAAAATAAATTAACAAAGTTGATTATTGACAATGAGAAACTACATAAACCGTATTAAATGTGAGATGAATATATTCGGTTTCAGTTTCAATTTCTTTTAATTGGACTTTGCACTTGAAGCGACAATATGCCAGTGTCGAGTTAAATAAAATTATAAAGTGTAAAAGATGTTTCTTAGTTGAACGCCATTTGCGTATCTGAATATATTCAATTTCTTTTAATTGGACTTTGCGCTTGAAGCGACAATTTGCCAGTTTCAAGTTAAATAAAATAATAAAGAGAAAAAGATGTTTCTCAGTTGAACGCCATTTTGCGTTGAGGCATATTACGCCTGAGACAAAATGGCGCTCATTGACATTAGCAATATGCGTTTATATTAGAGTATCTATAGTAGCACTATAGATACTCTAAGGGGTTTAGTATATCAAAGATCTGGATCTATCAAATGAGCTTACTTTTGACTTCAGTCTAGCCAAAAGCCATAGACGAGGTCAACGTCTCGGGTCTTAAAAATGGTCGAGTTGTATGTAAAAACAGAATTCGATTTAGATTCAGTGTAAACGAAAGCTTTTTTTAACACCCGACCAAAAAAGAGGGATGTTATAAGTTTGACTTGTCTGTCTGTCTGTCTGTCTGGGACATCATAGCTCCCGAACGGATGGAGCGATTTCTGTATGAAAGATGGTTTTTCATGGAAATCGGTTGAGCAGTTTAAAAGTTATGGGGGTGAGAGTGGGGAAGGAAAACCGAAAATCTGCAAATATACTAGAGTGGGGTATCAAATGAGAGAGCATCGCGTGCAAATACTAAATATAATGGTATTTTACTCCTAAGGAAATTAAGGCATTGGAATCGGGGGATTCTCTTAAATTTAAAATTTGGTTTTTACTATTTTTACATCTAATGAAGGCTGCTTTAGGTGTAAAAATATATAAGTACCTATAGATTTCTAGTCGTAGGGCAGCGGTGCCGATGACGTGCCAAAAGAAACGTGCTGATTATATTATGTTTGTGCATAAAACCCCCCATAACAAGTAACCACAGAGAACTTTGTAATATACTGCAAGCTTTAGATTACCAGAGATTATATAATCACTACGTTTTAAACCTGCATGGTAAAATATATTATAAGCTATGTCAAAAATTTATAAAATAAATACATGAAAATAAATTATGAAAACTTGCTAAATTGTAAAAAGTTAGAAACACCTAAAAATAGTTTTCTGTTGTAAGAATTTTAGTGATGTTTGCAGTTTGATCACCCACTTTCGAAGGTTAGCAATTTTTCTTTCTTCGAACAACAATGGGTGGTTTGATGATCTGCCCCCATAGTTTTGTTGACATAGTAATAAATTATAAATAACCTCTTTTTTCTCGTCAAATTTTAATATTCTATCATCATCACTCTATTTATGTTCCCACTGCTGGGTCACAGGTATTTCTCTCTTGGCAGAAGAGATTATCCTTAATTCACCACGCTGGCCAAGTGCGGGTTGGTGAATGTCACATGTCCTTCAAAGTTTTTTAAAGTTCTCAAACATGCCTGACTGATCGGTACAGAACAGAAACACAGCACTTCTTAAAGTAACATTTTTATTGAAGTAAAAATTACTTTAGGTATTTTCATGCTTAACTGTTACTGCAAGCTGATTTCCGTCACTTTGGAAGACGCCTTCAATCATCTAGAATGGCTTTTTATTCATCATTATAAAGTAGGTAGGTACAGTTCGATTCATTAAGTTCAAATTCAAGCAGGACGTAAATAGTCGTATTCGTCCGAAATTCTACCTCAAGGGAAAAATCTTGAACTAATTTGGGCTGTCAGCGTTGACTTTATTGGCTTTGTAAAATAATATTAATCTTAATATATATAAATCTCGTGTCACAATGTTTGTCCTCAATGGACTCCTAAACCACTTAACCGATTATGATAAAATTCTCACACCATGTGCAGTTTGATCCAACTTGCGAGATAGGATGGTTTTTACGGCGAGAAAAAATCGAATAATTTCCGAGAAAATTTTATACCCGTGCGACGCCGGGGAGGGCCGCTAGTATATTATATAATATTGTATCGTATGGGTAATGTACTTAGCCTTTTAACGCAACAATGAAACCTGACGAGAGCGATTAGGCCTAATTTAACACGCTGGCCAACTGCGAGTGAATGTCGTGTGTCAAGCTTTCCCTTTGTTTTTAACCGACTTCAAAAAAAGGAGGTTTCTCAATTCGACCGTATATTTTTTTTTTTTTTTTTTTTTATGTATGTACGCGGATAACTTTGTCGTTTATGAACCGATTTTGATTATTATTTTTCCTGAAGAAATTAAGGAAAACTCTTGAAAAAATTGTCTTTCTGACTTGTTCCTTAGTTCGGCCGTTCAGAGAATGCGTTCCTGACAGATGTCAGAAAAATCACGCCTATGAAGTCCTGAATTTCATATTCATATTCATATTCATTTATTCGTTGTTTCATGTGGTTACAATTTAGGTGTTAAGTATAATATTATATCTACCCTTACATGAGCCCCGTTGGGACATTACAACTACAAAAAATAGACTTATACTATAGTAGGTAACTTGTTACATATTAAATATTTATAATTAAATTTAAAATTGTTTTAAAGGAAGTTATATTTATAATAATAATATGGCTAGTGGCAATCTTTAATTGTTTTTATAATATTAATATTACCTATGTATTTCTATTGTATGAATTACATATCACAGTTTATTATCTAGATCTTCTTATTAGTACAGACAATAGCTGTCATTGTAATACTTAATGGGCATGCTGAACTACCTAGTGATGGGAGTTGAATCATCGTTCATAGTTTATAATATAAGTTACTGATATTTAAAAAAGTATTTTATTTCATAGTACAAATGAACATTTAGGTTTATTTACGTACTCCTGTAATATACTTGATAAAATAAAATATTAGTAAGTACCTATATAAAATCTAATCTAGTCTGGCTGCTTAGAGATTGCGTTTCTGACAGGTCGTGATCGAATAGGCGATGTAACTTGGAACTGGCGTACAATTTACTTAATTTAATAAATTATACTTCGGCCGTTCAGAGAATGCGTTCCTCACCACCACCACAAGCGAATCGGAGTCTGATTAATATTCTGTAAGCACATTCAATTCAATGTACTTTATTGTATAGAAATACAGATTGTAACTTTGTAACAAAGAATAAATAAATAATTTTAATATTAACATTAACCTTTTTTTGGTTTCCACTTAAATTACTAAAATATAAATTTTAAATGTATCCGCCATTTTAAAACGAAAATAATCTTAAAAATAACGCGGCTTCATTTTGGAGGAACGCTAACGAACTCAGTGTTATGTTGCCCAACACTAGTCGTGACTTAACTGATAGGTGTCAAACGCATTCTCTGAACGGCCGAAATTTATGAATAACTATAACTATATTATAACTATAATAATATTATTCAATATAATTATCTGTCTGGTGATGGAGGGAAAGGCAGTCAAGGGAACTCTTCATTGATTTACAGCAAGTACTTTGTGTTTGGGCTTGATTAACTTATATTACTGAGACCGTTCATCTAAATGGATTTTGACTGATATTAGGGGTCTGATTATGATAATGAAGGACAGTCAAAGGAACTCTTCTAGGCCTACCCATCACTAAAAATCGTGAAATAAAACTTTTTTGCAAAAACTTAAACCAACTTCAAAACGGAAACTAAAAAATATAAAATAAATTAAGTTCTTCAAATAATTTCGTCTTTATAAGTGATTTATTAAAAGAAACAAACAATTAAATAATTCAGGATTTAATAATTTTGAAGTCGTATAAGTATTTGAAGAACTTAATTTATTTTATATTTTTTAGTTTCCGTTTTGAAGTTGGTTTAAGTTTTTGCAAAAAAGTTTTATTGTATAATGTTTAAGAGGCATGCCACAAACATTTCCTCAAACGCACTTCATCAAACAAACTGTGTGGTATTCACAACTTGCCATAATTATACCGATTATGATTATATACTCCGCACCGCACGATACTAAAACCACCACTATACTGTTTATATCATAGGCCACCATTTTATCAACGATCCCGAATCACTGCGTGTTGTATCTTGAATTAACGTGTACTACATTTTTTCTAAGAAATCTTTTCGAACGTTTTCTTCTTTTGAATATATACACCGTGTAAGAGACAAAATCTAGCTCATCAGCTACAAACTAATGTTATTGTAGGTCTAGGGTTAACTTTTTATCGTTATATATTCAAAGGTTCTTACTTAAGCTTATGTATTTTAAGCCACGCAGGTACCCTACTGACGTTCTTTATTCTAATGTTAAAATTCTTACAGTTAGGTAATTATATATACTTAACATTATCTTAAAACACCATTCCACGATTATTTTTCATTCAAATTTACCTAAGAAAAGACGAAACTATAATTTCACGCATAAATCTTAAGTTAATTCAATATTTGCAAGACGACAGTACTCGAGTCTATCCGTATATTTATTAAATAAAGTAAACAAAATTATTTCCTGATATCCTCTCAATAATTTTAGATGCAAATAACTATCTACAACTGGCTGTTAACTCTTGGTTACGATGAAACTGAAGCTTTAATGGAAAGACTGGTATAACTTGTTTACATTACAAAGTTTATTATCTATATGAATAAAAAAGAAAAAACTTTAAAATGGTTGCTCTCTGTGCTCAAGTTCTTAAGAATTTGATGTATCGAGAGATAACTCAATTATCAACAGCCACATATACACATACACAAACATTACATAACACACACACACACACATACACGCACACAAACATAACACACATACACTCACTCAATACACACAAGCACACTAAGCACCCCTTATTGCGTATATAAATAATTTCATATTGATTATGTATTTAATATAATTAATAGACTAAACGCAAAATCTATTAATTACAGAAAAATAACAAAATAACAGCTAACTTGTACCATACGCTAAGCTAACCAGTCAGTATTTACAAATTTTGTGTCTTTTTATTCTCTACCCTAAATTTTTTAAACTTAAAATTATTGTATTTTGTTTTCTAATTCATCTTGTTAAACTTGTATTTATATAACTTTTAATGCATGTTTTTGTAATTCATTTATTTTTCTGTAATTAATAGCTTTTTATATTATACTCAGTAGTGGAAGAGCGAAGGCACCAGACACTAGTATTCTATTATTACTTAAAAGGTGTCTTCAACAATGTGAATTATGTTAAGCTCATCACTGAGAAATCTAAATTTAAAATTTAAGAAAAACCCTTTAATTTCCTTAAATGTAAAACAACATAATATGATGTAATGTGGACGCGATGCGTTTTCATTTGATACCCCACACTCGTATATTTGCAGATTTTCGTTTTCCTTCCCCACTCTCACCCCCATAACTTTTAAACGACACAACCGATTTTCATAAAACATGTCTAAGAACACTCGCGTCAGACTGACCTTTCATAAAAAAAAAACTAAATTGAAATCGCTCCATCCGTTAGGGAGCTATGGTGCCACAGACAGACAGACAGACAGACACGTCAAACTTATAACACCCCTCTTTTTTGGTCGGGGGTTAATAAAGATATTATTATTATTATATATATTTTGGATTTATAGTTATTTTGGATTTTTAATATTTTTATAACTTTCTTTTATTTCAGGAAAACTCGAAATTTCCCGTAAATGTACTCTTCGACAAAAGTTTAGAAGTTATGAACAATCTCAGCGTTTGCACCTACATATTTTTAAATCATTTATTATTCGAAACAAAACGCAAAAGACCGTGTTCCGTACTAAAGTGCGAATAAACCAGCACAAATCATGAAACAAATAATGGAACCACCGATTATTGAAACATTATTCGTGAAAAAACAGAAACCCTCCACAGAAATTCAAAATATTAGTATCATTATACAAAAAAAGTGTCCGAATCAGCAGAAGAAACGAAAAAAGAACAAACAGGAGTCAAACAAAATAATAGGAAGAATTGTCAGCAACACAAATAAAAACAACGTGAACAAACATTCGAGCCTTCTAGACATAACCAGAAATAATGAACATTTAATAAAAAACAGGAGAAGGTCAGATACTCATTTAAACGTATCAGATCTGCCATGCAGTTCAAATTTAATGCTAAATCGGTCGGAATACCAATACCATGACTGTTTCAATCCGTTCGGTAAGTCCATTGCGCAAATAAAATGGCGAGTCTATAGATGTCAGCTGAGTACTCCTATGGAAAGCTGCTGCTGTTCATGTAATTCTGACGCCATGTTCGAAGTCATGAAAAGCCTTTACGACTGTTATAAGAAAAAAAATTGTCATAATTGTAAATGTATACTATGTGGCCATTTACCAAGGCAAGAAAAAAAGTTAGGTGAATTAAGTAAATCAAAGACTTTATCGACTGTCGGTGTAGAGACAGATAAGGAAAAAATAAAAGCCAAAGAACTTGTTAAAAAGGCTGAAAAACACATGGAAGGGAAAACAAAAGCAGAAAAAGAGAACATTTTGCGAGACCTAGCAAAAACTGGTGCACCGTTGCCAAAGGGGAAAACAGCATCAGAGAAATCTTTAATAAAAAAAATTAAAGTAGAAGAAGGAATTGCGTCAGTGCCAGAAAAAAAAGCGTTTTTGACTAAACAGGCTCAGAAAGATCTGGAAGGTAAAACACGTGGCGAAAAAGAAAAGATTTTAAAAGATTTAGCAAAAATTGGAGCACCTTTGCCAAAAGGCAAAACAGCATCTGAAAAGTCCATTATCAGAAAAATTAAAAAAAAAGAAGCCAAAAAAAGTGACACAGCTAAAAAAAAAGGCCTCACAGAGAAAGCTAAAAATGAAATGGAAGGAAAAACAAAACCCGAAAAAGAGAAGATTTTAAGAGAGTTGGCCAAATCTGGTGCTCCTATGCCGAAAGGAAAAACGGCATCTGACAAATCATTAATTAAAAAGATTAAAAAAGAAGAAGACGATACAAAAAAAGATCTTACAAAGAAGGCTGAGAGAGATATGGAGGGAAAAACAAAACTCGAAAAAGAAAAGTTGTTAAGAAATCTAGTAAAAGCTGGTGCCCCGATGCCAGTTGGTAAAACCGCATCAGAGAAATCTTTGATTAAAAAAGTTAAGGCTGAATACAGTCCTCCAGCAGAACCATATGGTGTACCATCAGAAAAATTGAGGAAAGCCAAAGCCGAAGGTCTCCTTACACCACTTGATGGAAAAACACGTGAGCAGAAAGAAAAGATTTTACGAGGCCTAGCTGTTGAAGGAATATCTCTACCAGAGCCTAAAACGGCTTCTGAGAAAAAACTAATAAATAAAGTAAGGAAAGAATTGGGGCTACCACCTGAACCTAAAACATCTGCAGAAAGAAAGAAAATGGACAGCGCAATAAGGGAAGGAATTATTACTCCACTCGAAGGAAAGACACAGCCAGAAAAAGCAAAATTACTTAAGGCATTGGCTGAAAAGGGCATTCCTTTACCAGAAGGAAGAACATCATCTGAAAAAACATTGATTGCTAAAGTTAAAGCCGAAACTAAAAAACTTCCATCCACAGTAGCTGTACCATCTGAAAAATTAAGGAGAGCTAAAGCTGAAGGTCTCCTTACACCATTGACAGGAAAAACACCCGAGCAGAAGGAAAACATTTTGAGAGGCTTAGCCGCTCAGGGGATTCCTCTTCCAGAGGCTAAGACGGCTTCTGAAAAGAAACTTGTTGATAAAGTTAAGAAAGACCTAGGGCTACCACCGGAACCAAAAACATCCGCAGAAAGGAAGAGAATTCAAAGTGCAATGAGAGCAGGAATAATAACTCCACTCGAAGGCAAGACAAAACCTGAAATGGAAAAAATACTCAGAGCTATGGCTGAAACTGGTGTCTCCTTACCAGAAGGTAGAACGCCATCTGAAAAAGCACTGGTAGCTAAAGTAAAAGCGGACACCAAAAGAGCTCCATCTGCAGTAACTATACCATCTGAAAAATTAAGAAAAGCGAAAGCTGACGGTCTCCTTACACCGCTTGAAGGAAAAACACCTGACCAGAAAGAAAAGATATTGAGAGGCTTAGCCACTCATGGAATACCTTTACCAGAGCCTAAAACGGCTTCTGAGACAAAACTAATAGACAAAGTAAGGAAAGACTTAGGGCTGCCACCGGAACCTAAAACATCTGCAGAAAGAAAGAAAATGGACAGCGCAATAAGGGAAGGAATTATTACACCACTCGAAGGAAAGACACAGCCAGAAAAAGCAAAATTACTTAAGGCATTGGCTGAAAAGGGCATTCCTTTACCAGAAGGAAGAACATCATCTGAAAAAACATTGATTGCTAAAGTTAAAGCCGAAACTAAAAAACTTCCATCCGCAGTAGCTGTACCATCTGAAAAATTAAGGAGAGCTAAAGCTGAAGGTCTCCTTACACCATTGACAGGGAAAACACCCGAGCAGAAGGAAAACATTTTGAGAGGCTTAGCCGCTCAGGGGATTCCTCTTCCAGAGGCTAAGACGGCTTCTGAGAAGAAACTTCTTGATAAAGTTAAGAAAAACCTAGGGCTACCACCTGAACCAAAAACATCCGCAGAAAGGAAGAGAATTCAAAGTGCAATTAGAGCAGGTATAATAACTCCACTCGAAGGCAAGACAAAACCTGAAAAGGAAAAAATACTCAGATCTATGGCGGAGAAAGGTGTAACCTTACCTGTAGGAAGAACGCGATCTGAAAAAGCACTGATAGCTAAAGTAAAAGCTGAAACCAAAAAAGCTCCATCTGTTGTAGCTGTACCATCTGAAAAATTGAGAAAAGCAAAAGCTGAAGGTCTCCTCACACCACATGAAGGAAAAACACCTGAGCAGAAGGAAAAGATTTTGAAAGGCTTAGTCACTCACGGGATACCTCTTCCAGAGCCTAAGACGTCTTCTGAGAAAAAACTAATACATAAAGTAAGGAAAGACTTAGGGTTGTCACCGGAACCTAAATCGTCTAAGGAAAAAAAGAAAATGGAAAGTGCAATAAGAGCAGGAATAATTACTCCACTCGAAGGTAAGACAAAACCTGAAAAGAAAAAAGTACTCAGAGCCATGGCTGAGAAGGGTGTCCCATTACCTGAAGGTAGAACGCCATCTGAAAAAGATCTGATAGCTAAAGTTAAAGCCGAAACTAGAAAACTTTCATCCGCAGTAGCTGTACCATCGGAGAAATTAAGAAAAGCCAAAGCTGAAGGACTCCTCACACCGTTGAAAGGAAAAACGCCCGCACAAAAAGAAAAAATTTTGAAAGGCTTAGCTGCTCAGGGGGTTCCGCTTCCAGAGCTTAAGACGGTTTCTGAGAAGAAACTTGTTGATAAAGTCAAGAAGGACCTGGGGCTACCACCGGAACCAAAAACATCCTCAGAAAGGAAGAGAATTCAAAGTGCAATTAGAGCAGGTATATATACCCCTCTTGAAGGTAAAACAAAACCTGAGAAGGCAAAAATTCTAAAAGCCCTGGCTGAAGAGGGCGTACCTTTGCCAGAAGGGAGAACGCCATCTGAAAAAGCGTTAATAACTAAAGTAAAAGCTGAAACCGAGAGACCTTCATTCTTAGCAGGCATACCATCCGAGAAAATTAGAAAAGCAAAAGCTGAAGGTCTTCTTACTCCTCTAGAAGGAAAAAGCCCCACGCAAAAAAAGAAAATTTTAAAAAACTTAGCTGCTCAGGGGATACCGCTTCCAGAGCCTAAGACTGCTTCTGAGAAGAAGATTATTGAAAAAGTTAAGAAAGATCTTGGGTTACCAGAGGATTTTAAAAGAAGGCCTGCTCTTCCCCCTGCGAAATTGAAAAAGCTTGATCAAAAAACTCTCAAAGGCATTAAAGAAAGCATGGGACCAGTTGACGAATGTATATGCGATCTGCTAACACCTGAATCAAAAAGAGACTTGTTTGACACTGTATCTGAGAAAATGAAGTCTGCCAGGTTAGCAGGACTTTCTACCCCACAAAGAGAACTTATAAAGAAGGCTGATAAAGAAATGGAGGGTAAACCTAAGGCTGACAAGGAAAAGATTTTAAGAGATCTGGCTAAAACTGGTGCGCCTTTACCAAAAGGAAAAACCGCATCAGAAAAATCAGTTATTAAAAAAATTAAAAAAGAAGAACAAGATAAAAAGAAAGCTCTTACAAAGAAGGCTGTAAAAGATATGAAGGGGAAAACAAAAGCCGAAAAAGAAAAGATTTTAAAAGAGCTAGCTAAGACAAGTGCCCCGATGCCAGTTGGTAAAACCGCATCTGAGAAATCAATGATAAAAAAAATCAAGGATAAATACGGTCCACCGGCAGAACCATACGTTGTACCATCAGACAAAATTAGAAAAGCCAAGGCTGAAGGTCTCCTAACTCCACTAGTTGGAAAATCACCGGAGGAGAAGGAAAAGATTTTAAGAGGCCTAGCTGTTGGGGGAATACCTCTTCCAGAGCCTAAGACGGTGTCTGAGAAAAAACTTAGAGACAAAGTTAGGAAAGATCTTGGGTTGCCACCAGAGCCTAAATCATCCGCTGATAGAAGGAAAATTCAAAGTGCAATGAGAACTGGAATAATTACTCCACTTGAAGGTAAGCCATCTATACATAATTATAAATTAGAGTCCCCAGCCGCGTCTGTCTGTTTCTCGGTCTTAATGTTCGGGATAAACTTAAAAACTACTGAACGGATCTTTATGCTGTTTGATTTTTAAAATACGTGTAGTGTAGTTTTATTCCATTTCGCAAACCTCGCATTGTCCTAATGCTCGCGGCAGCAAGCTGCTACAGACGGTGTAGGTCACCACCACCATTATTAGCTTTTGACTACTCAGTGACGCCACACGCAGGCATACCAACGCCATTTTGGAAAATCGCGTTTTTAGTCAGATGATCCAACATGAGAATATTACAATTTTAACATTGATATTTATAAAAATGCTTTAAACATATTTTTAAATACTGTGTTGGTTTCAAAAAGTTTTTACTAGCAATCTAGTAACAATTCATTTCATATTTTAATGTTAGTCAAATACCTGCCCTATTACCTCATGATAGATCTTGACGTCTGCGTTGTAGTATCTCTTGCCATGATTTTCCAATGGTTTTGCCAAAGAAGACGTTGTCCGCGACATGAATAAACGATATCATGATGGCAATTAAAATAGGCCCCTAGAGTACCAATAAAATGGCAGCTTTACAAAATGTATTTTCCAATGAGTATCGTCTGTTAAGAGACCAGTTGCTATGCAGGCTTCTTGGAATGTCCTAAAAGTTACATCTTGAACAGTAGGCTTTGTAAAAGAAATAGGTCAATTTGGACCTTTTAGTACCCACGTTCTACTACTACTCTACAGTAGCATTTTCATACTACTTCACAGTAGCAAATAAAAGCGCTCACTGTTATAAGCACGAGTTTCGTAAAGTTTTCCAATCGTATCTACGAGTATTTAATTATGGACTGTAGCTGCTAACACCCCAAAATGTATTTTTACTACTATTTTAATTCCCGTTCCATTTTTTCTTTCCACCATTCTGAACTTTACATATTAATTTTTCACCCCGTTCTCATAAATCCATAGTCGATTTTCTCACTAGACGGTATTTTTCCCAGTTCATTAAAATGCAAAACACTGTTCTAGACATAGGATGCCTGCAACTAAACATTAAACTAAAAAACTGCCTGCAACTAAAAAAAGTAAAATGCATTGCAATAACTTAAAGGTTCCGTCAGCAATCAATTGTGTGCAATCCTTGTTGGCATTCGTTCGTAGCTAAATTTAACATGTCATCATACTGAACGCACAAAAGAAATCAGATAGATTTTAATCTTACTGCGGCACATGTTTGGTACGAAGATGTTTTAGCCGCTTAGCGTGTATACAGCGAGCTTTTAATGCTATGGACGGGTTCCAGCTTATTAGCGTACTCCTCGGTCTTAAACGATTGCATTTGCTTATTATATAGCAAAGGAATTTTCATTAAAATCAATATTTTCCTATTTATGTCTATGTTTTCGAAATCAGGCATACAATAATATTTAGTTCCTCTTAAAATTAATATATTAAATAAAGTTTCTTCAATACTTATCACAAGAAATACCTTGCACTTTTGTTTCAAGTGACACTCCCAAACAGAAGAACCATTCTAATATTGTCGTTTAAAAACATATTTATAACCGTCTAGTATCAAAACCCGCCCTCCGCGTGTGTTTTTTATAAAATCGAAATCACGGGATTCGCCCGAGGAACAACCTGGACATTCTTCACTACTTTCCATGGTAGTAACTTTGATACAGTAAAATAATTCGTCCGACTATGGGGATATTTGCTCTATGACAAGCTCCTTGTAGATAAGAATAAGTTATAACATGCTTAAGCATAAGCAAAGTAATGCTAAATATATAATAATAATAATGTATGATGTATATGTGTAATGTGTATGTTAAGTAATGCTTTTCTCAAGAATGCTTTTTTAAGCAATCAAAGCAAGACTTGGCAAAAGCGTGCTATCTTCATCCATGTCGCAGGTTGCATGCTTAAAACTCTAACGGCTGTCGATTTTTGAGTATGCTTGAAAACAGCATATTCTTAAATTACTATGTTTTGACACACATGACACAAGGTAGCAAATGCTCAACTGCTATAGAGCTACTTAAAGAGTAATATGCTTAGATTATTTGATTTGACATTAATGTTTAATATCATTTATTTCCAAAAAGACATAAATGATATCACTTACATAGTTATGTTTATACAAAAAAAAAATTCGATCGTTCTGTTAGCGTGTATACATCAAACGCGTTTATTTTTCTAGTAGACCATGATTGTTTATAATATGTATGAAAGATTCCTTTTGCGTTGAATGTGTTTTCATACTTTATCTGAGAAGGTAGGTTGTTAATATAGCTGTGAACCTTCATTGAGTATAATTTTTATTTCTAGAAGAAAGTTTCCCGATAATGTATTTGTTTGCATTTATGATTAATTTACGGAGCTGCATTATTCTACGTCTTTATGCAACTCCAAGATTATTTAAACAAGTCTATTGTATGGCAATGCCCGACTTTTATCGATTTTGGAATTACGCACCACCCCTTTACATCACCCTTCCTTCATAATAGTTGACCATGTTTCGGACAGCAGTAATCATTTAAAATTACGTACGGCTGTGATTTTTACTTTTGATGGAATTTTTACCGAACATAATATTTATACATTTATACATGGCGAATTTTGAAACATGATAGCACTCAATGTTATTGCGATGAAACTTTGCCAAGAGTATCTGTTAACAAATATTATGATCCATTCAACAACCATCCCTCGTTAACTTAAGTTGAACGTTTTCGTAACTTGTCGTTATAATTATATTCGTAGGATTATTTTACGGCAAAATAATCCCTTGAATACCTCTTTTTGATAAATATATAATCTAAATGTTATAATCCTTAATTCCCTTAAAAGTAAAAAATCATACTATTTTTTTATGTGCACGTGATGCGAGCATATAATATTTGAAGGTATTCGGGTTTTCTTCTCCACTTTCAGCTGTCATAATATCAAAACGGGTCAACCGATTTTCATCAAACATGTTTAAAAACACTCGCATAACATCCTTTTACCCAAAAAAAACTAAATTAAAATATCTTAATCTATTTGGGTTCTATGATGCCACAGACAGACAAGTCATACTTATAACAGCCCAATTAAAATATTTGGTCCTTCACGCTGTCATACACACACAAACACACACACATAGTGGAATGGCAAAGAAGAGGCTTACTAATTATGGGATAAGTCCCGCTTTTGCGAAGCATTTGCATCTGCATCTAATTCTATTGTTAAATCTTCTTAGGTAATTATTTTGAGCTAATAATGTATTTTATTTTATATCCTTGTCCAGATTATAAGCAATGTGGATCAGAAATGATAAATAGAATTTCGTCAGGACAACGACACAATGTTTCTTTTGTAATTTTCTTGGCCATAACCAATGAAGCAGTTGTGATTGTAGGTAACTACTACCTACTTTGCTTATAGAGGGCACGTTACATCAAAAGATACACTTTTCCTTCAGTTTTTAAATGATGAGGAGTGTTTTTTTAGTGGTTTGTTTTTTTAAATTGCTATCATTTTTTTTAGTGATTGTCAATTTAACAATTATTGGTGGTATAATAATAATTGTGGTCAGTATAAATGCTGTTTGCTATTTTACAATGGACAGACGGATAGATTTACTCATAATAACTTTTGCAACTTGTACAAATTTAATTTGAAAATTATTGTTTAGTGTACGAAACTTACGGCCCTTCACAAATTTTTCGGTCAAATAATTCGTCCATAATCAGATATGTTGGACCACCTGAAAACTAACATTTGCCGCGTTATTGCCGATATACGGCCCGGTCGTAGGTACAGTTGCTCGAAGGAAATGGTGAAATTTGGACTACCAGATTATTCTTCATTCAAGCCAACTATGGCGTTTTCATACTTCCAAATTCATTTTTATACTCAAATTGTATAATATATGTATTTCTGCTGTTTGTTTGTTTTAGTTGTACTGTCTCTTTGTAAACTGACTATAGGGGCGACACTGGGGGCGGCGTAGGAGGGGTCACCTCATATCGATCGCAGCGCTCGCCGTGGTCAAAAAGAGAACTTTTAGCAGACTAATTGAATTCGGAAGCATACTCGTATTATGCATAAAACTATCAATCGATTGAACCGTACAAAAGTTTCCTCGATACAGGCTTAGCCTAGAGAGGCAACTGTCAGATATGTTTTCTAGTAGATTTTAACTGCTCTACGAAACGATGTATTTGTAGTAAATTTAAGTTTTTAAGCAGTTTTTTTGTCTTTTCATAGTAATAAATATTATTTAATTTTCATTTCAATATTCGCAGTTTTTATATAGGATGAGGATTTTATATAGGATGAGATCCTTGTCCTGGCAGCATACCAATATTTTTAACAACATAAATCAATATTAGTCGCAGTTTTTATTAGAATTTGGTTAATTTTGTGGGTGGAATTAGTAGATACTTTTATAAAGTGCTTTTCTTATAATACAAATGTTTTATAAAAATTCAATGCTGCTGTCTTCTATTATCTGATTCAACTCAACCTGATTAACCAAAATGTTTAACAACTTTGGTAAATTACAATACAATACAATACTCTTTATTGAACACAACATTACAATAAAACACAAAAAGAGAAAAGTGTATAATAATTGTGAATCAATGGACAGCCTTATCGCTGATACCGATCTCCTCCAGGCAACCTTGCAAAAGCAAAGTATCGTTTTTTTCTTTGATAAAATACAAAGCACAATTTTCCAATAATTAGCCTTATCCATGAATTTCCTTTCAATTCCTAAACATGCAACCTCGAGGGATAAACCCTTATTTACTTAGCAGTGTATCCACCTTTTTTTCTTTGAAACGATTCTCTTTCGACTTTAAAATTATTGAATAGGTACTTAATTATGTAATTGTTTATGTTTCTTTTAATTAATGACTTACAAAGTCGAAATTATTTGTAGAAGTTAATTTATTTTTTACTTTTAAGTTTCCGTTTTGAAGTTGGTTTTATTTTGGCAGAACAGAGCACCTAGCGATGCAAAGATTCTAACTAGTGCCTCTAGTGTCAAATTGTGAAGCTGTCTAAGAACGACTCTTTGACAGTTTTCGTTACAATTAACGTCAGGGAAAAACATTATATAATAAATACAAATCAGATCTAAACAAACAAAGTGTTGTTCTTAGACAGTTTTATTAACTAATTAATATTACTGTTATTCACTAAACGCATTTCCTGCGTATTCCTGCGAATCCTAGGATATAGATTATATGTATATTAAATTTTTTGTTTTGTAAATTGATGTTCAATAAAGTGTATTGTATTGTACACCTTTAATCTTTTATTTAAGTCATATGTAAAATTACTAATTAGCCTTTATAATGGCTAGATTGTAATATTGTTGTAGCATATTTATTTAAGAAGCTTCATAAAACATAAACAAAGAACCTTAATCCTAGATAGCTCTTTCACTCCGTACCTATTATGAAATAGGGTTCACCATTTCTGACGTGAAAATTCCTAAAACTACTGTTTCGTCCCACAAATAAAGTCATTCATAGTTAATATTGGTTTCATTCTTGAACTCACAATTGGTTACATAACAGCATGTAATATAAATGAAATGTCTGTATAAATTACTAAAATGCTTGATATATTTTTTTAAACCAGGCAAGAAAAAAGCTGATAAGGAAAGAATTCTCAGAGCCCAGGCGGAAAAAGGAATTCCGTTACCTGATGGAAGGACGCCTTCTGAAAAAGAATTAATATCCAAAATCAAAGCAGAAACCAAAAGAGCTCCATCTGCAGTAGCTGTTCCATCTGAAAAATTAAGAAAAGCTAAAGCTGAAGGACTCCTTACACCCTTAGAAGGAAAATCGCCCGCACACAAGGAAAAAATTTTGACAGGCTTAGCTGCTCATGGAATACCTCTTCCAGAGCCTAAGACGGCATCTGAGAAGAAACTTGTAGATAAAGTCAAGAAAGAATTAGGTCTGCCACCGGAACCTAAAACATCCACAGAAAGGAGAAGAATACAAAGTGCAATTAGGGCAGGCATATACACCCCACTTGAAGGAAAGACAAAACATGAAAAGGAGAAAATTCTAAGAGCCCTGGCTGAAAAGGGAGTTTCCTTGCCAGAAGGGAGAACGCCTTCTGAAAAAGCTATGATAGCGAAAGTAAAAGCTGAAACTAAAAAGGCCCCATCTGCAGTAGCTATACCATCTGAAAAACTAAGAAAAGCCAAGGCTGAAGGTCTCCTTACCCCACTTGAAGGAAAAACACCTGAGCAGAAGGAAAATATTTTGAGAGGCTTAGCAACGCATGGGATACCACTCCCGGAGGCTAAGACAGCTTCTGAGAAGAAACTTGTTGATAAAGTCAAGAAAGACCTAGGACTGCCACCTGAACCTAAAACATCCACGGAAAGAAGAAGAATACAAAGTGCAATAAGAGCAGGAATAATTACTCCACTCGAAGGTAAGACAACACCTAAAAAGGAAAAAATTCTAAGAGGCCTGGCTGAAAAGGGCGTCCCTTTGCCAGAAGGAAGAACGCCTTCTGAAAAAGCACTGATAGCAAAGGTAAAAGCTGAAACCAAAAGAGCTCCATCTGTAGTAGCTATACCATCTGAAAAACTAAGGAAAGCCAAAACTGAAGGTCTTCTTACCCCACTTGCAGGAAAAACACGTAAGCAAAAGGAAAATATTTTAAAAGGCTTAGCGGCTGCTGGAATTCCTCTTCCAGAGCCTAAGACTGCTTCAGAGAAGAAACTTATGGATAAAGTCAAGAAGGACTTAGGTCTGCCGCCGGAACCGAAGACTTCCACAGAAAGGAAAAAAGTCCAAAGTGCAATAAGAGCAGGAATAATTACTCCACTCGAAGGAAAGGCAAAACCTCAAAAGGAAAAAATACTCAGAGCTATGGCTGAAAAGGGCGTCTCTTTGCCTGAAGGACGAACACCATCTGAAAAAGCTCTTATAGCTAAAGTAAAAGCTGAAACCAAAAGAGTTCCATCTGCAGTAGCTATACCATCTGAAAAATTAAAAAAAGCCAAAGCCGAAGGTTTCCTTACACCACTTGAAGGAAAAACACCCGAAATGAAGGAGAAGATATTAAAAGGCTTAGCCTCTATGGGAATTCCTATTCCAGAGCCTAAGACCGCTTCAGACAAGAAACTTGTTGATAAAGTCAAGAAAGAATTAGGTCTGCCACCGGATCCTAAAACATCTTCGGAAAGAAGAAGAATACAAAGTGCAATAAGAGCAGGAATAATTACTCCACTCGAAGGAAAGACAAAACCAGAAAAGGAAAAAATACTTAGAGCTATGGCTGAAAAGGGCGTTTCGTTACCTGAAGGAAGAACGCCATCTGAAAAAGTACTCGTAGCGAAAGTTAACGATGAAACCAATAGAACTCCGTCTGCAGTAGCTATACCATCTGAAAAACTAAGAAAAGCCAAAGCTGAAGGTCTCCTCACCCCATTGGAAGGAAAAACACCTGAGCAGAAGGAAAAGATATTGAGAGGCTTAGCAACCCATGGGATACTACTTCCGGAGGCTAAGACCGCTTCTGAGAAAAAACTTATAGACAAAGTAAGGAAAGACTTAGGGCTGCCAGCGGAACCTAAAACATCTGTGGAAAGAAAGAAAATGAAAAGCGCAATCAAAGCAGGATTAATTACTCCACTTGAAGGGAAGACGAAACCTGAAAAGGAAAAAATACTCAGGGCATTGGCTGAAAAAGGTGTCTCGTTACCTGAAGGCAGGACGCCGTCTGAAAAGGCACTAATAGCCAAAGTTAAAGCCGAAACCAAAAAGTTTCCTTCTGCTATAGCTATACCATCTGAAAAATTGAAAAAAGCTAAAGCTCAAGGTCTTTTAACACCACTTGAAGGAAAAACACCCGAGCAAAAGGAGAACATTTTAAAAGGCTTAGCCTCTTTGGGAATTCCTCTCCCAGAGCCCACAACTGCATCAGAAAAGAAACTTGTCGAGAAGGTTAAGAAAGATCTAGGGCTGCCACCAGAGCCAAAAACATCATCAGAAAAGAGAAAAATGGAAAGTGCAATCAAAGCAGGATTAATTACCCCCCTTGAAGGTAAGAAAAAATCTGAAAAAAAAAGAATACTTAAAACCCAAGCTGAAAAAGGCATACCATTACCTGAAGGAAGGACTCCATCTGAGAAAGCCTTGATAGCAAAAGTTAAATCCGAAGAAAGGAAAGCTGCATCTGAAAAGTTGAAAAAAGCCAAAGCTGAGGGTATGCTAACACCGCTGGAAGGAAAAACTCCTGAGCAGAAAATAAGAAATATACAGAAATTAATAAACGCCGGTCTTCCTTTACCCGAAGGTAAAACAAAATCTGATAAACAATTAATCAGAGACACTCGTGTTGCTGCTGGTCTGCCACCTGAACGAACACCTTCTGAAAAATTGGGAAAGATCAAAACGAAATCAAAAAAAGTTGGGATTACACCAAAAAAAGCTAAAGGAATAGCTAGTGGATTAGCTAGAGCTGGTGTTGAAGAAGAACTAGAAGATATAATGAAAACTACCACATGCGAAAGAGGCTGCGGGTGTGATAAAAAAAAGATAAGATTTAAGCATAGCTACGTTAAAATAAGGGTAACATCTCCAGATATTTCATCTTTATGTCCCTGCCCAGAGGATTGCTTACCTGGTGTTAAAGGAGGTGTGTTCGTTGACAATGAGGGTATAAAAGTTACGGTCGGAAGCGCTGTAGGCGTACCTAATTTTCCTACTTCTAATGATACTGCATTAATAAGAACTTACACGAAATCAGAAAATTCTATTATAACACGTGACCTGACTTGTAACGATAAAGAAAAAACGCTAGACTGTGATGGCATTTACTTGAACTCTTTTTATTCCAACGAGAGTGTTATAAGCGTTGACTACGTAACCAAAGATGATAATAACTATCAAGATAATAGCTCATCTACATATTTATTAGCTTGTTCAGAAAGTTATTCTACTTCAGAAACTGAGCTATCTTCCTCGCTTAATCGATACGCGGAGCGCGTCTTGTATTCCAGCCACAGTTTCAGCTCTGATGAAATACCCGGGATAGAATCATCTCTCAGCTTTGTTACTGAGTGCAGTGATAGTATAGAAACATTCAGTATGTATTCTCTAAGAGACAGCACAACTACAAGCATTTCTAGCCACAGTGGCTTAAACCATTACTGTAAAAACAAGAAAAGTTTCAGTGGATCAGGATTTGAACGTACTCTTCTGAGCCGCCAAAGGTTAGTTATTTTATAATTAATTAAATCACAGACCACATCACATTTTTCTCGCCGTTGTAATAATTGAGAAACCTATTTTACCAGCAGATTTTAATTATGAAACTAATAATTTTGCAGTTTAGATGAAGAACCCAGTGACTTAAATATAAATCTAGCACTAAATGATAAAAATTCATCATCCATAAACATGGTCAATTCATGTTCTGGGAATGCTATAGTCTATAAGATGGCGCAATGTCAACAGGGCAACTCTTACAAAGTTATTAAGAAGACCAGTCACAATAGAGACAAATGTATAATAGTGGTCAATAATCTCGATAATAAGGAAGACGTCCTCAGGCTGGTCAATAAAATATTAGCTAAGAACCATTTATCCAATTCTTCATCTATCTATGTGGTCGTGCCTACGTCCGACGAATGCGATACAGATTTATCAGAAGCAATGAGTTCTACAATATGCATTAATGTATCTGAGAATTATTTTAATCGGGAGGAAGATGGTAAGTGAAATTCATCTAAGGGCCTATTTTACCAGGTCCGAGTAAAATTTGTTAAATGAAATATAAAGCTATTTTGGATTAAATAATTAGTTATGTTTCCTTATAAACATAATAGCCCAGCTATACTAAGGGTTAGAACTCGAAAAGATAAGTTGTAGAGGTAGTCCCTTTAGTTTACTCATCCTAAATGTTGTCTCAAAAGTCACAAATGGTATCGTGTCTGCGACTTAAGACATTGATGGTCAAAAGTCGCGAATATCTCGCTTCCTATTGCTTAAATGCGATTTGCATTGTATAATATTAGGTCCTTACATATGAAATTGGCGTTTTGTATGGGAGGAACAAAAAGTCGAATATTTTTTAATATAATATATTTAATTAATCAAAGTATGAACCATTATTTTCTATGCACTTTTGCCATCTTATAGGTAGTTCATTGATCCCTTTACTAAAAAAACCAGTAGGACGGGAATCAATAAAATCTTTGAAGGCGATTTGGACTGCCCCATCGGAGTTGAATTTTTTCCCTTGCAAGAAGTTATCCAAATTTCGAAAAAAATGGTAATCTGTTGGAGCAAGGTCCGGGGAGTACGGAGGATGTCTTAGACTTTCCAATTGAAGCTCTTCTAATTTAGTAGCCGTCTGTTGCGCAGTGTGTGGTCTAGCGTTGTCGTGAAGCAGCAGTGGCGTGGAGCGATTGACCAGCCTAGGTTGTTTAGCCGCTAGCTTTTCCATCATGGTTTGCAATTGCTGACAATAGACATCAGCCGTAATAGTCTGGCCAGATTTGAGAAAACTGTAATGAACAATACCGGCACTAGTCCACCAAACGCTTACAAGTAACTTTTTTGGGGTTAATTTTCGCTTGGGGCAGGATTTGGCTGGCTGGCCAGGATCCAACCATTGCGCTGAGCGCTTCCGACTATCGTAAAGAACCCATTTTTCATCACAGGTAATGATTCGGTTTAAAATACCTTCATTATTGTGCCGGTTTAGTAATGTAACGCAGCAGTCGACGCGCGTTTGCCGGTTTGCTTCAGTCAATTCGTGAGGTACCCACCTTTCAAGCTTTTTAATCTTCCCAATTTGCTTCAAGTGAATTAATACAGTTTTATCACTAACACCGCAGCCTGCAGCTAACTCGGACGTGGTTTGCGATGGATCCGCTTCCACAATAGCCTTCAACTCTTCATTATCAACTTGAGTCTCAGGCCGTCCACGGGGCTTGTTCTGCAAGTCGAAATTTCCAGAACGAAAACGTTGGAACCAAAAACGAACTGTGTTTTCTTTTGCAACACGACCGCCATACACATCATTCACCCTTCGAGTTGTTTCCGCAGCACTAGTGCCACGGCGGAACTCGTACTCGTAAATAATGCGATATTTTAAGTTTTCCATTTTGTAAAATGAGTGACGCAAACAGAAAAAAACAGAAGAAAAAAAACAAATGAATGACGATCATCGAAGCACAAATACATGAGTCTATAGCTGTACAAATTTGAATTTGGAATTCCTTACCAAAGAGGAGAAATTTGTGATTAAAGTGGCCAGTACGAAAAACGCCAATTTCATATGTAAGGACCTAATATTTTCACCTATGTGAAAGATGTAGAATATAAAATTACCTACAACTTTTGCTTGCACTTTTCTTTTATACGATCAAGCGTGTTTGGGTTAGAGCGCGAAAAGTACGCAGCGGACAGCCATACTCATATATGGTCTCATATATGGGGCTGGATGCTTGAAAATGAATCCTGGTGCGCTTAAACGTTGTAACCTCCAACACCAGCCGAAATACTAAACATAACATAATTGTAAGTGGTTATTCTAACTGGTCTAATTAAACAAATAAATATCTGTTTTGCTACGCATTCTTCGCACTGTTAGTCTAAAACGAAAAAAAATACAAACTAAAGCTGTATAGAGTTTTATACTCTACAACTTTTTTATAGGTGCAAATCCCATATAAGCTTAAGGAAGTGATATATGCTTGAAAACCGGATTATGACTTTTGACCCTCAATACCTTAAGACGCGGACACGATACCTAGCATTTGTGACAACATTAAGGACGTCATTTACATTAAGACCCCAATTTACAGCTAATTATCTCTCATTCCGAGCTTCACCTCTTATTTAACCTAAATTTTATCGGTCTATAAGTTGTTCCAGTGCTTGAAACACCTTCAGGAGAAGTGAATACATCAACGAATAAAAATAACAAAAAAAAGAGACATGCAGTTCCGAAAATGAACAAGGAATGCAGCCATATACCAGTACCAATTACTAATGTTAGAGATTCTACCATGCCAATGAATAGTCGCTGCGTTACATTAGATACGACCGAAGACAGACCTTGCTGCTGTTTAGAGAAACAACATGATAAGGACTTATGTTTAGAAGATAATCCGAGTTTAGCGTCTGACATAAACTCGCGAATTAGCGGACAAGGTAAGCATTTCAAAAATATATTTCTGAACAATGTATGTACAAAAGCTCTTGTCACATTAATTATCTCGTTTTATTCGCATAGAGCACCAATACACATCACTGCCGGCGAAAAGTTTGAGACCTCCTACATCAAAGTAGGAAAATGAAATAAAACTCAAAAATGTTCATTAATAATTAAAAAAGCAGTTTAATTATTAATTAAAATACCTACTAATTTACTAATAATATAACAAGCGTAAAACTTTTATTGCGTTTATTGAGTACCTATTATAGAATGTGAAAAAGATTAAAATGGTGGTTTGCTATTACGATGCTACTGAAATATAGAAAAAATTGTTTTAGAGATTCAGTTAGGTATACGCACAATTTCAAAGATTCGTTTTGATAAATATTTTTAATAATGAAAGCTGTTGCTTGCATGACATTTATATTTTAAGATTACATTATTTATTTATTTTCTATACATCATAAATATGTATTTACAAAAAAAAATGTATCTATGTAGTATATCAGTCACCTAACACCCATAGTACAAGCTCTGCTTGGTTTGGGGTTAGGTGATGCTGTGTGAGTAGTCCGGAAACATTTATTATTATTATTTTATACATGCTGAAACAGAGAACTTCGCCTTGCTAATTGAATCGGCCTAAGAATTACTGCAGGGTTTCGCTAATACTAGCTACGAATACTAATGCCAGGATCAGTAATTCTTATTTTTCATACCAAGATTCAGTAAATTTATTTGTATCATATTATTATATATGATTGGTCTGTCCAGGTCCAGGTTTTTTGGGAATTTAGGCTTAGCAACCGCTCTACCCAGGCACACTCGCTGTGCGCAATTTTTAAATATATAGACACAAAGGCTAAACTTTTTAACTAAAATAATAAGTTATTTTTAGGAACTTAACGTTAATTTTATGTATATTATCTGCAAACCGACTAGATCGGCAACTTAATTCTAATAATCTAGTAAAATCACATCTATATTTTCAGATGAATGGATAGTACCTAAACCTATAGTGAACTTTTCCCAAAATACATCTGATTCCTTGGATTTCGGTTGCGTTCTTTACGGCAGCCGGAGCTTCATGTCGCAACAGGTTGAGCAGAACAGTGTAACTTCTAACAGACAGTCTTGTAAAGCCTATCCGACTATACCTCCACATAGATTTTGTTGCTCAAAAAGTACACCAAAACGTAGAAAAGGAGAGGAGGAGGAGAAAAATTTAGAATGTCAATGCTTTCCTTCCAAACAGAAAGATAAGTTAGATGAGATTACTCAAAGTTTAAAAGAGAAACTGAGATTGAGTTGCCTAGAGACGCCAAACATGAACTCTGTGATGCACCAACGACGACAGAATCAATGTGCAAAAGATATATCCACAGATGTGCCAAGTCTGAAGTGTTGTGAAAGGGAAAAGAACAAACAAAATCACAGCCATACTAGAACTATTGAGAAACATAGGCAACAGCTGAAAGTAGACAAACAATTCTCCGCAGAGATACCTTGTCCAAAATGCGCTTCTAGAAAGAAAAATAAGAACAAATGCCCTGGTTTAGCCGAATCTAGCACAAACATTCCAATTGGACAGGACGCAGATTCGAAATGTCACAGTCCCAACTATAGCAATATATTAGAATTAATTATCCAAAGTCAGGGATCTCCATGTTCCAATAGAGTACAGCCAACATTAGTAACACAGCAGGACTCTGTATGTAAGCAACAGAAGAAGTTGTCCGCAGATATACCATGTCCTAGATGCGCGATGAAACAAAAGAAGAATACGTCCTCACAATTTACAGTGCAACCAATCAAAGAACCACAGCAAGCCGCTGTCAATAAGCTCAAAGATGTTAAGCAAACATCTGCAGAGATTCCGTGCCCGCGATGCTGTTTCAAGGAAAAAAACAAACAAAATAAACATGTACCTGATTCAAATATGATGATGAACAATGAAATACTCTCAAATAATGAACTTCAGAAGAGTCCATGTAATGGAAAACATAATGTGGTAACATGTAACGAAAATAAGAATATAACGAATACCTGCTCTTCGGAGTCACCATGTCCAAAGATAAAAATGAGTGAAAAAAATAAAAATTGTTTAGACAAACCCTGTGCTAAAGACATAAAACAAAAGGTTGAGGATGTAGATACAATCATATGCCCAAAATTTACAACGATGGAAAAGAACAATCATACTCAATGCTCACCTAAATCTCTACAAGCCAATATATGTAAACAGCTGCTTAAAGTACTCAAGAAATGCCCATCTGACATGCCATTTCTGAAAAGCAAAACGAAACAAAAGAAGAAGTTACGTCAAGTTTCACCAGTGGGTGTGACGCAAGGTCCAACTACTAAGCCAGTGCCGTGCAAAGCATCTGTTACTAAAATAGCCGCAGAGCCTCCCTGTACAGCTAGTTCTAAAGAAAATAAAAGCAAAGACAAACGCATGGTGCGAACAGCTATACCCATTGTTAAAGAAGAGCCCTGTCACAACGCTCCACCAGTCACGAACAACAAAACACAAAACAGTGCTCATAATCTGGAGTACTGTAAGTGCGACTCAAGAGAAATGCAGGCACCACTAAATAAGGGTAAAGTATAATTATATATCGTAATGTATCTGTTAGTATTCCTAGTAAGATAAAAAATATATAGATCTAAATTTAAAATCAAAACAAACCCCCTATTGCAAAATCTTAGTTCACACACAAGTAAAGTGTCATACTATTTTGATTCGCTTTAATTTGAGACCTCACTCGAGTATATTTGCAGATTTTCGTTTTTTTTTCCCACTTGTACCCCTCATAATTTTTAAACGGGTTAAATGATTTTCATCAAAACTCACCTTTCTCATAAAAACTAAATTGAAATCGCTTCGATTTATATAAAATTTGGTACTCAATTTCTCCAGAGCCTGAGAAAGAACATACTACTTACTAAGGCTACTTTTTACCGCCAGAAACTGTCATTCAGCGGAAAAATCCATTATAACGCGGGTAAGAACGCGGGCACTACTAGCCTTACATACATAATTATGTGAAAGATGTCACAAAATTCATCCATCTTTTCTATTCCCATTTATCCATTCACACCTATATGATTGAATCAAAGTTATTCATTTATATTTTTAACAAAATATTTTTTAATCATATATGCGATAAAAGTATATGTTGGTACTTTAGACGAGAAAATAATTACATAACAATTCAGTTTCCGAAAATTATTATATTACAAATATATTGTGACTTTTCTAGTATACAATTATTCGAATTATTTCATGACTATCTAAGAGTCTGGGATAGAACATGATTAATCGCCATAATAACATTTTTATTCAAAGCAAGGTAAATCAAAAACTGAATTATTGCGAAAACTTTAGAAAGGGAATGATATTGATAAGATGATTAATACTGTTATGCTTTAATAATATTAAATGTTGTAAATCTGAAAATACACTATAAATACGATTTGAGTATATCTATTATTTTAGATAAAATAATTGATATACAAATGGCTGCAATAAACATGTTGTTAGTTGGTCTTGGGGGTTATACCTAGGTATACACACTAAAAAACTACACCACTACTGGTTGTGGAACTTGTTCCATCCTATATTTCCCTCGAACGCTGTTGCAATTTATATTAAAAATAGTGAAAAAAACAGTCAGTTTCAGGTATAACGATCACGACAACTGCCAAAAAAGAAACAGTAAGAGATTATCACAGCTATGAACCAATTTGCGAACCATCAACAAGCGCAAAAGCAAGCGATCAGCAAAGCGATTCATGTAAACAAGAGCGTAGAGTTGTACCTGAAATCTTATGTCCCAAATGTAATAAAACATGGGATATTATTAGGAAATTTCAAAGCTCACCAAGGCCAATCTCTAAACCCTTGACTATCAATGAACCTAAGCAGAGCAATACATGTATTCTGCAGGCTGTCCCATCATGTGCCAAAACATCAGTGAAGAATGAGCTTTGTCAAGATATACCAGGAGCGAGTTTTGCTCCAAATGTTTCAATCAAGCAAGAGCCGCGCTGCAACACTCCACCAATCAGTGTACCACAGTTATGCGGGGGAGTACCGTACAACGTACCCCCAAAATACTGTGATGAAGAAACAACAGTTAAGCAACAGCCGATCTGCAACATTCCTCCAGTATTCGGACCACAACCGAGCTCGAACTTACCTCCAGTCAGTGAGCCCACGCCAAATAGCAATGCACAGTCCTTTAATGGACCAGGGTCGTGCTGTGCTGACAACCAACATGAAACTTCGCCAAAAATAGCCGCAAAATCTCATTGTTCTGGCGCTTTTATGGAAAGTAAGAACCTCTCGAACACCCCGCCACAACAAAACACTGGTATTCAGAATGTAATCAAAGTACCATGCTCAACATGTGCCTCGAGAGAAACGAAACCTCGAATATATGAAGTTGATGCAAGGAAACCACCCTATAAAGGTAATTACTAACATGAATTTTAATCAATGATGCAAAAACAAACTCAAAGCTTTAGTAGGCATAAAAATTCAAATACAACACATTTGTAGCAATAGACATTCTGAAAATTATATGAACACGGCAACACATTTATAAGCCCCGACAAAAATGAGGGCTGTTATAAATTTGACGTGTCTGTTTTTCTGTCTGTCTTTCTGGGACATCACAGCTCCCGAACGGATGGAGCAATTTAAATTTAGTTTTATAAGAAAGGTGAGTTTCGCGCCGTGTTCTTAGACATGAAAGCGCAAGTCTTCTTAGACATGAATATGAAAATCGGTTAACCCGTTTAAAAGTTATGACGGTAAAAGTGGGGAAGGAAAATCGAAAATCCGCAAATATATTCGAGTGTGGTCTCATGTAAAAGCGCATTACGTGCATATTACAAAATAGTATGACCTTTTAAGGGAACTTAAGTTCTAGAATCGGGGCTTTTTTTAATTTGTAATTTAGATTATAAACTATAATTACAATTTGTATTTTTTTATGTGTCAATGCATTTCAGGATTTACAATTTCGACAAGTGCTAAAAAGAAACCACTATCAGCACAAGTACCCCCATGTGAAGCACCGTTTAAACCCGCTGAGGTTTTACCCCCCACGTGTGATAAAGCTATTCAGCAAATTTCGGAGAATGTGTGTAAACTGAACAGACCGAAGCAACTAAGGAGCCAAGGTACCTTCAGACCTGATGTGGAGTGGAGCGGCCCCATCGGCAGTGGGGCAGAGGCTAAGAAACAACTAGAAAATCATATCAAACATTACAAAGGTAAGGAATTTCACAGGAAAATTAAGCCGTTGCAGACTTAAGATTCATCAAAATTCCACTTTAATAAATAAATATTTCAGGACAATCCATACTCACAACAATTCCCGTGGCTATTCACAACAATTCTCTAAGCTTTTGTTGAGGTTACTAGAGATCTGATATACTAAATATAATAGACATACATACATAGATATTTTTTATTATAAGTTGATGAAGCAGAAAGACAGACGAGTTTGGCGACGCGATCATCGTGTCCCGCCATTTTGAGAAATTGATTGTGATTACTGTATAAAGCTCCGAAACTCTGCCGCGAGCTTTCGCCTTGAGTCTTCACAAAATTTTTAAGGAAATAAAGGTAAATATACTTGAAGCAGCAAGTTGTCTTAAATAAACTGTCAAATATGAGCGAGGCGGACGTGTTTCGTTAAACGTTAACCCGTATCTATCCATACTTCCATACTAATAATTACAAATAAGTAAATTATTCTGTCGGTTCCTCTTTCACGCAAGAACTACTGAACCGATTTAAATTAAGTACACAGATTCTCTAGAGCCTAAGAAAGGACATAAGCTACTTTTTACCGCGGGAAAATGACAATACGCGGTAAAATCCACTATAACGCGAGTAACACCGCGGGGCACTTCTAGTGGCTGAATAATTTTAATGAACACTACACTGTATGTATTATAATATCGCCCCAACTAATAATTACCTAAATTTTTAAACGTTGAATAAAAGGGGGAGGATCTCAATTCGATTTGTATTTTTATATTTTTATCCATGACCACGCATAACTTTTTACTGAGTTGTCCGATTTTGAGGGCCTTGAACATAAAAATTTTGTTATAAAATCCAACCACTTACGGTTGGATTTTTGAATCTGGGAAATCAGGTTATAAGTATTGTTCATTCAATGGTTTTATATTGGTGGCATTATAGATATAGAAACAGTGAATTAAAGTCACGTGAAAGAGAAACATAATATATTTTTTTAAATATAACCACCGTAAATCTTGAAATTTTTAAAATAATGAAGTTAT
The DNA here is from genome assembly GCA_929108375.1 of Gymnoscelis rufifasciata. Lineage (NCBI taxonomy): Eukaryota > Metazoa > Arthropoda > Insecta > Lepidoptera > Geometridae > Gymnoscelis > Gymnoscelis rufifasciata. The sequence continues at coordinate 7,000,690 of OV815301.1, forward strand.
TTTTTAAAACAAGTAATCTTGAGTCAACAAGTAATCTAGATAATTTGTTGTTCTTTGATCCTGGATTGGTTGGTACCGGGTCAAGGTATTTTGGGTATACTTTTATATATAAAATTACTTGTTTAATATGGTTTTAAATAACTACTTCATTAATTTAAAGTTTTCAGTTATTCGGAGAATTGATAATTGGAAGCCATTGCCATGTCACATGTAAAGGTAGCGTTTACCTACCTAGACACTATAAATAAATAAATGAAATTCGTTTATTTCCTCACACAAACCTTAATGATAATGGATTTGTTGTTTGTCCTTATTCAGATTTATTTATTTCATCTTAGTTTAACAATGGTTGCTATATTACTAGGTAAGTCATTTTAAATGTTATGTTTTTTTTTTTAATTTTTCTTCCTCATAAGATTATTGATAAACAAATACAAAAAAAAAAAAACAGATGTCAATAAATAACATTTTTTTCCAAATCTATTTATACCTAGATACATCATTGGTATAAATGGATTAAATCATGAAATAAATTATCAATAGACACACATTATATTTATTTCTCGTGCTAATACAGTTTCCGATAATATGCGCAGGGCATGCGATGGTGACCAACTCCCCACACTTGCCAGAACATAATCCTGTTCGGGAGCACCTTGGTTGGAAGAAAGAAGATCCTCGTGGACCTCTTCAGCCCTTGAATCCATCGCCTGCGCCGTGTCCCTTTTGTGGGGCAAAAGAAACTAGCAATCAATACTACAACGGTAAATAAATACAGCTGCTAGGAGATGGTTCAGATTTAGAATCCTAACCGATGGGTCAGGATTCTAAATCTGGCTGAGAGGAGATGTCCTCCCAAGGGCACCGGCAGGCTTATTACGTATCTTGGTAAACCCAAGCAATGGCAACATTTACGCAATTTTTGCTCCAAAATCGCAAATTCGTCCATGTGCTTTTTCTTCTCGCGCCAGCGCCTGACAGTGATACCAGCACGATTGTGTCAGAGAAAGAATTATAGATAGGTTATAGGTGGCATTACCACCGACGTATCAGCAAAAACCTACAGAAAGAAATTAGTGACAGTGCTGCCTCTACCAAACAATCGAGGAACTATATATATATTATATTGTATTTCAATCGTTCAATCACTTCACTGCTGTCGCTTTTACGTATTACGTATGTCTTATCTTATTTTCTTGTCTTGACAGCAATGCGACAGCAATCAGCGGGCGATTTGAGCTGCTAGTTAGCAATGACAGAAAATTGTCTATCAATCAATTCAATTATTCGATTGCTTGTGTATCGCGGAGCTCATATTATCGCTTAGAGTGTATTTTTATAAGTTTTAGTGCATTTTTAAAACTATGGGTCGCGTAGTATCTATACTAATTGGAAGATAAGAATAATGAAGAGATGCAGCCTTAAATACAGCGCTTGCCAGACGTGGCGAGAATTGGCAAATGCCCATCCATGCCCATATGATATGAAGCGATGAAGTAGGCTTATCCAGCTGTGGCCGATCTACGGCGTAAATTATGACGAACAATTAATGCCCCGCGGCGTTACCCGCGTAATTATAGTTAGTATATTCTCAGACTCTAGAGCATCTGTCAAATTTATTTTAAATCGATTCAGTAGCTTTTTCGTGAAAAGGAACAGATAGACAGAGTTACTTTTATAATATTAAAAAAGTATGGATTAAGCGCAGCGTCGGACGACCACCAACAAGATGGACGGATGACTTAGTCAAACTTGCTGACTCACGGTGGATGCAGGTGGCGACCGATCGGAATGATTGGTCGTCTTTGAGGGAGGCTTATGTCCAGCAGTGGACGTCTAATAGCTGAAATGATGAATGATGATGATGGAATTAGTTGAAAATATTGACTCATCTCATTATAAATGTCCCATTTATTAATGAGCTAAGTTTTTTAACCTCGTTATTGAAACGCTTCTGGTATTAAAAGTAGTAGTAGTGGTTGGTAACTGTCGTATTTATAATATTAGTATGGATGATGATGAGAGGCCTTTTGTTGGAGAACATTAATAAAGCTTACAATTATATTATGTTACCCAGGTTCAGTGATTAACCCATGCGATATACCCCCGTGCATGGGCCAAGGAACGCCTTCAGGCGAGAAGGTGACTTACCAGGGCAAACTGGTTGGCAAGTCATTTTCCTGTGGGCCTGGCCTGTGCAAAGCTAGTTCGGAGATGAGCGCAGGTATTGCCTCTAACTTTTTAACCCCCGACTAAAAAGAGAGGTGTTATAAGATTGACGTGTCGGTCTGTCTGTGGCATCGTGGCTCCCGAACAGATAAAGCGATTTTAATTTAGTACTTTTTCCCGAGTTTTCAAAGTGTGTATAAACTGTACTCGTACACGAAACTAATTAGGTGTAATTAAAGAGAATATCAGCACTACGTTTAAGAGACGGCGGACCTGCATACATAGATTTGGTACGTCACATAGCACACAAATCATTGCCAATATATAGGAAGAGAATCGTCAACACGTCAATATATTGTACACAGCAGACCGTCCCGGCATTGCACGGGGTAGAATGAAAAAAGTTGTTGTAGTGACTTATCTACAATAGTTGGAAATATGCTACCGCGGAGTTTTTTGTAGACATTATGATGTTCTTCAATATTGTTGTACATTATTTTGTTCTATAGCTAATAGTTTCGGCAGCGCATTCGACGAAACATTTTAAGACTCACTTTTCTAAACCTTCGGTTACATTGTTCAAATTTTACCAAGGATCCCTAATTTTTTTCAAAATTAAATGTATCCTATGTCAAATTGGAAGAATGTAGCATTCTATTGGTAAAATATTTTTTTAAATCAGCCCAGTACTTTTTGAGCCTATTCATTACAAACATACAAAAATAGGTACAAATCTTTCCTCTTAATAATATTAGTGTAGATAACGGTTACAATACTTATAGGGATGTCATCTGGTCCAGATTAAATCGATATCGATAAATCAGGTTCATTCTTTACATGGGTATAATATTAATATGCGCAGGTAATAAAATTAAATTACTAAATAATGGATTTAAAAATCAACGGCATAATATTCATACATTATGTATTTACAAAAAAAATACATTCTTTATTATGATTATACTAGCAACCCGCCCTGGCTTCGCACGGGAGCAATGCTCATACTAAATACACTACAGAAAAACTGTGTTTGCTATTCGTGCGACTAAAAACAAAAGATAATCAACAATCATCAACAACAAAAGATGCCTATTCTATCAAGTTATTTTTCTGAACTGACATACCTCACCTAAAATTACGGTTTTTGAAAATTATTTCCCTAATATTCAATTGATCTAACTCTAAATTTTAACCAAGATCTTAATAGGGCCTCCGACGCATCATTAGACTCGCTCCCGGGCGCGCCGGCCGGCGCCGCCCCGGCCAGTAGCGCTGCAAACGCTACGTCCCGCAATTTTGAAATCTGTTATATCTTCGATAATATTCACGTAAATCACATGCTGTAAAGGGCCATATAGATCTATATTAAATCAACAATTCAGTATTTAAGGTATTTAATTGGATAAGGATTAACGCTGTATTGGTTAAAATCGCCATAAGCCTAAATCGTAACTGACAAAAAATGTTATTGTGGGATATTCATAAGAGAATTACATATACCATCGCGGAGTTTTCTGTAGACCTTTTCTATGTGTACAATACTTAGTACATAATTTTGATAAATCACGTAGGGTTCAGTCTGCGTTCGCTATGTAAGCGGAAAAAACGAAATTATTTACGACATTAGAAACCTCAAAAATAACAGTATTTCTCCACTATTTAATGAATGTTATTATATGTACTTATAAACCTTCCTATTTAATCACTCTATCTATTACAAAACCGCATCAAAGTCCGTTGTGTAGTTTTAAAGATTTAAAGATTCCTGCATACATAGGGATTTATAGACAGAGAATGCGACTTTGTTTGATACAAGAAATACTATGTGGTGATACGACGACGACGGACGATAGCTTTCTTCTGCAGTACAGATACATTTAGCCACGGGAGTTTCCATAAATTCAGTATCTGGTCAAGGGGCTGGTTTTGGAGATTTTGTCTGTTCACGTCCGTAAGTGGTAACCCTCTGAATCCTTACACGTGACCTCGGGGTGGTGCTAAGAACAGTCTCTGGTGGTAGGCTTCGGCCGCGGCTTGTCACCACCCTCCGGGCTGGGCCAGAGCGTGAAGCAATTTTTTCGTGTTTCGTAATGTGGCCGGAGAAGTCATCTACATTCACCAGCTTCATACAGAGCACTGTGTGACATCATACCGTCGGTATCGCTCGCAACGCCACGCCAGAAAAAAAAAATAATTAAATTTAATTTAATTTATTATTTAGTAGTTTTGTCAACAGAAATACTCAACAGAACAATTATTTAATTGGGAGTAAACGGAAAACTTTAGTGTTTAGGTACAAGTTGTTATTATTTGTTTATTAGTTGCTCAAAGTATTTTGTAGTTGACTGTTCAACATGTTATGTGATAGGAGCAGGAGGAATTAAATTTAGAATATTACATTATTCCCCGTGGTTTTAATGTTCAGTAGGAGCATCAGGACATGGGTGTCCCGGTGCTCCTACCAGTAGGAGAACGAGGAAGTAGCGATCTACCTTCCAGGTCTTCATGCCCCATCTTAGACCACATCATCACTTTACATCAAGTGAGATTGTGGTTTATCCAGCATAAAAAAAAATAAGAGATGGTAGTACCTACTGTAAAACTGTGTCTTGGAGGTTTTTCTGTTCACGTCCGTAAGTGGTAACCCTCTGAATCCTTACACGTGACCTCCGGGTGGTGCTAAGAACAGTCTCTGGTGGTAGGCTTCGGCCGCGGCTTGTCACCACCCTCCGGGCTGGGCCAGTGCGTGAAGTGATTTTTTCGTGTTTCGTAATGTGGCCCGGAGAAGCCATCTTCTAGGCCTTCATGCTCCATCTTAGACCACATCGTCACTTTACATCAGGTGAGATTGTGGTCAAATGAAGGCTTATCAATAATAAAAAAAAAAAAAAAAAAAAGTAATAGAAATAAATAAGTGCTAAAGAAAAATATTAATTATTATTAAAATGCACGCCAACATTGTTACCAACCATTACAGGTTGGCAGGTAGAAAATGCCTAGGCCCACCTTTTTAAGCACAATTTTAATTTGCTCAAGTTTTTAAATAAAATAAAATAATAGATAAATTGTTAAATATGAATTGTTCCATGATACTTCACAATCTATTTTTTAATTTTCAGTCTCGTCACAAAACCCATGCAAAGGGTGCGGTATGCCCCTACGTAGAGACAGCGGAGTTCAACTAAACGAAGACAAATGTATGCAAATGAATGAGGACGATAGCTCTTTGCGACTAAGTCGTAAGCCGCTGAACAAGAAGCAGAAAGACAGCGTTATGCCCCAACATAAAGAATGCGGTATGTGTCTAAAAAGCGACTGTAGTTGCTCTTCTGCGAAGTCTTCAAAAGAAGATCTTGTCAAAAAACCTTCTGTACACAAATCCACACAATGGAAATCTTACAAAACTGGCAAAGTAACCAAGAAATCACCATGCTCTTGTAAAGGCAGGAAAAAATACCATAAAAAAAAGAAAAAATCGAATAACAGATGCGAGTGCCCATTTGTGCCCGTGATGGAAGGATCAATGCTCAGACAGCATCTATCAGAACAAACGCAGAGGCAGTCTGGCTTCGTTATGATCACGAAGAAACGTCCGCCCGCTGAAATGACTTTTGAGGAAGCTCTGAGTTACTACCAGGAACATCCTGAGGAAGATCCAGATAATTGTGTATGCCAGAAGGTTAAGACTGCTAGGTGTGTATGCCGTGAGAGTGGGATGAGTCCAAACTGCGAATGTCCCTATACGCCCGAGCCGGTTGTAATGCCGAAAGGGCTTTCGTTCTTCATACCGGGCAAAGGATCTGGCTCGCCGGGCCTGAGTGGTGTTTGTTGCTTCGATGTCATGCAGGAGACTAGATTGGCGATATCTAAAACCTCCACGTCTCCAGAACCGATAGAGTATGTTGCTTGGAGCTAGGCTGGGAATACACTAGTTTATGCTGACTCTTGGTTTACCACTTTTAACTTCGAAATACCCCTGTAAAAAACAGAATCTGGGTAGATAGGATAGGCTCTGAAGGAACAACTCTTGTATTTTTTTAATGAAATATATTGAATTTTTTAGTTTTTCTTTTTTAAGTCAGTCGTGTTGTGGTGTTCTAAAAGTATTTGAGAAATTATTTATTGTTCTGTTTTATTTCTTGTATTTTCTTTAAACTTACAGGATAAAAGAAGTTTTGAAAAAAAAAACAACTGTCTTTAATTTGCAATATGTAATATAATAGCAATGCCCTGCGCTGTTTCCCGCGTTATAATGTTATTTGCCCGCGGAACGACATAATATCGTCCGGTCGTACTTGCTGTAAATCGTTGAGGAGTTCCCTCGACCGCCTTTCCCTCCATCATCAGATCAACACCAGACCCTCATTAATAAAACGGCTTTAAAATTCATTATAGGTATTGAATATCCAGGTTTCCTTACCATGGGACCACCCTTGGGATACTCCCTTTCCAACAAAAAAAAAATCAAAATTGGTTCATACACGACAAAGTTATCCGCGGAAATAAATAAAAAAAATATATATATATACGGTCGAATTGAGAAACCTCCTTTTTCTTTAAAGTCGGTTAAAAATTGTTAGCTTGGATGTACTTAAAACAGTTTATCACAGTTACGTCTCTTCTAAATTGCGATACGGCATTCTATTCTAGGGAAATTGCAGCGAAAGGGAAGGAATTTTCAAGGCTCAAAAAAGCTGCCTAAGAGCTATGTATGGACTGAAAACCATTTAAACATAAACAATTAAATAATTAAGTATTTAATAATTTAGAAGTCGGTGCCAAGTAAAACAATAACTAGATATAATATAGGTACCTAACATCAATCTTTTTCACAACTCAAGCTAATAGGCATTAGTAGGAAATTAACTCTAAATATCGGTCCATTCGCGGATATAGGTAAGCATTTCTATTTGGGTCCTAAATGCTGTTTATTAGTATGTTATATTGACATATCTATTGATGTTGTGTATAGTGTAGGTAAAAATGTACCTATTTGTTACTGCATTAAGTTTTTTGTAGTATTTACTTGGCACCGACCTCATCATTATTAAATAATTTATTATTTAATTGTTTATGTTTCATTTAATTATCACTTATAATGTCGAAATTATTTGTAAAGTTAATTTATTTGTTACTTTTCAGTTTCCGTTTTGAAGTTGGTTTAATTTTTGGCAAAAAAGTTTTATTTTACGATTTTTAGTGATTACTCTACTAAAATATACCTTATAGAGTTCCTTTGACTGTCCTTCATTTTCATCATCAGACCCCTAATATCAGTCAAAACCCATTTAGATGAACGGTCTTAGTAATTTAAGTTAATCAAGCCCAAACACAAAGTACTTGCTGTAAATCATTGAGGAGTTCCCTCGACTGCCTTTCCCTCCATCATCAGATCAACACCAGACCCTCATTAATAAAAGGGCTTTAAAATTCATTATATGGAAAACACAAGTCGGAAAGACAATTTTTTCAAGAGTTTCCCTCATTTTCTTCAGGATTCCACCACCAGATCCAGGTTTCCTTACCATGGAACCAGTCTTGGGATACTGCCTTTCCAACAAAAAAATAATAATCAAAATCGGGTCATAAACGACAAAGTTATCCGCGGACATACATAAAAAATATATATATATTTACGGTCGAATTGAGAAACCTCCTTTTTTTATGAAGTCGGTTAAAAAAAAACATTATTGCCAGTTAACCAACACCACCACCACCCTCTTTCTCACATTTGCCATTCTATTCCTTTAGAGCCCGGATTATTGAATGTTAATATGATTCCTTACCTTACCATATAGGTACCTATATTTAACAAGAAACGCGATTCGGCAAGCACAGCACAGGACAGCCACCAGAATGGACGGATGGCTTGTCCATAGAACAATAAATTTAGCAAAGCCCGCAGATAATTGGTGAGATAGATGATAATTACTCAACAATGAGTCATTTTAGGCCTTACAGTATCTATACTTACTAAAGATATACTAAAGTCTTTAAGTTTTTTAAAAGTTGCTTGTGTCCTTTCTCAGGCTTTTTAATTATGTTAATAAAATATCATTGAAATGGGTTTAGTCGTGTTTGAGTGAAAGCGAGACAGACCTCCAAGAATACTATCGCATATCTAAATAACTAAAACTGTTTTAACAATAGTTACAAAAAAAAATCGTTTTTTTTAAACACTTTAAATTACAATTTTAATAGATTTTTTGTTATTGGCGATGCAAAGATTATCCGCACGCCTCTTGCGGCGAAATTTAGAAACTGCCTAAGAACGACAATTTGTTAATTTGTTGAAGTTTACCTATACATACCTGATTTGTATTTATTACTAGCTGGCCCGGCGAACTTTGTTCCGCCTTAGACGCCATAAATGAGCAGATTTTTGATTTTATTAATCAGGTTTCTAAGATCCTTTAAATTGATTATTTTAAATGTATTGTTTATCAATAAAATAAGATTGACAGAAGAATCCGTTTAAACGTAATTTTTTTGAAGTGAAACTTCTTTAGAATCGTTGTGATTTCAAACCGGATGCAACGGAAAAAACGACAGGTAAGCCAATCTTAAACGCTAACAAGGTTAAGCAACGTTGCGCGACGCCAGTACTTGGATGGGTGACCGCCCGAACCAAATCTTTTGGCACAGTATTTTTTTTATTCATTTAACTCTTTTGTCGATTTACTGAAGTTTCACTTCTAGCGTGTGTGAATCGCACACACACCTTTTTTTTTATCCTCTTTGACTATATTTTCAGCACGCCTTCAGTTAATTCTATGTCAAAGGTTACATTAAAAAAGTTTAATAATTTTATATGGTGGTTAAGTAATTTTAAATTTTCTAATTTTCCGCGGAATTTCCTTAATTTTTTCTTTCATAAGAACCTTCTGTTAATAACGAACAGAACAAAAAAATAATTAGCGAAATCGGTCCAGCCGTTCAGGCGTGATGTCCTGACCAAGGGAAATAGGGATTTATTTTTATATATGTATATAGATAGATTTATGTTTTTCCCTGACGTTTATTGTAACGAAAACTGTCAAAGTGTCGTTCTTAGACAGCTTAACAATTTTGACACTAGAGGCGCTAGTTAGAATCTTTGCATCGCCAATAGTAGTTTCCACAAAGCCTCAAAGTTATAAATTGATTTTAGCAAAAGTACCCATCACTTTTCAGCTATGTTTGTACTATAAATCCCGTCTGATAGTGTAAGCAGTTTTGTCAGAATATAAAAAATGAAATGGGTGATAAAAAATAAATTGAATATCCAAAACTAACAAAAATCGTAGAACATACATGGAGGTGAAATCAATGCACCAAAACCTTCCCCATCGTCCATTTAATTTTAAACGATATGAAATTAATCACCTTCTATGTTATGTAAGTATTGGACATCTTTTTAACACAACCAAAATTAATATAGACTGCGTCTAACTACCTACAATTTGAAACTTTGAAACAATTTGCTGAAGCGCCTACCTGCCCGACTCGCAGAATCGAAATAACGTGTTTTAAGTATAGCGCCATCTATATGTAAACTCACACGTAGTCTTTCACGTAGTTTTTCTTGCGCTACTTGTTTGTATATTTACAACACAAAACGCAAACATATATGGTTACCTAGATGCTACGTAGTTTGTATGCTTGAAAATAGATGTCGTTGTTTTTGATATGATTCGATCATTTTTCACCGACGCCGGTAATTTGATGAGACCATAGAGCTGTTAATATTATTTTTTTCAATGTTTCGGTGTTTCCTGAAATATAATAACTGGCTTTGTCACTTTGATTTATATTATCTATGATCAATCAATCCCAAATTATATATCCTAACTTTATGGATAAAATCTTCAACGTTACATTGTAAAGACACAATATCCAAAAAAAATAAAACGTAGTTTCATATCATATCAAAACAACAATATTTTTTTCTAATTTTAAGTCTTATCTAATTTGGCTAATCATATGTGATATAGACATATCTAATAATTATGTTAATATGATACAGAGCAGCATATATTTTAGTAATTATATCATTTCAGTTGTTGGATTAACATGCTTTTCAAGAACTTCCTTCATAGAGTTTCAGTTGTTTCGGATTTAATAACATGAATCCAGCAGCTTTTAGCAAGTCAACTGGCCATCAAGTTTGAAGACGTCCTGCGTTTGCTGGTCAGCATATCTAAGCCTAGACCCTAGAGATCTTTCAGTCCAAAAGCTATCTGTTTTACTTTTAGATAACCTGCCAAATGCTAATGATCTAATCCATTTAATCGCAATGTACATAAGAATAATTTATATTCAATTAAATAAATAAGTATATACCTAGTATAGTTATAGTATTTAGTGATCAAGTAGATTCTTCTGATCTACTTAACTTAAATGCTCTCCGCAAGTCAGTTAGACATAGTTCGAAATTATATAATTCAATAGTAAATTCCAACTACAGACAAAATTCTTTCTTCGTGTAAGTAGCAGTTTTAATAATGTCAATGAGTTTAATACATTTGATTTATTATGCACAAAGTGCACACGTGAATAAAGCACGGCAGCTTCTCAATAGTATTTTCTTTGGCGATGCTGGGGTTTCTTATAGTAAAAGTTTAATTTAAGTATTAGTTTAAATTACAAAAAAAATGTATATATGTGGTATATCATTCACCTAACACCCATAGTGCAAGCACAAGCTCTGCTTTGTTTGGGGTTAGGTGTTGGTGTGTGATTAGTAGGTACGTTATTATTTTTTTATTATTATTACAAATTTTAGGTTTGTTATTAATAGAGTTCATCTTTTTGGTTTATGAAAATAAATTATATATTAGTTATTGTTATTAAAGTATGTTGTTAAGGTATTCATGTTTAGTTTTGTAACGAGTATTGTTTGCTCTGTTGTCGTACTTTGTTAGCTATTGTGTTTTTTGTCCGCGAGGGCTTTATAAATAGCTTTCTGTAATTGTTGATTCTGTAAATCTGTAAAGAAAATTTCCGTACCGGGCCTAATAACTCAAATCGTTTCATAAGGAGTAAACTCCAAAAAATCCTCTTGGCAAGCAAGGTGAACTATTTTTGTTAATTTTAGGTTTATTTTTAAAGAAAAAGCTTACATCTATGTACTGATGTTCTAATTGCTCACCCCCATATCAATACGGTAAGTACTTACTTATTTATATATTATAACCAATCTCACAACAACAAAATCTACTCTTAGGGTATTGGGGCAATGTTTCATATCAAATATTTTTGTGGCTCCAACCACTTATACAGGGGCGTAGCTACCAGCGGGCTTGGCGGGGCAGTGCCCCCTGGGTCCCTAAGTCCATGGGGTATTCTAGGGTTACAATACTTTCGGGCTAATTTAAACTTTTTAGTTTAAACTTAAATTAAATGTTTCAGTCATAGTAATCCCGTGTACAAGACTAATTCAAGTAAATTTAATACGTACATATAATTAAGAATATAGTATAAATAAATATTAACATAAATCACAAATATCTAGCTTATGCGATGATTATCATGGATAACTTTAAGTTATTATTTTTTATTCGTGGTTTCTGCAATCCATTAATTCAGTCTTGTTATTTAAAAAAGTGTGTGTGTGTCAGCTACGACGCACGATTGGAGTTTACTACTTACGAACTATAATTATGATATATATCGAATAGAAAAAAAGGGTAAATGAACGCATCTGCTAAAATGATAAAAGAAACAAACATATATATCTGTAATTATTCGGATTATTTATATTATTCAATAAAGCGTATTACATAAAGTATGTTACAAAATAATACACTGAGACTACGAAGTATCGTGCAAAGAGGAGACCCCGAGAATGAGATACGCTGTGTAATGTATTCCATCTCATTCTTTTACACGTTCAATCCTACAGATATATATGTTTGTATCTTTCTACGTAACGCCTCAACTTTTCGTGTTACACTTTTTGATTTTACTCCTCATAAAATTTCCGTACCGGGCCTTATAACTCAAATCGTTTCTTAAGGAGTAAACTCCAAAAAAGTGTGTGTGTATCAGCTACGACGCACGATTGGAGTTTACTCCTTACGAACTATAATTATGATATATATTTTCGAATAGAAAAAAAGGGTAAATGAACGCATCTTCTAAAATGATAAGAGAAATAAACATATATCTGTATTATTCGGATTATTTATATTATTCAATAAAGCGTATTACATAAAGTATGTTACAAAATAATATAAAAAAAGTGTGTGTGTCAGCTACGACGCACGATTGGAATTTACTCCTTACGAACTATAATTATGATATATTATATCGAATAGAAAAAAAGGTAAATGAACGCATCTGCTAAAATGATAAGAGAAACAAACATTATATCTGTAATTATTCGGATTATTTATATTACTTCAATAAAGCGTATTACATAAAGTATGTTACAAAATAATACAGTAAGACTACGAAGTATCGCGCAAAGAGGAGACCCCGAGAATGAGATACGCTGTGTAATATATTCCTCCTATGTGAGATACATTCTTTTACACGTTCGATCCTACAGATGTTTGTCTCTTTCTACGTAACGCCTCAACTTTTCGTGTTACACTTGATTTTACTCCTCATAATATTTCTGTACCGGGCCTTATAACTCAAATCGTTTCTTAAGGAGTAAACTCCAAAAAAGTGTGTGTGTGTGTGTAAATAAATATTTATACAATATTATTATTTTATTTATTATTATAAATATTTATATAAATATTTATAATAATAAATAAATATTTCCGGGCTAATCACACAGCATCACCTAACTTCAAACTAAGCAAAGCTTGTACTATGGGTGTAAGGTGGCTGTTATACTACATAGATACCTACATTTGTTTTTGTAAATATATATAATACAAAGAAACACAAATGTGTGTTTTAAGTAAATAATAAAACTACATTGCCCTTTTTAACAAAATTGCAAATTATTAAACACAAAATTTAAAATTTTTAACTGATTTCGACCTTTATTATCTCTAATTGCCGCTTGTTGCAGCAAATGTTATGTCGAGATAGCAACACTGGCGTGACGTGTTGAGTGTGTGTTGAGATGCTGTGTTGTATCAGTCAGTTGTATGCTTTTCGCCTAGACGCTTAGTTTGTGTTTGTGTCGGTGTCGATTTTCTATTGTGAAAAGAGCTTGTGATTTTGTGGATAACATAGTATCTGCAAATAAAAAGTTTTTATTCGGTAAATATGTACTTATTCACCAACGTAGTGTACACCATTGGTTAAATTTATACTTTTTATTTATTTTGTGGTGATAAAACTAATTATTAACCGTGGACCGCACGTGTAAAAACGGCTAGCTTATTTTCATATTTTACGCAAATTTAGCGCAGTCCAACTAACTTTTATTATTGTGCAGGTCGTCATAAACTATTTTAAACTTGATTTGTTTTGAATAATGTTGATATACTTTACTTCACACTTAATTAAAGTTAACGTTGTGTAAATTCTAACGGTTTTCGTTCATTGTTGTAATTGTAACAGTGGCATCATAGACTGTAGTTATTTCTTAGTCGAAACTTTTAGTTGACGAAATCTTAAAGGCAACAAATGTTTTTACCACAATTTAGAGCTCAAAATCTGATAATTTATTGTTTCATTCCAAACATTTGTGAATAAATAAGAAGTGAATAAATTTAGGACTATTTTATGTATCTTCTCAAATTATTATATTTATAAAACTTTATTTCCTAATTTATTATGTTCAGCAGATCTTCTGATCATTTTGATCATTTTCTTTCTTGTCTGAATAAATTAATTACATTATATATTATAATTTCTTTTTTAGTTGGCAAGTAATCCATAACAGCATTATGCCGAAAACGTGAGTACCTGTTTTTTCTAGTTTTATAACTTTAGCTATATTTAAAATATCACATCTTGCAGGCCCATCATAGAATGTTACATAATTCTTACCATTATTAAACTATCAAGTTGTAGTCTATATTTAGCAAAATTAGCCATTGATCTTGTTGTTTGATATACTGAGCATGTGAAATGAGAGAGAGAGAGAGAGAGATGGGTGAATATTTAGTAAGAAAACCCTGTAAATAGTTTTACTCCTATAAGACTTAGCATCATAATGTATCTACATTTTCAATTTCTTAAAAATAATAGTTTGTGTTTGATTAATCTACCACTTGGTCAAGGTTTCTAATCCAAAAACAGTACATTGTTTATTGAACAAAGTACCCACATAATAATTTAATATGTTTTATTTTATTTTACAGTCTTAGGGAAACTAACAGCTATTTAAATTATAAAAGTATAAAACAATGTTTGCATAAAGGCAAATAAAAAGTTTCCACAAATAATACAAGAACAAACTTAACAAACTTGCGCTCTACACAAAAAAATAATTATAAACAATTAAACTTAACAATTCAAGATACTAAATTATATAAATAAATGAAAAGCCAACGAATATTACTAAACAAACTAAATATCACTTAAATATAAATCAACAAACAAACATTTAATTTCGTTACAAGTAGTATTTAAAAAATTAGAGAATTAGACGAAGAAAATTAGAGTTTGATTTCAAAAGAATCTGCTGCAAAAGTGTTGGACATTCAACAGTACCATTCGCCACATTCATAAATCCCCTACTTTCCGTCTTACTTACAACGGGAGAAAGTGAAATTTGGGAGCATCTCTCTTTATAGTCAGTTAGATAATAAACCTTAGCTTTAAATTGAATATGTCTCATAAAACGCCTCTGTATCCGTTCAACCCTAGATATGTATGTCATAATATAGAGATAAGAATAGGTAGTGCAATATCCACTTGAACGTCCAGTGGTACTGTAGTGCCACAAAACTTTATGCCGACTAACGTCCATGGTACTAGAGTGCCACACGAGTTTTTGGTTTTTTTATTTCGGATTTTCTTTATTTTCTAATAAGACAAGTTGCTAGTGTCAATGTCAGATGTCATTGTCAATAATTATTCTACTAAATTCTAATTAGAAAAACCCATACCTGGCAACAAAAATTATGAAAAAAAAATTATTTTGTTTATAAAGTGAGAGAAATTTTCCGCCATTTTCCTATTTTTCGCAAGTTAATTTCTTTATGATTTACTTGTGATATCTGTATTAAATTTAAATATGTTATTGAAAAAACTAGACTCCAACCCCGTTAAAACGGTACCAAAATAATAATTAAATGTTCAGAAAAAGTATTTTAAATAAATTTATCAAAATAGGTCTCCAAATCAGTCTAAAAATGTTACCATCCTATGTTTGATAATTTTTTAGTAAATGAAGATGTAGGTACGATGATTCATATTATTATTCAAGTTTATATAATTATAATAAAGAAAATAAATACATTTTTGGTTTTGAAATAGGTTTAGTACTTTTTATGTGATAAATAGTTTTAACGGAAAAAACACGGCGATTTTCACGCTCGGCGCGCGTAACGCGCGCTGGGACGTTAGTCCCTAGTTACGCCGCGGGCGCTGGACGTTAGAGTGGATATGGGGTAAATGACCTTAAACATTATCAATAGTATGGATACACCCCGGGATTCCAGGAAAACTATTGAAAAAATATGACGGAACATATTTCCAATAAATACCTTATTTTCACTATGCTTTTATTACTTCTTTAAAAACCAATAATCTATAACAATTAAAATAAATATTCTCAACAGACATAAATAAATTTCCATAATATTACATCAAATCTTATTAATAAGTGATAAACCTCACTTTGCATGTTAAACTATTATTAAATTTTTATTCGCATTTGTGATGCCGAAACAATGCATTCTATAATATTTTGCGGCTAACTTGAAGTAAATACAAATATGGCGGCAAGTTTTTCTTCATTAATAATCTGATGAAATGATAATATAAATCATAAGAATATATTTTCAAATATTATTTTACACAGTATACAATAACATTTTCTCATTAAATTTCTGGGATTAGTGGCATGTCCATATTAAGATATCTTCATGAAGTCAAGGCAAATTGCACTACCTATAGCAAGGGTTTCATGTTTGTGAAGCGTATTCTAAGTGACTTCGAACGTAAGCACAGTAGGTATAGAATTTTAAACGTTTTAATACTTTGAAATTCAGATGATATTCGGAGTACAGCGCCCTGGATGCTGTTTACAATTGCATCTACTTGCCAATCAAATAGAAGTTTATCGTCAAAGATAACCTCTAAGCCTGCGTGTTTACAAACAAATGTAGCATTTAGATACATTTTTGTTGCTGTTGTGTGCTATATTGCTGTTAGATGCTAGCTTATATTCGGAGCACAGCGCCCTGGATGCCTTGTTTACAATTGCATCTACTTGCCAATCAAATAGAAGTTTATCGTCAAAGATAACCTCTAAGCCTGTGTGTTTACAAACAAATGTAGCATTTAGATACATTTTATGCTAACTTATTATGCACACAATATACCTCAAACCTAGTTAAGTCACTCTGTAGGTTAGTTGCATCTACAGCACTCCATATAGGAAATAGAATCTTCATATCATCAGCATATAATAATATATCTGAGTATTTGAAGCAAACTATTTTATTTATTATTGTTATTATTTAATATTTACCGGTGTAGAGCAGTAGCCATTCAATACTACTATCTGGCATCTGTTCCGTACATAAGAAGTAAACCATTGATACAAATTACCCCTAATACCAATGAGTTGGAGCTTTCTTAGCAACATTAAATGGTCAATATGATCAAAACATTTCGTGTAGTCAGTATAGATTATGCCCACCTGAGTGGGCTCAGACATATGCCGCGTCAAAAAGTAACTACATAGTAATAGGTTAGAGGTAGTAGTAGACCTTCCCCTAACAAACCCGTGCTGATGAATACTCTAATCTTGTTTAATTGCCAAGTAAAGTTGCCTGTGTATTATTTTTTCAAAGATTTTGGCAAATAAACACAATTTGGATATAGGCCTGTAATTTTCAATTTTATTCTTAGGGCCTTTCTTATGGACTAGAGTCACAAAAGCTTTCTTCCAAATATCCGCTGTTGCTGTTGTGTGCTATATTGCTGTTAGATGCTAGCTGCAAATAGTCATAACTTCATATATAAATAAATAAAATAATTATTATATCCTCATGCATGAGCCTTCTCAAATCAAATTTGACATTTTCAGTCCAAACATTCTTGTGAAGAACAATAGCCGTAAGAGACCAGCTTCCTTGCCTTCGAAGCAGGCTAACAAGCGTCGGAACAAGAAGGCTCCAAGTGATCATGAAGATAGTGACTCATCTGTTGATGAGAGCTCCCAGGTTGAGGGCAACCGCACTCCTTCTCCATTACCTGATGAGCCTACTGTCAAATTGCCAGAGGTATTATTAATCACTCTTTTACAAACCAGATTTCCATACGTTAATTATTTTTTTTTAGAGTCCTCACTACGTAAATTTTAATAAAAGGGTAAATATACATAATATGAATTATTTGAAAGTTGAATTAAAGATAACTTTCATTCTTTTGAATTTACTGGAAGTCCAGATATAAGGTAGGTAGACCTTTGCCATGCAGTGTGAAACAACTGGCTCTTATAATATAACTTTAAAAGACTAGAGATGATGTATTGTTACTGACAAAAATGGCTATGTAGATGTACTGTTTCCAAAACTGTATACATAACTTAAAAATGTAAAATCTATAAACAAAACCTGAAGTGCAATAAGTGTTGATCCTGTAATGATAACTACTGTTTCAGGAGCTATTGAAATCTTTCTACAAACCTCCAGGAGTACTGATGATATCTGGTCTCGTGTCCTGGGACCTTGTGGCGAAGCGAGAGTGCAATTCAACCACACGATCTCACCCTAATCTCTATACATTCCACAAATTCACTGATAGACAAGTAAGTGTCTGTTTTAAGCCACTTTAGATTAGTTTTAATGATGTTTTATATATTTATAGTGACTAAACAAATATTGTGTTTCTCGGTCTTGCTGAGAGTTTACGTAAATTATATGTAATAATAAATACTTATAGGTTAAAATCAAGTCAAGTGTACTATACCTTACCTTTGACAAATCTATATTAATAAAAAAAAAACACTTTTTTACTACTCTCCAACACAAAGAAACTTTAAAATTGACAGGTAGGTTTCTTATAAGGATTAGACGGCCGCTATACTGAACGGATTGAACGGTGGGAAGCTTGTATGAAAGTCCTGTTTTTTAAGTAAGATATATTTATACCATAACTATATGACTAACTAACTATAGTATAATATATAACATAAATGGACAGAAAATGAAATCTCATGGGCCTTTCATGAGATCTTTCATAAACCAAAAGCTCTTCCAGGCATATATGCCTTAAAAAGGAAACTTCTTGCCTTACGGATTTTACCTATTTTAACATATGGCGCTCAGACTTGATCCTTGACTAAACAACAGAAGGCCGCCTTAGGGGTACCTATGTCAGAGAGCAGTGGAGCGTAGTATCTTAAATATACGTGCGATACAGTATATTGCGGTCCAAAACTCAAATCTTTGACGTTGGTGAAGAAGGCTGCAAGCCTGAAGGGGAACGCCGGACATGTGTGTCGCATGTCAAATAGTATGCGGGCTAAGAGAGACACTGATTGGACCCAGACCAGAAAATTTCTTGGAAGGCCCAGGAAGAGATGTACTCTCACCTAAGGACATGGTCTGATACCGCGTTGAATCGTTGAAGAAGGGCCTTTGCCCTGCAGCGGGTCAGTGCAGGCTAAATAAATAAATAAATAAATATTTCCGGACTACTCACACAGCATCACCTAACCCCAAACTAAGCAGAGCAAAAAATGAAACCATAACTTTTTTCTATACTCTTTCTCCTCTTATATCTCTTTAAAAACTTTTTTTAATGTTGTCTCACAAATATATTAGATATAAATATGCTATTTATTGTTTCAGTATCGTTTCATCGCCAGTCACTGCTCAGCTGGGCATTCCATTCTGATCTCTGAAAATGGGGAGACATATGCTTTTGGTATGTATCTGTAAAACAGTGTATATCAATTTATTATTTAACCAAATCATATTATGTAGTGTAGGAATTGGTGTCCTAAGGTAAGTGATAAGGTACTTGTGAAATAAATGTTGTCAACAATTGTCAATTAATAAATTTTGGCAAGCCATGTTGGCTAAGCACACTCGACTTTCATTCAAAAGGCCGTGAGCAGATATATTTAATCACACGAAACATCTCCCACAAAAATGTATATCTTTCATATAGGTGGCCCTCTTAACCCATTTGGCTAGCTTCAACAAGGGCGTAACGAATTGTTCCTTTATAATGAATTTAACATGGCTTACTTATTTTTTCGCTAAAGATGATAATTATTAACACAGGTCGCAATACCCACGGCCAGCTTGGCTTCGGGGACACCAACAACCGCGACAGCCCGGCGCTGATACCGGAGTTGCAGGGCAAGAATATCATACATGCGGCTGTGGGCAGACACCATACACTCTTTGTAACTGGTAAACATATTTAGTAACTTAGTTTAACTAGACTATGTGGGAGGTATCTTCGGATCTATCCATCTATGTTAGATGTTTCGTCTATATTTCGTATCCACCCAAGATACGAAATTTAGATACCAAATCTATGTGTATACATATTGAAGTCTCGGTCAATGTGAG
Source organism: Gymnoscelis rufifasciata (assembly GCA_929108375.1). Taxonomy (NCBI): domain Eukaryota; kingdom Metazoa; phylum Arthropoda; class Insecta; order Lepidoptera; family Geometridae; genus Gymnoscelis; species Gymnoscelis rufifasciata. The sequence goes on from OV815301.1 coordinate 7,020,510, forward strand.
AATAACATTTTTATACCTCATTCCATTGATAGATTTAATTTTCATGTTAGACACTGGAGGTTAACTTGTTATTTTTATTTGTTTGCTTAGTTTGGTTACGGTAACGATTCTCGCTTAGTTTGTTTTTTTTTGTTTGTTTTCTTACTTCATATTAGTTATTACTAATTTTTCAAATGTCCTTTCTCTGTAGGACCATGTTGTCATCGCTTAACTTAAAAGCAAAACCATATGGAACTTATTGAAAGTCAGATTCTAAAGTAATTGGAATAAACAATTCAGACCTTAACCTTGACTTAAGTACAGTAAATCACATGCTTTTCTTTGACAGCCTTTATGTTAATCCTCATCTGAGAGACTAAATTCCGTTCCGTTTCCAGATACCGGCACTGTGTATGCATGCGGCGACAATAAGAGCGGCCAATGTGGCATTGGATCCACCAAAGTTCAAGTGCTGAAACCCACTCGAGTTCGCTACGCGTGAGTCTCCTATTCATATATAAAAAATTGATATTGTAGTAGTACCAGTCAATTATTAATAGATATGAACCAATAAACCCTCAATAATTTATAATTATATTGTCTATTTTTAAATTTTATAAACCTCACATGGGTTGATGGAAAATTTTAGAATGTCTTGCATTAATAATTTATAAGTTTGAAAATCTATATCAGGTAATTTTTATTATATGTACCTACTTTGGTCAAAGCATAATGTATTGTTTTTGCAGTGGAATGCCAATTGTCAAGGTGGGCTGCGGTGCTGAATTCTCAATGATTCTGGATTGTGATGGGAAACTGCATTCCTTCGGTCTGCCTGAATATGGGCAGCTTGGTGAGTTTCAATAAATGTTAGGAACTTTTGTTGCAAACTGTTATTGCATCCAAACATTCAGAGAAAGAGAAGAAGAGATTCACAAATAATAGTGAGAGCTGTGTACAAACTAGAAGTCACAATATTAGATTTTTTTACAATACATAATAGTAATGTTTGACTTGTTTCTTTGTCAACTTTTAAGATATTAAGAAGATAAACGACTTGTCTTTGGCACTGTCCCTTCCTGTACTTGTTCTCTGTTGGGGGACCTAAGATCTGCACAGACGTCTCTCTCTGGAGTGTCTTGTGCATTACTTCTGTGCTTAACCATCCCACAGCATTGATGTCAGTTGATATCCCTTCCTATATAGCAAAGCGCTTTATTTATAGGAATTAAAGTAGGAAGTAGCAATTCATGAAGTACTCATAAGACTACTTAGTGTTTGCACACTAAATAGACTTTATGCTTAAATTATCATTATTCTCAGGTCACAACACCGATGGCAAATACTTCCTGACCTCCACGAAGCTGTCGTTCCATTTCGAGATGGTGCCGAAGCACGTGGCGCTGTTCTTCGAGAAGTCCAAGGATGGACATGTAACGCCTGTCCGTGATGTTGACATTGTAGACTTTGCTTGCGGTAATAATCACACGGTAATTGTATTTATTTTTCTATGTGTGTGTATGTAGCCCAATTTAAGTTCCCACTGCTGGGACACAGGGACATCTATCGTGGCGAGAGCAAATGCATGCATGTTTTTGAAGTGAAACTTCTATAGAATCGTAGTGATTTCAAACCGGATGCAAAAAGATGAAACGGAAATGGTAAGAGACACAAATACAATGCTTTATTTAAATTTCTTTGCGCGATACTTCGTAGTCTCAACTACTATTAAGAGGTATTGCTGTATTTTATTTATATTATTTTGTAACATACTTTATGTAATACGCTTTATGAAGTAATATAAATAATCCGAATAATTACAGATATTATGTTTGTTTCTCTTATCATTTTAGCAGATGCGTTCATTTACCCTTTTTTTCTATTCGATATAATATATCATAATTATAGTTCGTAAGTAGTAGACTCCAATCGTGCGTCGTAGCTGACGTGCACACACACACTTTTTTTTTATTCTTTTCTTCTTATTTTCGTCGATTTACTGAAGTTTCACTTCTATCGTGTGTGAATCGCACTAACACCTTTTTTTTTTTTTTTAAACTACCAGTATTTGTCATCAACAGATATAGAAGCTGTCTCTTTTTAGTTCTTATCCAAGGAAAAATAGATTAAATCTACACTAATATTATAAAGAGGAAAGATTTGTACCTATTTTTGTATGTTTGTAATGAATAGGCTCAAAAAGTACTGGGCCACAAAATTCGAATAATTTCCGGGAAAATTTTATACCCGTGCGACGCCGGGGCGGGCCGCTAGTAATGTATATGTATGTGGGTGGGTCATTTTCATTATAATAGTAATTTTTTTGATAAATTACTATACGTCACAACTGGTTATTATGGTGGTTACCATTACCACATATCCCTATAACTCCTTTGTTCCTTCTTTCAATCAACAAAATCTTAGTATTATAATTATAATAATCTGTGGTTGTTCCCGTCTTGGAGTATCTCCCTAATAACAAAGTAGTTAAAGGATGACCCTATGTACAGAAAATAGCTAATTCTTAAAACCGTCACCGTCATGGCGTGTTCGCTGAGTATGTTAAGTTCACAAGTGATGTTTTAAACAAGCCAATATTTTACCTTAAATTTGTTGCTCTAATGCGTCATGACAACGCGCTGCGCGCATTCGCTGAGAATATATTAGTTCACAAGTGATGTTTTAAACAAGCCAATATTTTACCTTAAATTTGTTGCTTTATTGCGTCAGTCCGCGATGTGCGCATCTCTACATAACACTTAGCGAGTAGACGGTCGCCTAGCCTATCTATGCTTTAAGTTTATAGCGTCAATTGTCATTAATTAATAAAATAATTATACGTCATACATCTGGTTTCTTAGTATGTACTAATAATGTTAAAACAAATAAATCATCAAAAATTCAAATAAAAATATCAGAGCAAGGTACGTATAATCAAATTCAATTAATAAATATGTCAAATTGCAAATACTTAGTCAATACCAAATATAATAAATACATTATGTCAAGTTTTAAATAATAAATCGACTTTACAATTTTATATTAATACTAGCAGACCCCAGCAAACGTTGTTTTGCAAAATAAAAAATAGATGTCGGCCGATTCTCAGACCTACTCAATATGCTCACAAAATTTCATGAGAATCGGTCAAGCCGTTTCGGAGGAGTACGGGAACGAAAACTGTGACACGAGAATTTTATATATAAGATAAATCTTTATTTATATTAAACTCGACACTGGCAAATTGTCCCTTCAAGCGCAAAGTCCAATTACAAGAAACTGAACTGAACTGAAATAATAAATCAACTACAATACAAACGGAATGTCAATGCAAGCAAATTAATTTGGTATGTCAGCTACTTATGATTTGTCAGAGAACACGCTATGAACTTGCCATAGGTGCAGAATGTCTGTTCTATGAGCTATATCATACTATACTATACTATTATATACTATATAATATTATAAATGCTCCCACATTATGCAAAAACAAGCAGCAATACACTCCGTAACAATATTAAGTAAAGTTCTTGGGGATACAGTCTTTGCAACCAGCTACAAGGGGAATCTGAGCAACCCCTTCCTTGAGGGTCTCAAGTCTCAAGGGTGCTCAGAAAATCCGGGTTAAAGACCCGTGACGAAAAACTTTTTCAGAGAGATTTATAAATGCGAATGTAAGTTTGTTTGTTACGCTTTCACGCAAAAACTACTTAACCGATCATCATGAAACTTTGCACATATACTCTTGAAGGTATTAGAAGTAACATAGGATACTTTTTATTAGAAAAAAATTGTTTTTTTACAAAAAAAATAATTACCCGTGCGAAGCCGGGGCGTGCCGCAAGTGTAAAATAAAAAGAACGTCGGCATCAGGTCAAAATTATTGATGTATCTCTCAGGTCTGTTGATAAACAATCGGTTTTTAATTACCACTTTAACTACTTATATCTTAGTGACGGGTAAACAAATTTTTTACGAAACATAGCTAAGTACACTGTCCGGTAACCTATCTTACTAGCAAAAGAAACAGAATCTTCTTTTTGGGAGCTATAATGCCACCGAAAAATGGACAGAACTGGACACACTTTAAACTTATAACACCCCGTTTTAATTCCGTGGTTAATAAAATCCTATGTTTATTATGGTATTTCGTCTCACTTACGTATCACCGATCATATTCATAAATATCTTATCTTATTACTACGCGTTAAATGTCAGCGATAATTAAAAGTTGATTAAATAATAGTTAGAGTATGTACTCTACAACAACAACTCTCTCTTCTAGGCAAATTGAATATGAAAGAAAAGAGACAGTGTTGTGATACCGGGAGGTAGAGGAAAATAGAAGCAGAAACATGTGCATGTGTGGACCCCACAGACAAAATCTACCTAGATAAAACAAGTATCACGACTTGTATTGAAACCAAGCTTGACATCTTCTGCCTGTATTATGAAGTCGAAGTGATAAGCGACAGTATAGCTTGTTCTTTGTTCCATTTTGAATATACTCTTGAATATCTTTATATATATAATTCTTCTGTGAGTGTGTATGTCACTGAACTTCTCTCAAACGACTGGACCGATTTTGATGAAATGTTTTGTGTGTGTTCAAGGGGATCCGGGAATGGTTTAGATTCACAATACGGTCAACTGGATATTGTTTTTTGAGACGTGGGACAGGACAACGTCAGTCGGGTCGACTAGTTATTGTATATTATTGTTGACAGGTCGCCATAGACAGTAACAAGCGCGCCTACAGCTGGGGCTTCGGCGGGTTCGGGCGCCTCGGTCACGCCGAGCAGAAGGACGAGCGTGTGCCGCGTCTCATCAAGTTCTTTGAGACCCAATCCCGCGGCGTGCGCTCCGTGCACTGTGGCGCCACCTACAGTCTCGCTATCAACGAAGCTGGTAATCATGTTTTTCTTATTGTTTTAGTTTGCTACATATATTTCTTTACTTCTTCCGCGGAAGAATGTACACTTCTTGAACCTGAAAAAAAATACTTACATGTCCCAACAATCAATAAATCAAAATAAATTATCAAAGTTGATTATTGACACTGAGAAACTACTTAAACCTAAATTAAATGTGAGATGAATATCTATGGATTATTAAACACTACAAATACATAAAATAATTTTAATACATTATTATTATTATAAGCCCCCTGTGTCCCACTGCTGGGCAAAGGCCTCCCCCCATTTTTTCCACAACTCCCGATCTCCGGCCACTTCTCGCCAGTCATGCAGAAAACTGTCAAGCTCGTCCCGCCATCGTCGCCGAGGTCTGCCGCGTCGCCTTCTCGCTAGGTCTGGGCGCCACTCAATTATAATACATTAATTTAATTTATGAACAAGTAAATTAACTTTCTCCATTGCAGGAATGTTGTACATGTTTGGCCAGACTAAACGAACTGGGGAAGCTAACATGTATCCGAAACCAGTTCAGGACCTTGCTGGTAAGAAAAATGCTTTTTGTTCTGTTTTTCCCTTTAATTACCAACATTGCCCGTTAAGGCCATAATTAGAAGTGTTCTGAACTTTGAGCGCTGATAGGCTTCTTCAGCATATTTTCTAATCTATAGCCTTGACAATACTTAAAATAAACGAAGTGGCACTAATGTTAATAAAAAAATCTGTATAAATGTCACAAGAGATGATTATAACCAAGAAAATAGAGATTTTATTATGTATCCATGCAAGCCAATTGCTGGGCAAGCCGTCCTTCCTCTCTCCTCCGAAGTTATAAAGGCAAATTTAGTTCTACTTATTTAAGTACTAATTTAACTTTAGTTATTAGTACAACGGCCTGCACCAAATATAATGGTAGTCCTGACTGAGCTGGTGATTGGTTAATCAATGATTTTTGATTGCAGGTTGGAATATCCGTTGCGTAGGCACAAGCAACACCTCCATTCTGATAGCCGCCGACGATTCCTTGATTGCATGGGGTGTCTCGCCTACTTATGGAGAGTTGGTAAGTGTTCTAGCATACAATTTAACTTAAAAAAAAAACCTGTTAAAAAAGTTTTTGTTACTTATTGTAATTTGATCGTAATGTTACGTGATTCGAATTAAAAACCTTCACAGGATTACTTTAACTCCTAAAATAAGACACCACCTAACCAAAGGGTTAATGGTGTCTTTTTTTAGTAGTTTTGAATAGTTGTTCATTGAGATGCAAGAGGTTGCGGGTACGATTCCCGCCGGGGGACCAGATTTTGTTCGATCTACAATTTCTGGTTTCGGGTCTGGGTGGTTTCTGTGTATCATAAGTATGTATTTACAAAAAACTATAGGAATATCAGTCACCTAACACCCATAGTTCAAGCTCTGCTTAGTTTGGGGTTAGATGATGCTGTGTAATTTAATTAGTCCGGATATATTTATTTAATAAAAATTTTATGTACGCAGGCTATGGGTGAAATCAATAAATCCTCGGCACGCCCCAAGGAAGTCACCCGCATGGAAGGTTTTAATATCACACAGGTAAGTTCTACTTTGACTTACTTACTAACTTGCATTTCCCCGCTGGGGCACCAGTGCTATAATGAATTTTCCTGCAATAAAAAGCAGCCTTTCTCAGGTCTGTTTCTATGTCTGTTTAACCTGCCTTATTAATGACTTTCTCGCGGAATTGCGTATCGGTAATAAGTAGTCTTTGCCCATTCTGAGGCTTTCAAGAATCAGTTTACTTAGTCTCATTTAAATCAGTTTAATAGTGTTTTCCTATAAGCGAGACGGACAAAGATACTTTCGAATTTATAATATTTGTAAGGATTTGGTAAAGTAAACTTAATAGAAACATATGTCGCGAATAACAGTTTTCAGGAAGTAGTCGGAATTAATCTGTGGTTAAAATTTTCAGGTGACCATGGGTTATTCACACTCGCTTATTCTCTGCGACAACTCTACAGATGAAGTGAAGCAGAAACTCGAAAATATGCCCGTTTTCGAAGCATAAACGTTGCATCCACTGCATTGGTGTGGCTACATTAGCGGCCTGCGAATATTCGAGTCAACGCGTTGTGTGTGGCTGGATTCATCGCTGCATCGCGAAGTATTTGGGCGCAGACGATGTTTACGTGGACGTGGCTACACCTACGTCACTTCAGGACCTTGAGCAAGCAGCGCCACACAAATCTTTGCGCTTATATTGACAAGAACATCGCGTTAAAACAACGTGTATGGTTGTCTACTCGTTGTTTTTAGTACAACGCGACACGAATATTCGCCCGCTGATAGAGCCGCACCATTATTAACCATAACGAATATACGTGTACGATCTTATCTCTTATATTATAACGTTTTTGAACAAGATATAATGTAGTGTAGAAGTGATTATTGAAATGGTTAAAAATTTTGAAAGTTGAGTACTTAAATACTTAATTACTGTTCTTAATCACTGAATATAACTTAAGTTAGAAAATTAAGTTGAACAAACGATATTCCAAACGAATTTATTTTTAGTTTTTTTTTCTGGCATTGTTGAAACATACTTTTGATAAATAATATTTTTTGTAAATTTCAATATAGTATCCTGACGGATCTAATTGTATCTTTTTTTACAATGAATTAAATAAAAAAAAATTTAATTTTTTTATCATGTAATAAATTACAGGTAATTACGAACATCTTATTAACAGGAGTTTAGATTGCATTGCAAGGAAGCAATACCAAATTAATAAGTGTTTATCATTTGGGTAACATAGGATTGCTGAATACAAAAAAATCGTAAATAGGTGTGCAAAGTCACACCTAGGCACAAATTATCTGTTTGACTATTATATTTAAAAGCATTCCGACTTACATTTTTTACATTTAATACTGCTGAAATAGATTTGTCTGGTTTAATTAACCTCTCACCCACCATTTTCGACGCACTAGTATACGATTGTTAGTTTGATGTCTTTTTACTACGGGAGCATTTAAATGGTTTTAATTCACAGCTAGATGTATAAGTACTTAAGTTATTTGTAAGATAATTTTCGTCTGTAACTGAACTTGAATGGTTATTATTTTTCGTTTTAAAGTATTCTTGGTTAGTCTTCTTTCTATGGCATCATTTTTAACTGTTCCTTTGACTTTGCAAGTGTGTACAAGTAGCACATACATGTGATCATGTTTTAAATTTATACACCTTTTATTTAACTTTACGAATATAATATGTTAATACAACATGCATAAATGTATTGTACGACTGGAACATTCCCCATAAGTGATCAGACTGATAAGTTGTAATATTATAGATACTGGTAACATTTCAGATTCTTTTATAACATTAAATGTATAACGCTTAAGAAATGCCTGCCTGGGTAGGAATCTCTATAGTAAGTTAAGACGGTTTTATATGCTTATTGAATTTGCATACTATAATAGCTGTCTTTGTTTTTCAGTTCCATATTTGTGCATTATGCTTTTAACTGGAAAATATTTATTAAGAAAATAATTTTATTTTACCTATCATGAAACAATCCATAACCCACTAAGACTCGTTTTTCGACATGGGCGTCTGAAAAACTAAAAACTATTTATGTAATAATGGTATGAGCGCAGTCTGATCATAAAATATTTTGAAAATAACCGGCTTTGAATTTTGAGGTATTTTCTACCTCCTAATTGAAATTTTCCGTGTCTAGACTACCAATTTTGTTATAATGACAGTGTATGACTGTGGCATTGATAATGATAGTAACTTAAATTTTAAATACAGTTTTTTTCAGAATACATTTATTCTTTTATTCACCCCCGCTCGCCAAATCCCTAATTTCTTAAATCAGTGGGACCTAAGATCTATCCTATTCTAGTGACTTCTGAACTCCGGATTATGTCAATTTTCTAGTGGATCTGTAAATTTACAGCATAAATTACGAACTACTCCCCATTTTCACCAGTTGATACTGCAAAAAGAGTTTACATGAATCTAGTTCAACCATTGAAACGTGACATTTAAATTTCAATTTGATCTCAGTTAGGCGGTAAAACGAGTAATGCCTGATATGATCGCGTTTATAGCCAGTGGCGAAATCGGGGCTAAGTAGTTAATATGCATAATGTTAGTTAGTAGTAGTAATGATATTGTTTTGCAAAACCAGTCCAAGTATTGTCGACAACTGTCGCATGGACTTCTTATTCATAACACTACGTCGTTTGGGCTTGTTTTGCGTATCAAAATATATCGTTTGCTTTATAAGGCGCTTGGACGGGGTATAAAAAAATACCACTTAGAGTGAAGCTAGCTGCAAGAGTGTTTTTCCTATGGCTAAATTATGCCCTAGTAATTACAAAAATGCAAAAAAATCCAAAAATGAAATTTGGCGCTTGGACTAACTATGCATAACTGTATCCAAGTGATATGTCACATTGTTGCCAGTGTTTGTGTGATATTTCCTCGGGTACATCGTATAGTACCACTGCAACAAGCTATAGCCAACCTCAATATATTTTTTAGCTGATACCGATAGAATTTTTTAAATTTTACTATATCTAACTACAAACAAACTGAGCGTAAGCGTTGAAATATGACGTCATGCGACACTAGCGCTTATTCTAAAACTAGCTGTGCCCTGCGGTGCTACCCGCGTTATAATTGATGAAGTACTCTTAACCAACAACATATTTATTTGATATGAATAAAGATTAATATTATTATGTTGATACAACTTAAACAAATTATTTCCACCAAATTAGGTACCATAAAAACGGTTTTTGTGAGTTAATCTTAAAAGATAGACAAATACTATCGCGGACTGTTTTTTAGATCATTATAAGAGCTAATTATTCTTTAATACATATTTTTTGTGTATCTTGAACCGTTTTCACGGCGCCGCACGCAATGGAAGGCTTCAAAGATGAACAATTTCTCCCGTTTTTTACACATTTACCACTATATCTTTGCTCCTATTGGTCGTAGCGTGATGTCATATAGCCTATAGCCTTCCTCGATAACTGGACTATCCAACACAAAAAGAATTATTCAATTTGAACCAGTAGTTTCGGAGATTAGCGCGTTCAAACAAACAAACAAACAAACAATCAAACAAACAAACAAACTCTTCAGCTTTATAATATTAGTATAGATTAAATAATCTTGAAAACTAGTGCATCGTATCCAAAAATTTTTTGAAGTGACATTTTTATTTGTACATTTTATATAGAAACCTTACATTTTATAGTAGGTAACATTCTTCATTATCTGTGACATGCTTCTTGTAACTTCAAATATTATGTCAACGTCAAACAAAAGTTAGTTTAGTTCCTTTTGTGATTGATAGTGCTAACAACGTCGGTCTTGCAATTTCAAATCAAAGACGGTCTTGATCTTTGGTCTTGTTTAAGTCCGTAGACGTAGCACTAGACCAGCTGCGTTCGGTCCGTAGGAGTATTAATGTTCTGTGGTTTGGTCGGGCAGTCTAGTCGGTCGGTCGGACGTTGTTAGATCGTGGTCTTGCCCAAATAGAATATAAATCAAAAGGTTTAGTCATCCCTAGATGAACGTAACAAGTGTTTTCATTCCTATTGAGCGTTTTCTTGTCATTGGAGACCGGATGAAAGGAGTGGCTAAAGCGTCTGTGTAGCACGGAATGTATCAGAATTGGAAAAGTAGTCTTCTGTCTGTGTTTGCTTTGCTTCCTTGTAGTCTTGCGCATTTTAGTTCGCGACCGGGAGCGATCAATTTAGTTCGCGGGTCTTTGGCGAACTAGGTCGTTCTTTTAGTTCGTCCGCTCCTTTCACAAATTCCGGTTACATAGATCAGTCGTTCGGCGTTCGCTTCGTCGCGTCGCGCTGTTTTGATTAATAATATATGTTCATCAATCAGCTTGCAGTAGTAAATTACTTACTATTTCAGTATATTAATAAAATATAGTGGATGAATATTGCAAATGGATTCGTTTATTAGTTGATTGCAGAAAAGAAAATTATATTAGCTGTATTAATATTACGAATGTGTTTATTTATGATAGATAATGAATAGGTAAATAAAAATATATTATTTTGCAAATAATCATATTGGTTATTGTTGAATTTACCATAACAAAACATTAGCCACGCGCGCACCGCTGACTAACTGTTCGCCAAAGACCCGCGAACTAAATTGATCGCTCCCGGTCGCGAACTAAAATGCGCAAGACTATAACTGAGCTAAAGAGCGAAAATGCGCGCTCTCGCTCACAACAAATCCGCGCTCCGCGCGCCGCGTCGGAACTAGTGAACTAAGGAGCGGTCTCTCTGCGACCTAGTTCGCGTAGTTCGTACGAAAGAGCGGTCTTCCGAACTAGGTCGTTCGCGAACTACACAAGACTACTTCCTTGCTGTCTGTCACTTTCTGTATTCATTGAAGTGTGATTGAAGTAAAGTTGAACAGAATTCGTGTTGTTGTGAAGTGTGTGATCTCAATAAAGTGGTTGTGATGAAAATAAAATACATTGCGAGGATGGGCATTGATAACTAAAACTCTTTTAGTTTTCAATTGAATAGCTCAGGTAAGTGATTCATTATAATTTAGAACAAAAAACTTCTAAATTATGCTAATAAGAGTAATTTGGCTAGTTTGGTAGGGTCAGAGTACCTCTAGGTCATGATAGCCTGAGAATAACATAAATTATATTCATAAATTTGGAATAATTTGTAGGAAACTGCATACACATGTACCGTTTCATATCTTTGGTAGTATGTGGGCGGGCGCTTTTTCATTCGTGCGAATACCTTGGTCGTATTTATTTCTAAAATTAAACATCGTGCCTTCGCCTACTTAGATGTGTAACACTTTTCGTTGAGCTAAATTAGTTTAATCATTTCTAAAGGCTACATCCATTCCAAATTACAAGCTAGTAGTGTTCCTATCAGTGTTTTTCTTCTTATCTTTGAGTATCTATACTTACATATTTCTGGCAAACATTTACAGTAAAATGTGATAATTTCAAATATGAATTCGAATTATAATTTAATACACTTTAAGCATTCAACAAAATCATCCTAATAAAATGTTTCCTTTAATGTTTGTTGTTGACAGAACTTATTTGTATCATTTTGAATTACAAAAACAAAAATAATTGACAATCAACCTTAGTAATTAACATTCATCATCATTCATTCATTATTATTTACCCTGCTAACCCTTTAAACAAAATTTAAATTTAAGGCCAGTAATAACTAATAACTGACTACCCTAAATAATTCACTGCTTGTTTTAAAGTGAATAGTGATGCCCATGGACATTTTTGCTAGGCACATGCTTAGAAACCCTTATTTAGTATAAGTTTTATTTGTTAATTATAATGCTTCACCTAGGTATAATGTTTATAACTCATTATTTTTTATGGAAAGTCATCTTTCTAATCTGCTTTTTTGATCCTAAAATAATGCTTGTTTTTGAAATTGTCTCCTAAAACTAATTAGCTATTTATGTATTTTATTTGTAATGCACCTGCTTGCAGTTTCTCAGCAATATCTCCATAATAATTATCCCTGAGAGTATTGGACTAGAGTCTAAGTAAGACCAAAAACTCAGAACATAACTTATAGGATACTACCACATTGTTCTAGAACCATAACCCTATCTAAAAGTGTGACTTCTGTATAAAAGTTATAATTTAAAGAGTGTATAAGTTTTTGTGTCTACAATTTAGTTCAATTTGCTTTAAGACAAATAGCAAATGGAACTAAATTGAAACAGTTTTACAGTAGATTATAATAAATTAACAGATACATTGTATCTGTTTATTACTTATAATTTAGCCAAATTCCAAGAAATGTTTGCAAACTAAACACAAAATACCTAAGCTTTACACACTTCCCATTGTATTATAAAACCGAAAATCAGCAATACTTACTGCAGTACATATAATTATAAATACTTGGCAACACGTTTGATATTCAGTTTAATAGTGTTCAGTTTAGCTTATATAGTTCATGTTAATAATGTATTCTTCTTGTCTAGGGCCCCCAATGAACAAACCTCGGGCAGAGCCAACGCCGCCAGAGTGCGCTCTGGCGGCTGAGATGTTTGACCATTTCTGCTCAGCTGGCACCATGAAGCAGATCCTAGCTCTGCACCGAGAGATATGTGATACCCTCACACTCAAACCCAACCGCTTGCCAGACTTCTACCCTAAACTCAAGGTAAGTTTATAATAATATATGTACATTTTAAGATGTCATGTTATTAAATAACAGGACCTACTATCTAATTGCGTACTTCTAATTGTGGATATATGGGCGCCGGGTCCTTAAAGACACTATGCCAAAATGCACTGACGATCCAAAAGAACAAACGACAAAATGTGCAACCGCCAAAACTTTCAGTTGGGACTATTGTCAAAACTTGAAAAAGCTCAAATCTTCTAGCGTCAAAATGTGCAATGACTAAAATGTAACGGTAACAAAAAGTCTAAACGCGCCATAGAAAGAACTTGTCAATGACAAAATGTGCAATAGCAAATATAACAACACCTACTTGCATTGTTATTTATTTTATTAATTACTTAAATTGTATGGGAAAACAAACTTTTACTTCCTAGAAATGAATAAGTAGATATCTAATTATATAAAATTCTCGTGTCACAGTTTTCGTTGCCATACCTCCGAAACGGCTTGATCGATTTTGATGAAATTTTATATACGTATTCAGTAGGTCTGAGAATCGGCTACTATCTATTTTTCATTTTGCAAAAAAAAGGTTGGCCGGGGTCAGCTAGTAGTTATATAATATTATATCTCATCTGAAACACGGATGAATAGCGAAGCAACATGGACTCCAGGTGGTGGCAAAATGATGCTTGTTGTACACAAAGCGTACCTAATAGGAAAACACTTCCAAAAATCATCCTAGGTAATTTATTTATAAAAATACTGTACTGTATTAAATTTTCTAGTTGCTTCAGTTCAAATATTTGTCCATTGCAGTTTCCGTCACATTACTTTTCAAACCTTGCACATCAAGTCCATGAAACATTATAGTATAATGATAATTCCAACATTTGCTCTTTATGCAAAATGCACATTCTGACGCTGGAGCATTTTATCGCAGATACATTCATGGCAATTGCTCATTTTGTCGTTGAGAATTACACATTTTGTCGTTTGTTCCTTTGGACCGTCAGTACATTTTTAACCCCCGACCAAAAAAGAGGGGTGTTATAAGTTTGACGTGTCTGTCTGTCTGTCTGTCTGTCTGTCTGTCTGTCTGTCTGTGTGTCTGTCAGTCTGTCTGTGTCACCATAGCTCCCGAACGGATGGATCGATTTCAATTTAGTTTTTTTTGTATGAAAGGTGAGTCTTGCGCGAGTGTTCTTAGACATGTTTCATGAAAATCGGTTGTGCCGTTTAAAAGTTATGGGGCTGAGAGTTGGTAAGGAAAACCGAAAATCTGCAAATATACTAGTGTGGGGTATCAAATGAAATCGCATCGTGTCCACATTACATAATATTATGTTGTTTTACGTTTAAGGATATTATGGCATTGGAATCGGGGGTTTTTCTTAAATTTTAAATTTAGATTTATGGCATAGTATCTTTAAGGACCCGGCGCCGATATATGTCAATTTCCACATCTGCACTGATATCTCACACAAGAGTGTATTGTTCATTGTCATACTTATTTGTTTTGGTACATACCTAAATAGATTTTTGTAGGTATGTGACATATTCCACAAAATTATAAGCAACTTATCTGCTTTTTTATGACATTATCTTCTTATAAAAGTTTCCATGTCACAATTTTAGTCACCATACTCCTCTGAAACGGCTTAACCAATTATTATGAAATTTTATTTGCATATTTAGTAGGTCTGAGAATCAGCTACTATCTATTTTTCATTTTGCAAAACAATGTTTGCTGGGATCAGCTAGTAATAACATAAATCTGCCGAGACACTTTGTAAATTACTTTAATATGATTGTCTCGCCTTCGCCTAACAATAATTGTGAATTAAATTTCTTAAAACTCATAAACTCTCATTTTGGCTTAGCTTTATATTTTTATCATGGCCTGTCCTGTTGATAATGACTATCAAGATGACACCGTACTTAATGACTCCGCGATGCGTCAAGATAATTGCACTATTTACAAAGGTTGACCTGTGAATCACTTGTTGTGCTATTTTTGTGCCAATGCATTGTGTTAATTTAATATCAGATGACGGTGATTTTGTTGCTTGAATTAGATCTGTTATCACGATTTATAATTCTGGCCAGGCCAGCCAGGCCCTGGGCCTTTCTCTTGAATCACTCTACCTATGCCTGAAAACAGCATAAAGATCCGTCCAGTTATTTTTGAGATTATCGCAAATTTACAGACAGAAGCAACTTCAATTTATAATATGTATAGATGATAAAACATGTATAAACATTTTTAGTTAACTAGTTATCAAACTTAGATAATATACAAGCTAAGCTAAGCCCTAAGCTAAGCAGACCTTGTACTATCGATGTAAGTGACTACATAGATACATTTAATACAGAAAGCGGTCATCATTATGGAAATTTATAAAGTGTTTGTTGAATATCAAGAGGGGACCCTCCCGCCAGTGGTGTACCTGGACCGTCTTCTCATTTGAGTCAAAATTGAGTTGTTATTCTGCAAATGTTGAACAAAAGCTTTTATTTTAAATTCCACAGTTATTCAACCAGTAGCAACATGCGTACACAGTATTCGTGTATTGTAATATTTTCAAGATCATGTAGGAACGCGGCGCATAGCAGTGCATTTAAGAAATGATAAAGTTATTGATGCTATGCGAGTAGTTTCCTATTCGCATGGCTGGAGAACTTTAAAAAATAAAATCATAGCTATAAATCGATATTACACGTAACTTTAGAACTAATCAGAGTTTGTATTACAGTGTTAAAGAAATGATTTCCATAGAAATATTCATTTCAAGTTTAGCATTTTGGTTTAGAGTATGCCAATGGACTGCAGTTGTCATTGGCACTGTGTTTTGTGCTGAGGGATGCGCACTCCGACACGAGTGCATCGCAGAAACGGAACAATCCCTAATTGTTTTTTTTTCCGCCTTGCTGTCATAATCTTTATTACACTATTCAGTTAAAGAGTTTCGGTTTTGTGGTGTTTTACTACCGATTTTAAAATCAGTTTAGTTCATTAGTTTATCAGTATTCGATTGTCAATTAGGCCTATCTCGTAAGCAATAATTAAATATTTTATTTATCGAGACTGATGAGAACTGTAAGCTTTTTATAGCAAATTAGGGGTTGTGATAAATACTTATCCCGATATAATTTCTTAGGATAACTCTGTCGACCCTATTAATAGTAAAAAACTAGCTAACAAAGCGGGTATACCGCTTTAATACATGGAACTACATTTTGAATATGAGCATTACTAACCAGTATTTATGACGGGCATTCTCTCCAGTCAAAATTATGACAAATGTTTATTACTGAATCCATTTTAGACTGCCTGTGAAATGGCAGTCGTAAACACTCAATAAAGCCATCAAATATGTCAGTTGCATCGAATGAAAGTACGAGCTCGAAAAAGGCTAGTATGTTAAAAGTAATTTGAAGATAATAGTAATCAGAGCGCAACGCAAGCGGAGCGTGCCGTGTGTGCAACTCACTTTTCGGCTAGGCTAAGATACCAGAGTTTGTAGAAAGTAGCAAATTACCAGTCGTTCGACCTGCTGCTGAGGCTTTCACGGTCGCCGGCCATTGCTGGGCCAGTGGCCACGGAGGGCGTGACAGAATACTTTCATCAACTACTGGTGTTAATATAATCCGTTTATGTTCGAACTTGCCGCATTGGTTCGACACCGAATGCGTTATTCTTTGTTACTCCATAAACTGAATCTATACATATGTATATGGAGGTAAATTTGGTGAGTTTGCGATGTAACACCGCAGGGCACTGCAACTCGTTAGTATTACTTAACTTGTGAACCTCTCGATACTTATTTATCTTATTCGGACGGAACTGCGTTCTTATTCTGGAGTCATCAAAATAAAAAGCGTAAATCTTCAGTTTCTTGGATTTGGACTTTGCGCTTGAAGCGACAATTTGCCAGTGTCGAGTTTAATAAAATTATAAAGTGAAAAAGATGTTACTCAGTTGAACGCCATTTTGCGTCCCAAAAAGCGTAAAGGCTGAAAGGGTAAATGACATTTGATGCAAAACAACAGTTGACATTGAAATAGCGTCCCAGAAAGGCGACGGAAAATTTATCCGAGTTTTGAGCGAGTCATTGTAAGAGACTTTTAAAATGTGCATCTAATCGCGCGACTTTTTCTGCCGCGCGCTAAAGCATAGTAGGCCGCGTATATCTGATCACAATGGACGGTGTATGTATATAAAAAAAAAACTAATCGTGGCTCTTTGGAATTCATTTTTTTACACAAAATGCACATCCAATACACAATGTGTCTTTTAACTGACTTTAAAAATATTCAGCCCATAGTTGTTACCTTCTTGATGGAATCAAATATGTTAATTATTATTTATAATAACTATATTACCTAGTGGCATTGGGCAGTCCGCTGAAGTGGCATTGGGCAGGCCTTATACAGGGCAGACTGATAGTATAAATGAGAATGAATTCTTATTTTATACCTATTTTACTTATTTCTCATTATTATAAAACATAACGGCTATTACTGCCTTTTATACGTATTTTTGTGCTTTTTATTATTAAATAAACAATAATATGCCATCAATTTGGAGTCTGAGAGACAATTTTAGACATTATTACTTATTACAACAAATATTTAATTATAGTTATCACAATAACTCAAACCACCTAAACAGCATTAATTCACATAAACATATAATGAAAAAAAATATCACGAACAATAAAACTATTCATTAATATATTACCTGTTAGTGAGACGATAGCCACACTGCGAGTCCACTTTTTTTTTTAAGCAAATTAACACAATTAAACATTAACACATACAATGGTGAGCCAATTAAAGGTTATAAATATGACACAATATAATAAAACAGTAAGTATACTCGTATATTTGTGATTCATATTTTCCTATTCCTCTTGGGTTCTTATGCGGGGGCGTAAAGATGTACTGAATTAGTGTTGGCAAGTTGCCACTGGAGCCAACAATACTTGTTTTACGTTACGTATGGATAGATAGTATTAAGACGCGACATAATTAGATAATTACGTCTGAATTCAATTTATTTATCGGAAACTGGCAATAACCAGCGGTATTACTCGTAGTGGATTTTCCCGCAGAATGACATATCTGAATTCAATTTATTTGCCAGAAACTGATTTATGCGCCAAGCGCCATTTTTCCCCGCGGTAAAAAACTCTGTCTTTCCTCAGGTTGTAAAGAATCTGTGTACCAAAATTTCACTAAAATCGAACCAGTAAATTTTGCGTGAAAGCGAGACAGACAGAGTTACTTTCGCATAGACTAGTATTTCGTTTTAGTACTTGTTTATTGCTGGACTTGCTCTGCGGTTTCACTCGTGCGATTAAAGTATTTGTAATAAGTTGCTTTCTAATAAAACTATCTGAATGAGTATGCATTCAGATACTCATATAATAAATATTAACCATAACCAGATGTCTAGTTACTAAATAAATCTTAGAGCTTAACTCGGGGTTTTTTTATATATGCTTATTATAAATTAAATTCGCCCGCGTCTTTCTGTATGACTTTAAATTCGCCATAAACTGAACTATAGCTAGCTAGCTAGAACTATCTTCTTAGTTGCAGTTTCACTATGTATGTATATTTAATATTTTTAAGTTTATTCGTTTAAAATCTCTTTAAATTACTTTCAATACCATTTGTCCCTTTCTCAAGTAAGTATTGTGTATAAAAAAAAATATAAAACAGTATTACTATATATATATGTATATATATATTTATGTGTGTTATATGTTTCCTTCCTATTACACCATTGTCTTTTTTGTTACTATTGATCCTGTCCATCCAAAGGTTGCCTAGAAGAGATCGCTCATAGCGATAAGGCCGCCCATTGTACTCCAACATTATGATTATGCTAAGTCTATGTTTTGTTTTTTGTGTGTTTTGTGTGGTGTGCAGTAAAGTATTATCTATCTATCTATCTATAATACTGAAGAGATCGATATGAGGTTTTAGCAATAGGTAGAATGATTTGAAAGCATGGTCTTGCTTCCGTTCAAAGTTGGAACGGGCCAGCTATTTAAGTATATTACAAAACTACAGTCAAGAGAGTCCGTGCCCATTTTGTACAACACAATAACACTTACACAACAAAACAATTACCCTTCAAAATCAACCTTTCTTATTTTAGCAACCATATTGTAAACAAAGCCGGAGGAGAGCGTTGGTGTTTGCTTTTTTTATAATTCAGAAATACTTACAGTATAAACATACTATAAGCCTATATAAAAATACATACTATCACCATCATCCTGCCCTTGCCCCGCACTATGAGCGGTCGGCACAATTTTATTTTATGCAAGTTTAGAATATTACATACTATACATTTATGTATAAATTAAAAATTTAAGAAAAACCATCGATTCCAATGCCTTCATTTCATAAGACGCTCGTCGAAGTAAGACTAGGAGCGCTTTCATTTTATACCCTACTCGAGTATATTTGCAGATTTTCGGTTTTCCGTCCCCACTCTAACCCCTATAACTTTTAAACGGCACAACCGATTTTCATGATTACCTGTCTAAGAACACTCGCGCCAGACTCACCTTTCATACAAAACAAAAAAATTAAAATCGCTCCATCCCGTTCGGAAGTTATAATATCCCAGACAGACAGACAGACAGGCACGTCTAACTACCAAAAAAAGAGGGGTGTTATAACCCCTCTTTTTCGGTCAGGGTCTAAAAATAACAATCTTTCTAATCACTATCTACAGCATCCACCACAAACGCATCACCAACAGTCATGTCTCTGCATCGGATAGCCATCATGTAATAATCTCCTATCTTATATTGCCTGTCGCTTAGCTGGGAGCTTAATGTCGCTGCGCTGATTTTCCGACAGTATATTATATTATTTTCTCGGAAAGTCGTACAACTTCTATCTTAATATATATAAATCTCGTGTCACAATGTTTGTCCTCAATGGACTCCTTAACCACTTAACCGATTATAATAAAATTCGCACACCATGTGCAGTTCGATCCAACTTGAGAGATAGGATGGGTTTTACGGCGAGAAAAATTCGAATAATTTCCGGGAAAATTTTATACCCGTGCTACGCCGGGGCGGGCCGCTAGTAGTTATGTATGTTTGTTAGAAAGGACTTTCTTTTCATACGAAAATCTGGACATGTGGTGTGGACGGCTTCTCGATTATTTACTTAATTAACGTAACACGTTCGATGTAAAGAATATTTTAATAATAGAAATAAGCAATTTCAACAATTACTGAACACTAACTAATACAGCTATGTCATCATCATCCTGCCCTTGTCCCACACTATCTGGGGTCGGCATAGCATGTGTTTTTCTTCCGTTTCCCTCTATCACCCGTCATCTCAACACTCACTCCTTTCTTACACATATCTTCTTATACACGGACTGTGTATAATGAAATATGTGATATATATATCCATCTTTTCTTTGGCCTCCCTCTTTCCACGTTTTTCTCATGTTTCTAAGATTTGTAAAACCACACAATGGATATAAATGATTTTGTATCTTGTATCTAATGGGTTAAAAGAGACTCGAGAGAGGTTACATTTTAGGGATTAGGGATTTATTTCGGTTGCCGTTATAAAAACAACAAATGCCTACACATGAATTTATTAGTTAATATTTATGAAGAACCCATACAACAAAACTGAAAACAATACCTATTAGCCAGCAATATATTGGTGGAAACAGAAGGACTTATATATGACTGCCTCAGTGGCGCAGTGGGCGAGGGTCCGCTTGCGGCGCAAGAGGTAGTGGGTTCGATTCCCGCCGAGGGTGAAAGTGTTTGTATGTTCTGCAAGCACTTTCTCCTTGGTCTGAGTTTTTAATATTTATAATAAATAATATCTATAAATGTATGACTATTATATTAGATATCTAGTACCCGTAACACAAGCTTAGAGCTTACCACGGGGCTAGAAGTTGTTGTGTAAATTGTCTGGAAATATTTATTTATATTTATATGAGTTTCTATGCAAAGAATACAAGGATCCATTGCGTACAATGCGTCCGGTGTGATACCGAACTGTAGACGCTTAGCTTTAAGCTCGCACCATGACATTGTACACGTGAACCTGGTTTTCTCCTGGCCATGACCAAATGACCATAACATTATGCCCGGTCTCGCTGGAAAAGTAAAAGTTCTGTGCAATTAAAACAGACCGCATTCATTGCACTTTTTCGACTTTTAGACGTCAACGTTACAAGATATCTATTTTCTTCGCTGATTTCTATTATATTCTATATTCTGATTGAATAGTTATTTCATCGGTGTTGTTAAATACTTCACTTTAACAAGGTAGCTTTTCACGCCACGGTTGAGAGAAGTTCAGTGACATACACACTCACAGAAGAATTATATATATAAAGATAATTCCCTCGGAAAAAGTACCTTATGGTCTTCTCAGATACATGGGCTAGACAACAATGAAAGTATTTTGATTGTTGAATACTGAAACACCTAAGAATAAAACAAACATAAGATTTAGGATAATCAAATTACATGTGATTATACAGCATTTTCAAAAATACAAGTACAAATTATTATAGTTTGTAGATATATACCTTAACCCAAGTTTATGTAGGTATACAAAACTCTACTTTATATCTATACTTTCATAAAATAAAGTGTGTGTAAAAAACATCGAGCTTTTTCATGTTTTGATTTCTGTATTATGAAATATAATGATATGTATCAAATCGAAAAAAATACCAGTACCCAAAAAAAAATTACAAATAATCTAAATAAATTCATGGCACACCTTCCAGTTATGTTGGCGAATAGCTTGACATAAATTTTCTTTCACGATCTAAAATCATAAAAACTCCTATGTTGGTAACATTATACAAGTTCTAAACCCTTAGTGGCTGACTTGATTTACTTGTATTTATAATTGGAATAGGATAAGAAAGCTATATTTTCTTTTTATTATGTAGGTACAACAATTTTAGATGCGTCAAGGCAAATTTATAAATAACAATAAGGCTGTGGTAGAAGCTATATTTAGGCATATTGAAGCAAGTCCTATCTCGCCAATGAATCCTAAAGAAAATTATTTTTTAACTATAACTCGTCCATATTGTAAACCTCTCATCATGTTCATTCCTTGTTTTGCTATTTGTCTGGTTCCGCAATGTCTGAAACCTCACACTCCACACATCGTCACCTCGCCTTCATATCTTCTTTCTTTTCTACCGTACTACTGGACTTGTGCTTTCCCTAAAGAGTGCGTCTTGCTATGAGTAGCGAGAATAGGCGTGATATCTACATAAAAAAATAGGTATTATGTTTAGTCCCTCTGTTAACCCGTCCAAAAATACTGGAAACCTATTTTTAACCCCCGACCAAAAAAGAGGGGTGTTATAAGTTTGACGTGTCTGTCTGTCTGTCTGTCCGTCTGTGGCACCATAGCTCCCGAACGGATGGAGCGATTTTTTTTGTATGATAGGTGTGTCTGGCGCGAGTGTTCTTAGACATGTTACATGAAAATCGGTTGAGCCGTTTAAAAGTTATGGGGGTGAGAGTGGGGAAGGAACACAAAAAATCTACAAATATACTAGTGTGGGGTATTAAATGAAAGCGCGTCGCGTCCACATTACATAATATTATGTTATTTTACATTTAAGGAAATTAAGGCATTATAATCGGGAGTTTTTCTTAAATTTTAAATTTAGATTTATTAAATCACAATTTCTGTTAACTCTCCGATTTCATCAAAATGTTCTGACAACTATGAATCGCGTCGAAACACTCTCTCTCTCTCAATTATACCAGTCCAGATTTGCACAGAGAAAGTACTATCGTAAAACAATGCGCCTTTTTTCTTAATCTTCTGAGCAATCTATATTGGTACCTAGTACCTACAGTAATTAGTGGCGATGAACTCTAAATGGAACAGGCTAGGCTATTCCGAACAGTGGGGCATTAAGAAGTAGGTATAATTAATTTAAACTCGGGGTTATGGTTAGTGTTGGTTTGGGCCCGGGTTCGACTTAGATCACATTCAGCGCCTATTAGGAAGTGTGGAATGTCCAGGCGAATATGATATCAATGAATTCTCTACGCGCGCTTTGTGACAAACGAGATTAGATTGATAATAACTGTTGGTTATGGGCTCTTTGTGTTATGCGAAGCTATACGGATCTTTACAAAACATCATTATCAACCTTCCTGAATCAAATTCTTTCCATACAAAGGTTGTCTGGAAGGAATTGCTTTAAGCAATAAGACCGCCCATTACGCATGCTAGGTTTAATTGTACTATTAATATTTTTGTATTTATGTTTATTGGTGTGTATAATAAAGAATGTTATATCTATAATTATTATTTTTATACTTATTAATTTGACTCCAATATTTGTATATCTTAAGGTGCTCCCTCACCGATTCGACTTTTAGAATTACATAACAATACTATCTCCCTAACTGACGAGCGTTCGCGTGTAATGTAACATTATAGATTTTACATTGAGCATTCCATTATAAGACTGACAAACGATCGTGGGTAATGTAACATTATAGATTCGACTTAAACTATTAACATATTAAAATATTAACTCCCTTCCTGATGTAACACTAACATTTAATTTCACGCGAATGCTCGTCAGTTAGGGAGATAGTATTGTTATGTAATTCTAAAAGTCGAATCGGTGAGTAAATATATTTAATTAAAGGTATGGTAATGTATGGTTATCGTTGACTGACTCATCATCACGTATACTCAGAAATAATATATCATATACAATAATTATATCTACGAGTACGAACATTATTTATGATAATGATGCTAAAGTCTAAAAAAGTTTTACCATACACAACAATAAAATTATACTAGTGTCTAATGAAATAAATAATAATCAAAATCGTCTGCTAATGAATATATTAATAAACGATTTTTAACAAAAAAACCAACGAGGCATTATGTAATGTTAGTTATTTTTATTAAAACTCAGCGTTTTACAGCAGTTATATAAAGTGCATTGCCCTGTCAATCAAAGGGCTTACGCGAACTGGAAAACAAATCGAGTAAACTGCAATGCAAAATGTGATGTTCTTTTATTCGTGAATAAAAGAAATGCACTTCGGAACGCTTGCCAGAAGTAAAATCTTCAAATAGATACGGCTACCGCTGTGGGTTAAAGTGAGAGAGGAACCTGCCTACCGCTGCGCTGCCGTAAGCGAAAGGGAAGACAAACACACTGGTCCCGTTACGCGTTACGTGACAAACCTATATTACCTCCCATAAGGAGTTATCACTTCAAAAATCATCTATGGCAGCAGTACGCGTCATCTTTCAAAATAACAATTCATGAGTAGGAGAAGAAGCATAGGTAAGGGCAGGGGTAGGAGTAGGAGTGGAGGTGGGCTTTGGTTTATGTAAATGGCAAAACAAGATTTGCGAAGTCAGCTCGTTGCTAATAATTTATAAATTGTATATCAACCGGCCTGTCTCACTGACGAGTTATAAGCGGCCGCATAAGTTGAATGTCTAGTTAAAATGACTGTATAGTTGCTAATGAGCGAGTTAGATATTATGATAATCGTGAGTGCAGTTTGCAGTTATGAATATTTGAATACTGATTGAGACACACTTTCGTGTCGTGTTGTGCATCGTTGCCTGACATTTGAAATGAAAACACGTTTTTAGACGCGGCCGGTGTCGCCCGCGCAAGTAGGCCGATGTGTCCGTCTACACAATTAACTAGTGACCCGGCCTGGTTCAGTTTGGCTTTGGTTCTTGAAACAAATGAAGCTGCGATTAGAACTATTTTAATTTGTGGAGAAACAGAATAGCCGAATTCTCGTTATTATAATTGTAATATTTTCGTCTTTAATCACGTGACTCAAAACGCAATTTTTCAAAATGGCGGTTTAAAGTGCTGTGACGTTACTGAGTAGTACAAAATTGTACATATCTACAACTTTTATAGCCGATTCTTGATTTGATTACCTACTAACTCTTTTTCTTTAAATATACACTATACATACTTAATACTAAACCGATACCTGTTTCTGTCTAGGAATGCGGAATACGCACTTTAAGAGACAGTGATATAACAAATCCGCCGAATAATAAGCCGTGTTGCTAAGTGGGAGGACACTCGACTTTAATTCCAAAGGTCGTTCAAAGGGGTTCAAACCCCGCCACGCACCTCTGGATATCTCTTCTTGAGACATTTATGTGCTCTTTAAACACGTACGTGCTTTAACGGCGAAGGCAAACATCGTGTGGAAACCGGCATGTTCTGAGAACTTTAAAGAGTTTGAAGGACATGTGACATTCACCAACCCGCACTCGGCCAGCGTGGTGAATTAAGGTCTAATCTCTCGCCTAGAGAGAAGTCCCTGTGTCCCAGCAGTGGGAACGTTAATAGGGTGATGATGATGATATAACAAATGTACCGTAACTAAGAGAAAATACAATAAGCTTTTATTACGTAGGTACTTGTTATTAAAAAGTTATCTTAGTACATAAAACGTATCGAGACGAGTGATGCAAGCCCTAACTCGATAGGGTTATGCCCTATTATGACGCAGTGCTAACACTACCTTCCTGCTACTAGGTACATCTGATCATTGCATTGTCACGCAATTGTCACGCGTGGGAAGTTTTATTTCATTCGGTTCAGTCAGTTTTGACTAAATCCCTATACAAGACTACTTTGTTCAATTCCCTTTGATGTTTAAGAATGTACGTAGGTACTATTTCTGAACGATATTCAATTCCAAATGCGGCACAAAAGCCTAAAGGTATCGTTGACGTCATCACGTAAGCTTCTCTTTTTCGGGTTGCGAAATGAAAGGCGTAAGCTGAACTAATAAGGATCTCAATTTATAATATTCATCAATAATATTAATATTCAATTCCAAATGCGGCACAAAAGCCTATATGTATCGTTGACGTCATCACGTAAGCTTCTCTTTTTCGGGTTGCGAAATGAAGGGCGTAAGCTGAACTAATAAGGATCTCAATTTAGAAAATAATTACGCTCTTAGAAGTTTTTTCCTATTAGTGAAACATTACTATAAGACTAATATATTATGTGTAATGGTAAGCATTTGGTTTAAATAAGTAGTGTTGTACTTTACTACAATAAATATTACTAAACCCCTCATACAATTAATAGCCGTTTGCAGATCGTCCCAAGTGGACCTTCGCCCTGACCTGACTGACCTTTCGATGTCGACGATAACAAGGTGTGAATCTGCTAATAAATAGCGCTCTCTTATCAATATCTCCATGCGACTACGACTTTCTATTGAACACTACTTCTATTTTTAGTATGGGATATAAACCGGCACCTGTATAATCTTGAAATATGTTTGTATTAAATATTATAAGATCTATATAGACAACTAGACGATTTGTAGTTCCTGCATGTTTAATCTCCGAGTAGTATCAGTATTTAAAGTGCAAGCTGTCTTACTCAGACTATTGTGTAACTGAGCAAGACGGCGCTATATATAACCACCGTCATGGGACTTTCATCGGATATGGGTCTATAAAATGATTTAACCAGTACATTTACGAATTACAGGCAAAAAAAAAATAGAAAGACTATTGCTTCAAAATCAACACACCGAATGAGTTCTGTACCAACACACCGCACCGCACATGATTTTCCCAAATTAACCGTTAGTCAGACACCGACACACGCAAGCTACGAGTATGTGTGTATTATCTAACTTCGACCTACCTGCAGTTGCCTGTTAGTTTTAACGTAACCGCTACTTGTTCTTATAGAGCACATTGTTGCTAGTACTTCTTCTGGGGTGGTTATTGTTAGTTTGCCACAAAGCAAAATCCAATAAGAAAAACATATGCGTAAGCTTGTCTCAACTTCTTATTTTATATAGGCAGCAGATAATTATTATCCCAGTACTTGGACTGATGATAATTCCTAAGCAGTGCTTTTAATAACAGGTCAAACTAAACATTTACCATGAACAGTATAATCGATATCAGGTAACAGGATAGCAGAAACGATGAAGAGATACATAGATTCACAGAGCCAAGATTATGGGTCTCGAAAACCTCTTCATGGTTTATGTGGTCCTGGTACTTTTTTCGAAGTCTGTGCTTTTCTTTTGCTTTGTTTCAAACTATTAATTACTCTTCTGCTGGATAGTTCACAACTTAATAAGATAAAATATTCTATCTGTCCTTATGTTTGCGATAAACTCAAAAACTACTGAAATTATCTTCAAGCAGTTTCCAGCAATAGGTAAAGTGATGCAAGAGGAAGGTTTATGCATAGTTTGCTAGGGATATGTGAGAATTCGTATAGTGAGTCTGGGAAAAAATAAAGCATTTTCTTCGAAAGTAGTGTTATTATAGGTATATACATGAACTGTCAGGAGCAGTCACATTGCAATACGAGTATGGCAACACAACGATTGCCGGGTCAGCTTGTTTCATATAATTTACAAATTGAACTTTCTCAGAATGTGCAAAGTCAATTCAAAGTTAACAAAGGTGTATATTATTGCAAAATGTACTACAGATTCCACAAAACCGTTCTGTGGGAAGATTCTTCAAAATGCGTTCACAATGCACACCGACATATACACGTACCTTGCAACCAGAGACGGCATTTGTAGAAATATTACTCCATACACCTATGAAGCCTTCGGGCTTATTTCACAAAATCCGAGTTAACTAAGTAATGCTTATTTATGTCTATAATACGCATTACTGGTTAGTTATGTCAAGAGCTATCTCGTTCTGTCGCATGCGACTGCACGAAATAGCTCTATATGTTAACCATTGTCTAACTTTACTCGGAAATGGTAAAACAGGCCCTAAATCAAACAAAATTTTTAAATTTATCTTATTCTTTATTTATCATTTCCTACTCTATATCAAAGCTTAATTAATCATGGTCTCGTTTTGCCAAATCAGTTCTCTGTCTTGATCCGAGATAAATAGATATATAAAATCTTCATTACACACACCAATGAACATACGTTTTAAATTATGAATAGTAAGGTATCATTCAAACCTAGCATACGCAATGGGGGGTCTTATTGCGAGTTAGAAGTGTTTTTATTTATTAAGGCACCACCAACAGAACATACAACAAAGATTTTTAAAGTATACATTAAAAATACTATAAACTATGATATACAATGTGCCTATAAAAGCCTATAATACAATAATGTTTTGGCAATGCATTTATAAGAATCTTTTTATGCAGAATTTAAATATAACATTGGGTTTGTATTAACTAAATAACGCATGGATCTATTAATACAAATCATGCTACCGCGAAATATATATTTACACAACTCGTTGGGTTATGATATCCAAATTGTTTCAATGAGTGCGTATTTATCGTTGGTTATACAAGCTATACACGCGCGTTCCTGAATAGAAAATCTATTTGTGTTCTGTTTGTGTCCATTATCTGGATTTAAATTCCTAAGAATCAGTTGGAACCCGGATCTAGTGTTTACGGGAATTCTAAATCTATTCTTACTACATTTTCCTGAGGTCATCATCATCATCATCTCAGCCATAAGACGTCCACTGCTGGACATAGGCCTCCCTCAAAGATCTCCAGTGGTTTCGGCTGGCAGCGGCCTGCATCCACCGTGAGCCCGCAGCCTTCACCAGATCGTCCGTCCATCTAGTTGGTGGACGTCCTACGCTGCGCTTGCCGATCCGTGGTCTCCATTCGAGAACCTTTCGGCCCCAACGACCATCTGTTCTTCGTGCTATATGGCCTGCCCACTGCCACTTCAAAGAACTAATCCGTTTGGCTATGTCGGTGACCCGCGTTCTTCTACGAATCTCCTCATTTCTGATTCGATCCCGTAGAGAAACCCCGAGCATAGCCCTCTCCATAGCTCTTTGAGCGACTCTGAGCCTGTTTATGAGACCAATAGTGAAGCACCACGTTTCGGATCCGTATGTCATCACTGGCAACACACATTGATTGAAGACTTTCGTCTTGAGGCACTGCGGTATATTCGATGAAAAGACGTGTCTTAGTTTTCCGAACGCTGCCCATCCGAGTTGGATTCGGCGACTGACCTCTTTCTCGAAATTGGACCTACCTAATTGGACTGTTTGTCCTAGGTATACGTATGCGTCAACAACTTCGAGAACCGAATTCTCAACCATAACGGGGGCGGGCACAACATGGACATTAGACATGACTTTCGTCTTGTCCATGTTCATCCTGAGGCCCACCCGTTGGGAGACTCGATTGAGGTCTTCAAGCATTTTGCTGAGTTCTTCCATCGTCTTCGCCATGACTACGATATCATCTGCGAATCGAAGGTGAGTGAAGTACTCGCCATTTATGTTGATGCCTAGCCCTTTCCATTCTAGGAGTTTAAAAGCGTCTTCTAAAGTGGCTGTAAACAGTTTCGGAGATATAACATCTCCCTGCCTAACTCCTCTTTGTAAGGGAATCGCTTTTGAACTCTGTTCCTGTACTCGGACTGACATAGTGGCGTTTCTGTACAAACACTTCAACACTTCGATATATCGATAGTCAATGCGACATCGTTGGAGAGACTCAAGCACCGCCCATGTTTCCACCGAATCGAAGGCCTTCTCGTAGTCCACAAACGCTAAACAGAGCGGCAAGTTATACTCTTCGGTCTTCTGTATAACCTGCCGCAGCGTATGAATGTGGTCTACGGTACTATAGCCTTTTCGGAACCCGGCTTGTTCGGGGGGCTGGAAGTCATCAAACCTGCGCTCGAGACGATTTGTAAGGACCCTTGAGAACAGCTTATAAACATGGCTCAAAAGCGAGATGGGTCTGTAGTTCTTTAATAGGGCATTATCACCTTTCTTAAAGAACAACACCACCTCGCTTTTGTTCCATGCTTCAGGCGTAGTACCTCCGAGCAAGGAGGAATTGAAGAGCTTCTGAAGGACTTTAAGTACCGGTGTTCCACCCGCTTTCAGAAGCTCTGACGTGATTCCGTCCTCACCCGGCGCCTTGTTGTTCTTCAGCTGTCTCAGGGCCATTCGAATCTCGTACAGGCTGATGTCCGGAATATCTTCGGTGTAATGTCGGGTCAGTTTGGCTCTTGGGTCTTCGGCCGCACTGATAACAGGTTTTGTGACCGAAGCGTAAAGCTGCCCATAGAACTTTTCGACTTCCCTTAACACTTCCGCTTTCGTCGACGCTACACTGCCATCATCCCGCTTCAGCTTCGTCATCTGGCTTTGCCCAATAGATCTATCTCTTGCAAACACTTTGGAGCCCTGGTTTCGCTCAATCGTATCTTTAATACGAGACGTACTAAAGATACGAATATCGTGCCGCAAGGATTTTGAAATTCGTCTATTGAGCTGCCTATGGGACTGGGCGTCGTCGGGAGATTGCAGTTTAAGCGAGCGTCGTTCAGCCATAAGGTCAAGGGTGTCCTCAGAGAGTCTCTGAGTTCTATTGGTACGGCGAGTCTTGAAGAACTGAGACCCGACCGTATGGACAGTCTCTACGAACCTGTTGTTGATCTCGTCCACCGATGCGTTATCTTCTAGGCAATCAAAGCGATTTGAGAGCGCGAGTTGAAAGCTCTCGGGGTTTTCGACCTGGGCGCGAGTAGGACGGAGCGTGGACTTCATCAAACGGGACCGTTCAAGTTTAACGTTCACATTCAATGTGCCTCTTACGATTAAGTGATCACTACCGGTTTTCACCCTGTGAATCACAGAGACATCATTGAATATCCGTTTCTTGTCGGTCATGATGAAGTCGATCTCATTTCTCGTGAAGCCGTTGGGACTAATCCAGGTCCACTTCCTGAGGTATTTTCAGCTAATCACAATTCTACGACATAATTTCTGCTTTAAGTACATAAGGGTTGGTAACTCTACCGGAACTTTCGATTTTAAGAACAGGATAGCAGTGTTAGAGAAAGGCTATTACAGTAAAGAAAAAAAAGAAACAAAAGGTAACAATTAGAAATGTTTTTATAACCTTAAACCGACGTGAAAATTATTAACATTGTGCAAAAAAAGGTTGCTTTTTACCGAAAATGCTGGCGAAACCGCGGCGTGAAGAGAGTTAAACAGCAATAATAACGCTAAACAAACATATATACAGTACTAAATATTAACCTGAAACATAGAAATTCTAATTAATGATTTTCAAAGAGAAACACATAAACCCTTCTCATTCGGTATAGGGGTCATAAAACTTAGGTTGAACTATTAAGTCGCCATCGCCACTTATCACCATTTTATGCTATAAATCGTGTTTTATTTTACCATTGAAAAATTACAATTAAATGTCAATTTCTTCTCAGTTAGGCGGTAAAACGAAATAGACTTAGAGCAATATTGGCCAGTCAGTCACTCACTGTCGACAGATGTCTTGATAGGTCTATATTATTAAATATGACTAATTTTACCCGCAGATTGCGAAACAGGCCTTATATTTAAATTCCATGTACGAATATGTTCTCACGAAAATCTGTTGTTGTCAGATTTGTTAATATCATTGCAATATCATAACTGCTGTTGAGTGAACATGAGCCGAGCATCGATAATACACGCAATTTGATAGTACTGCGCTATCAATTATACTCAATCACGGCTGCAATATGGTAAATTACACAGCTTATAGATCCATTGAGCTTCACGACATACTTATGTCGTCACATATAAAATATTAACATATTTAAAACTTCAGTCCAACGGCGATCGACCCACAATACAAATCGTACAGTATTCGAATGTCAATGTCAATACAAATTGTCTGTTGATTTGATCCGATAGAGATAAGTTTAAGTGTTACGTAGTTAGATTGATTCATTTTATGTTATCAGAAATTGCTTAAAATCGTTACCACTTTTTAAATTTTTAATATAATAAATCAATCAGTTTACAGTTTACTTTGACATTTAGCGTCCCTTTTTATTTTTTAATTAATTTAAAAGACCAACATTATATATATCTAAAATAATAATTTAAAAGACCAACATTATATATATCTAAAATAAAATTATAAGATATTATCATCATAGGTATTTCTAAATTTTACAGAAAAGTTAGCGACTGTTTAAAAATAAGTTAAGAATAAACAAAATAAGTTGGTTACAGTTAAACTTAAATCAAAACAAATAAACTTTGTAAGCATCTTAGAATCGTGTTTTGCTAGCGCCCTCTTGTTTGAAACTATGTAAGCATACTGTGTAATTGAAATTAAAAGATTAGTGGCTAAGTAGACCAATTTAAGAGCCGTTACGTAAAGTGCTGCAGCGCCTTGAATATTATAAGATTTACTGGATTATTTGGAAAGAAACAGGATCGTTATGTGACCTGCTGAATATTAGCATTATAAGTAGCCCCTAATATTTCAGTTTGCTGTTCTAGATGATTGGATATTTGTTCACCAAAAAGTTTTTAATAATCACTGTCAAACTTCAATTTTTAGCTTTTGTCAAATAATAAAAATTGCACATTCAATTATATGGAATTCTGACTTGTACAACAAATTTTGTGATCGAGTCACAAATCAGGCAATCGACGTTTGTGACTAGTCGATTTTTTTTATAACTAACACTGTACCGAGTGTACAGTGTTAGTGATAAAAAAAAATCTTGCACATTATTATTATGTACTTCTATTCGTTATTCAATGCTATGCTCCAACGGATTATTTTTATGTCTGTATGAAATATAATACAGTAATAAAGAGTTTTAATACTTACCCCATCTTCTAAAATCAACCCAAACTGTTAGATTCTCTGAACTTTTTGAACCAAATAATAATATTTCTCAATACTAAAGAGTTTTAATAAGCAAAGAAGGGCGTCGATGATTATTTTTTTATTAGAATCTGATCATTTGTTTCCGCGTTAAGGAGAAACCATCAGCCAAATATGCTCCCATTTCGGCGTATTATATGATAACATAATATAGCGAATTGCACTTGCTATTGAGTATTTCCCTCATTGTTGGAGCCTTATCTGCGTAATCTAGTCTAATGAATGAGCTGTGATTATCTCACTGATCAGTTTAGACAATAATAAGCGAAAGTTTTGTTTTACGTTCATTGCGCATGCGATTTTTTTTGCTTGTTATGCATGATTGTGATGTGATGTAAATGTTTTCCTGTGATGTACTTTTGCTTTGCTTTACTTAGACCAAGGCGCAAATATACTTACACCCGTATTCAGAAACATTGCTTTATGGAACAAAATAATCCAAAATACCTCAGTTTATATGCATATAAACCTCTGTTATCAGTTTTATATTAATAAGTCTTGCCAAATAAGGGACAAAAATATACATCTACTTTCAAAAATGCGTACAGTTTGTAGAGAAACCAAAATTAGAATAGTAACAATATAATGAAGTTAAACCCGTATTCAGAAACATTGCTGTGAAGTCTCATAGTGTGCACGGGGTACCAAAAATTGTACCGATGTATTGACAATAT
This sequence comes from Gymnoscelis rufifasciata, assembly GCA_929108375.1. Lineage (NCBI taxonomy): Eukaryota > Metazoa > Arthropoda > Insecta > Lepidoptera > Geometridae > Gymnoscelis > Gymnoscelis rufifasciata. The sequence goes on from OV815301.1 coordinate 7,054,025, forward strand.
TTGAGTGGAGTAAAACAAACGAGAAATGTTTTACTTTGCATAGTTCTACTTATAAGACAAGTATAATTTGTGAATACGGGTTACTAGCATACACATAAGGTTTACTTGCCACCATCCACAGTTCTAACCCCGGGGCCACTGCTGGCCACCCTCTTGTTTCTAATGTTTCCAATGCTCGATACGCTTGGCTTTGATGTTGTTGTGTTCAAATAAGAAGTATAAGATTGACCCAAACTACACCTAGGGTTTCGTGTACAGTTTCATTTAGCAATAAAACAAAACAAAATTTAGCAAAAAAATATTTTAATAGTGCAAAAGATGTAGTTTGTGGTCACCCATCCAAGTACAGGCCTCGCGCAATGTTGCTAAACCTTGTAAAATCATGTTTGTTGTATGGAAGTTTTTATTTTTTATGTGTTTTTAGTATAAGTGGCTATAGCGGCAACGGAAATGTATCATCCCTCAAAATTCAACTCTCCAGCTGTCACGGTTCTTGAGATACAGCCTGTAGACAGACGGATGACGAAGTTTTAGTAATAGGGTTCGGAAAAACGGACTTTGGGTACGGAACCCTAAAAAGATGCTGGAGCCCATATTTGTATGATACAGACTAAACAATCGTTGTAATGTTGTTGTTGTGTGTTTTTCCGACAAAATTAATGCTAATGTTGCGCAAGTGCGTTTCCATATCCACACCAATCAAAAAGCATTTGGCATTAAAAGGCTCACTCCCTGATTGCTAGATTAGGAGACCGGGGTAGAAGACGCTCTAGGCTGCATGCCAAACTACATCAGATTGCTGTCCACTGTTGACTTTCCAATATTTATCATTGATCCCGTTTTTGAACAAAAAGTAAAATCTATTAATATAGATTTTACTTTTTGTTCAAATTCTCGGATTAATATCCGAGAGGTGAGTCTAGTGCGAGTGTTCTTAGACATGTTCCAAGAAAATCCGTGCCGTTGTGCCGTTTAAAAGTTATGGGGGTGAGAGTGTGTAAGGAAAACCGAAAATCAGCAAATTTACTAGTGTGGGGTATCAAATGAAATCTCATCGAGTCCACATTACATAATATTATGTTGTTTTAAGTTAAAGGAAATTAAGGCATTGGAATCGGGGGATTTCCTTAATTTAAAATTTAGATTTATACTTTATTAAAATTGGAGATACATTTAATAAAGCATAATATAACACAAATGGCATCTCTCGGAGTATCTAGTTTTTATCGCGCTGTCTTTTATGGTCCTGAACATTAGAAACCTAAGACAAAGAAAGAGTTACCGGTTTATGAATACTTCCTGCTAAAAGTCTCCTAGCTAAAATGCCTGTCCAGTGACGCAGTCGCCATGGCCGAAATCGGCTAGAATAATCTAATATAAAAAATTTCCATGTCACAATGTTAGTTACGGTAATCTTCCGAAACGGCTTTACCGATTTGTACCAAAATGTTATTTGCGTATTCAGTAGGTCTGAGAATCGGCTACTATCTATTTTTCATTCTGCAAAACAATGTTTGCTGGGGTCAGCTAGTATATATATATATATAATTAAGCTCCAGTAGCTGTACCAGAAGCATTGTTGTAAAAAAAACACTCAGACGTAGAATAAGAATTATAGATCGTAAAAAGTTTTTAAAATAAATACACAATTACTTAGTAATTTAGCGGACTGAATAAACATTGAACTGGTCATAACACGATTAAGTAGCCACAATTACTTTTACCTTCAACTCGCGTATCATATTACATTTCCACGGCCTTTAATGCGCAATTTTCATACCAATTAGTATACCTTGTAATAAATACTATACGAATGGTTACGAACTACTAAAAAATTACGTTGGGAAACGTATGAGTGAGCAAGGTTCTCATTATGCAACGCTGTACAATAGACGCACCAAATGGTTGGGTACACCTGATTTATCCGCGAAGTATTTTATTGTCGTGTTTGTGCAGCATTGATTATGCCTCCAATGACATATCTATTTACATAATAAATAGCTCAGTTCTAATAGACATCTCAGTTTACAAAAAATCGTAAGGGACTATAATTGGTGGAAGATTAACATAATGTATCTACATCATTTTAAAGATAAACTAAATTTGAAATTTAACGAAAACCCCGGTTCCATAACCTTAGTTAGTAATGTGTACGTGATGCGCTTTCGATCGGGACCCCGCTCGAGTATAATTGCAGATTTTGGGTTTTCTTCCCACTTTTAACTTTAAAAAGGGTCAACCGATTTTCATCAAAAATGTCTCATACACTCGCGCGAAAATCACTTTTCATACAATTATTTTTTTGAAAAAGCTTAATCCGTTTGGGTGCTATGGTGCCACACCACAGACAGACAAACATACACGTTAAAGTTATTACAACACATCTCTTTTTGCTTCGGGGGTTTAAAAAGTCCTATCCGATCCAACTTGGTAGTCGTTAAGCAAATTCAAGGTCAAATGTCTGACATAGCAGTGTTTTGCATTTTTCTCGTAAACGGCCTGTGCTATTGTAAAAATAGATAGAATAAAATGTTAGATGATGCAACTGTCTACAAATGCATCATAATTTTTGTACTGACTAACATAACAAAGATATCTCTATCTGTAAAAATCCTTAACAGTCTAATAACAATAATCTTTCGTAAACTGCATATCTATGTATGGAGTAATAGAATTGTGCGGATTGGGTTTCATATTATTTCAGTTTAATGAAAAAGTAAAATATCCGTTTTATACTTGTTGCGAATGTTTCCGTGATAATGTAAATTATAATAACATTATTGAGAAGTTGAGTTCAAGGTTCTCACGTGTAATACAATACACATATCTCAAGTTATGGTATATACTAGCAGTACCGCGCGGGGTTACCCGCGTTTAATGGATTTTCCGCCGGTAACACATATTTTCCGCGGTAAAGTCACTATGTCACTTCAAGATTCACTGTACAAAGATATCTTAATATATATAAATCTCGTGTCACAATGTTTGTCCTCAATGGACTCCTAATCCACTTAACCGATTATAATAAAATTCGCACACCATGTGCAGTTCGATCCAACTTGAGAGATGGATGGTTTTTACGGCGAGTAAAATTCGAATAATTTCCGGGAAAAGTTTATACCCGTGCGACGCCGGGGCGGGCCGCTAGTAATCTTATAAATAAGTGAGTGTATTACGTATAATGTTGAGTTGTATTTACAAGACGCAGATGATGATATCACTAAGCTCGCACTAATATAGGAATAATATTACATTAGTACCTCTTAATTGGTTATGGCCATTACATAGAACCACCTGATAAAGTAAGCAACTATTTATTATTGACACGACACATGTTTATAGAATGTTCATTGTACATAATTGATAACTTAGCTGTAACTATACAATTTAATCAAGTCGGACTAAGGAAGTAATGATTTATTTCTATATTATACTCTTAATGACTTATGAATCTACCGAACGAAGCTACTCCTTTGTTTGTGTGGTTTACAAACATATCGACGCGGGTCTAAAATACCTTCATATATAGATATTTTTAATATACATATTAAACACCCAGACCAAGGAGAAAAGTTTTGTAAACAATCGTAGTATGTCCAAATCAGGTTAAATGAGAGTATCAATTTGATCCGTGAACGAATTTAATCCCTACTAAGGACACTTTATCCTGTTTTTACCTCGGCGCGATTTTTTGTACGTATTTAGTCTAAGTAATACAAATTATTCAACCTTTTTAAAATTATTTGCAAGTGTACCTTCGCTTGAAGAATCGTGAGAATTTAGAATGCTGTGGTCGCCATAGAGATTTGATATTGTATTTAGCTATGCGCGATAGTGCAGATAAAATGTCTCGCTTGGTTACACAGTATGAATCCATCCAGTGAGAAACTTAGTACCCAGTAGCCCTGTGGTACCAGCCGTTTCAAAGGTGTGAGGGTCATATGTGTTTAAATAAACACATTTGACCCTCACTTAAATAAGTGGGGTAGCAATTGCACTACAAAATAAAAATAATAAACAAATAAGTAAATAAATATAAATTTCCGGACAATCGACCCAACAATATCTAGCCGGGTTACGGGTACTAGACACCTGATATACTTAATATAATAGATATACCTAAAAATATTTTGTTTATTGTACATATTATACACCCAGACCAACGAGAAAATGCTTGCAGAACATACTTACACTTGGCCCCTCGGCGGGAATCGAACCCGAAGGAGTAACCTCTGTGTGCCGCAATCGGAACTTCGCCCCACCGTGCCATTACAGCAGATATCAGTCTGTAATAATTTTACAAACTTGTCCTTCATACGAGTCCATGTCCTATACACTCTTACTTGTATTACTCTAGTACTCGAATAGCTAAGTAATTTATTGTAATCATAATGCAATCATTGTTACTGTTATCTACCGCGAGTATCACCTGCAATATATAAACACACAAGCTTTTAACTGCAAAGCGAACAGAAGCTCATCAATTAACATCAAACAGATTCATTACAGTTTGAAACTTCGAACCTAGGAAAGGCAAGCGCTGAACTCGAAGCTAACCTTGGCTGATAGTAGATCAATATTTCAGCGTCGCATTTCGTGGGTGGTGGGTGGTGAACGTGCCTGCACTTTTAATGATAATTTGATGCCTTGGCGAATAGCATACCCTTTCTCTGCTGTTACAAAGTAATGTAATGATTTAAACTTTTAATGTTATTTAGAATGAAACGGGATGTTTACGCTTTAATGAGTCCAAGCTCGTTTTAAGCTTAACTAGCGACCAACTTAACACGGGTGCTTGTGATTATCGAAAGTAGTTTTATGTGATAATGAGGAATATGTATTGATAATGGCGATTTCATGATATTGTCAAAGTTTCTCCTTCAGGATATTTAAATCATTCAAATCTAATCTAAAGTTGGTTTATGTTATCAGAAACCTTAAATTACAATACAATTTATATATATGTCGGAGAATCGTTATTCCTAACGAGATCGTCATAAGCGGTAACGTGTTTAGTGGGCGTCATCAGGGTGAAATGCGAGCACAAAACACAATATTCACTGTTTTATAAGAATTTAATCGACAATTTGTCTATTTACAAATGTTTCAAATAAAATGCACTGTAACAACCGAGCAGCGAGTTCAAGGCACCAATCTCACTTCTAAACAACGAATACACCCAACGATCCAACTCGATCCGTTGGTGTCTCACTAAGTAATGTTCCCAAAAATACTGTCAGCCACTCTTAAGTAAAGATGGCGCCTCGACCCCACTCGAGCGACGTGCTCTGCTCTGATTGGTCGTTACGTACTTTACAATCTTTATCAAACTTAATAAATTAAATGACCTTTATTAATGAATTCAAAAATGTAACAAATCAAAATAAATTGAATTATGATTTTTACAAGCAATCAAAATGTAAACAGATAATATTATTTGCTATGCATGTAAACAACAATCAACTCGACTCATAACTGCCTCCGACACAGCCATCCTGACATATCACACGCCCTCGTGTGATAATGAAGGCCGCGCATCATCTGTCAAAAAAAACAAAACATTTTAGTAACGTTCGGCCACTCCTGACCAAATAACTTCAACTCCCTTTATAGAAAAGTTTCATGATGTTAGCCTCAAACAAAATTTAAAAAGTAAAATCCATCGAATCAAAACAGGCCCTCTTTTACATTTGGCCACCTCGCCCTCCAACGTTGGCCACCTCGCGTTTGCAAATTGGCCACCTCGCCTTTGCAAATTGGCCACCTCGCCATTGCATATCGGCCACCTCGCCGTTTCTAATTGGCCACCTCGCCGTTACAATTTTGGCCACCTCGCCATAACATATCGGCCAACTCGCCGTTACAATTTTGGCCACCTCGCCATAACATATCGGCCAACTCGCCGTTACAATTTTGGCCACCTCGCCATAACATATCGGCCAACTCGCCGTTATACTACCTCGACACATAATCAAAAGAAACATAGTATGAATGCATTCTACAGGAATGGATCCAATTCGGTTGGGACATAATGACTGAGGGAGTGGCATCGGGACTCTGCATGTGCTGCGCGTTTGCTATAATATTCGACTGGATGTAGCTTTGTATCAGGTATTTGGAGGAACATCGCGCCATGACCTTCACTACTAGCGTCAAGACTGCTAAGAGTTAATCTAGCTAATATTTGTCATAATACACATCTAAAGAGATGCATTGTGAGGTTTCATCAACAGGAAAGCCGACATACTGGCCAACAGGTCCTTACAAAATACCGGACCTAATTGGTTTTTTTTTTTCGTTTATAAAAATGTATCATCCAACTTCATGTACCTACATAGAGGAAGGCTTCGATATGAGTTCAGATCACTCACCCATAATAACCCAAAGGTCAAAATAGTGGTATTTTGACCTTTATACCTGATATTTTTGTAAACAAAAACACTGACTGGGAGAGTTTCAAGTCTGACTTGGACACTGTTGTTGAACTAAAGCATTGAAGAGTCGAGAACAATTCGACGAAGACTTAAGACATTTTATAACAAACATCCAACAAAGCGCACGGAATAATACACCCTTAAAAAAAAACAGAAGACCGAGAGGTTACCAGTACCCGATGGAGATAAGGATGTTTTTACTTCAAAAAAAGGAAGAAATGGCAACAAACTAGGTGTTCACAAGAAAAATCACGTTTTATAACCTTACAATAGAGACTCAGAAGGATAATAAAATCTTCCATGATGAAAATATGAAAACTTACTTAAGCTAGCTTAACAATGCTTGACAAACAGACTATTCACTCTGAAAAGCCACGAAGAGCCTCAATAAATTTTGTGAAGAACTTGAAATACAACGAGTAACGCCAAAAGAAGTACAAAGAGAAATAAAAATGCTTGACCGTAAGAAAACTCCGGAGTATGATCTAACCACTGGTGAATAATTAAAGAAATCTTAATAGAAAGGCCATAATAAAGCTTACCACACTCATAAACGCGGCATTTAGGCTTAAATATGTACCAGGTGGAAAGTTGCTGAATTCATTATGTTTCCAAAGCCGGGAAAACCAGAACATGAAAGAACATCATACAGACCTATTTCTCTTTTACTAATTATGCCCAAACTATTTCTCAACAGACCCATTAACCCCATTAAAAGTTGATCCCGGACTTTCAATTTGGTTTTCAGGCAAAACACTCCACCTTAGACCATGTACAAAGAATAACGAAAATAATACAAAATACTTTTGAAGAAAGAAAAGTCTGCACAGAAGACAATAGTCTTAGAAGACGTAGCGCAGGCGTTTGATAAAGTTTGGCATAAAGGGCTTTTACATAAAATACGAATTATATTCCCAAAGCAATTTTCTGTTTATTGTTATTAGAGATACATTAGAGACTTGTCTACCCAAAGAATGAGATTAGAGTTCCTTAAGATGACGCTTACTCAGATCTAAGGAAAATTGAAGCTGGAGTGCCACAAGTAAGTGTCCTCGTCTTGTACTTACTTTATACTGCAGATATTCTAAATTTAGAAAACAATATCATTGCCACATTTGCTGAAGATACAGCCATAATGGCTACTGGTCACTCATGCAAAAGCGGCAGAAAAGCAGTGAACACTGTTTTGAACTGGACACAGAAATGGCGAATTAAATTAAATGAGTCAAGGTCAGTCCACATTTACTTCACAAATAAAAGACCAAACTATAATCCGGTGTACATCAATGATAAAGTACCATACCAAAATACAGCAAAATACCAAGGTATGTCATTAGATGCAAAGCTTCGCTGGAAAGCTCATGTCAAGAAGATATGTGAAGAATTAGGGCTTCGCTATAAGAAGATGTACTGGTTACTTGGAAAACACTCTGCGTTATCAGTGAACAATAAACTACTGCTATATAAGCAAGTCTTAGTGCCAATATGGACGTTCGGTATTTAGCTTTGGGGCAGTACCAAACAGAGCAATATCCAGATTGTCTAACGATTTTAAAATAAAGCACTTCGGAGTATCGTAAACGCTCCGTGGTACATAAGAAATGCAGACATACATCGGGATCTCAAAGTAGACCTAGTCGCAACTACCATTAAACGTTATGACGAAGCTCGCGAAAAAAAAGACTTCATCAACATGTAAACATCGAGGCCATCTAGCTTCTCGACAACACGCACTAGTCTTTCCTACACTAATTAAAGTAACAATTGCATTTTGCAATGTACCAACAAGTCTGCCAGAGATACTTTCTTTAATTAATGACCAATCATCCCCGGAATCAAAACAAAATGAAAACTGCTCACCGAATTGTGCAATTGTACCGAAGATGGTTTCATACCGCACACGTCCTCTCTCTTGACAGTACTAGTAGCGGCAGTAGGCTGCGCGCGTTGTGCAACGCGATGTGACGTGACCCTTAACTCCACACTTGTAGCAAATCACAGGGAACTTCGTAGCAACGGCTGTTTTGGAGCGATCAGGGGTCGTAGTCGTTTGCTGATTGTCATGTGGTCGGCTGAAACATTCAAAAGATTTATGATCAAGTTTTCCAAACATCAAATTCACTGAACTTAAACTAGGGCGTTTGTTATCTTGTTTAACTACGTTTTGCGATAAGAAAAAGCCATAATTTCACGTTTCATTTTGCTGCGGGTAGATATTTCTTAAAAAAAATGTTGACGCTGTAACCGTGGTTTGTTAGTGCTAGTATTAAGGATAACACCATTTATTCTTTACCTAAATTACCCCACCGAGACATAAGTAATGTAAACAAACGGCTTGCATATGCAGCAAGACATGTGGTTTACCACTAATAATTTTTAACGCAGACTCAGCACGCGTTTTTAAGGTCTCAAATCGCAAGAGAAAAATTTCGTAAATTCTACCCATTTCATATCTGGAAACGCTATTTGAGAAAACCACGTTGCAGCCGAACCTATCATAACCTTACTAAGAATGATAATTAATTTTACTTCCCTGTATGCTGCGATCCAATAAGCAGATGTCAGCCGTCGCCAACCAGGCCCGCGCGTCGTTTTCTGCCTCGTCTGGCTGAAATGTAGGCAGCGTGATGTCCTTGTCCTCGTGCTTCAGTGGGTTGGAAAGTGCCTTCACGAGAAGCCTCATGCTGATTTGTTGTGCTTCGAATAGCGCACGTCAGCGATAGTTCGCCGATAACTGCTCTTTCACGTTTTGTGCCTGCACCGATCCCACTTCTGATGTCGGAGAATCGTTATTCCTAACGAGATCGTCATAAGCGGTAACGTGTTTAGTGGGCGTCATCAGGGTGAAATGCGAGCACAAAACACAATATTCACTGTTTTATAAGAATTTAATCGACAATTTGTCTATTTACAAATGTTTCAAATAAAATGCACTGTAACAACCGAGCAGCGAGTTCAAGGCACCAATCTCACTTCTAAACAACGAATACACCCAACGATCCAACTCGATCCGTTGGTGTCTCACTAAGTAATGTTCCCAAAAATACTGTCAGCCACTCTTAAGTAAAGATGGCGCCTCGACCCCACTCGAGCGACGTGCTCTGCTCTGATTGGTCGTTACGTACTTTACAATCTTTATCAAACTTAATAAATTAAATGACCTTTATTAATGAATTCAAAAATGTAACAAATCAAAATAAATTGAATTATGATTTTTACAAGCAATCAAAATGTAAACAGATAATATTATTTGCTATGCATGTAAACAACAATCAACTCGACTCATAACTGCCTCCGACATATATATAAATTGAAGCGGTTTTAATTATTTTTGCGGATAAAATGTTGCTAACGTGGCTGCCACGAAACATATTTCGTCATTTATCGAAAAAATAACGACTTTTATTAATCTCTAGGTATAAGCACAATATTCTAGGCTTAGATAATTTTTTACCATAGATACTCTAAGATTCTAGGTATTTATTTATTTAAGACTTTATTTGTACAGTTATGGTACTTTACTTAATGCTAAAGCATTATCTATCTCTGTGGAACGCTCTACCCGTTGATCAGGAAAGCAAAATCTACCCTACCAACATTTAAAAATATTACCTATCTATAAGTTGCATACCATCTTCATGTTTATAAGCATACGTATATATATTTATAAGGCAAAAGTTAGTGCCGTATATAAATATTATGTAACAATGTATGTGGTTTATTATATGATATGTATGCAATTAAAAGTATTTCATATTTATTTATTATTTTCATGTAGGTATATAGCTAAAATCCTGTAATATTGTATTTAATCTATTCTATTCTATTCTATTAATCTGTATTAAATTCATTAATACTCGTATCTCCAATATAATTTGTTACTCCCGTCTTATTAGTGATTTATGATTTGTGTCCATCCTAAGGTTGCCTGGAAGAGAACGCTATCAGCGATAAGGCCGCCCATTGATTCACAATTTTTGTACTTTTTTATCTTTTTTTTGTGTTTTGTGTTGTTTGCCTTCACCGTTATTGTACGTGCTTAAAGCTCACATAAATTCCACAAAAAGAAAAATCCAGAGGTGCGTTGCGGGGTTTGAACCCACGAACTTCGGAATTAAAGTCGAGTGTCCTCCGACTTAGCCAACACGGCTTTTCTAATTTTATTTATCGATATTCTGTTTACAATAAAACTGTATTCAAACTTTCAGGCAAAACTGTCAAGTTCTTGGAAGGCACAAGCGCTGTTCAAGAAGTTCGACGCGCGCGCCAATCACAAGGTGTATGCTAAGGGACGCGCCTGCGCACAAGGCCGGGTGCTCATCATAGGCGCAGGACCCTGCGGCATGCGCGCTGCGATCGAATGCCAACTGCTTGGTGCTAAAGTTGTAAGTAACGCTAAAACTCATCATCATCATCTCTTGCCCTTATCTCACATTACGTGGGATCGGCACAACATTTTTCTTCCATTTTCCTCAGTCATTCGTCATCTCAACACTCACTCCTTTCTTACACATGTCATCCTTCACACAGTCCATCCATCTTTTGTTTAGCATACCTCTTCCCACTTATCCATCAACACACATATCTAACACTCTTTTCGTCACATGACATTCATCCCATCTCATTATTATGTCAATACCATGCCAACATAGTAATACAAAAACTGTATTTCATATCAACTACAACCTATGCCTTAATGCTTTTTAATAAGTGATAAACCGATAAACCTCACTTATCCTGCGTGCGACCGTTACGGAAGCGTCTTAATCTTTCTCTGCATTATAAAATAAAATTACAACCTGAGTGTCTTCAAGACAAGAGTGAATAGGTACCTTCTAGATCTACGTGATACATCATCGTCCACATCGACACTTACCATCAGTTGAGATTCTGGACAAAAACAGATCTACCTCTTAAATAAAAACTACAACCAGTTTGTTAAGACTGACTTATAACGCATAACATACCATGACGTTATTTTGGCGTTTTCGATTATTGGCGCTATTGCAAGCTATCATGACATAATCCTGTTTTCGCCGTAATCATGGCATAAACTGTTAATGTGGTATATCAACGTTCTAGAGATCCAAGCCTAACTCACCGGCCTTTGGTATCCCCTGCCGCACAACTATTGAGGCTTTGACACATACACCAAGTGACCACGGACCAAGGGACCAGTGTGGTTATGTACACCAACTCTATTTTTTGAGGGAGTCGTATGCCCAACAGTGGAGTTCCCATGGCCGAAATTATATATCTTGCACCCGATTGGTATTATGCCAGTGAATCGCATTTTCAACCAGGCTCCGCAATAGAACTTCATATTCATTCCTCTCCTGACTAAAATAACGAGATCTTATTTATTATAACACTCAAGTGGTGTTTGTATAGTTGTTATTGTAACCTTATTCTCATTATCTACACTTTTCTTGTCTGGAATTGTCGGCAGTGGTTGAATAAATAAGAAATATGTAGCATTGTTACGAGTAGTCGTTAGTACGTAAGGATGGGTCTGCTTGTTAACATATTTTTGGTTGAGTTGTTCCTTTTGTAGCAGTATCTTGAATTATTAAGGTTAAAGGTATATCAATGCTTTTTGTTTAACAACAATATTGATTTAAGGCAATATTAATTAAATGTACGAGTGAAGTATAAAAATAGGTTATCTGAACGCCGCGTTGATGAATCCAAAAATTATTTGATAAATACCTCACCTATGTTCTCGTCGATTGCATTGGGGGAATCTGAAAGACCATAAAAAAACTGAGGTTATCAATTAAGCGTAATAAACGGGAATGCTACCTGTATTCGTTATCAAAGAGCAAAACACATGCAACATACGATTGTATAAAGTAGCATTTTGTGACCCTACTTTTTAAAACAAAATAACACGTGCGTCTATGGACACCTGACAGAAGAGAGAACTTGAAATACGGCTGGTGCTAAACAGGAAGTCAGGCAGTCTGACGCTGTTACGCGTTATGTAACGAGCTGTTTCACCCCATAAGACGTTATCACTACAAAAATATATAGGTATATCTACAAACATTCAATTACATTTTCCCATTCAGGTGGTAATAGAAAAACGAGACAGGATGTCGCGGAACAACGTGCTCCATCTCTGGCCGTTCGTGATCCAGGACCTGAAGGCGCTGGGTGCTAAGAAGTTCTTCGGCAAGTTCTGCGCTGGTTCCATAGACCATATCAGTATTAGACAGCTTCAGTGTATATTAATGAAGGTAAGCTGAACAATTATTTAACATACTACATAGCAAAATAAATGGCAAATTAATTTTTATTTACGATATTTTTTTGTTAATAGGTGGCGTTGCTGTTGGGAGTGGAATTTCACGAAGGAGTCAGTTTCGAAGAACTACTAGAACCAACTGTTTCAGATAACTCTGGAAGTAAGTGCGTCTTTAGCTGCGTTCTTTAGGGCCATTATTAATGGTGCAAGATTAACTAATTATTCCGTGTAAATACTCAACTTTACCCAAAGATTTTGCTATAATAAAATATTTTGGTCCACATATGTATATGGTGACCTCCCCTTGTTGCTAATATCTAAATCTGACCAAATAATCCAAATTTCCCGGCCAGAGCCGTGCCAAAAGAACTTAGTCATCACTATCTTCCCACATACGAATGAACATTCAGGAAGCCGCATATTATAGTCCAATTTTGTTCCACTTGACAAAATAAAAAGCACATTAATCTGTGGTGACATCTTTACGTCTGATTAAAAAAGATACAGCCAATTAATTGACATCACTTTACACTAACAGGACAAGTACAAGGACTTGTTTGAATATCTATTATCATTAGGTATGCAGACATAGTTTTTTTTAAATTTTGTTTTTAAGGAACCTCGTTTTCAGTTATTAAGTCATCATCATCATCATCACCCTATTAACGCTCCCACTGCTGGGACATAAGGACTTCTCTCTTGGCGAGAGAGATTAGGCCTTAATTCACCACGCTGGCAAGTCGAGTGTCCTCCCACTAAACTATAAAAATATAACAAATAAAAGCCTTATTTTGTTTTATAGAAATTTTCTCAATTTTACACTGCTCAAATCAGATTTCATCATTTCACAGTTACTTTGTATTTTATTTTTCTGTGCGCCAACCTACGGCTCCTAAGGGAGCTGATGCCCCTTAGGAGCCGTAGATTGGTATAATATGAAATTGCCAAGGGAAATTTACCAATAGCAAATACTGCGCACACTAACCTGCCTGCCACTCCCCGTGTGTGGAGTGTTTGCAAAACTCCCAACAGAATAATTAATTCACTCAATCCTTTATTAAAAACAAGAAAAGTATTACATAATTAACTCAGTCATTAGGACTTTACATCCTAGGCTAGTAAGAAACTGTGTTACAGAAAGGTAATGCCTTTATGGTATTTTATATGTATAAACTAATTAGGGATTTTTATTCGTCAACGCATTCCTAAAGCGTCAATAATAAATAAATAAATAAAATAATTAGAATCAATGATGGCTTAGCCAGCATTAGACGACCTACGGATTAAATAATAGTAATATACTTATTCATAGAAAAATCCTTATTTCATTTATTAATTTTCAGCACTAGGATGGCGAGCGCGTGTCCTCCCCGCCGACCACCCCGTGAGCCAATACGAGTTCGACTCGCTCCTCGGTGCGGACGGCAAGAGGAATACCCTCACAGGCTTCAAGAGGAAAGAGTTCAGGGGCAAGCTGGCCATGGCGATAACCGCTAACTTCATCAACCGGCATTCGGAACAGGAGGCTTCGGTGCGTATTCAAATCTACGTCATCCCGTCAGAAACTTGCGAAAACTTACAACCAATGTTGCTTGACATTCTGAAGTCGAACGCAGGCGCTCACTAGCGCCTCTAGCGGCGAATACTCTCCGGTAGCTTTAATGACCAAAATTTACACAAGATTTTACGCTGCATATTATCATCAGCGCCCTATTAATGTTCCCACTGCTGGGACACCGGGACTTCTCTATTGACGAGAGAGATAATCCCTTAATTCACCACGCACTGGCCAAGTGAGGGTTGGTACCTAAATGTCACATGTCCTTCGAACGCCTTAAAGTTCTCAGAATATGCTGGTTTCCTAACGAGGTTTGCCTTTACCATATCAACATAATTAACTATATTATTTAAAGTATGTACATAAAGTTCTTTTCCATCCAGAGGTTGCATGGAAGAGATCGCTTTTAAGCGATAAGGTCACCCATTGTACATTTGTTTTTCTGCGTGTTGTTGTATTTTATTTCCCTGTGTACAATATAGTGTTTTTGGATTTGTAGGGGTATTTGTATAACTTAAAAGAATTGTTTTTTTCTAGGTGCCAGAAATAAGCGGTGTAGCCTTCATATTCAATCAGAAATTCTTCAAGGAGCTGTACAAAGTGACAGGCATTGATCTCGAAAACATTGTTTATTATAAGGACGATACCCACTATTTCGTTATGACTGCGAAGAAACACAGCTTACTGGATAAAGGGGTGCTTTTGAGCGTAAGTATTACATATTTTAAATTTTATACTAGATTGTAACTCTTTAGTTTTTTTACTCTTTATTTTTATTTATTTGTGAACAACATAATGTTCATAACGTTACAGAATTATTTCATCCAAGATGTTATAATAATATATCTCGCTCAGTTTGTTACCAGTTTTCATCTTTTTCTTCAATATCTCAAGAACTTGTATAATATTTATCAGTCCGATCAAAAACAAGTTTAAAATTAATAGATAAAACCACGAAATAACAGATTAATCATAACGTAAAGCTCAGTCAGGTTAATTTAGAACTTTGAATGTCTATAAATTTATAACTTCGTGGTATTTTTTAATTAAATGTCAAAATTATACAATACATTAAAATATCTATGCAATGTAATCATACTCATAGCGTAGGTACTAAACTTATGTTACAAAAGCATGAAAAAGATGTTAATTCAAAGGTTTAATAAAATGAAACAATATTTTTGTGGATCTTAACTTATAAAAATAAACGTATTGCAAATTCAGAAGCGTCAAAAATATATGTATTAAAACCAAATATATTGAAAATATAAAAAGCAACAAAAACTAAAGTACATTAATCGGTAATTATGTTTGCAATAAACCTCGGTCTCCAAGAAAATGTGAGAGTCAGCATAATGTTACGCTCGATACCTTGATATCAAATTTCGCTGTGTTAAGAATACATTATGAAATTCAATGAAACATAACACCACTGAAATTTATATCTAAAACCATGTCACGGACTGCACTTTTAACTGATCAAATAAACATTTCATATGATCAAAAAAACAATAATTTACTTAAACATGATAATGGAGCGTTATTCAATACAGAATTGACGCTTGTTGAAAAATTGCTCAAGTAAATCTTCACAACAGTTTTTTTGAATGTTTATTTTTCTAAAGCTTTTGATCCAATTAATCTATTATTCTCAGGACTACAGCGAAGTATCCCGCCTGCTAAGCGTAGAGAACGTGGACCGCGGTGCCCTGATGCGTTACGCTCAAGAGGCGGCGCGTTTCTCAACCGACGGCCGTTTGCCGCTGCGTGACTTCGCGTTGAACCACTACGGAGAGCCGGACGTCGCGCTGTTCGACTTCACGTCTATGTACGCCGCTGAGAACGCTAGCGTGGTACGTATTACTTCGGATTAGTAGAATCGACATTATAGGGTTAGCAAATACATAATCAAGCGGTACGCAAGAAGCGGCCCGTTCCACGGACGGCCGTTTGCTTGACTTCGCGTTGAACCACTTCGGAGAACCTTCGGCCTTTCGTCTATGTTCTATGTCTAGTGAAGTTCGTTTAACTTCAGCATTACATTGGTATATCTTAAATATCGTAAAAACCCTCCCGTGGCACCGTTAAACCCGTGGCTTTGGTTTTGAGTCTCTAGGAACTATTATGAAACATCAAACACTAGTTAGAAAACCTTAGCCCCGTATAATAATTAACTCCTTTACAATCGGTTCACACGGTTTGTAGGTTTTGTCTGTTCACGTCTGTAAGTGGTTACCCTATGAATATTTACACGTGACCTCCGGGTGGTGCTAAGAACAGTCTCTGGTGGTAGGCTTCGGCCGCGGCTTGTCACCACCCTCCGGGCTCGGCCAGTGCGTGAAGCGATTTTTTCGTTTTTAGTAATGTGGTCTGGAGAAGCCATCTACCTTCTAGGTCTTCATGTCCCATCTGAGACCATATCGTCACTTTACATCAGGTTAAATGTGGTGAAATGAAGGATATACCAGCGTAAAAAAAAACCATTTCCGTTTAACAGGTAATCGAACGCCGCGGTCGGCGACTTCTCTGCCAGTTGGTGGGAGACAGTCTGCTCGAGCCGTTCTGGCCGACGGGGTCGGGCTGCGCGCGCGGCTTCCTGTCCGCGCTGGACGCGGCCTGGGCCGTGCGCGCCTGGGGGCAGAGCCCCGGCCTGCACCCGCTCGAGGTGGTCGCCGAGAGGGAGTCCATATACCGATTGTTGGGTGAGTCCTACCCTTATTATTTATTTATTTTAAGATTTTAGGAAAACTTACAGCTAGCTAGCATGTAATTTATACAATAAAGATACACATATGTGCACACTGAAGGCCATTTAAAAGTTTTCACATATAAAGAAATAAAAAACAATACAAAGAAAAGAAAATGGATAACAAAACAGTTCGCAAGTAACAAGTAAAAGTAACATAAAACTTATGCATAAAATCTCCTATTTCTGACTTAAATGACTACTAGTAGTTCCACGCAGTGTTATAAAGCAATAAATAATAATTTGACTGCCTCAGTGGCGCGGTGGGCAAAGGTCCGCTTGCGGCGCAAGAGGTAACGCGTTCGATTACCGCCGAGGGGTCAAGTGTTTGGATGTTCTGCAAGCACTTTCTCCTTGGTCTGGGCGTTTAATATGTATGATAAAAAATATCTATATATGTTTGTCTATTACATTAAGTATATCAGATGTCTAGTACAACACAAGCTAAGAGCTTACCACGGGGTTAGATGTTGCTGTGTGGATTGTCTGAATATATTTAGTTTTTATTTATTTTATTAAATATTTCTGTACTAATCACACAGCATCATCTAATCCTAAACTAAGCAGAGCTTGTACTATGGGTGTTAGGTGACTGATATACTACATAGATACATTTTTTTTTGTAATTACATTATATATAATACATAGAAACACCCAAACGCGAAACCACCCGTGTTATAATGGATTCTCCCCGGGGATTACGTTTTACCGCGGTAAAAAGTAGCCTATGTCATTTCTCAGGCTCTAGATAATCTGTGTACCAAATTTAATTGAAATCGCTTCAGTACTGTTTTGGGTGAAAGAAGGACAGACAGACAGAGTTACTTTCGTATTTATAATATTACTAATCTTAAACACACAATAAACTTAATAATATCTTATTTTGCGATTACTATTGAGATAAACAAGGGTGAAAAGCTTTTATTGAACTATTATTAAACCGATTTGGCACTAATATAGGTTTATAAATACGTTTTTTATCAAACGTCCTATTAACTTCCTATAAGCCTTAAAGTGCTGTATTATAAACTTTCGATACTTTACCGACGTATGTTACATTTTATTGACAAAAAAGACACTAAACTACGTGACGGGGCCGACCCCCACCCCCGTCACCCCTCTCTGAATAGTAGCAATTAGAAAAAATATTTTTACCTTTTTTTACGATTTATGAAAATTGTTGTATTAAGATTTTATGTTTTCTATATACACAAAAGTGACCTTATTTTAACACGATAGAAACATTCCAAAGTCAGAACCATAACACACTGTATAATACATCAATAATGTTTACCAACACTTAATAACTTATATTCCTCAGCTCAAACGACCCCGGAGAACTTGCACCGCGACTTCGGCGCGTACACGCTGGATCCCGGCACGCGCTACCCCAACCTCAACCGGTTGGCTGTGACCCCGCACCGCGTCACCTCGTACTATGACTCCGACGAGCCGCTGCCGCTAGACGCCGCCGCGTCTATACGCAAACGACGACGAGGTCAGTTAACTACTAACACTACATACTGACCACCCACATTACTCACATTATAATTTCTTTTCCCGATAAGGCGATGTGGTCGCTTAGCGACAAAGCCTTCTATTGTAAATAAAATACAAAAATAAGGTGTGTTTGCGATTCACACACGATAGAAGTGAAACTTCAGTAAATAGACAAAAGAATAAGATGAATAAAAATAAAAAAACAAGAAATGTAACAAAAATATCTACAAACAAAATGCATATAATATGTCCATTATGATATATAATAAGTTGCCTGATACCATAAAAGAGTTGAAGGGTATTTTATTTAAAATAAAACTTAAAAATTGGCTTATGGAAAAATGTTTTTATAGTGTAAGTGAATATTTGAATTTTAATTAATATTTATTTTATGATTGATTGATCCAATTTTTATTTTTATTTTTATTTTTTATTGACATGTTTGTATGATTTTGATTTTATTGTTTAATTATAATTTTTTTGTTTGCATTTTATTTACCATTTTTGACATTTATAATATTTGCACACCTGCTTGCGGGTTGAATACAATTGACACCACTAGTTTATAAGATCTGGACATGTTTATAACAATTTATTCTGCAAATAAATGATTTGATTTGATTTGATTTGAAAAAAATACTATGCAATAAGATTTTGTTCGGGCGGTCACCCATCCAAGTACTGGCGTCGCGCAACGTTGCTTAACCTTGTTAGCGTTTAAGATTGGCTTACCTGTCGTTTTTTCCGTTGCATCCGGTTTGAAATCACAACGATTCTAAAGAAGTTTCACTTAAAAAATCTTATGTCATCTGAGAACTTGCATCGTACTTCGGAGCGTACGCAGTAACCAAATCTGCGCTAGTTACCGCCTGTCAGAGGTTTTTTTACCTCTGACAGGCGGTAACTAGTTTTTAAACTACTCATAAATGCACAATATGTACATATGGATGGTACACCTCTTTGTAATCTCTCATTCTCTCTCTTTGTATAGAATCGGAGGTGGCAGACGAAGTGTTGATATCTTGGGTGGGGTGGAAGAAAGAAATAAAAAGTTACCAGTTAGCGACCCATACATATGTACATACACGCACAATATGTACATATGGATGGTACACCTCTTTGTAATCTCTCATTCTCTCTCGTTGTATAGAATCGGAGGTGGCAGACGAAGTGTTGATATCTTGGGTGGGGTAGAAGAAAGAAAGGAGTTACCAGTTAGCGACCCATACATATGTACATACACGCACAATATGTACATATGGATGGTACACCTCTTTGTAATCTCTCATTCTCTCTCGTTGTATAGAATCGGAGGTAGCAGACGAAGTGTTGATATCTTGGGTGGGGTAGAAGAAAGAAAGGAGTTACCAGTTAGCGACCCATACATATGTACATACACGCACAATATGTACATATGGATGGTACACCTCTTTGTAATCTCTCATTCTCTCTCGTTGTATAGAATCGGAGGTAGCAGACGAAGTGTTGATATCTTGGGTGGGGTAGAAGAAAGAAAGGAGTTACCAGTTAGCGACCCATACATATGTACATACACGCACAATATGTACATATGGATGGTACACCTCTTTGTAATCTCTCATTCTCTCTCGTTGTATAGAATCGGAGGTGGCAGACGAAGTGTTGATATCTTGGGTGGGATGCGAGGAAGGCGGGCTCCGCGCGGCCGTGGCTCCCGCGGCGCTGGTGTCGCTGCTGCGTCGCTACCGGCCCGACCTGCTGCCGGCCGCCTCGCCGCCGCTCGCCGTCTACCACGTGCTGCATCACGAGCTAGGTAACAAACACCACGGACTTTCTCGTTACTCTTGATCCTGCTACATAGGTAGCCTGGAAGAGACCGCTCATAGCGATAACGCCGCCCGTTGTCCTACAGATTTTTTATTGAACAGTGTGCTTGGGCTCGTTTTCCGATATTTTATCGACGAAAAACAATTTTAAATTCAATTTTATTGAAACTTGTTTTTTTTTAAAGTTAAAATATGCTAGTATTTAAATGGAATTCTTTAAAACAATCCTAAAAATAACAATAAAAAACCTTTGGTTCAGACAAATATTTTTTTAAAACTTTCTGATTATTTTTGTTACTGTGCTCTACATAAATAACCGGACCGTATCAAATTACAGTTAAAATTTATTCCTAGTTGACAATCTACGTCAAAAATTCTTAAAATGTTTGAAACTACTGGTGTTCATTTCAATCCGTACTTACAGGTATACCGCCCTTCTCATCGGGCGGGACAATGCGGGACGTCTCAGACGCGAAAGTGCGTTCCTACCTGACGCGCGTGTACAACGCCTTCAAAGGGGAAGTACCGCACGTGCACCACCAGAGCGACGCGTTCGACCAGGTAGCCTACAACGGGGACTGCCGCCCGCTCGCTTGTGCGCAGGCGTGACTGTAAAACTATGTATACAAGTATATTGAAAAATATATATCTCCTGTGTTCAAATTTAAGAATTTACAAGACATAGATTTTTTAGACATCACGCGAATACTGGCCTAGTTAGACAGCATCATTAAATCGTGAACTCTATTCACTTTAGGCTCTATAGGTAACGTGCACATCGACGGTGCTGATAACTGGTGCCATAAATTTGAATGTTTTGCCATATCTGCTTGACAGTTGACATTCTGACAGTCGCATTGGTGCTGCCACCTATAGTTTCTGCTCGTTCTCTTAGTGCGTTTATATCTGAAGCGCGTGTACAGCGCTTTCAAGGGGGAAGAACCGTACGTTCACCACCAGAGCAACGCGTTCGACCAGGTAGTATATCTCCTGTGGTCAAATTGAAGAATTTACAATCCATATATTTTTTTAGAGGGGACATTACGCGAATCCTGGCCTAGTTAGACAGCATCATTAAATCGTGACTAGATGGCGCCACTAGCACGTATAGTAAACTTCTTCTTTAAAGTTTATAGCATTCGTGACTAGCTATTATGTCGTTAGCAGCAGGAACCTTTTAAAACGCAGTGATGTTTGTTTTTTATGATCACCGTTTAGTATAGTGCTGCCCACTGGCGCCAAAATATTGCAATATAATCCCTTATTTAATAATATAGTGAACTCTATCAGTCAGTTAGGATAAAGTTGAACTCAACCGTGATCATATCGCATGTTACTGTGCCGAATTATCAGAAAACTAAAGACAATCTCTCTCTCTCTGGGGTCGGTCCCTCACACAACATATTGAATGACAATCAATCATTAAATCTAAATACTGTTGATAACCACGACAGTTTCAGTACCTCTTACATTCTCTGTTTACTGCTTACGCTAATGCAGCCCTCTGGATGGCGCGAGAAAATCGCAGTAAATACCCTATTGGTCGAACTGGAATTGGAACTACAAATTAGCAGTATAACAATTATTTGCAATAGTTAAAGTAAAAGCTAGTCATGGTCACTTTATTAAAAGCTAAAGATTATTATAAGTACTTAAGTCAGCTCTTGTGTCTGTTCAGATTTGTATTCAGGTGCTAGAGTAAAGACACGACACTTAATATCAATTAAATATAAACCGTAACTATTATCTATTCTTGTATTAAATAGTATATGATCTGTACTCAATGGTTTAGAAGGGAATCTCTCTAAATAGGTTTTTAATATGTAATTATATACATTTTGATACATTTTAAATAGTATTATTTATTTGAAGCGCCCAGATACATGATGCAAACATTGAGAAGTGGTAATAATTTTATTTTACCCTGTTGGCTATGCTACCTACTGTCATCCCTCTAAACCATAGTACAGTTTCAAATACGGTACGATAGTTTATCATTATTGCATTTCGTACGCGGAAAAATTGTCTCTTACTGTGTATTTGTATTTTAAACTGTACTATAGTAGCTTTATAGATATATCCTTTATTTGATACATTTTATTTTGATCCAAGAATGAATTTCCTGTTTGATTATTTTTTCGTGTTCGAAATGCTGGTCGATTTTTATTTATTGTCGTTTAAGAGACTATCAAATAACGAAATAAAAAAATTCGGCCTTAAATCCATACTAAATCTAATTATTATTATTTTATATCTATATTAATATTAATAATATAATTTATTTTTATTGACCCCTAATCTATTATGAGTACTTACATACTTACTCTGTTTTAGAAATGTGAAAGTATATTTTAAATGACTTAGTATATTTTGTATTTTTAGATAAAACAAAGTCTCCAGAAAGATAAACATCTACGAAATACCGCAGACCACAGTGTTTCAGCGTATTCAAGTGAGTAAAAAGATATATTTTAGTACAACAACCAAGATATAACAAATAATTGGTTTCAAAGTAATTTCCCTCTATCACCCGTCATCTGAACACTCACCCCTTTCTTACATACGTATCCCCTGCTATTTATATAAATCAAACAGAAAAATAGAGTCCAACAGTATTTTCAGTCAGTATTGCCATATCTTTCATTAAAAATGTTACTTTTCCCCGCTACAGACGCAGCAGACTTGGACAAATCACACTCGAGCTACAAGCGTAAACGTCGCATGCGCACTCCCCAAGTAAGTACCGATCCCGCAGAGTACATCCGCAAAAAGATCGGCAAGCTCGATCTCAACGACATCACTCAACTCGCGCGCCTCATCGACGGACACGACGCGAACACCTCGCAACAAGACAAGCAGAAGGAACTGCAGGAACAAATCATTGCCTTACTCGATCCCGAAGAATCCCCGGATCCCAAAATGTTGCGCGATTCCCTCGCATACCTCCTACAAGGCAACACCAAAATGAATGTAACTCAGCAATCGATGATAAACAATTTCT
This sequence comes from Gymnoscelis rufifasciata, assembly GCA_929108375.1. Lineage (NCBI taxonomy): Eukaryota > Metazoa > Arthropoda > Insecta > Lepidoptera > Geometridae > Gymnoscelis > Gymnoscelis rufifasciata. The sequence continues at coordinate 7,077,316 of OV815301.1, forward strand.
TCCAAAATCAAGATAAACCTTCTAAACCGCAGCGCAGACTCAAAGGCCTTGCCGCTAACACCATCAAAGTAACCAATTTCGATGACTCCGACACCGACGTTACGGTCAAAGAACGAAAACCCCTCGAAGTTAATTTCAGCCGCAAGTCGGAAAGTCCTCTGCCCCTCAGAAGCAGAAGACCCTCAGACATACCACAAAGGATTCGCCATTCGGAGAGTCCTGACGTAACAAAGCGATCCCACTCTATCGGCTCATCAGAAGTTCCAAACACTAAACGTATCGCGCAGCTATTCGAAGGAAACAAAAGACACGCGCACAGTCCTGAAGCACGTTCGTCTCGCTCCGGTTCAATTACTAATGAAATGTCACTCCGGCTGCAGCGTATGTCTGACATCATAGAAGGCAAGCGGCGCAACACACCGAGCCCCGATAGACAAACCAAACCAGAATCAATTGGAAATCCGGAGTTAGAAATGAGGAAGCAACGCATGGTGGACTTGATCAAAGCGCAACACAAGCCGATACCTCCACCAGAGATGCAACGGCGCGGTAGCGGGGAGACCTCCTTCAGAATGCAACGCGTTTCCGACATAATGCAGAAGCGGAACGCCGAAGCTAAGCGCCCCAAAGCTGGTGGAAGACGCAAAGCGGCGCGGGAAATTATGAAGCAGCGATTCGAGAAGAGCATTCAAATGTTGGCCGCTGAGCCGAGGCTGGAAGTCCCATCTGCGGATTTGGAAAACGACTACGGCCTACAGCAGTACCGCGCCAACGCCCCGCAGTTCAACGAACGCGTGCTGAAACTAGAGCGGCAGCTCCAACATTACGTGAGCGGCGTGACTGAGTGTTGCATGACGTGTTATACTTTCCTTGGCTGTACTTTATGGTGATCATTGTTTATCGGGCGAATAGGTTACGTACTCGTGCATACATTGTTCGAATAGTTTACATAATATTTTTTATAGGTTATCGTTTTTATACCAGCTAATCATATAGAATAAACCCTTGATTTGTTTCTATAGCCATTAAAGATACGATTTTGATTCAGGACATAGCTTACAACGACTTTATTAAATTAACGCTTATAGTTAATATTCAAGAAGAACAATATAAAAGTTATCATAACACAAAATAGTATACAAATAAGAAATCTATGTATCGGTTAGATCATAAACAGTCAACAATTAATTTTCAGAGAAATAAAGATTAACATGAAAGCAGTCCTAGGCAATAATTGTTAATGTTATAGGATTCTTAATATAGAATACATGTTTATTCGTCCGATCCGTGCACCGCGTGTTATAATAATAAGCACGTTGAAACATCCGTTAACTGAACTCCCGAACCAGTGTGTGCATGAAACGAGTAACATACACTATGTATGTTTACTTACACTGTTTTTTACTAACCGTCTCCTATTCACTTGATAGTCTTGAATCAAGTTCTCGTCTAGTTTAATGTCTATAAGTATAATATACGAAATCTATAAGATATCAATCCCCAACCACAAGATCGTCGATGGGTCGATCGTATTATGGGGCAGGATATCCCTTTGTTTAGTAAAATTTCTAGCGGCCGATTTATTAAAAAATTCAATAAAATCTAATGAATGATGCAAGCCGCATAACTTTTTGACCTACTAAGCGATAGAGCAGAGAAAACTGCTCATTTAAGAAAACCGACCAAAAGTCATCGCTTTGATACGAGTCTTATGTTTTACACAAATAACACTAATATACATTTAGTTATATGTTCTTGGAATATGTATCTTTATTGATCTACTAGACGAGGACTTGATACAAAATCAAACATAGTTTATGTGATATAATAATGATTTGTGTGTGAATAGTGTTTACAGCGACTGACTCTAACAAAAACCCGTTTATATATATTTATTTGGAAACAATTAAAATGTTAAATATTCACAAACCATAGTAAGATGAGGCACTAACGTTTAACCTTTACAACAAGTATATCATTTGTAATATTTCTTATTTGTAAACAGGAGGAGGGTCGTATAGTGAGCGGCGGCGGGCGAAACGTCGGCGGCGGTGCTAGAGTGGCGAAACTTGCGGCAGAACTTTCTGGAACGTCTAATACTGCCGCTGCGCCGCGTCCTTCTAAACCTAAGGTAGGGCAAAATTATAAACTAAATTTTTTTAGTTTGCTAGGAGAGATAATTTTTGAAGTGAAACTTCTTTAGAATCTTTGTGATTTCAAACCGGATGCAACGGAAAAAACGATAGGTAAGCCAATCTTAAACGCTAACAAGGTTAAGCAACGTTGCACGACGCCAGTACTTGGATGGGTGACCGCCCGAACATAATCTTTTTGCACAGTATTTTTTTTGTTTTTTTTTTTATTTATCTCATTCTTTACTGAAGTTTCTATCGTGTGTGAATCGCACACACACCTTTTTTTTGTTTTAAAGTGTTAAAAACAAAGAAAAGGTCAATTCCCCCCAGTCTCCATCAAGGACCGTTTACCACCAGCTTTCCTAAGTGATACATATTGATGTTATTTTTTAAAATATGATTTTAAATCATTTAAAGAGTTCTATCACTAAGTTAAAAAAGTATATGGGACACCTTTGTTTGTAGTGTTGTAATGTTTTAAAGTAAAAAAAAACATAATTTGCTATAACCACCTATAGAGGTTGTAATACCGTGACGCCTGCAAAAGAGAGTGATCGTTAAAGTTGAGAAAAAAAAATCTAATTATATCACAAAGATCTAACTAGAAAATCTTCATCCACTTTTAAGTTGGAGATATTCAGATTGTATTTGTATATTTCCCAGGACCTTATGCGCTCTGTGGGCAAGATAGAGAGAGACGACTGGAATATGAAGGAGATCGAACGCAAGATCCAGGAAAACCGACTCGGCCGGCCCGAGCCGAAAACCGCCGAGAAGGTGCCGAAGTGGGATCGAGAACAGGTTGGTTGTTACCTTAAGCCTTCTTTCACTTAAACAAGAAGTTTATGATCTTAAGCCTAACTGGTGGCAACAAGTTTCAGTTTACATTTTCGACGCATACTATATGCGTTCTGAATTTTATAAGTTTACCTTTTTTTTTTACTGTTAATGCAAAATGTAAACAATAAACAAAAAAAAATAAAAAAGCCTTTTATTTCTTGCTTTTTACAATAAAATATATCAAAATTATTTACACGCATGCACAGTCTAAAGTAAATAAGAAAATAATTAATTAATTTTTAAATTATTAAATTAACTTAACAATACATATTCTATTTACATTAAATCTTATCTCAATTTATTAATAATAATATAATAAAATGCATAGATTGATAATAATTGAATGTAAATAATTGATAGGTATAATAAAATGAAATTATATTCCTTTAATTAAATAAACTAATAGTTATGACGGATTTAGCAGGCAAGAACCCTTTCCATGAAAGGTAAAGGCCTCCTCCAGAGATGACCAGGATTCTATATTTTTTGCCTATAAAATATCGTCCACCCAGTCTTTCAGTCTTTTCTTTCTCTTTTCTCTTTATCTCTGTCCTATGTCTATGGGACCTAGCCAAAAAATTGTCTGGCTTTTTTACCAACAAACACCCCGGAAAATCAGCAATCAAACAAATAGATAAAAACAACGAACCATAGCAACTACTGCTGCCATCTCACATTGAAAATATACAATACTCAAAAAGAAAAAAGGAAATAAAACACATCTTCCAAGCCAGCTGGTCACCGAAGAAGATTACACAAAACAAAAAATAGTTGCAAAAAGATATTTGGCCGTATGAGGATTGAGGCCGCGCCTCTCTCACCTTAGCTCGATGCCTTCATCTCTCCACCAGCCGCTCTATGTATTAAGAGCTTGCTATGGGTAAAAAATCCGGTGCAATTTCTAACTTTTTACGCACTTTTTGAATAAAAACTTAGTAGACAAAGAATAACACGTCTGCTCTGTACTGTGGCGTTAGCCCCTCTTAAATGAAAACAATACATTTTGTTAAGTTACATACTTACGCTCGTCCTTTAAAAACCCCTAATTAATAATCAATAAAATGTTAATTATCTACAGTTTCTCGGACGCCAACGGCGGTTGAAAGAAGGCGACACTGACGAGAAGTGGGGTGAAATAGATGAAACGCTGCAGAAGTTCGATCAAAAAATGCGAGATTCCGGACGACCCGATCACGGAACTAGAAAAGTGAGACACTAGATTTATTTGTAGAACTTTTTAAATACATATGTATCAGTGAGTTTTGAACATCGAATTCTACTAACTAACTGTAATTACAATTACTAACAGTTATATCAATTCCTCTCTTACAACCTTTGGATTAGGTGACTATATACTTTCTCTTATTATTAATCAACACGAAGTATTAAGACTTTGAAATTCTTCTGCGATCATTAGCCTTAACTCCAGTCAATGCAATTTTCATGAACTCTTAACTCAAAATCACTCGCTTCTACCCTACCACCAACAACTTATTTACTAAGTCCCTACTATTTATTTATTTGTATGAAAATCAGTTCAGTTCAGCTTCTTGTAATTGGATTTTGCGCTTGTAGTGACAATTTTACTCAGTTAAAGAAATGTTACTCAGTTGAACGCCATTTTGCGTCCTATATCGTATGAAAATCAACAGCTAAGATTTACACTATAAACTTATCTAGTAGCGATCAAATGTATATAAAATATATAAAAATAAATATTTCCGGACTACACACACATATCACCCAGAGAGTATATAATCACTACGTTTGCATCACCTAACCCCAAACTAAGTAGAGCTTGATATATATATATTTAATATGACACGCCATGTGTCACCTGTCCAGGCCAGTTCGTGATTTCAACGTCAGTTGTGAGCGGACACAGATTAAATTGATCAAGTTGATTGGTGAAGTAACTAAAATATAAAAATTTAATATTCAAATAACATTTCAGGTAGCTAATTTAGCAATCAAATTCGTCAAGCAGGATCCAGTGCCTGAGCAATCAAAAGTGGATGGACTGAAAGACGAGGTATTTTATACATAATTAATAAATTAAACATATAATTTATACCTACGTACTTCTAATTTTTCTTTAAATTTGAACGACTCATTTAGCCCATTCTTTAGAAAATCCATGAACTCAAAAACTTATACTTAACTTCAAAATAGGGCCTTGCCAAATGTGGCGTATAATTGGTACGCCACCACCACCTAATGGTGGTGATTGATGATATCTATCACTATCAAATTTTATATAATTAGTGAAGTGGCCATTGGGAGCGAAACTTTACCTAGGTAGACAACTTACCTGGTGGGATGACGACATCATTGGGATAGTGGGAAGCCACTGGTAGAGTCAGGACGATAAAGGAGGCGTTTCCTCAGCAGTGGGAGTGAACTGATAAATAATATGGCGAAAAGTTCCTCAGGCCCGTTTTAAAATAAACGTCGTCGTGTAAAACGCAAGTGCTAGGACTCTTAGGTTTACATTACAAGGTTCTGTTTGAATCTCGTTTGAAGCGGGTTACGCATACAAGGGGTCCAATAGAATCCATTGCTTAGCCAAAGTAGTATTTGACAAGTTCTACTAATGTAATGCCATTGTTAAGCCGAAGAAATCTTGGCGCGGTCCCGCCACGGCCGGCGTGCAGTGCGCGGCGTGCGGCACGCGCGTGTTCGCCGCGGAGGGCGTCACCGCGGATGGACTGCAGCTGCACCGCGCCTGCTTCCGCTGCGCCGTCTGCAAGGCAGTGCTGCGCCCCGGGTGAGTCCTACATTTAGTGTGACAGGGACCTCGTTTGTCGACCAACAAGCTACTAAAACTAAGCCGCGAAGACCTCAGAACCATCATGTCTTTCAAACTGGCGCTACCGACAGCAGTTTATGTCGAGGCTGTTTTGAGGAAGAAGTGACAGTAGAACATGCATTGCTACACTGCACAGCCACGGAGGTGGCTAGAAAAGAGACGGGGTTGAGGCGTCTAATGGACGCGGAGGCCTCATCCTCGCCATCAGATACGCTGACACGACTCTGTAAACCTCCAAAAGTCCTTATGCGGTACATCAAGGAGTACGGATGGTGAGGGCCAATATACACTACAAAGCCAGTCGTGCAGTCCTTAGTCCCAACAAAGAATTAGAATTACAGAGAGACCTCTATATGGAACTGCGGCACGGGCGTTACGCGGGCGGCGTCACCGCAGACTGTCTCCCGCTGCACCGCGCCTACTTCCGCTGCGCCGTCAGCAAGACTATGCATAGTATACAGAAGTCCCACGGCCATGCCGTATAAATATTGATAAAGATAGAATTTTGTTTCTAGTGGAAGACTAAAGAATTTTTATCGACTTCATTCAGGAACTACACAATGGAGCGTTATGGCAGTCGTCTCGTCTGCTTACGTCACTCGGGCACGCACGCGAGCGAGGCGGCGCGCGCCGAACTGGGTGTAGCAACGCCCACGCCCGAGCGCATCTCCATCGAGCTCAGCGACGGCGCGCGCGAGATTGACGAGGACGAGTGGACCGACCGCAACTGCCTCGCCTCCGAGACCTCCGGCGCGGGCGGCCTCAGGTACTACCATACTTATCTCTTCTTCTCTGTCGTTACACTCTTCACAGAGCGGTCGTGGTCACATGGAGGCATCATTTGGTGTTAGAGACGGACACAGCTTTCTTAACGATCGCCCGCCATCTTTCTCTGTTTGCAGCCTGTTTGGTGCAGTCACCATACTTATATCGAACCAGATAGTTAGAACTAGGTGTACGGCCGCGGCTTTTCTTGCGTTATAATAGTTTTTTTTATGCCAAATAAGCCTTCATTTGACCACAATCTTACCTGATAATAAGTGACGATGTAAATGGAGCATGAAAACGTAGAAGGCTTCGCCGGGCCACGTTACGAAACACGAAAAAATCGTAGCCTACCACCAGAGACAGTTTTTAGCACCACCCGGAGGTCACGTGTAAGGATTCAGAGGGTTAACACTTACGGACGTGAACAGAAAAAACTTTCAATAATTTCCCACGGTAAAAAATAGTTTTTTTCCTTAAATCCGGAACCATCTGCCAAATTTTAATCCAAATCGGGCATTGCTTGCAATAATTGATTTTGCAACAAAAAGTGGTTTATTAACGCGGTAAAAGGTAGCCTATTTGTTATTTGGATTATGTAAGTTATGTGCTGTTTTAATTCTATATTAAAACAGTTATAATAATTGTGAAGTCCCATTAAAATCCATTCGGTAGTTTTTGCGATTAAGACAACAAACACACTTAAACACATATACATGGGTCGTACGTTATCTTCCGGTAAGCTTTTCATGTGTGTGTAGTGGGCGGGCTGGCGTTGCACTTACGTCATAATTTTGTAGAATCTTGCCGGGGAGAAGTGGAAGGTGCGGAATTAGTACTAAATATTTAATGGTTCCAAATATGGCTGGCTTGGCCAGCGTTAATTAAGATAAAGATGAAGATAAAGAAAACTTTATTGTTAAATTGTGTACATAGAGATCTTACAAAGTAAAAAAAATAGTATCAACAATCATTATGTATTGTCTTGTTATTGTTTGTAGTTTGTATTTTATTTGTGGTGTACAATAAAGAGTTATCTATCTATCTATTATCCGCTAGGACATACAATAAGTACAATCTTATAGATAGATACACATAACATAAATTAAAAACAAAAGATAGGAAAAAGTGTAAGACCTAATCTCTCTCTCTCTCTCTCTCTCTCTATCTCTCTTTAAGAGAGATTCCCTATGTCCCAACAGTGGGAACGTTAATAGGGCGATGATGATGATGATGATGAACTTGAACCCTGTGTACAGTGACGAAGAGGAATCCAGCTCGGACGAGTACACGGACGCGGGCATGAGCGAGAACGAGGAGGCGGAGCCGCCCGCGCCCGCGCCCGCCCTGCCGCGCCGCGACATGTACTTCAGCGATGACTCCTTCGGCTACGACGAGTATTCTGACGACGGTATGACATGAACGCCCTTGTCCATAGAGGTAGATGTAGAACGACGCGACATCCTGACTAAAATCAGGCTAAGTAGTCTTAAGAGGGGTGTTATAAGTTTGACGTGTCTGACTAGGACATCGATAGCTCCCGAACGGATGGAGCGATTTTAATTAAGTTTTTTTTTGTATGAAAGGTGAGTTTCGCGTGAGTTGTATACATCATTGACATTGATGAAAATCTGTTGAACCGTTTAAAAGTTTTGTGGTTAAACGTGGAGAAGGAATACCGAAAATCTGCAAATATACTCGAGTTTAGTCTCAAATGAAAGCGCATCACGTGCACATTACAAAATAGTATGACTTTTTACTTTTAGGGGAACTAAAGTTCTGAATAACCTTTTGAAATAAGATTATGTAATTCCAGGCGCGGAATCATCAGGCAACGAGTCGTCTCGAATGCGCGCGGCCCGCGAGGCGCGCCGCCGCGAGGTGCCCGCGGACGCGCGCCCGTCGACCTACAGCAGCGAGGTACCACGCTGCTGTATCGCGTGACGCGGCCAAAAGTCGCGGGGAGGTGCGCCGGACGCTCCGACACTGCCGCCCTCTATCATTCCCCTAACGCATTCATTACTTTTACATTTTATGCTCCCCCTTCTGTCGCTGAAGTGAAGTTACATGGTTGAAAGTTAGTTAAAGCCTTGTTGCGCGATTTGAAGAATACAGTATTTAGGTTGTGGTTTTTTTCAGATATAAGCCCCGTCTTAAGAATGATTAGTTTTTTTTGCGTATGCAATAAAAACAAATTATAAAAATGCAATAAAAATAACTATGGCTGGGTTCCAAACTGAACGAATGAACGCGCTGCTCACCTTGTTTTTATCGCGTTAAGGATTGAAATTGTTCCAAAATGACATTTAATATAAAATAATTTCAAAACAATAATCGAAACTTTTAATAGATCACATTTTTATATAGGTTCTTAAAGCAAAGTAAAATTTTACCTCAAGCTGTATAGAAACTTTAACACTATTCTTTTTTACATACTTTTCTGTTACAATAAAGCACACATTTACTTATTTTTCGATTGGTGTCTTGCCTTCGCATAATCTTATTTGCAACAATCGTTTGAATACATTTCCTTTGTAAAATATTATGATTTTCAACGAAATTCTATATGCATATTTCCTAACTAGCTTTGCACACCAAGGCGTTGCCCATGTTTTTGCATTTTCCCGCGGTACAAAAGTTTAAAGTTTTCAAATCAGTTCCTGAGATTTGTGCGTTCAAACAAACAAACTCTTCAGCTTTATAATAGATAGTAATTCTTTATTCTTTGTATAGGGACGTACCATAAAGAATACCTACAAAAATCTTGAGGTTTTGTATGTAGGTACATTTTATACAATTTCATCCATTGGAATGTGCCATACATAGCATCTAAACCTAGGGCGGCAGACGGGGACGGTAAGAGTGTAGTGTTGCCCACACTAACTTCTGTCGTAAAAACTTACTGTTTCAATTATTTTACATATAACATACATACATATTTATTTTAAGTATATATGTATGTATGTATATTATTTCAAGTATATCTGAGGTCTAGTACCGTAACACAAGCTCAAAGCTTACCACGGGGCTAGATGTTGTGTGAATTGTCCGAAAATATTTATTTTATTATTTATATATACCCAATTGCGTTCCCACTGCTAGGACACAGGGACTTCTCTCTTGTCGAGAGGGATTATGCCTTTTTACACCACGCTGGCCAAGTGCGGGTTGGTGAAAAGGTGATTTTACGTTGAATAGTTTTAGAAGAAATAGAATCGTATAACCCTAAATACTTTTTTTCTGAGGACTGTACTCTTTTATTCTATTTTCATTACTAAGTGGACAATATTTTAAGTTAATTTTCCATTATCGGTTCTTTTTTTTTGCATTATCACTTAATCAATTTCACTTAATAATTACCACCTGAAGACAATACTAGGTCTTCCGTCCATCTAGTAGGTCCTCCTTCGCTGCGATAGCCGATTTATGGTCTCCAGTCGAGAACTTTTCGGTCCCAACGGCCATCCATTCTATGCGCTATATGGCGTGCCCATTGACATTCCAGCGTATCATTAAGCTTGGCTATGTCGGTTACCCGCGTTCTTCTACATATCTCTTTATTTTTGATTCGATCTCGTAGAGAAACTCCGAGACACTCATAGTCCTTGTCTAATCTTTCCGCACACATTACTATACGCTAATTCTACGCCTATTACGTAGGGTTTTAGTGTTAATCCTACAGTCTAATTTTATAATACAAATATTGAAACAGTAAGTGTTTTAAAAATTGATGGCGCTTTGTTTGTGTTTTATTTATGTTTATACATTCATATTATACCATATACCATATATCATGTATGATCATGACAAACATAATAACAGCCTGTATCGACCAATTAAAGTAATATATATATTATGTCATTTGCGAGTTAATTAACAAATAACATTTATATTTTTATATATACCTATGTATTTATTAGAAAATTATTATTTTCTATTGCCATCTTATTTTGACCGAGTTAGTGTGGTAAAGACCAACGAGCGCACTTCCCCAATTAGTTTGTAAAATACACATTTATTGTGCCTTAATAATATAGTGTTCTTATAATTTTGACCGATAATTATGTAAAAGTCATGATATTTAAATGTACCTACTTGCAACTAATACTAAAAATTATATAAATATTAGTTTGCCAGCAAATCCATAAAAAGTTAGAATATTTTTTCATCAATTCTTTTATGATATCAAAACTCAAATTTTATCACAAATTGTTCAAAAATATATAGACTTAAAGGATTATAAAGGCACATTAATTTATACTGGTTCTCTGGTGATGGCTCTAGACTATTTCTTTAACTTTGGCTAAAAGCACTCCTACAAACATAAGAAGGAGGTTACAAATATGACTTTAAATGTCGGATCATGAAGTTTATAAAACAGTTTTGATTAAAAAATTATAAAGAAGTAAATACTGTCCTTCTATAAAATATTTTATCGATATCGATATCGATTTAATTATAACGTGTGCATCCCAAATTCGATTTTCAACATAAAGCTTAATATAATATTTCAACCTTCTTTGTTATAATTTTTTTTCTTAAATTTAAGGCTATAAAAACGTAGAACAAGCCCAAGAAAGTATAATCGTACCACATTATGTTCTAACAAACAATAACTTTAAAATAAACACAGCTAACATATTAAAAATATATTGAAATTATACTAAACTTAATGTACAGGTGGATTCCGACGAGAGTTCCTCAAGCGACTCGGAAATATCGTCAGCTACAGAGGTATCCACAGACAGCGAGTTCGCGCGCGAAGACACCGCGCCACCCTCCCCCCCAGCCATCCTCGTCACCGAGCCCACCCCCCCGGCCCCACCCCCCCACGCAGAGTACCCCCTCAGCCGCGCGCGCTCCGCCGGCGGGCTCGCCACCAAACGAGCCCTCGAGCTCAAACGCAAATACCTCCTCGGCGAGCCCTCCCCACCCACAGTCCGCAAATCCGACTCAACCTCCCAAATAGACACCGAAGCCTTCCGCTCAAACATCTCTGAATTCCAAAAACTTCTCAACCCAGCACCTCCTCAACCCATCATCTGCAACGTCTACGTCGACAAAAAACCACCAATGCCCGATATTATAAAGAATATAATGACAGACGCCCCCGTTGACCTTCTCACAAAAGCGGACTCCACTATCAAAGGCTATATTTCGGAGAAGTCCGAACCGATCTCAGAGAAGAAAGAAACAGAGCCGGAGTTGGACTCGGATTCGCTATCAGAAGATACATCGCACACCGAAACAGCCCCTAAATCCGTGCCTAGGGTAGAAGTGCACGATGAAGGTGGCGAACTCATCCAACTTGACAGTTTGATGATCGTTAGCGAAGACAATGAGAAGGCATCCGGTACTGCCACAGCGACTGGACCTACTGTAGTGGCTGTAGAATCGGAATCCTCAGAATCGGGCCGAGACGCCACAACCCTAGCGCTCACAGAAACAGAGCTCTCCGACTGGGCCGCTGAAGGCGCCCTAGATGATTGCGGCTTCGAGAAGGAAGACAGAAAACGCAGCAAAAACCCACGAACGCTCAGCGGACCAAAGCTCATCCACGACGCGAAGAACATAGCCGCGGTGACGTCACACGTCTGCGGCCGGACAAGTCCCGAACCTATTGTTTTCTCCAACGCGCTCGAACACTTTGAGTTCGCAGACGAGGGCGATCCCGACCCCTCCCTCGCCACACCCACCATTCCCCGCAACGAAGGCTACATGGAACTCGTCGACGACGAAATATACTCACCCGGCAACGACCGCTCTATGAACTTCATCGAACGAAGCTTCTCAGAAACCGTCATGAGACCCTGCAGCCAAGAACCGCTCTCTCATACCGAAATAGTACACACGATCCCCAAGGAAATAGAAGATCAGTACACGCAAGAGAAAACGAAACAGAAAAACGAAAACGAAAGCGAAATATCTTCCAGTGATACCAAAGTTACGGATAAAACTTCCGACAGTAATATAAGCAGCAAAACAGACGATAGAATAACTGATGTCACGTCCGATAGTAAGCTCGATTTGAACGGCCTGGAGCCAAGCATTGAATCGCTGAGTTTGACAGAAGTTTCGCCTCCATCGCACGCTTTGACGAACAAAACTACGACGGAGTCGGAATCCTTCGACGACATATCACCCCCTCTGGTACCCGACACACCAACCAGCAAAACAAATAGTATATTCTCTAATATATCCCTCCCAGCATCTACTTTGGCGTCAGTATCTGGAATTAGCTCGTTACGGCTATACTCACCCGCAATATGTCGATCAGCGAGCGAGACCTTCAACCGATCAACATCGCGGAGCACAGACTCTCCATCGCGCAGTTTCGAACTGTCAGTATCAGTGACGTTGAGCTCTGGTTCCGTATCGCCAATAAGTCCGATCCCTCCGCGCGATACGACGGTGAAAGTGCAAGAGATTAAGCGAGAGAGGGATGAGCAGACGGAGGTCGTGAGGCGGCTTGTGTTGGAGAGATTGGGGAGTGGTCCTCGGGTACCAAAGAAGACGACGCGTCGGACGCGGATATCGCCGTGTTCCGTCGCTCCACCGGTACCGCCTCCGCCGGTACTACCGGACCCGCCCGCGCCGCCTCGACCGGCTCCCCCCCTCATCCCCATGCCTGTAACCCCGTCTTTCTCAGACCCTGAACTAGCTAGAGAGAGGCGAAGGAAAAGCATCATGAAAAGTATTTCGAATTACCTCAACCGACATCTCAGCCCGCGACAAAAGGTAAGCAAAAACTCATAATCCATGACATAGATATTACGTTGCTGCACTTTATCATTGAACGCATTATAACTGTTGTAATATCATTCATTTGTATATTAAATATTAGATTAATACATATTAAATGTTCTCTATGCTTTTGATATGAATGTCAAATGAATATTGTTTCCAGTTATATATCCTATAGATGTGTAAGTAATTCGCAGTACACGTGTGTTTAATAAGAATCAGACACGTCACGATCATTTCAACATTGCATTGTACACACATTGCAGATTGTGAATATTGTATAAAACAAGTAGTTTTTTAGTATGAACATTATAGAAACAACCTGTAAAAACCAATCACTTTTATATTTGTCATCGAATAGTTTTATTTCCGATTTTGTTTTGATTCTACAATGTTCTCACTGATTCAGGGATCGGTATTAATACATTAGATAACAGGCTATTTGACTGAGTAAAGTTGAAAAGTCAAAGAAAGGTTTTTAAACACTATGGTAGCATTTTCAATTGATTTACTGATGCCAAAGTAAAATACAAGCCCAGCCAATGCAAATAACATATCAAAAGAAATTTTATTTATCATTTGCTGTTCTGGAATTAGATTAGATAAAACTTTATACTTCAAACTTATGATTTTTTCACACATCCAGTTAAGGTAAACCTTTTTTTATTAAAAGTTTTCAATACAAATAGGCTCAGGCCTCAATTTAAACCACGGTGTTGACAATGACTGCGTTCCCCAAGTATATGGTTGTCCAGTCAAGGCATTTTCACAGAATCTCAGACGAAAACATTATCAAGTCAACAAAATTAAATTTATATTCGTCTATTTAAAAAAAAAACTTAAATTCGAGTAATTATTCAATTGAATTGCTGAAAGCCAGTCAACTACCCTTAAACGGTGTCCATTCGTAAACTGGTGTATGGACTAAATTTAAGACACCAAGTAGACTAACACATCGAGTGGCCTAGATAGACCACCGGTATAGACTAACACGAGTGTACTTTTCAGTGGGCATCGGAACCGAACCTGTCGACGCACGTAAGCATAATCTTGTGTCGTGATCGCATGTCTTGTCACTGTCGCACCCGCTCTGTTGTGTATGTTCGTCGCGCTCTGACGTGATTGTTAGCTTTTTCAGATGCTGTTGAATGTTTAGTTAGTAAATATGTTAAGATTGAAAAAAAATCTCTCCTTTTTATCGTCTGGAAGACTGTCTTATTATGTTCTTAACAAAAATTTAGATCTTTTATGTAGTGACGATAATAAACGGAGGCGATAATACGAAAATGAAGTATTTAAACGCCTTCTTTTGACTAAATTCTAACCTGATGGAAAGCCAAGATGCGGTCTTAGATACCAGGTAAATAAGACTTTTTTGTCATTGTATAAACGAACTAAATATCCAACAGTTAAACCACTTTCTATATTTTTCAGACCAACTATCATCGACTTGGCACGATATTTGTTTGCCATAGAATGTGCATGTTAGCTTATCTTACTTCGCTAGTTTTGATCCTATTGCATTTTGACAGTGCTTTCTAAATAAGTTTGGATGTTTGCCACTATAAGCAATAGGCAAACCTATCAACGTTACCACTACTGGGACACAGGGACTTCTCTCTTGACGAGAGAGATAAAACCCTATTTGCTCTATCTAACATTCATTCCGTACATTTTACAGTCAGTTAGACGATATACGAAATAAAAATCCTTGCATACGCGTAATATATATTTTTTAAACTGGTTGTATTTTGTTTTAAATAATTTGTTAACGACTTGTATCTCAAAATCCGATTAAACTAACAATGGTTAGTTATGTCAAGGGCCTTAAGGCCGCTTTGTCACGTGTTGCCGAGCGAAATAGCTCTATATTTTAACCAATGTCTAATTTTACTCGGAGGTGTTCAGGCTACGTATTTGATTCATCTTTTTTATATTCGACATACAATTAAAAAAACTAGAACATTAGAACTACAATTTTAGCTTAAAGTAATTTGTTTATAAATAAATATATTACTGTACATGGCAAACATTCAGAGTTACTTTGAAAACACTGTTGCAATGTTTTAGGATTCTCAGGTATATAACATTGAATAATAATTATGTTATAAATTTAAGAAAGCACCATCGAAGACGTCATACGTTTAAGTTGACTATTCATTATAGTCATTATGTTTTGTGCTTAGACTAAGTTTTACGTAACATTGAATTCCTTGTAGATAATAAACATTATTTTCATTTTTGATATATTATAATACATAAAATTAGTAGTTTTACCTTCCATATATCACTTTTTAAATCTAAGTCGACCCAAAACCCTTGATTTTTTATATTTACACTATTATAGGAATAAAGGACAGTAAAATACTGATATTTTCATAATTAATAATAACTTTACGTAACAACCTCTTTATAGAAAAGCATCATTCATGATTTTTAAGCTGGTCATTTAAAAGTATGATTTTTTAGCTGGTGCTTGTTCAATAATAATTATTCTGTGTTGTACCGCAACAAATTTTATGTCAGCATGAATGGAGTCAGTCTTTGATGTACAAATTTTATTTCTGTACTTACTCGTGTAACGCTTGAATGTATTAATGCAATTTTTTGAAATATAACTCGAACAATTGAGATCTTTGTCTCTGTTATAACTTTTAAGTTTATACCTCAGGTTTGAATTTGATAAAAGTTTTTACTTTTTTACATGGATAACTATATGAATAAGTCATATTTATAATGCTCTCGCAGAACTAAGAATATTAATATAAAATATATATTTTCTACCGCTTATTATAGACCCTGTACTAGATATCAAATCCCCTGCCATAATTCACAGTAGCATAGAATTAAATATACTGAGAGGTATATATGTTTATGCACCAACGGGAGACCAGCGCTATGATAGGCCTTAATCCTCTCATAGCACATGCTGAGTGGTTACAATTTACGTCATAATCACAGATATTTGTTTAATCTTAAATATTGATGACAAAATAAATCTTTATCTTAACGGAAACTTTAACATCTACATTTTATCTATATCACTATAGACTTCTTAAACGTGTATTGTATTGAAGGAGCCACCGCCAAGACCAGTGACCAACACGCACAAGTCCACGGGAGCGCTGCAGCACCAGGCACCGCCCGTGCCACCGCCGCCAGTCTGCTACACGCCCCCAGAGAAGGTTGAGCGGCCGCATTCTTCCAGAATACCAGGTATGTACCCACGAAACGGAAAATAAATAGAAAAGGATTAGTTATCCTGCATACGATACCGTCACCGCGCTATCAAAGCCTTATTTAGCGGTATATGCTACTATTAGTAATTAGTAATACATTGCTGGTTATGAAGTTAAGAAGACATTTCAAGTTACATTGCTAGCTATGAATAGATTAGTAAGCAGTGACGCAGAGGTAAAAGAGCTGGCGGCGCGGCGGTAGCATGGTGCAGCAAGTCATACTTACGGCAAACAAGCATCTTATATATCAAACGCACATAGAAGCGGGCATAATTTCTTGTAGAAATAAATCACGTGGTTTTCTCTGCTCGGCCATTTAGGCAGTACCATTTATGGTTTGAAGGAGAGCGGGGGAGTAAGTGACAAGAAACATAGTATACTTATGCAAGTTTTAGGCTGTTAATCTTTAAAATAACTATTTTCTAATACTCCTTCATGTTTTATCTGCATCTTGTAACGACGGGAAGGAGAAAGCTAGATGAACGGAGTAGTTCTTTCTGATATGAACAAAATGCTTTTGCTGTGATAGCAAATATGTTAACTAATTAAAAATGTTCTCTCTCAAAACCTTGCAAAGGCAAATATGTTATTTCTTGTAAAAACAATCATTTGATACATGAGAAGCAATATACAATTCAATACAATGGTCGCTATAATTTCAATAATTAAAAACCCTTTGAAATATTTAATACTGCATTCTGTGAGTTTGTGTTAAATTATATTATTGGTGCTAATCATTTTTAATTTTGCATGATTCGTATATTTTATTGTAGCTGTTCACTTTAGGTTAAACATTTCTACCATTCATATTTATTTTAAGGCTGTTTCACTGAAGTAAATCTTTTAAAAAATACTATAAATTCGGATATATGCTGCTTAAAAATGTCCTAATACAATTCCTGATTTTAAGGTTGTTTCTCTATGACTTTAATACAATTGGTGGATTGGTTCAGCAATTTCGTAATGATAACGTAATGTTTGATTAAACTACGCTAGGATACGTTTCTGGCATGCATAATCCATCTAACCCTACCTTTGTTCTATAAGGGAACCGATTAATCCGTTCCAACATCTTGATATTTGATTCACCATTTATTGATCAAGTTTTCAAAAACGTATCTACCTATTACGGGATAAAATAATAAACATAATTTTCTTAGCAAGATCGCTACTGTTTCTGTAAACTTAACGAGCCAAAGTTAAAAGTAGGTCCTAACACAATTCTTAGTCCAGTTTTGTTATTATCAACTTTGAACTAATGAATTAACAATTACTTTTATCGTCCCACCAAAAAAGCACCAATATTTGGAGGGTTCGATTCCCGCCGGGGGACCAGATTTTGTACGATCTACAATTTCTGGTTTCGGGTCTGGGTGTTTTCTATGTATTATAATATGTCAGTTTTTACAAAAAAAAATGTATCTATGTAGTATTTCAGTCACCTAACACCCATAGTACCAGCTCTGCTTAGTTTGGGGTTAGGTGATGCTGTGTGAGTAGTCCGGAAATATTTAATTTATTTATATTTATTCGGCTATATACCGCGAGAGCCTCTACACGTAAACTTATTAACAGCAAGTTCAGTGAAACGGCCCATCATCAATAACATCCATTGCACTAACAAGCGCGTCCGAGCGGCGCCGACACCGAGGAGCGCGACGCCATGCAGCTCTGGTTCGAAGCGCGCTGGGCGCGGCTAGTGGCGCAGCGGCGCTCGCGCGACGAGCCGGGCGACGAGCGCGCGCGCAGACTGCAGCGGCTCGAGCGGCGCCTCGCCAGGCCTCTCTCCGGTACGACTACAAGCCCGCGGGAGACAAATGCCTGAGGCACTAATACGCTATTTGACTCATCTTGATATATATAAATCTCGTGTCACAATTTTTGTCCTCGATGGACTCCTAAACCACTTAACCGATTATAATGAAATTCGCACAGCATGTGCAGTTCGATCCAACTTGAGAGATAGGATAGTTTAAATCTCAAATTATAGTCGCAATTTTAATTTATTGCTTATTATTTGTCTGTTATTATTATCTACAGGTTAACAAAAGTATAAAATAAATGTATTTTTATAGGTTGTCTATGATTTTTCTTGATAAGCTATTCATACGTGGTGGTAATATACTCTTTGAGCTATTGTCTATGTCTCGAAAGTTCAATATTCAACATAGTTTTCAAACATTTTTTTGAGCAAATAAGGAAAAATTGCCGGGAACTTTTTTTACCCGTGCGACGCCGGGGGGTTTTACGCAATATTAAATTCATTAGTGATTTTTTTTGATAATATAATTTTTACCGATGTATTGATGTGTTGTTCATAATGTAGAAAGGAATCATTTGAAGTTGTTTTCCGAAATGAGTCAAATAGCCTATTATCTCCGGTTTACACGCTGATGGTGAATGGTCACGAGAGGAGGGGTTGGATTTTAATGCTTTCTCCGGGGCGCACCTTATATCCAGGTTTACATGCTATGCACAATGCTAATTAGTAGGGGCGATATTAGTGCCCTAGGCACTATCTCTGATTAGACTCGATGTCACACTTGATACTAACTGCTCTTCGTGAGGGTGATTGGATGGTATGTGTAGGTAGGGGATACGTCGTGCATTGATGACGTCATGAGAACCGCGGTTAAGCTACTCGGCCACCACGGTACGTACTGATTTATTCTAACATATATGTACAAATTATTGTACGTATACCATGCAAGGAGTCTGATTCTAGAAACCAAGTCAACTAATGCATATCGAAATTTAAGTGTGATTTGATTTAGTGAATATTACTCAATAAGAGCCTTCGTCCACTTTACTTTAAATACATGGTATCATTGCCTAAACGCTTTAATTATAATATTTACACATGATTTGACGTATCTTATCAATCAAAAACTTCGATTAAATTTTCAAGTCAACTCGTTATTATACAAGATCCAGACTTCTTGTTTCTTAAATTTAGGTTTTACAGGTAAAATGAAGAAATTATTCTGGTAAGTTTCACTCATAGATTTATGTTGATTCACTCCAAGCTCATTATTTCGCTTATTTTTTTGTTCATTTTAAATAACTTTTAAAATATTAAGTACCTTAATCATGTTAGAAACACCTCGCTTTTTATAATGTACTGAAATGTGTTTAATATAATGCCAGGCTTACCGGCACGACTTAGATTTATAAGCAATATGAGTTTAAGTAAGTAAGTAAGTAAAAAAAGTTTATCTCAAGTATTTTTTTTTGTATTACACGATGGTTACGAAGCTAATTATTGGTCAACTTTGTAGTATCGTTCACATCGTCTCAAAGTGTCTAACGTTGCAAGCATAACGGACTCTAATGGTACGTATTATTACGATAGTACGTATTATTACGTAGTACGTTATTACGTATCATAAGAGTGACCGGCACTTTCACCAGACCATTTAAATAAGTATTCGTTTCTTGATTTCAGCGGAGCAACAAGCCGCTACGGTAGCAGAGCTGGTCCAAGTATCAGCACAGCGAGATGCACACATCGCTCTTATGAAAGCTGACAGGTAAATATATTTCTAACTCTGAAATATTGTTAACACGAGTTACTTTTACTTAACGAACTTCCTATAAAGAACTGATCAAAAGTCACTTCATATGGGAAGTTCGTTTCGTATCGTAACGCATAACGGTGTCAGTCTCTCTGGCATCTCTTTCTTGAACACATTCGGCAGGCGGAAGGCCTCTCCTCTCTATCTCCCTCTCTATCCCACAGAACTTTGAATTAGGCATTATTTGAATATCTTCTCTTCGGTACAATACTGTCGAAACTGCATATTTTGTAATTTTAAAGAGGCATTCAAAAACTTTTTATTTACAGAAAGGTACAATACTGTCATTTTTATATTTTTGTTACCCGCAATCTGAATAATCCTAACGTGTACGTAATGTATGAAATGTTATTTATTTTATACCCTGCCTAGGTATCTGTACAATTCCAAATTTACATCCGGTAATGTATGTTATCATTAGAAAACTGTATCAATTCCAAGGATAGTTTTAGATAGACCAGGCTTTCCTGGTTTTACTTTTGTACTTTTATTAAAGCCCAAAGTTATAAATTGATTTAAGTGTAAGTACCGGCCACTACTCACCTTTGTTGGTGCCAGAAATCACGACTCTAGTATATTTTTTTATTTAATTTTTGTGAACCAAGGCAGTCATACAAAAAAAAAACTTACAATGCTAAATACCTCCTGGGTTAAATCGATAGGGGATATTTAGGTCTCCTATCTCCCAACTTTTGTTGATCCGTCGACCGTGTTACATCGTGTATACTTGATCTGCCCTCTTTGTTTTCTTTAAAATATTTCATTAAAATTTCTTTTTTTAGGCGGCGCAGTGCAGCCAGCGGTGGCGATTAATCTCCCCGTGCCAGTTAGCTACATATCATTGTACCGCATAGCTTCGATCTCACCATATCCATCTACGTATCTGTTCGGAATACCTTCAGTACGCGATTTAAACTAAAACATTGTTCAGACAAGATGGCGTCACTGTAAATCAAAATGGCCGAACATTTCAAATATTCGAGAGTAATTCATGGTCAATCTAGGATCCTGATTCAGAGAATTATCACATGAATTTACAATATGTGCTTTGTCATATTATGTGTGATTTTAAATTGCGATGTATATGACATAGAGGAGTGTGTTATTCCCGATAAATTTGATGCACTAGCATTTATTGGTGTAACTTGTAAAGTAGCGGATATGGAAATTTTGATTCATAATTGTGGTACAATATCATTACTTCAGCCAAATTTGATGTGCGATGTCTTGTAAGTACATAATAGTTAAAATGTAAGAAATATTCGCCAAATCGTATATATATATTTGGCTTGCCTGGCGTTGTGTTTCAGGCACTAATAATTAGCAATATTATAAAAAAAGAAGATATTTTATAGAATACTAGCTGACCCCAGCTACGTTGTTTTGCAAAATGAAAAATAGATAGTAGCTGATTCTCAAACCTACTCAATACGCATATAAAATTTGGTAAAAATCGGTAAAGCCTTCTTGGAGGATTACGGTAACTTACATTGTGACATGGACATTTTATATATAAGATTAGGCTACGAAGTATCTACAACATAACATTATTTCACATTGAGTTCGGCTGAAGTATTAGTACTATTAACATTTTGTAACTTCCATTACATAGTTCCAAATACATATTTGTATTCCTGTTTGAATCCTATGTGATTAATATTATCAGAGTTCTGTCGATATAGATTCGAGTATTTTTCTAACTACTGTATTTTGTTATAAGGATATTCTCCAACGTCTGTAGGTCTGTAACTGAGAAAAGAAATCGTGTCGTAATTTAGTGTACGGGAAGTAATTATTCGATAGCACTAAATATTATGAAGCAAAAAAATTATAATGACTTTGTTAGATATGCGAGATAGGCGTTCTTAGTTAACGGCGATAGCTTCTCAAATTTAAATTAAAAAACATTAAATATTTTGTAATTTAACTTGTTTGAAAGTTTATTATTTATTATAAGTAATTCTTTAATAGATGTCGTCTTTTGATATTAATAAATGTTATATTCAGTATTTATATTCATGTAAAATTGGCCTAAATTGTATATCGCTGTCGTGGCTTATAGGAACGCTTCAGTCAACTATGACTTAAAATACTAGTAAAATCGTTAAAAACCCTGCTAAATTACCCTAAAGCTTAATTTTCTAAATTTAAAAATAAATGTTACATTGTAATTAGATATTTCAGGATTCAGTGTAAAATATACGGTACAGTATAGTTACCAGTAGCGGTCACATTGAAAAAAAACAGAAATATAAGAATTAAACGCAGAACAATTTTCTAAATAGCACCTATTTAGATTAAATAAATGAACAAATATGGTAGACATTAGCGAGCTATTGTTATTTTCTACTATAACTATGTATGTAGTAGGATCATCAATATAGTAAAAAAAAATGTTATAAGATAAATCCTAAACGGTGTGCTAGAAATGCCAAATGTTATTCGAAACAAATAAATGTGTAGTTGTATAGGCTAAATAACAATATATATATTGCGAAATTCTTTCGAATGTAAAATATTGTAAAGCTTTTTCGATGTATTTTCGACTTTTGCTTTAATGTTATTAGCTGTATGATATTTTTCTGTAATGTACAATAGTAACCAGTCCCAGCTTAACTATTGTTCTATGTATGTTTATTTTACAATAATTAGATTTTAAATCAACCTGACCTAACTAGGTCCTAAATAATATGTATCTAAATTTTAATATTACACCAATCTAAAGCTGAAATAAAAACTTGATCAAGTTGTGTAATTTTACAAAGCTGTACTTTTGTTTTGTTAAGTATAACTCGTATCTTAAACAAAGGTACATTTATGCAAATAAATTAAAAATAAAGTAGATGCAATACTATAGACAAAATAGCCAATTTTTTTTAGAATATGTCATAATAAAATAATACACCTAACAAGGTAAAACTTTGAATAAAGCTAGTCGTGTTTTACAACAAGACTCGCGTCAGACTCAAATAATAAAGATTATTAAAATGATAGTTTTAAGAGATTCAGTTTCAAAACTAATATTTTTATAAGAATTGGCAGCTAGATTTAGTGTTGGTGTGACAGCATTTGTTCATGGAAAATAATAAATATTTATAAAATTAACCTGAATGTATTTTTGGAATAAAAATTTATTTTCCGTCATACAAATGCTGTCACGGGTAGATAGAAAGTATCAAAAGAGAAGTTTTTATTCATTCTCACAGTTGAGATTATTTACAAAACATATGTATGAAACAAAGCTGTGTTGCATTAATGAAAAATTGGATTTCATCTAACTGTAGCAAATCCTTTATAATATTCTAGTATTGAAAATCATCGTGTCAAATGATTAGTACCTAGTATAAAATATTACCCTCTTATGCGAAATAGTTAACCAAATCTATTTTAAGAAAATATGTCGCTAGCATTCTTTTGTCCTCGTCGATCGCATTGTCATTGTCTTTGTTAGAAAGGGACGGAAAAATCATGCTAAAATAGAATAGGTTTGCTATCCATTTTGCATAAGAAGATAATGCCACATGCCTAACATGAAGAAACTTCAAGTGTTAATGATTTTACAGAAGTGCCTCTAGCTAAGACGTAGATAATCACAATGCTATTTTATTTTTTAAATAATCATTTTGTTCGATAGATTTTCAAGCAAGATTATGTTTTTCTTTAATACTTATACTCTCCATGTTATGTTATGTTTTATCCAATTTTTCTTTATTTCGTTTATCTCCGCATATTGACTTCTTTTTAGTTATAAGGTATTACGGGCTTATATAAAGTAGGTACCTTTTTACGTATTTTCTAAGCTTTAATTGATACATTTTAAATCGCTTGTTTGTTTATACATATTATTTTACAGCATCTTCGTTTATAGATTAAGAGGTTTAATTTTTTCTTAACGAGTATTAGCCAAATATATTATTTTCTTATACGTAACTTCTGCTTTTCAGAGTTAAATTTAGTTTGAAACGGTCGTTGTATATGTTTGAGATTAACTCAATGCAAGATTATATTACGTTGTACCTTCTTTTGTATGCATAGGTAAAGACTAATACAAAATATTATGTTCACTTGGTGTTTTATTTAAATTCCCTCTTTCTTGGGCAGATGTCTCAATGTTTACGCTGAGACTGTTGAATTCTATCGACTATTGTAATATTAAGTATTTTAAAAGTGCCAGTGGATGTTTTGTCTGTTCACGTCCGTAAGTGTTAACCCTCTGAATCCTTACACGTGACCTCCGGGTGGTGCTAAGAACAATCTCTGGTGGTAGGCTTCGGCCGCGGCTTGTCACCACCCTCCGGGCTGGGCCAGTGCGTGAAGCGCTTTTTTTCGTCATTCGTAATGTGGTCCGGAGAAGCCATCTACCTTCTAGGTCTTCATGTTCCATCTTAGAACACATCATCACTTTACATCACGTGAGATTGTGGTCAAATAAAGGCTTATCGAGAATAAAAAAAAAAGACAATGCCTATTTTTTGGGTATGTCCCGCTGGTCCCCTCTAGGATTGTCCCCTTCGGACCGTGTAGAGGGGACAAGTGGGCTGTTGAATTTTCCGATGACCCAGATGTCATCTGCCCCTCTGGAGAAGTTGCAGTTAAATTTTACTTGAAATTGTTTAGTAAAACTACTTTTATATTATTTAGTATATTAAATATTCGATTGTTTAGTATATTAAATCATTATCATTTTAAATTGTTTGACAAAAATTGGTTGGTGGATGCATGAAGGTTGGTATTTTCTTACTATTTTGCGTAAAATATTTTTATATTTATACGTTTTATTAAGTTAAATAATAAAATTAAAAAAAAACTATCTTTGCATTTCTTAAATAAAATATTATGTATTAAAATTACCTTTTTAACAATATAAAATAGTCATTGTAGTATTTATTTATTTAACTAATGCAGGCTTCTACTATGCTATATCTGTAAATAAGAATGTAAAAAATAGCATAATAAAGATATCAATTCACTAAAATTATTAATTAAAATCACAGGTATAGATCACACTTATACATTAAACACAATAAATGATACAATAGTTTTTGAGTTTCGTTTAACAAAGCTTGTATTATGGGGACTCGTGAACTCGTTACTCGATGCGAATGGTGGATTTTAATATAAATAAACATTTTGTACTTACAATAATCTTGAGCAACGCAGTGCACTTTTTTCTTCGCTGGGCACATTCCCATACTGTTAGTCCAGTTTTATATATTTTTTTATGTAGTACTGGTGACCCCCTCTTAGTAAAACTGTTCCATTTCGTCTTTGTATATAAACTATTGAGTTAAAAATTTTACTACAAGAAGCACTTGTCCCTGACATTGTTAGGAATGCACTGATAAGAAAATGCTAATTTCTTCGTTTTGGCAATACCGTGTTTGTTGAAACAATGTCCTAAAGACCTTCGGAGATGACATTAACTCTCCACTATGGAGGTCTCTTGTGGAGAGAGTGATAATTGAATGAACCTTTTTCCTAGATTAATCGCTCTCTGGACAGGCCAGTATCTGTCTATGTTTATGTTAACTTAAGCTATGAAATAAAAGATTTTATTTTTATTTATTACATACCGAGGTAGCCAATCAATCATATTACCAAGTAGTATACAACGAATTAGTATACATATAAACAATTTTGAATAAACTTTATAATATATATAGTTTTAATATACAATTTCAAGTAAAATTTAACTGCAACTTCTCCAGAGGGGACATCTGGGTCATCGGAAATTTCCACAGCCCATTGTCCCCTCTGAGTGACCCGTAGAGGGGACCAGCGGGATATCGCTAATACGATGTCCCGCTTGTCCCCTCTACACGGTCCGAAGGGGACAATCCTAGAGGGGACCAGCGGGACATACCCTATTTTTTGCTGCTTTGAAAGGGTCTGCTTTATATCTTGTCAACAGCAGTCTGTTGCACGGTTGGTTACGTACTGACTTGCTGGGACGTAGAGTAGCAGCCGATTTCATCCCCACCACCATTGACCCCATATCACTACTTTTTTATTTTGGGATCGGGTGTACCTAGCCCATTTTTAACCCCCGACAAAAAAGAGGGGTGTTATAAGTTTGAAGTTTGACTCCCAAACGGATGAAGCGATTATATTTTTTTTGTATGAAAGGTGAGTTTCGCGCGTGTGTTCTTAGACATGTTTGATGAAAATCGGTTGACCCGTTGAAAAATATAAGAGTAAAAGTGGGGAAGGAAAACCGAGAATCTACAAATAAACTCAAGTGGGGTCTCAAATGAAAGCCCTTAACGTACACATTACAAAATAGTATGACTTTTTACTTCTAAGGGAACTACAGTTCTGGAATCCGGGGTTTTTTTATTTGTCAATTTAGATTATTTCTGACTATTGCAAAATCAGCCTAAAAGCTCTACTTCGTTTAGGTGATCAAAGATAGGAAATGAAACTAAAGGATCTCATCACAAAATTTATTAACCAATATTATTTCATTGATCAGTAGGTAAGTTACAGATATTTAAGTATACAATTACGATTATATAACATTTAATTAATACGAATTAAGATCCGAAATTGTTGAATAAGGTATTATAATAAATATTATATTTGGTAGTTTTGTAGATTATTAAATTATTAGTCGCTATTACTAGGATTCAGTTATTTGTCAGACTTTGTCAGAAAAATGTCATATACTAAATTGTTTTTTTCATTTCTACTATAACTATGAAAATAAACAAAAAAGCGGATAACAATATTATATAACAAATCCACAAGACTGATAAATATAATAAAACAAATGTCATCTACACTTATACGTAAAATTTACCACAATGCAAATCTTTCTTTGCTTTGGTCTTCTAAACCCTAATTTGACAAAATAATTTAATCTTCCACAGCCTCTCAGCCAGTCTCCATAACCACTTAATATAATCATTAAGGTATGAAACATTGGGCACGCATAGGAGCAAAATACAGTAGGTAATATATTTTATTTAAAGTGACAAAAGGTAAAACAATATGTATTAAAAGTTCTAGATGGATAGTGATAATGATAAATTAACATGATAAGACATATCAGTGTTAAGTGTATCATAACTATTTTTCGTTTGATTTCGGCATAAGAATTTCATACCAATACATCAGCAGTTTTAAATTATTGAATTAAAATTTTAAGATGAGGTTATAATGATAAACCATAAATAAAGGAAGTAATTACATTTTATTCTATCATAACAACACTATAAGTAGAGGCTGCCTCGAAATCATGGAATAATGTAATATGTCTTAGGTCAGATAAAATAAACCAGATTGTATTAGACAAAGACAGACAAAATCCATCGGAAGAATTTGTAACCTAAAAACATATGAAGACCAATTATTAGGCTCTAAAGAAAAAGTGATGAAACGACGAATGATTATGCAAAAAGAAAAATATTTTTACGGTACAGATTGTTACATTCCAATGTTGTAATGAAATTTGATTGGTCCATCTAACCTCTTTTATTTTCTTTGGTAAATGAGGTTGAAAATGTATACCCATTCGTGAATAATCCAATTGAAATAATATTAGCACCTTAACAACAAAATAATGTAGTAATTTCTTAATTTCTATTTACATTTAACTAAATACATCTTTAATAAATTACAGTACATATATTTATCTAAATTTATTTTCCTAGATTAATGTCGGCCCTTCTAATGGCACATGTTTATAATATTTCCATTTCGTGTTAAAACTTTATATTTTAAAAATACTTTGTACCATTTACACATTTTTATTGGTTGGTATTTTATAATAAAGTTTCCCTAAAAACAATTCAACATTTATAGTCTAGATACATGCTTAGATAATCAATTTATTGATATGAAAATAAAATACCTTGTCACCTATATTGATAAAGATATAATCATAATTATAGAACTCATAAAATATAAAGTGGCGTACACGCGAAAAGAAGTAAATGTCAAAAAGTAAAATTCATGAACAAATCGATCCTTTTGATTTACAAATACCTATTTATAATTTATAATTTCATTATCTTCGTAAATAATTTTATTAGTTCACGCGCAGCGCTCCATATCTGTTTTCTAAATCTATAATCTGAGAATGATTGTAAAATATTTAGTTTCGAATATCGAAAATAAATTATTCAAGTAAGAAAATGTATAGAATAGAACAATGATTAACTTCAATCTTATCTTAAATAATACGTACGTAAATAAATCTAAATAACTATGCATAAATACCTATATACAATAGTAGAACTGTATCTAAATATTTTATCTAACATAACTATTAGCTTTGTATTTTGAAAGTAAATATGTAATAAGAAAAGATCAAGGTAATCATAGTTGAACAAGACGCCTCAAGGATGAGGAAAGATTTTGAAGAAAGTCAATACTACACAAGGTAGGGTAGGTACAAATAATAATGTAGGTAGATATCATAGACATACAGCTACCTAGATAACGCAAGAATCACGATTTTTATTGAAACCAAGTGTGCCGACTTTTCTCTGTTACTAGTAGTTATGCGCGACCGTATCGCTTGTTCCGATATTTATCGTCACCTAGAACGAAAAATCAGAAAAGACGTCCAAAGGAAACGCGGCAGCGTAATAATGAATATCTGTAATCAATATAATTATTAATTTGATCTTTATAACAACGAACGCGCGCGGTCTGAATTTAGCGAACGACTTCGACGCTTGGTCGGGATACATGACATTTGCGTTATCTAGGTAGACGTATGTCTGTGTCTATTTGTCTATACATATTTTTGGGGACCTCAGTTGCTCGGTGGTTAAGCCCGCTTCAGGTGCAAAGTTTGTTTTACAAATAAGATATTGATACAAAAATTATATCTCCTGGCCTGGTGTAATCATTAAATATTTTTATTTACAAAAAATATATATACTTAGCAGTTTCTTAACAATGCAATTGCCCAGAGTTTGTTAACAGTTATTTTTATATGAAATAAATGTGGAATTCCTGATCAGTCTCCGTACTGCTTTCATTAAATTTATAAGTAATTGGAAAAAATAATGACTTTTTACAAAACTTTAGATTGAGTTTTAATTAGCGGATGGAAAGCGACGACTAAGGTCGGAATACATAGACACAAATTACTTTCAATCTATTATTTTATCTAATTGCTAAAAGTGAAATTAATGTAAGACAAATCTTGGATTGAAAGTAATTTGTAATTATGAATTCCTGCTTAAATGTCTCCGCACCAGCCCATGCCGCTTTGGCCACAAGCGTGTAATTAAACCGCCGAAAGTTCACAACAGTCAGCCATAAATAATCTGCAGAACTAAAAAGAGCCAATCACTTGTTTAAAACGTGACCGAAACGCAACTTTCGACTAATAACTACAGCATTTGCACCCCGACTCCTCTAAACATAAATCTAAATCAAAACTTAGTCTAAATAACACGTACTTCTGAAGTGCGGCGGGCATTCGACTTCATGATCCTGCGTATGGGCGGGTCGCGCCTGTGGTGATGATGATGATGGTGTCGGCGCGCCACAGCTATGGACCCTTCGATAGGAACTACATCGTTGACAACTAGTTCAAACCGGTCCTTAGGGGCTTCTCGGTCTCTGAGCCTGTGGTGGTCATTACCAGCGGCTGATTCGTGGAGTTCCTCCCAGGCTTGGCGGTAGTAGCGCGTCAACCCGCTGCGAGATTCTGTGGATGATGAAGCTCCAGAGCCCACGGTGTTGCAGGAACGTATGTGGCCGGGGTACGGTTTGCTACCTTTGTGCTTCTTGCTGTGGAGGAAAATTTAAGTTTAAGACGTGTGCAGGGTGATTTGGCACATAGCACGTGCTGCTCAGAATGAAACCTGGACGCCTAAGGAGTCTCATTCTGAAAATACCTTCGGCGAATGTACTACGAGTAAAGTAAGTACGGAAATCAATATAAACGAACAGAGGAATAGATACACTTAAGAGTTATTTATCCCTTAGTAATGTCAGCTCTGCTGCTGATTCAAATCTGTTTTCTTCTTAACTATTTTAGTTTAAAGAAGGTACCTAAACCTACATAAAATAACGAATACCGCAATGAATTCTTTACAAATTTGTTATCCTTGAATTGAAGTAGCATCCGAAGATTTTCATTTGAAAACGTCTTTAAGCCATGGACTATGTAAATTTTCCAGGTTGCAGTACATTTCCCGTAATAAGACCTCTTATTTCCAGACTAGACAAAATATGATTTCTATTTTGAGTTTTAGGCACATCTCTTTGCCATAGTTACATCATGGCTCGTAGCTCTTTTCTGCAACCGACAATCATAGACGTGGATGTAAGACTTGGTTTCCATAATTGATGAAGTGACCTATTTCAACCTTCGTTTTATGGGTACTGAGAGAAGGGATTTGTAAGTCAGTACCCACTGGAGCCCTCAAAGCACTCCACCCTAATTTACCACCTCAAAGATTCAAGGTCCAGTGCATTAAATCATTTTAAAAACAGTGGTTGCGTGAACTGGTGTGGTATGATGTTATATAATTTAACATGAAATGACGATTTTATGAGATCAAAACGTTTCGTTGATTTAGACACAAAGACATAGTTTAGTTTTGTGGCTATATCAAAGTTATGAGTCTCAAAATAATACATGGTGGAGTGGTGGTGCTACGAAAAAATGTTGCGTTATCTAACAGCTGGGTCAAGTTGACCATATGTGACTGAGGTGAATACGTTTTATCATGCTTGTGAGATTTTGTGTCCTGTGTAGAATGTGACGTGAAATAAAACTGAGTCTTCTGCTAAACCTAGGATCTCTTTTTACCATTTATCTGACGGCTAAAATTAGGAAAACACTCTATTGTAATTTAAACTATAGTTCCAAAACGACTTATATTTCAAAATAGAGAGACTATATTTGAAGTTAATATTTATCTAATATAATGGTGACGATTTAAAAAGATTACGTTGAGTTGTTGACATTAAAATTAACAAATGAATTATGAAATATTAATATTTTCTTCTGCTTTTGCTTATCAAAGGTACGGATCCAGATCAGTAAGATTATGCACAACTTAAACGGCATAACTATATAAATCAATCGATTATTTGACAGCTTGCATTGAATCGATTATTTAAACTGAATCAATATAATAACATAGTGGCGTTTTGAAACAAAGCAAACTACCTACGCGTTCTAAAGAACCCGATGTGTTCAAGTGGTAGGTTTTTAAATTGCCATAATAATTTCCTGTAAAACCAAAGAGTTTTTAGGCAATAAGTGTCGTTGAGAACCTAAAGCAGAGACCCATTGTACTGTCGATGGCGGTGACGTGTGCGTTCCTCTACCGGTGTTGAAGCGCGGATATGGTGGCCGAGCTGATTTGAATACAAGCCAAGTGCTAACTGCAAAGCTGATTGTGTGATGCGTGCTGTTTCATTGTGTAAATGGGTCAGGGAGTTTTTTATGACTTCTATCTAGATTGATTTATCACCCCCAAAACTTCCTCGCGAAAATCTTTAGAGCTGGCTCTGAGATAGATTTCTATCCGCAGCGATAAAATTGAATCAACATTACCAATTGTTTTGACTTTCTTTGATCGTACATAAGTTTCCTATGCCAGCTCAATACAAATGCATGAAAAACCGGCTCTCAACTAAACGTATGTGAGACAACTTGAACTAAGTGTAGACAGCAGACTATTGGCTCATATGAAAAGCAATACATGGAAAACCATTTAAAATAATTTTTCTGTGGTCTTGAGCTAGCACAATTTTTATTTGTGTGTAACAACAATGTGACGTTGACAAGTTTCCCAAAAACCTAAATCGGATTAAAAATTCAAATAATAATCTCGTATTAATTCTATACGTACATTATGTTACCTAGCGAAATATTACGTGTTTTCATTTTATAATACGAAACGAAATCTGAAATGTTAGGTACTATATAACGTTCATGACATCTATTTTCAATGTTTAGTTTAAGAAATCTAGCTATTGCTCTAAAACTGTTTTACGAAACAAAGTCGAAAAAGTTCAGTGCCAATATTTTTATTTCAAAAGAAACCTATCGGTAAATGTTTATTTCATTATCTAAAGACTATCCGTAAATCCTGCTCAGCCACCATATCGCGGTACCTGGCGCACACCTATAACGGGTTGGAGAAGTGTCCAGCGCGGTGCGCGTGGCGGTGCGCGCGCGCGAACTCTCTCCGTCCAACTTGCTGGTCCGGGAACGGCAGCGCCAGTAGCGTGTACAAGCGAGACGGCAGCTCTGGTGCCGCGCTGCGTTTCCGACTGCCACTGGCAATGCATTACTCGTTACACTCGGAGCGGTCGCATTTTCCGATGATATCCGAAGAAAAGCGAGTTCAACCGAACAATGACTTGAGTATTATAATTATAACTTAGGTATAGTTACATTGGAGTTTTTAGCTCAACCGAACAAACTCAAAACATTTGTATGGGCATATTGGGGACAAGGGGGTTGAAGCTCTAAGTAGTATGTATAGTATGTACCTAAGTATATAGCTCCCAATGTCATAACTTACCCAAATCATTTGTCATAGAAGCCTCTTACCCCCAATTCAAGTAATTGGAGGATATTCTTATCCTATCTTAGATTATAATCATCTTATAGACCCAAGCCTAACTCATCGGTCCGTGGCTTTCCTGCCGAACAACTAGCAAAGCTCTGAAACATCCATCAACCCGCATTCGATCGTCGTGGTGGAAAATAAGGGAGTTAATATACCTTATTTTCTGAGGGACGTCTTAGGTAGATTTATTAACTAAAGACCTTTTTCTTAAAAGCATCTCTGTCCTACTTGCTGGTCCGGGAACGGCAGCGCCAGCAGTGTGTACAAGCAAGACGGCAGCACTGGTGCCGCACTGCGCTTAAATCTGCTGCTAGATTTATTCTAGAGCATTTGCATTTTCCGATGATCCGTAGAATGGTCTTGCACTCCCTCTGTGATGCATTTTCCCTTAGTTTCGGACCATGTGCGTAAGCCGGCCGGTGCCCTTCTTGCAGATACGTCAGTGTATTTACCTCCGGAGCAGGATGACGATGGTGGTGATGATGGCGATGAGGAACACGAGCGCCCCGAAAGCCGCCAGAGCTACGACGGCGCCCATGTTCAGGTGGGCGCCGGTCGGCTCCCTCCTTTCGCCGTCTACAGCTGTGGGGATGTTCACTCTTGGGGTCTGCTCGGCGCGAATGTTGTTGCCGCTACCGAATATCTGAGAATACATGACATTATTGTAAAAAAGTAAATCTTTGCTGACTGAGTACACTGCTTTCACGACGTCCAGTTTATTATGGACTTTATACTGATAGTTATATTGCCAGCTGAAATGGTAATTAAGCGATACGGTTAATTTGATAGCGACCCAAAATGAGCATCCTATATTTTTCGGCTTCGGCCTCTAGAAAGGCGTTTGAGTCTTCTTATTCTTCAAAATTATCTATCACCGATAAGGCGGAGGTGATTATTGGTGGCAGATGATTTATGAGAAATACAAAGGATTTAATTAGGTAAGACCAACTTTGAGGAAGATTTCAATCGTCCAGTTGGGATGGACAGCGTTTGGGAATAACTGCTATGAGTTTTCTTCCAAAATAAGTGTCTCAAGACGCAAATCTGTGAAGTGTATTATCATTGGCAGTTATTATAATATGAACCTGTAATGTTGGGCTTTACTATAGATGTCATTAACAGGTCTTAGGTCAGGGGCGCTCAAATATGAATAAGTAATTTAATAACATAGTAAAATTTTCCGGATAATGCAACAACATCTAGCCCCGTGGGAAGCTCTAAGCTTGTATAACGGGTACAAGACATCTGATACACTTACGAGAGAGTTTTTTTAAAACGGCATCAAATATAATGTAGTCAGAAAGTGGATATAAGCTATCCTGTTCTAAAAAATACTGGCAGTTACCTGATTTTCTCTCGGATGGCTGGCTACAATGATGTGCGGTACGTGGCTGGTGGGCGAGTCGAGACTGTCCGGCACCGTGGCCTTCCTCTCGGGCGGGGCCTCGTACCACGGCGTGGTTGGCCGCTCTGGCCGCTCCGTGGTCTTCGGCCTAGGCCGCGGCCGCTCGTATGTAGGCCAGCTGGAATTATATGTGACATTTTAACGTTAGTAGATTAGTTGGAGATAAATTTTATGCTTTCATTTACTTTAAATTGGTGGTGATGACTGTCTGTAATCAAGTCTTGCAATTGAAATAGGTTTGCGAACGTGTGACAATTCAATATTACAAAAAAGAGGTTCTAATGACGTAGCTGCATTTTTAGTATTTTTTGTTTTTTAATTTTTATGAAAAATCTGTGAGTGCAGTTTCAATATCAAAAAGCTATGCATGTTTTGTAGCTATAAAATGCTGCCTGCCCTAATGCCCGTTCTCAAAAATACCCCTGTATAATACATAATATAAACTGTCGCGCCGTGCTAGTCTCAGGCGGCGACTTCGTCGTGGACGGCAGTCGTTTACTCGTACTTAACATACCTGATGACTGGTAGGAAGGGCGTGGGCGACGGAGCGGGTCGCGGCGACGTTCGACGTAGGACGAGTCGCGGCGTGCTCGGCTCGGGAGCCTTCGTCGTGGACGGAGGTTGTTTACTCGTCGTGCTTGGAGTCGTCGTGGTGGTACTCGTCGTACTCGTCGTGGAGGGCGCTTCCGCTAGAAAATACATTGGTTGATTTAACACAACGATTTAATTATTAACGAACTTGTTTGTTAGATCTATTTTTTATAATTGGGAACTGCATGATGATAGTAATAGTTGCATATAAAATAATGTTTTTTAATGCTACATAACCATCATTTGACCACAATAACACCTGATATAAAGTGACGATGCGGTCTAAGATAGGACATGAAGACCTAGAAGGTACCTATTTACTCTGTACATCACTGGAAGCATAGAATAATAAATTACTACGCTGGAAGTATGAACAGTCAGACTCACGTAGGCAGAGCGGAGGCGGCTGGTCCCACAGACCGGAGGAGAGGCACTGCGCGCGACCAGCGCCTTGCAGGGCGAAGCCTCTTGCGCAGGAGTACTCCACTACAGAGCCGAAGGATGTCCCGTTTTGGGCTAGCGCGGCCCGACCGTTTGCGATCTCAACTGGTGTGGCGCAGTGTATCTCTGGAATAAAATAATATAGGTATATTAGCAATCTATACTATAAATATATATATATCATCATCATCAGCACCCTATTAACGTTCCCACTGCTGGGACACAGGGACTTCTCTCTTGACGAGAGAGATTAGGCCTTAATTCACCACGCTGGCCAAGTGCGGGTTGGTGAATGTCACATGTCCTTCAAACTCTTTTAAAGTTCTCGGAACATGCCGGTTGCCTCACGATGTTTGCCTTCACCGTTAAAGCACGTGTTTAAAGCGCACATAAATTTCTCAAGAAGAAAAATCCAGAGGTGCGAGGCGGGGTTTGAACCCACGACCTTCGGAATGAAAGTCGATGAGTGCGTCCTCCCACTTAGCCAACACGGCTTTTATATATATCTATACCAATATTATAAAACTGAAGAGTTTGTTTGATTTAATGTTAGTTTGTTTGAACGCTAAACTCAAGGAACACCTGGTTTATTTTGGAAAATTATTTCATTGTTTGACAGCCCATTTCTTTCACATTAGTTGTTCCGCGGGTAAATTTATAAACACGGGCAAAGCCGGCGTGTAAAGCTATATGATTGACGAGTGCGTTAGTGCGTGAAGAAGTTTACAGATTACATTTATAAACTAAGTATTCTGTAACTCAAGCAATTGTCTTGAAATCTTGCCTGCATATTCCATAAATGCCTTGTATTTAGTTCGTAGATTTTTATAGACAAGGTACTTTTAATCACCAAAAAACGTAAGTTTAATACTTTTCTAGTTTAATGGGCAATTAGTTATTTCTACTTGTTAACTATTATTAATATATATTTTTTTCTTTCTTTCTTTATATTGGAACTGTGTACTTGAAATGTATAAATATCTTAACTTTATTTTAAGCGTTGAAGTGTTATAACTAAATTGTATACTTACCTAAGTTTATAGTAAATTGAGACTGTGTGAAAAAAAAAAGAAAATTGTATAATGTAAACCCGTTATTTGGCCTTAAGCTATAACAGAATATGTATTAACAATTTAATTAAGGACTGTGGGTTTTGTTTTGAAATAAATAAATAAATAAAAAATAAAATACTGCATTTTCACGCTCTAAATAATGTTTAAGAATTTGGGTATTTTCGTTATACCTACTAGTGGTCAACCTATGGTCATAATTCTACCAGTGTGTTAAGTATATCAGATGTCAGTACACGTAATACTTAGCTTAGAGCTTACCACGTACAAGATGTTGTTGTGACGGTTATACGGAAATATTTATTTATTTATTATAGTATTTGGTAAATCAGAAATAGCATTACGAACTTCTTTCACAAACAATTCCTTAAACCTTTTGGATTACTGCTTTTGTATCTTACGAAGTAGATATTATAAGGAAAGTGTTAACAATTTTATATTTCTATTAAAATTTAGAAAGTGAAGTGAACATATTATTGACACTTGTAAATTACCTTTAATTTAGAAAGCATTAGAACAAATTATGCTCTGTTATCTTGTTTTATTTATAAGGCTTATAAGTGGCTTTTGCAGCTAATGGTCGTAATAAATTAATAAATAACACAGTAATTAATTTAATGACAACTTAATTACTGTTTTATACTAAAGTGAACAAATATTTTTTCATTTATTAACGTGCTGTCTATTTAATTATTTATAGGAAGACATTATTAATTATATAGGTAGGTAATAAACACGCAAGTTGAGCAATAAATCCCTGTTAATAATTATAAATGCGAAAGTAATAAGTCTGTCTGTCTGTATCGCTTTCACACAAATACTACAGAACTTGAATAACATAATACTCGGTACACAGATAATATAGAGCCTGCGAATGGAATTAGACGTAGTTAAATCTATACTTATATTAGAAGGAAAGGTTTCCTAAGTTGTTTGTTTTAGTGTTGGATAGCCCATTTATCGGGGCTATAGGCTACTTTTTACCAATCATAAACATAGGTATATCGGGAAAATCCAATCATAGACATACTTATATTGATATTATAAATATTAAACACCCGTAACATACAAAAAGCCGTGTTCGCTAAGTGGGAGAACACTCGAGTATCATTCCGAAAGTCGTGGGTTCAAAACACTCTGGAATATTCTTCTCGAAAAATTTATATGCGCTTTAAACACTTGCTTTACCGGTGAAGGCAAACATCGTGAGGAACCGGCATGATCTGAGAACTTTAAAGAGTTTGAAGGACATGTAAAGTTCACCAAGACGCACTTGGCTAGCGTGATGCTGATGAATTAAGGCCTAATCTCTCTCATCATCCCTGTGTCCCAGTAGTGGGAACGTTAATAGGGTGTTGATGATGAAAGCATACAAACACTTCACCCCTCGGCGGTATTCGGACCAACAACCTCTAGCACCGCAAGCGGAATTTCTACCACCGCGCCACTGTGGCAGTCAGTCAAGAATCACTCATTTATTAGAATTTTTTCAATTCAAATAAAAGCGTATACAAACAACTTTGTTACACAGTTGACCCGACAGTAGGAAAACAGCGTAACTTTCTAGCTATCGGAACATCTCACAATCGCAGTAATTACAGAGTGCATCTCTAATCGCTGCGCGACATCAATTTCTCACAGACATTGTCATCGGCAACGGCTTTCTTACCGCTAACGACAACTAGGACATTCTTTTCATTGACTGTACACTTGCAGGTAATTGCATTAAGGGTGTTTTGCCACCAGATTATGTGCTACGTTGCAATAAATGTGATGAATGATAAAGGTAATATTACAAAAAACATTTATTCATCAACTTAAGGTACTTATACACAGTAACAAGTTTTGAGATCCTTTTTTAACCCCAGTCAAAAAAAGCGGGGTGTTAAAATTTTGACGTGCCTGTCTGTCTGGAACATCATAGCTCCCGAACGGATGGAGCCATTTCAATTTAGTTTTTTTTGTATGAAAGGTGACTTTGGCACGAGTGTTCTTAGACATGTTTTATGAAAATCGGTTGCGCCGTTTAAAAGTTGTCGGGGTGAGAGTGGGGAAGGAAAACCGAAAATCTGCAAATATACTCGAGTGGGGTATCGCATGAAAGCGCATCGCGTGCACATAACGAAATATTATGGTGTTCTACTTTTATGGAATTAGGACAATGAAATCGGGGATTTTTCTTAGATTTTTAATTTAGATTTATAATTAAAATAACTACCTGTGTTAATTAATAAAGTGGTCAATATTATAAATTGGATACCTATTAAGGGAGAAATTGCAGGGCCCTGCGGTGTAAACCTCGTTGTGATGGATTTTCCCGCGATAAAAAGTAGCATAAGTCCCTTTTCTGGTTCTAGAGAATCTGTGTACCTGAACTGAACCAATTTAAAATTCATTAAAATTGGTTCAGTTCAGTTCAGTTCAGTTTTGCGTGAAAGAAGAACAGACTGGCAGAGCTACTCTCGCTATAATAATATTAGCATGGATGTTACTCTTTCACGGCTAAACGGCTCGAGTAGACTAAAAACTTAAAACGTGAAATTTGAAGGAGAATATTATCTCAATAAATTCAAATTTATCAAGATAATAATAATTTGAACTCCACTTTAGCCAGGCCTAGTAGCATAGCTTAGGAGGAATGTAGCAATCTATTCATTTGATAAGGTATTTACTGGATTTTAAGCCGAGTACCTATCTCGTGCGGCCAACGATAAAACATTAGGTCGCATAGCAGTCACACTTTTATAAATACAATATGTTTGTCAATGTCGAGTAGGAATTAAATCGATATATACTTTAACAGTGGACATGGTTGACATGGATATGCGATAAAAATAGTGAGATTACCTTCACATCTCGGTGGGGGTCCATTCCAGCGCTCGTCGATGTCGCAGACGAGACGCGCACGGCCCGCCATCTCGTAGCCGGGCTTGCAGGAGTACTGAACGTGCGATAAATAGGAAACGGTTCCGTTGAGCAGGGAATAGCCCCCGTGAGCGATCACCGCTGGGAAGCCGCATTCAATTCCTGGACACAAACAATAGTATATTCAGGTTTCTTAGAGCCCACATATTCCTTATACCTATATTATTATATTCTTACTACTATATTTTGTGATATTCTATTACTAACATAATTTTGGGATGTCTACAGCTGGACATAAACCTTTCTCTCAGTTTTCCTGTAATTTCGGTTGAGAACGGCATGTGTATTGTGTATTAAGAGTTTTGTTTTGGTTTAGATACAGTAAGGTGTATTGTATGTAGTTAAATAGTTAATAAGTTAGATAACTGACTGGAAATATTGAACTGTTCTAGGAATGCGGTTTCTATGTAAGTAACAAACATTAATGATATGAGCAGAAATGTATTAGGTACACCAAAAATGTCATCTCCACACAAACCAATGCTTTGCAATATCTGCACGTACCTGTTCAGCGTTTTATAATTTAGGTACATAATTTATGTAGGTACCTATGACAGCATCCGTAATGTTGCTTAATAACAGTGCACTCACGTTTACAAACTGGAGGGAACTCATCATAGAACCCTGTATCCAAACAGGTCCGGACCGTTGGCCCGACCAGGAGGTACCCGTCGTCGCAGGAATACTCCACTGAGGTTCCAATGCCGAAGTCCCCTTCGGCCACCATCGTGGAGTTGGGCGGCTGCTCGGGCCGGCCGCAAGTCTTTGGCTCTATGGACAAAACGTCAGGTTAGGATTTCGCTAATCGCTAAAGTGATTATGACGTTGCTAGCATGTTCTTTAGAGCTAGTGAAATATGTATGAGTTAACTAGTTACACAGTGTAATGCAATGTAATGTGTACATTATTGCATTGCTTTACACTTAATAAACTTTTTTTTGTACCGTATTTATTAGGACCAGGTCTGAATTGGTTATATTTCGCTTGGCTTACCGCCACAGAAAAACTAAGATTAAAATTGTTTTTAAAGGAATTGTTAGATAATGTTTAGCCTCATAAAAAAACCGGAAGATAACATGAAGGACTAATGCGATATACCGAAAATAGAGCCAAATTGGTGAGAATTACTTTTCACTGCTTTCATCTTATTACATCATAAATTGAAAGGCCTAAAATCCATAATGTTTTAACAATTAAATTGTCAATAAAAATACATAACGGCGTGGATACCTTATTATTATCTTTAAGACGCGAAAACTACGCGAAAACTACGCTGAATCTTGTCAGTGTATAATAATACTCTCCGGTGAGAATTCGCGTTTGCAGAGCACAAAGACTTAAAAGCGGATTACAATTACTATTGAGGGGTTCAATCGCTGACAAGAACTAGAAGGAGGAGCATCCACAATCGCAAGGACAAATTCGCAAAGCCATCAAAATGTCACTTACGGTGCTGACAGATATAGTTAAGCCTGGACCCGCAGTTGGTGTCAGCCCACAGCCAGCCCTTGCTGCCGTCGTACCGCGCGCAGCCCTCGGTACCACCCGGGGCGTTCCAGAAGGAAACCGTGACGTCATTCCCGTTCACCCACTTCCAGTTCTTGGGGTCTTTGGGGTCCCGGACCGCGCCCATCCAGTATTGGCTGCTGCTGTCGCTTCTGTGTAAGAATAGGGTTCATGTTGGATAAGGCGTATCTACAATTTAAGATACAGGACGCTTCTAGATTAAAATATTAATATTGTAAATAAAATATAATTTTAACCGGTAATGTTCATTATTTATGTGCCGTAGTTGAGACCCATTATTAAAAAGACGTTTATTTTAAGGTGTAGCGACACATCTGCGGAAAATGGCGCCGAAGGTTCAGCGGCTGTTTCCTTTCCTAATATTCCCATCGCAGGGGATACTCGCAGGGGATTTCTGGACTAAGCCGTCAGTCGGTGTCGATACTAGTAATGTAGGTACCTATTGAAATACGCGACGTGATTTCGGCTGGTGTGTATAGTATAGGAAACATGACGATGTATTGAGCCCAACGTTACGCAGGTGTGTCGCTAAACTAAGGACCTGTGTCGCAATATCCGAGTAAAATTAGATTATGGTTAAAATGTAGAGCTATTTCGCTCAGTCGCATGTGACAAAGCGAGATAGCTCTTAACTAAAAATAACAACGTATTACTGACATAACCAACCATTTACTGACAAACTTTTAAAAGGGTTATAATGAATTTAACACTGCTGAGTTTTATCATCTAAAAGTTATTATAGTAGAAGAGCATCATATTTAGATATCTAAAATTATAGAGAGTGTGTTGGGCTAAGTTAAATTGAATATAATGGTCAAGTCGAAGCTTCTTTGAAATTCGCAAGTGCAAGCGAATTAATAAACTCTAATTATTTTACTATAATTTCAAACTTTAGTATGATTATATGCTATAGTTATATGACATTTAACGATACACGCTGCAGAGATACTTTGTTTATTATTATGAAGGAAATTTATTTTTTTGTTTCATATGGGTACCTACTTAAGTACGTTAGTATTTTGGGTTATGTACACAAAGGATCTCAGCATATACATGATTATGTCATTCGCCATTTAGAATTAATTTATAAAAATCGCTTTATTACGGCAATCGCTTATTCTAATATAATACCAAATAAGTAGATTTATCCCACTGCGCGACGAATTATCGTGTTTGGCGCAAACAACATCCAAAGAAGATTTCATATGATTAGTTACGACTCAAAATGTTACCTAGAATTAAAACACGCTATATTTGTGTCACATAAAGGACAACTTTTAAATAAATTAAAAAAATAAAATAAAAATCAATTTATTCGTTCTGTATAGCTTACATGCTAAATTATTACTAAAACAATACAGACATGTATGTAAACTAAACACAACGAAATGGTCGCTGACTCAGCATTGTGTTGATTACCAGCAGGCTAGTAACCAACGCTGATCTTCCTTCAGCTCCATATTCTGACAATACGGACTCAACGAAAAACTAATAAAAATAAAAATAGATACACTTTAAACTAAAAATAAACTAAACTAGAACACTCACTTAAATAAAAATATTTGACTTCTATTTTGAGAAATTAGAATATTCCACTCATGTAAAATTGATTTATCATTTAAACCTATGTTTGAGATACGTTTGTGAAAATGAGGAGCTTTTCAAATCAATGATTCAGTTATTATCGTTGTGGAACGTCTATAAACGAAATATACATGTATTTAGGCAAATGTATTCTTCAGTTTAGTTAGGTACTGTCAGGCAAA
The DNA here is from genome assembly GCA_929108375.1 of Gymnoscelis rufifasciata. Classification (NCBI taxonomy): domain Eukaryota; kingdom Metazoa; phylum Arthropoda; class Insecta; order Lepidoptera; family Geometridae; genus Gymnoscelis; species Gymnoscelis rufifasciata. Next base: position 7,119,702 of record OV815301.1, read on the forward strand.
TGTATGGTACAGACAACAGCAAAAGTAAGTGATCAAAATCAACGTTTCATTTCAAGACATCTTCTAGTGTGACTTGCCATAATGTAAGTTATAACGATGTGTAAATTTCATCCCTACTAATATATTAATGTGAATGTAAATTTGTTTGTTACGCTTTCACGCGAAAAATACTCAACCGATCATCATGAAACTTTGTACACTCTCGGAGGTATTAAAAGTAAAATAGGATACTTTGCATCGCGGGAAAATATGTTATATTCCACGGGGAAATCCATTTAAACGCGGGTAACAACGCAGGTCTCAGCTAGTTTCAAATAAAGTTGTAATTGGCAAAACAAAATGATCATAGTAACACTGAGGATCGAATTAAATGTGATCAAGTACTTATGACATGTTATTTTGTTCGTCTACTACTAACAAACTACAATAGTCCGTAGCTATTGACTTAATTTACTGAATATATTATTTTGGGACCCTTTTTCATCAGTTTCTTTGGCTGTTGACTATACCGAGAAGAATTCATATAGTTTCGCAATTGTCCGCCACACTCGAAGTCAATACAGGAAAATGCTGATGCTGGTGGGAGATTTGGTAACAATAAGAGCCGCGGTCTCGTTTGTTCTCTGAGAAATAAACTTCACTACCAATCATCATCGATAGGGAACTTTTATTTCAAACTATTTTTGAGAACAAGCATAGGTATTCTGTAAATGGTATTCCACTTGCTAATATAAATGCAAAATTAACAATGTCTGTCTGTCTGACCTCTGCACATGGTAGATAGACATGAGCTCAAATCAAGCCCGACCCATTACTGAATTCCGCATCGAAATCAGATGAGTACTCGTAGGGTTGGTATAACAAACAAATTTCATTTATTTATTTGTTAAAAGGAAAACTATCAGCTATACAAACACAATAGTAACTTAATAGCAACAGTGACACAATAAAGTTTTCACCTACATTCATTAAATAATTACTGTAGCGCCCTCTGGTGAGTAGTCACTATCAAATCTTAAAACAAGCTTCAATCAAACCTGAACCCAAAACTAAAATCTGCATCAGAATCAGACTAGCTGTTTTGGTTTTGCATACACAAATGTTTAATGCAACGCCATCTGGTGAGTTGTCACTGTAACACGTACCTAACACTTGCACCAATTAAACTCGAACCATCACAAAAAGCCGCATTGCGTCTGCACCAACCAACAACCCCGGACCCCAACGCATTATAACATCTCCGTTTCGTCGTGGGTTAAAATAAATTTGAAAAGTATGAAACGCATTATACACCTACACGCTTCCGTGTAATTTTTTTGCACTTTTTCCAATAAAAAAAGAAGAAAACCTTTATTTTTAGAAAGTGAAAAAAGATGAGTAAGTTCGGTCACCCACCCAATTACTGGCCTGGCGCAACGTTGCTTAATCTTGTAAAAATCACATTTGATGTATGGGAGCCACCTTAAATATTTATTTATTCTATGTTATTCGTGTTTTTTGTGAAAGCGGCAACAGAAATACATCATTCCTAAAAATTTGCCTCAAGCCTGGTGACAGACAGACAGAAAAAAGACGAAGTCTCAGCAATACGCCGAACTTACGCCACAATCTTTTTCTCTTCAGTGGATTTTGTAAATTACACAGATCCAAAAGTTTCACAGTAATAAATGGCCCCACAGTTGGAAACATGGAAACGATTCACTCAAAAACTATAATCAAACCCGGCATAGTTGCGATGTCACTTTCTAAATCGTCTGAGGCTACAAGATTGTATGGTCCGTCCGTTAACGTCTTAACTGGCGCCAGGGATGCAGTCAGGCTTACAAAAAACAAATATATATGTTTGAAAACGGCTATTTTTCACTTACATTACTTTAATTTCTTATAAGTTTGAATAGATATAATGATGATTGGATGTGCCGTATCAGATTTATTGCCGTGATTATAGAATAAATGCGCATTCACCATCTAAAATAATTCATAAAAGTCATGAAACTCCTTTCAATTAAATCTTACTTTTTTACGCTAATTACCATTTATGACCTCAAAAGGTGGAGAATTTGGGTCTATAATAATTTACCTAAGCCAAACAAAAGTTTTATATTACTTACAAATTCATCTAAATGATAATAACAAAATGTACTCGTGATATAATTAATGAAACCGTATTAAGTAGTTAGCAAACCGGTGTGTAAGCCCACGGGAGTGTTTGACAGATAATTTTGCTATGTCTAAGTAAAATTTTTAGCTAGGCTATTAGGTTTTGAATTTTTTGTTTAAATCCTCCCAGTTTCTAGTGAAGATGATGAGAAATACTTTCTTATTTGGGTTGTAACACCCTGTGTCAGTGTCAGTGGGAACGCGAATAGGGGTGCTTATTCAATGTGCGTGTAACAATTTAATTATTTTATATTACCTCTGCCCCCGTCCTTATTGCGGCCCGCCACGGGACCCCCTGCCTACAATCAGGGTCCACCGGCCGTGGCCGATCACTAATAGAGCGTTCAGTTAAATGAATGTGTGCTACAATTTTTTCTACGCGCACATAACAGTTACGCGTCGTTGTTTTTTATTCCTGTTTGCGCGTACAGCAAATAACTTTCGATGCATCTGGTCAATCAAGTAATACAGATTTTATTTAGGTCATGGATAAAACTATTCTTGTAGTAATAAATACACGTAACTACACTCGGTTCAAAAACTAACGGGTCAATCACATAAACTCAAATATCCTTATGAAACGAAGACTGAGATTGAGAATTTAATTATAAGGATAAATAGTAAAAATAAAAACTTCAAAGTTATGACATGTTCCAGCTTTAAATCTAGGTAGGCAACAACCCTTTTATTAGAATCCAATCTACCTTTTGATTGATGAAAACCGAAAAAGAGCCGTCCGCGATAAACTCTAATACTACTTAAAGTTTTAAGCCTGGTTTACACAGTGCGCCTGCTGCCTGGCCAGTAGACAGCTACTCGGTTTGTCTACTCGTACGCCAGTAGCTCAGCTCGCCATACCGTTTTTTAATTAAAACAAGTTCACTGGACATCGCGACTCGACTCGGACTGGGCAGTAGCAGGTGTCGTGTAAACAGCAAAGGCGAGCTGAGCTACTGGCGTACGAGTAGACAAACCGAGTAGCTGTCTACTGGCCAGGCAGCAGCTCGCACTGTGTAAACCAGGCTTTAGAGTTTATCGCGGACCGACGCGCCAGACGCGGCGGGGATTTTTTAAAATGGGAAAGTGTGTGTCTGTTTGTTTGTCGGTTTTTCATGGCAAAACGCACGATTACCTTACATTTTTGGTTTGGTGCTGGGTTTTATATTGAATTAAGGGTTAGGCGCTATCGCCGGAATATGTGTCGTTGTGTGAAAAATTCATGATAAAGCGGGTGATACCGCGGGGCAAAGCTTGTTAAAAAGTATAGATTATGTTAATATTTTATCGTATTTATTAGAAGTAAGTTGTGAATAATGTTCCTTATACTTGGTCAAAAGACCTGTCTATTCACCGTTGACCGGCGCAAATAACTTGGACAAATACTTGAATATTTTTGCATTGATATTTGGTCCCAGCTTGTGAAAATGTACAAGGTCAAGGTCATCATTACAGAAAGAGTTATCTACTAAATTTACCTTGAATATAAAATTTAAGGATGTACCTAAGCAAACTGAGAGTCGCTCTTGGGTCAGATAACTTTAAAGTTTTCCAGTATTATATGTACCTCTATGTATAGGATCAAAATGTTGCCTTTGTACAAATATGTTTTCCTATCATAATTAGACATACATCAAAATATGATCAAACCGGGGTTAGATTACCTTGAAACTTGGAATTGTTGGAACTGCACAAAGAGCAATAAAAGATTAGGGCCGGAATTCATCATCGTCATTTAAGCCGTAGGACATCCACTGCTGAACATAGGCCTCCCTCAAAGATCTTCAGTTATTTCGGTTGGAAGCGGCTTGCATTCACCGTGAACCCATCTTGCAGGTGGCCGGAATTCACAGTCGCAAATAACCTCTTATTACTTTTAATCAATGATCTATATTGTGTGATCATTTGTGATCATTGATGGAGAAATTAAAGATTATTTGTGACTATGAATTCCGGCCTAAGAGCACCGGTGAATAATTGAGGTACAAAATTAGATTACATCTATTAGTGACATCACAGATCTGAAGTCATGATGACGAGTGTAGAACGGTTAGGTATGACCAGTTGTGCGAGTTGGATGTAAGTAGAAGTACCTAGTATGTCGTTTTAATTCGCAATGGCTTCCACGACGAGGACATTAAATACGCATTAGATAAATAAATGGATTTGCGATAACTGTGTACCACCTACACGTATTTTATAGCATCCACGTCAAAATCTTAAAGTAACGGGTAAGATATTATGTCTATTTCTTCCCTATGGAAAGAAAGAAACAATTTAATATTTTTGTAATATGATTTGCAATACTTTCCTTGGAATGATTGATTGAATTTATTATTATTTTTTATTTAATAATAAAATACTACATTTAAAAGCACAAATAATCATTGTATGTACATTGTGTACGTGGACAACAGCTTATAACGCCGCGTCGCCGGCGCCGTTAAAACGGCGTTATTCATAAAGGTTTCTATAACGACCATACAGATTGACACTCTGCGATCTGTCATCGTCGATGGTCAGTGTGACACTAAAATCAGCATAAGAGACTTCCGTATAATTAGCTACTACATATATACTTTTACTCACTTCTTTATGTTATATGCTAACCAATTTAGTATTATATTCACACACAGAAAATACAGCAAAAGACACAGACAAGACGTTCAATATGAAATGTAACATAATAATTGAATAATATGTTATTTGAAGGTACATTATAAATTTACATACGTTTCTTAGATGCTTTTTTGATTCCTGATAGTTTTAACCACTGTAACGTCCAGCGCCCGCGGCGTAACTAGGGACTAACGTCCCAGCCCGCGTTACGCGAGCGGTGCGTGCCACGCTGCGCGATTTTTCCGTTAAAACTATTTATCACATAAAAAGTACTAAACCTATTTCAAAACCAAAAATGTATTTATGTTCTTTATTATAATTATATAAACTTGAATAATAATATGAATCATCGTACCTACATCTTCATTTACTAAAAAAATATTTTAACATTGACACTAGCAACTTGTCTTATTAGAAAATAAAGAAAATCCGAAATAAAAAAACCAAAAACTCGTGTGGCACTCTAGTACCATGGACGTTAGTCGGCATAAAGTTTTGTGGCACTACAGTACCACTGGACGTTCAAGTGGTTATGTAGATAACTTTTACAATAATGCAAAAAAAAATTTTTTTACATTTTATGTAAGCGTATATTGTTTACTACTTGTAGGGTTGTTACTTTATCGTTCAATACATTAAACATTCATTTTTCTATGAAAATAAAAAAAAAAAAATTTTAGACACCTCTTCCGAGATATATTTTTTTGTCATCCACCTTTTCAGTTTGTTTGGGCAAAATAACGTGTGCTTCGTTGTTAAAATATATTTGCACCATGTTGTTATATTAAATGAATAGTTCAACTACCTCCTACCGACAGATTTCTCCTAATCGACTATATGCAGTAGAAAGAAATGGATAATATCTAGTGAAACTTAAGTGTAATTTTCCTCGCGATGATTTTTTTATTCAGTTACCTACGTATCCGTTTTCCTCAGCACGTTCTAAAAACCTTCAATTTAATTCGGTTAAAAATGGATGGAGTTGCGTGTACGGATAAAATAATAAATCTTGTTTCGAATTTGCATCAGAATTATGGCCTATTTCACCATCTTCAAATAAGCAAGTTAATGTTGAGTTAACAATGTAGAGCTATGTCGCTCAGTCACAAAGCGAGATATCTTTTGACAACCATCGACGCGTATTATAACTAGGTAAACGTTGTCTAAGTTTACTCGGAGATTGTAAAACAAGGCCTAAGTATACTTGTATATTAAAGGCCTGTTTCAAAGTTTTCGAGTTAAATTAGACAATGATTAGAATATAGAGCTATCAAGACAAGACGACAACAACTGGCTGACCGAGATAACTCCATATTTGAACCTTTGACAAAACTCGGAGATTGTGAAACAATCCCTATTACTACCTATTTAATGTATATAGACGTAATGTATAATCTTAAAAAACGAAAAAAGAAGATAGGATTGATCATTTTGACCATCAGGCATATCCTGATGCTCTTAGTAAGAAGAAGAAGGTTCAGGTTGGAGTTTTTCAAACGTCTTTATGATAAGAAGGTGTGATGCTCAAATATTACTAGCCAAGCTTGAATATAACTCCTTCAACTGTTATCCAAGAACCTACTTAAACGAGTTAAATTTAGATAGGAAAGTTTTACACACATTACCGACTTGTATTGCCAGAATGGAAATATATTCGCTCAAAACAAAAAAAGCAAGATAAAACAATCGCCAGCTATATAACTTACCGGTGCCGTCTCCAAAGCTCCCAACTGATGAAACCCTGCAGAGCCGGATTGCTTTCATCCACCAGCGTCCCTCCTCTTGTCCGACAGAAGCCCAAAGCCTCCTTAAACGCGGTAGGCTGCCGGTCATAGAAAATGTAGCATTTCCCATTATAGGTCGCTGTGCTGCCTGGGGGCTGATCCCTGAACTGAGGACATCTCTCGATAGGCAGCGCTTGATCGGTATAAACGAAGGCTTCACAGATGGACAGTTGGCTTGGAGTGCTGGCCTCTAGGTGCACGCTGACGAAAGCGCCGGGCATGGGAGGGTTGCACGGTAAGAAAAGAGGCTGTCCCTCTTCGATGAAGCCGGTGAATCGGTTGCAGATCGGGTTGGTGCCAAGGTCTGGGCGGTTATTGCCGACTCGCACGACGATCACAGCGGGCTTGTTCGTTCCTGGAAATAATAATGATTTAGATACTTGCACATTTGTTGAGATACGTTTTTCATCATGACGATATGTCGACGTGTTAATGCAGCGTTTGCGTGCACATTGTTGACATTCATTGTTTCATAGATATTTATTACTGCGTTTAAGGCGCGGGCCCAACGCGGCCCATGCTAAGAACAGACATGCAACGCATTGTATTAACATCAGCAGCGTGTATTAATTTGTTCGACAACTTGGGTCTACGCTTCCACTTGAGTACATGAGGACTATGGTTAGCGAAGCACAGCGCATGACGCATGTAACACTAAAATCCACGGACACGGACTTCCCTGCGGGGACACGCGCAAAAACTGAACTACGATAAGCGAGCTGTACATAGTTGTGGGTCATATTCGTATGACGTGTGGTGGTCATATTCACCATTGGAAACGAAGACCCAAGGGTCGACAGCTACGTAGCCGCCTATTCGAGCAAGCCCCGCCTGTATGTATCGATAAAGTCAATTCATGAGTTTTCTCTCCGCGCTTTGCAGTGGATACAACGACCTAATATATATTTTTTTCTTATAAAGCGAAGCTTAAGCGCATAGCCCAATCCGTGGTAGGACAGCGCTTTGAATAGGATGATGATTTATCAAAGCGTTTCTCTTACCCAAAACCTCATTATAATCAAGTCTCAATACATTCCAATTTTTTTTTAAACGTAAACGATAAATATCCTGTGTGAAATTTCACAAAAATAAGAGGTAAAAGTTGATTAGTTGATCGTTTGCTTGTTTTTAGTTACTCAATGCATTTTTTTATTTTGTTCTCAATAGTAGAGCAGGTTATTGTAGATTTTGTAAGTAAAGTGTTGAGTGAAATAAAATCTTATCTTGTTTGCTAATGGAAACCTTTTACTGCAACCGCTAAATGACAACAAAGTAATGCTTTCTGTATAGATAATAAAAATAACACTCAATTTGTTTAAATATAAAGAAGAAAGGTTGATATAATTGATATTAACCAAGTTCTGACACTAATATAAAAATTCCTAATCATACCTAATAGAACCCGGCGACAACCAATCTAGGATCAAAGAACACAAATTATCTAAGTATGTTAAAACAAATTGATTATCAAATCTAACATTGTTACTTTAACATGACACAGACTCAGGTTTACTTTTGAATACTTTAATTAGTGTAAAAACTAGGTAAGTGTGGCTTTAATCTCAAATCGGTCAAGTGCGAGTCAGACTCGAGCACGAAGTGTCCTGTTCCATCCATCTTTAAGCTACCGTTAAATACGTTCTTCGTCAGAACACGATTTCATTTACAACTAACGCTTATTTTTTGAATGGTTTTTAATGCAGTTGACCGCAGATGGCCATGACAGCGTTATCGGACTGTGGCGGACGCAGAAGGCGTCTCAACCAAGGCAGCGTCCGTCGTAGCCGAACCCAACGCGTTAGCATCGGTGTTCCGTTAGGGCGGCGCCCCCAAAGTTAGGTTGGGGCAACACGCACAATGGCTCCACCTAAGAACGGACCTCGGCTTGCCTGTATAAGAGGGCTATGGGTTATTACGCCCGGTGTAAATTTACACCTACGGGCAGAAATAGGGATTATTCGGCCCCGCCGGCGCGGGCGGGTCCTTTTTTTTGAGTGTGTGCTATTTTCTACGTCAGAGCTGGGCGAAGCTAACTCAGGGTTAGCGGCTGAGATGGGGTCTAGTGGGTCACCGGGAACGTGTCTCGGTCGACTGAGGAGTAAAACGTAGTGATTATATACTCTCTGGGAGGAGTTACACTGAGAAAAGAGTACTTATTTAAGCAAAGTTTTCGTCAGCGCGATTCAGAGTTCGACAGCTTTTACTAGCGACATCTAGTAACAAGCAACGTAAACTACTAGTCAACAGCATCACGTAGTTTAGGAAACGTGCAACAGCAGCAGTAATTAGTCAGTCAGAATTTCAAATGTTAGGTTAGGTTATGTTTGGTAAAACGTTCAAAATGATAGCACCAGTTGGCAGCACCGTCAAAAAAAAATTTAAGTGCAAAAAGATGCAGTCAGAGCGGGCAACCATCCAAGTACTGGCCTCGCGCAACGTAGCCTAACTTTGAAATAATTAATACCAATTTTTTTGTAGTCATCATGCCTATTTCTAGAACTCCTATTTATCTGCCATTTAAATACTTACGAACTGCTAGCAAGCTTAAATTAATAATATTCAATTTATTTGACCTTTAGATAAATTTTAGTTAATATTTCTCTAGTTAAGGTTAAGTCAAGGTTAAGTCCAACGCGCCATAACGAGAACTTTCCTGTTTCTAGACTCAAGTAGTAATAAATCTCTGTTATTTACCATTTCGTTGCAGCTTTCACTTCATAGTAGTGATTGAAGCTGCCTGAGGTCTGCCAGCGTGAATAATTCCCCATAATCGTAACCACAGGACGGATTAAATTATAATTTACGAAGTTTCTCTTTAAAGATTTCCCATCGGGTATTATGGAATTACATAACATGATTCACGGTTAAGTGAATCCAGTATTCTGTCAGGTTTTCCCGTTCAATGAATGTTGCCTATAGAGCCTAGAGAGATGTTTTCAGCAGATAAAGTCTGTTCAAAACATTGAAATATGTGATAGTTATTTTATTATAGTGTGTTTTGAAAATGTGTTTTTATTAAAGGGATTTGACATTTACATGCCCGTCATGCGTTTCATTACTGAGCAGATTAAGTACTAATTAGACCTGAATTCTCAAAATCCATATATATTTAGAGATTTGGTTCATAAAACTTATTTACCCGACTTGAAAAAGAAGAAGGTTCTCAATTCGACGCGTATGTTCTTTGCTTTGCTTTTTTATGTTTGTTATCATAGAACTTTGATCATCGTGGACCGATTTCGATGATTTTTTTATATTAAATCAGTTGCTTCCATGTTGGTCCTATTTAAATTTAATAGCATTCGGTAAAGTTTATTATACAAGTCTTACAAGCGCAATATCTGGCAAATGGTGGGTTTTAGAGAAAAAATTACATGGACTATTTTTCTAAAGAATTTTGAGATCTACAACTTTTCCCTGAGGTACTTATTCGATATAAACAAACTTAAACTTAAAGCAAACTTAGGTTTGCCATTATTCATGGTATGTCGTTTTTATTATTGAATTAGGTTTTTACGGATATTTGGCTCTGTCGGAATTTTCTTTATTTGATCACTATTTATGTCTAAATTGACGGACTATTATTATTGAAATATGTCCATAATTCATACCGAATTAGGTCGATCCCGGGGTCTTGGGTTCGAATCTCACGTGGCTTTTTAAAGATGTTTATTTTTACTTTTTGTGTGTTGATTTCTATTTGTTAAGTGTTTTTGAGCATTTTAGTTTAACCGTCATCAAAATAGGGGAAAGTTCTCACAGTGCTCGTGTATTTTTAGTTCTTGAGGTATTTGTGATTGTTTTGTTTAGTATCGCGAATCTTTTTGGGAATTTATTTTTATATAAATTTTTGTTAAACGGATTCTAAAACAGAAGTTGAATTCTCTATTATATCGAAAATGGGATATGGTCGCGGAACCCACGGCGGGAGATGGAGGCAAACATCTTGTGCCGGTGCCCTCGGCCCGAGTTATACTCCATTCATTATAATATTACTAGCTGACCCCAGCAAACGTTGTTTGACAAAAAAAAATTTTTCTTTTTTCAAAATGAAATATATATGTTGGCCGATTCTCAGACCTACTGAATATGCTCACAACATTTCATGAGAATCGGTCAAGCCGTTTCGGAGCAGTTTGATTGAGCACCCCGTGACACGAGAATTTTATATATAAGATAAATGGGAAAGTGTATGTGTGTCCATCTTTCACTACAAAACGGCTGAACCGATTATACTGAAATTTATTAAGGTTATGGTTATACATTGGAGTAGGACCTACGATACTGTAACCGCGAGAAAATATATCTCTAGGCGAGAAAATTAATTATAACGCGGACAACACTGCGGGGCACTGCTAGTAATTCATACATACATAATGTATGTTTTTTTTTTTTCATTAGCCTATATTTTCTTACTGCAGGGCAAAGGCTAAATGTATGTTTAAACCAAAATAAAAGTATTTTGTTAATTGTTGGAAATCTACTTGTGTTTGTTAGTATTTATACGTCAATTGACATTCGTTACATCACTGGCCGCGAAATCAAGTTTTCTTTATCCGTAATATTTAATATTACGGAATAATAGGTATGCCAAACTGTTGGTAGGTACCGGAATAAGTTTTAAGTATTTGCGAATGGTTCATTTTACAACCAATTACTATAGGCCTATTTATATACTTTAACTTTTAGCACAGAATACATAATAGTACAAGTACTTTTAGTGCCTTTTCTCTTGAGCCTTAGATGGCTTGAAAGACTTTTTGAGTTAATTTTATAACTAGATGAAAACCCTGGTACGCTCGGGAAGTATTTAAAAACAAAAGGCTTCGCTCGAGCGAAATAATATAAGTAATATATCCGGACAAACCACACAACAACATCTAGCCCCGTGGTAAAAACGACTCATAATAAATGTATGTATTTTTGAAGGTATCAGTTCTTAAGGAACATTAGAGGCAAAATATATTAATATGGCATCGTATAGAATTTTGAGATTGATAATGGACAAATTAATATTCACATGAATATACAAATACATAATTAGTTTTAGTACCGTAGAACGCTGCAAGCTGCAACATTGCCTGGATTTTGAGGATATTTCGTTGTATACCTGAACCTATCTTCATATTTGATACAATTAATTTTATATAAATGAAAGCTAGCCATTATGTCTTGCTAATTAAGTCTAAATAAGGTACTGAGTTTTATTGATACCTTGAGAATAACAAGCCAATGCCAAACCTCACAAGACAAAACACTTCTTTCATATTTTGTACGTAAAGGAAATATAAAATCCATCTATTGTGGGTAAACATTAAATATATAGTTAAACATTTAATCAGTTCCTATGTCCCCATAAACAAGTTTCATCAGAGGGACCGATGAGGTATATTTTAATCTTAAAAGAATTGTTTGGATGTGTTTAAATAATTAAACTATATACATAAAATGAGGAAAGACATAATAGAAAATGATTATGTTACCTAGGTACTTACCAAAATATAAAGATATATAAGTTAAAAAAAAAGTTGCTCTATGTGTTCCTCATGAAACCTTCGTATAAAAACAAAATGAGGGAAGTCAAATTGCCTACATCAGTGGGGTTCTGATATGCACCACCCTAAGAAAGGGCAGTGAACATACCTTATTTTTTTGGATTTTTTATTTTTTTTCCACAGTCCGGAACGTTTGTACGTAGGAACTCCGGCGAACCTTTACTGTGTAGACACGGACTCCCCAACAGTACAAATTCGGTTCCTCGAATACGTAATACTCGTTCGCAAAACATCACTTTCGCGATTTAGGATTTGAATTATGACGAATCTACAACACCCTTGTTCTCCTCAATTAAGCTCCAGGTAGACCTACAATTGAAACCTAAACAAAATAATCCTCCATAGAACAATCGCTGCAAATCTTGACTCTCATCTATGTTTCATGCTTTTTATTTTAGGAAAAAACGTTTACCGCCAAAATTATCTTTGGCTATAGGTGCAACGTGCATGTTGATGCCCCCACCCCCAAAATAATGCAAAAAAGATGCCAATTTGACTTTTGCAACAAGTTCCATCGATGACTTTGACGTTACAATTCAGATTACAATTTATCGTTCACGATAAACTGAATATTACTAAAGTTTACTATATATTTGCAATAGTTTAGTGTTATACATGACATATCAGATGATTTATGGCGCGTCAATTCAAAACTTTTCCGGACCCGTAACTCAGCGCGTGAAGGGCGGAGCGGCTGACATGCGCAGTTGGAACCATCCATCAAAACAGCTATGAACTTTATGTGCCAGCGAATAGGGGTGGAGATCATAAAACTTTATGCCCAGGTGTACATAACGTTTTAATACCTATGCATAATGTGGGGTACCTACAATATGCATAGGTATTAAAACCGGAAGTAGTTCACGAAGGCCAATCAGCGAATCGTTTGTGATCAATTCTAAAATGCCTTAAGTTCATCTGATATCTTTAATTTTTGATTAGATGCAATAGCAGGAATTATGTTAGTGGAATTGAGTTAAGAAAACACAGTTGGAATAAAAAAAGAATAAGGAAAGCGTGTAGATGCCTTTTTAACACACTAAAGTCGGGTCTTAGTCGGGATTCGAACCCACAACCTCTAGCGTCGGTAGACATGCGCCCGTTGATCCATCCAGGAAATCATACAGAAACTAGAGATTAAACTTTCGCACGCTACGCGCCGCCACTGAGAAAATCAGTCCGGAAAGAAAATAAACACCTAGACGCGGAATACTTTTGATTGATGCCTTTGATCAAAATGGTTAAAACTACAAAAGTTTTTGAACGAATCTAGAATATTTTGTAAATATTCTACTATACAGCCGAAGCACAGTCGGTTAACTAACCATCGACGTTAAAATTAACATAAACACAGCTGCAAAAAGGCTAAGGAGCATAATAACTACACTCGGTTCCAAAAGCAACGGATCAGTCACCTAAACCCGAATATATGTTCAATTTTAAAGATAAGAGGAAAAAAAACACGTAAGTGCAAAAAAAAAAAAAAAATCAAGTAAGTAAGTCATATTTTTTTTTATGATAGATAAGCCTTCATTATATCACAATCTCACCTGATTTAAAGTGACGATGTGGTCTAAGATGGAGCATGAAGACACGAAAAAATCTCTTATATATCATATATAAGATGTATATAACGATATTTTTCTGAATTTTAACACAAAATATTAAAAAAACAGCAATAACACAATTTCTGTTATTCCTGTTTTTCATCACTTTCCTCATTTTAATACTTTGTATTGCAACTAAATTTTGTATTCTGTTTTTTATTTAATTGATCTAACTTTTACATTACTGGAGTTATTTAGTTTTTTGACTAGCATACAATGGTACAATGCAAAGAAGTTTTGTACCTTCGATGTATGAGGCGACGTTCGTGCCGCCAACACGGTCTGTATAAAGAGTAAATGGACCCAGGCAGATAATATATTTTATCAAAAAATTCAACTACGGGTTCTCTAGCATCTAGTACCTATTCCAGCCCTAAATTCGCACATATTTACACATTTCTAGCTATTTTACCAATAGTCCATTGCTTTGCTTTAAAACATTTTGCGTTCATGTGATCTTAGCAAACAGCAGTTGAAGCGATGTAAGGTTATAATTAACATATTTTTTTAGTAATAAAAATTTTCTTTTACCTTGTTCTTTATATAAAAGCTTGCGATGAGTAGGTATATAGAAATAATGAAGAATATTTGAGAGTTCGGATATCTCAAGCAGAGAGCGGCCTGAACAACACAAAACAAAACAAAGTTGAAAATGTTTGGTCCGCGAAATGCTTGAACCTCATGATTTAAACAATTATAGAACTACATTTTTTTTAATATGTATATGTATGATCATACAAAAATATGTATATATATACATTATATATGTATGCTGAATTCTAGGAAACTTGCACATATACATATGTATGTGTGTGTATATGTATGTAATTATATTATATGTTATAAATGATGTTTGTTACGTATAATATTTAGTACATCACTAATTTCTAAAAGCAATATGTACTCAGGTTAGCTGGTAGATAATGCTAATTAGCATTAAGCTGACCTTTTTTATAACAACTGTACAAATAAAGTGTTAAATAAATAAAAATTCTAAATTTAAGAAAAACCCCTCCAATGCTTTACTTTTCTTAAAAGTAAAACACCATAATATTTTGTAATGTGCATGCGATGCGCTTTCATAATGATATCCCTCCCCTCCACTCAAGTATATTTGCAGATTTTCTGTTTCCTTCCGCACTCTCACAACCATAACTTTTTAACGGCACAGTCGATTTTCATGAATCATGTCTAAGAACATTCGCGACAAACTCACCTTTCTTACAAAAAAAAAAAAAACTAAATTGTAATCGCTCCATCCGTTCGGGAGCTATGATGTCCCAGACAGACACACAGACAGACACGTCAAACTTATAACACCACTCTTTTTAGGTCGGGGGTTAATAAATAGAATAGTTTTTATGAAGTCCGGTTACTCACCACAGCAAGGTTTGCCGAAATCCAGTCGAACCAGTTGCACCATATACGGCTCGAGCAGGTTGACGTACCACCACGGCACGCGCTCGGACTTCGTCAGGGTGCAGGTTTCAGCGCTGAACACGGGCGCTGTGCTGCCGTCCAGGGCGCGCTGCGGCACTCCGCCCTCCTCGGTGGATATCTGCATCGGGGCTTTCCCGGCGGCCACGTTCACAACTGTGGAAATATCATTAGTTTACTATATGGGTAAGAAACTTGGGAATAGAATATAATATTTACTACCCACACCAACGATCATAAATACAAAATTTTTAATAGTAAGGGGTAAGATCATTTCATACAACTTCCTATTGACCCAAGCCAAAGCAGGGGATACCTCGGAACCGTGGTATTCGCTACTGAACATCGAACGAAGCTCTGGAACACCCACCAACAATTATTGGACCTAAATGAAGAATCCCCCTAATATTTTGAAAGTGGCTTTGTCTAGTAGTGAACGTTCCCAGACCAAAATGATGATGACTTTCTGGTTATGTTATTACAGGAAGCCTTATATTCTACGTCTACTAACTTAACTTTTAACTCCTTGAGAAGCATTCTCAAATAGAGGCGTTCTTTATGTTACTTCAGTCCTTTGAGATACTCCGTCGTCATAATCAATATAATAACCAAGATTAATATCAATAATACCGTATTATCTCGAGATGTTAGTGAAACAACTGTCATTATGCCGTCAAGGAGCTCGAGCATGTCCGGCCAATCACATAAAAATGTTCAAAGCTTTTTAGATTATATATTATGTGATTATAGGAGGTGTAATAGTAACTGTCAATAATTGCATGCAAATTTGTGTGTCACGCGGCGCGAGCGCGTAACGGCACTGATTAAATGAACCGGTGTTTGGAGGTAGCCCGCGAGGGGTACAATCGTGAGAAGAATCTGGAACATGTTTTTATTCAAATTATTTAAAGCCCAGCGACCCGCTCCGACTTCGCACGCGTGCAATTTTATATATTATAACCTTACTTCTTCTTGAACCACGTATTTCTAGAGACATTTACAGACAAAAGCTTCGACTGGCGTGCAATTATATAATGTAACCTTCCTTCTTCGTGAATCAGTCTATCTCTTGTTTCATTAAAACCCGTTGAGTTGTTTTAAACAGCGACCCGCTCCGACACGCCTGAAGTTATGTAATATAATCTTCCTTATTCGTGAATTACCTAATTACTCTATCTCTTGTTTCATTGAAACCCAATAAGAAGTTTTAACCAGCGACCCGCTCGGACACGCCTGCAGTTATATAATATAACCTTCCTTCTTCGTGAATCACTCTATCTCTTGATTCATGAAAACCCGTTGAGTGTATTTAACCAGCGACCCGCTCGGACACGCCTGCAGTTATATAATAATTATAACCTTCCTTCTTCGTGAATCAATCTATCTCTTGATTCATGAAAACCCGTTGAGTGTATTTAACCAGCGACCCGCTCGGACACGCCTGCAGTTATATAATATAACCTTCCTTCTTCGTGAATCACTCTATCTCTTGTTTCATTAAAACCTGTTGAGTTGTTTTAAAGATAGATAAGCGAATAGAATACGCCACAACATTCACTATGAAGGATAGAGTATTCTAACAACCATTTTGAAGCTGAAGAGTGTTTTCCTGAACGCGCTTATGAGTAGGACTAACTTTAAAGTTAAGTTCTAAACTTATGTCTATCCATTTAAAGACTGATTTCCCGCGAAATTAACTTCTATTTTTAATAGTATTTTGTAGAAAAAACTTTATGTAGTTTAACTGTCATTATTATGTTAATGTTACATATTAAGGTAGGTATCTATATTAAATATGAAACTTAATTTAATTATCTTTAAGATAGCCCAAGCGAGCAAGCCCCACCATATCAAAGCGAGACCCTCTAGCACAGGTAGAGAAAAAAAGAGAAAGCATTAGAATAGAATAAAATATAATATATTTATTGCATGAAATACATGTGGTTACATTGTTGTTACATGTTCAGAGTTTCAATGTATTCTGCCCTCATGAGCGTGCAATATTATTAGTTACATTTGTCAAAATTTACTAAAAGAGGATCCCATACCACTGTAATATATTAATTAATTTAAGTTAAAGCTTTAAACTATTATGATATCCATAAATTCATTCACAGTTGTCTGTCCCTTTTATCGGCTTAAGTTTTACCGCGGGAAAATCTATAAAACAAGGACAAACCCGTGCCGTCGATAGCTTGTTTTAAGAATATTATTGGCGGAATTATAGCACAACTAGTAGTGACCCGCGTTATGATACATTTTCTAGCAGAATTATGTTTTCCAGCGAGTAAAAGGCCTATGTCTTGTTTCAGGCGAGAATTTAATTAAAATCGGTTTTAAGAGGAACAGACAGACAGACACTGGTGAGGTGGGTTCAAAAATGTATGTGCGCTTTAAACACGTGCTTTAACGGTGAAGGCAAACATCGTGAGGAAACCGGCATGTTCTGAGAACTTTAGAGAGTTTGTAGGACATGTGACATTCACCAACCCGCACTTGGCCAGCGTGGTAAATTAAGGCCTAATCTCTCTCGTCAAGAGAGAATCCCTGTGTCTCAGCAGTGGGAACGTTAATAGGGTGATGATGATTGATGTTTATTGAATGACGTTATATCGTCATTTACACCTATCGACATCACCAGCTTCTACACTATCCTGTTAAAGTATACAAATATGTTTGTTAAGTGTAATACTGTCTGAATAGGAAATCAAGGAAACAATATTTGAATAGCCTTTAAAGTATCTATCTATGGTAAGGCACGCCCCATCCCTACCTGTCATTCACTCTTTTACGTTTGTCTTTGTTCCTAGCTGTCTACGTTCTACACAATGTAGTTTTGGTGATACGCGCGCTCTGTTACCATATAATACTCTAAGGAATAGCCATTAAAATCCTAGACACAATAGTCACAGTCAGCCTTTTGATGTTAGTTTAAATATACCTTATTGAATGTCCAAAATAATACTAAGGTATTGTTATCGCCAAGGGTCTAAGCTGCGTCAGTAGTAATTTTATTAAGTGTACTTTTAATAAGAAGATACTAGCTTGGTTTAAATTAATGGCCTCGATTTAATTTTGAAGTAATTGCAGCAGCATGTTCAACTTATTTTTGGAGTAGGTTAAAGTGAGATTAAATGTTGACACCCCTGATCGAATGATAATGTCTTAACAAATCTTTTAATATCAAAAGCGTTCCAATAATGAGGTTAAAAAAAGTAGTTCATTAGTAAAAGGGTCATTTTTCATAAGTCAGAATTTTACAGCTTTCTATACTAATATTTGAGAGTGGTAAAGTTGATAAGATTGTAGATTATGTTTGTGACGTTTTAGATGGTAATCTCTGGAGTTAATGACCTGATTAAAATGAATCTGGTACAAAGATTTTGCGAAGAAGAGAAGCCGCGGAGTACTACTAGTACTTTACAATATTTTACACTTCCAACGAGTGAAAATCTAATCAGAGAAACATTGAAAATCAAAGTAAAGGTCATAACTGACATGATTTTAAACAATAGATTAGAATATTAGAATCGGGTTTTTTCTTTAATTTTAAAGTTAGATTTATTAACAAAGTGATAAACCTCACTTATTAGGTTAAACTGTTTTTTTATCCGGATCCGTCTGAAACTTTTTAGATAAAATTTAAAAGTAGTTTACTTTAATAAGTGAGATTTATAACTTATTAAAAATCATAATAATACGTATTCTATGTTCAAAACTGTAGCACTTATATTGAGACTACATTATTTTTGCGTATATTGTAACAATGTTCAACGGTTCTAAGCTCATACCATAAACTAACATCACTTCCCATTAAAAGAAAATGTTGCCCGCGATGAACTCTCACGATTGCCCGATAAGGTAGTTTAGTGGCAGTGAAACACACGCGTATTTAAATTACGCCGACAAACTGTGGCAGTGGGCCAACGTTGACAACGAAAGTTACGGAAATATGTTTATTAACTGGAATTTGCCGAATAACTTCATTGACATTAACAGCGGGTTTTTTAACCCCCCACCAAAAAAGAGGGGTGTTATAAGTTTAACGTGTCTGTCTGTCTGTCTGTTACATCATAGCTCCCGAACGGATGGAGCGATTTCAATTTAGTTTTTTTGTATGAAAGATGAGTTTGGCCCGGGTGTTCTTAGACATGTTTCATAAACATAGGTTGAGCCGTTTAAAAGTTATGGGGGTGAGAGTGGGGAAGGAAAACAGAAAATCTGCAAATATACTAGTGTGGGGTATCAAATGAAAGCGCATCGTGTTCACATTACATAATATTATGTTGTTTTTTAAGGAACTTAAGGCATTGGATCGGGGGTTCTTCTAAAATTTTAAATTTAGATTTTATATTATTAGGTATATCCAGTTTTTTTTGTTAATGACGGTTTTTCACGTTATGTTATAAACTTTGTAGTGAATGTAAGCAGTGTTAGATTTGGTACGTGCAATTATTGTGTACGAAACTGTATAAAAAACTAGCTGTCCGCCCACGGCTTTGCCTGCGTAATAATACATTTTCCCGCGGTAAAAAGTAGATTTTATTCTTTACAGGGAAACACCTATGTGCATGCCAAATTTGACTTAAATCGAACTTCGCTTTGCTCGCATTCATTGTATTTTCCCTCGAAAAGCGGTAATTTACCGCGGTAAAGAGTAGCCTACACAGTCAGTTTGCGTTTAAACATTATGTCTGTTTGATTAGACTAATTTTGATGGGATTTCAATAGGCCTATAGCGGATGATAAATGATGATGCTATAAAGTTTAACGCCCATGCGAAATAGTTATCTAAACCTATTGTAAGATAGCATGCCGCTAGCATTCGTATGTCCTTATCGATCACATTGTTATTTGTGTTTGTTAGAAAGAGACAAAATTTATGCTAAAATAAAGCCGTGAGCCGTCACTAGTTTACATAAAAATATTGTTTTAAAAGTTTCCTTACCGCATGATCTAGTGTTATGTCAAAGACAACTACTGGGTCAATATTCACTGTACGGGCAGCCATCCACGACCGCACGTTCCTCTCTTTTTACAAGACGCCGTGAAAGGGAGAGTTCATTGTCGAAATTGAGCAAAAGTGAATTTTTGTAGTTTGCGAGTTTAGTAGGTGTACCTACTGCTCTGCGAAAACAAACAAAGTGTAGCTTGTATTCTAGTATTACTTAATATGATTTACTTCATTTTCATTTTTAATTCCGGCCGAAAAAGAGGGGTGTTATAAGTTTAACGTGTCTGTCTATCTGACTATGGCATCATAGCTCTCGAACAAATAAAGCGATTTCAATTTAGTTTTTTTTTTACATAAAAGGGGAATTTGTTTATACTATGTAAGCTTAACATGTGGATAGACGTGCTAGTAGTTAAGGATTTAAAGCGGGAAATATCTTTCAGTTAATTTAATGCGGGTTATTCTTACTGTAGTAATGATGTATGTGAAATAAAATTAGTTAGCATGTTATTTCTTCAAGTTTTAACAACATAGCCTATATTTTTTAAATGGTACAAACATAGATATAAATAAATAAATATTTCCAGACTAATCACAACATCATCACCTAACCCCAAACTAAGCAGAGCTTGCGGTTTTACTTGCACTATCGGTCGGTGTGACTGATATACCTACTACATAGATACATTTTTTATATAATAGGGAGTTTAATTATAAACAGTAGTTTTGCTAGCCTTCAGTTCATTCTAAGATAGGAGCTCACCACGGGAATAGTTGTTGTTGTGTGGATTGTATAGAAATATTAATTTATTTATTAGTTAAGTTCACTCACAAGATTTTCGGTTTTCCTTCCCCACTCCCATAACTTATAACGGCCCAACCGATTTTCATGAAACATATGTAAGAACACACGCGCCAGACTCACCCTTCATACAAAAAAATCACTCCATCCGTTCGGGAGTTATGATGTTTCAGACAGACAGACAGGCAAATTTTGGTCAAGGGTTAAAAAGGTGGAAAATATTGGGTTTCAGAAAATTAATAAGTGATATCACCGTACTTTACTTTACTCTTGTGTGGTTCCACTGGTTATTCAATACTAGTTATTGTTTCGGTTTAATTTTAAAACAAAAGTACTTGGCTGATTTTGCTCCTCGTGGCCAAACTTCGATTTCGCCTAATTAAAAGCGCTTTAGTTCGGCGTTATTCTAAGAGTCACCACCCTCCGGGCTGGGCCAGTGCGTAAAACGATTTTTTCGTATTTCTTAATGTGGTGCGGAGAAGCCATCTTAGACATCAGGTGAGATAGTGGTCAAATGAAGACTTATCTAACATAAAAAAAAGGTTCTATAGCGACTAAACCGATTGATACGCACCGATCCAGCGCCTATGGTCAGCGGCACACGTAAATCAGCCTGACATAAACCATGCAAAGAAATGACCCTCCAACCATGACCCTCGGTGGTAATATAACCTTGTATGATTGTATTTAATTGGTCCATTGATTTTACATCTAGAAATAAATCGCCCCTCTCTCAGTGGGACCACAGCCTATTCTAGTGGCACCTACCATGCTCGGCAGTTACGAGAACAGGGTTGCCAATGAGCGAATGAAGTTGCCAACTGAAAACTGGAATTACAAGTTTAATAAAAATGTTCTTTTAAACGGGTTCTGATTGTTATTAAGCCAACAGTGTAGGTAGGGTTAAAGAAGTTGTATGACAAAGATTTGGTGTTGTAATGTAAATTAGAGAGTAAAAATATTGCGTTAATAATCAAAACATATTGGATTCATGGCGAACCAGCTGTTTCTTTTAGTATTATGATGATAAAGACTTTAAGGCGCCAAAACTGGTCTTGAACCTTCAAGTCCAGTTTAGGGCATTTTACATCTGAATAGAGAGAGAGAGAGACAGAGAGATTCTTTTAGCCATTGAACACCAAATACCTAATCCGCGAATCCCCCTGCCTAACTCAGCAGCCCCACCCAAGGTAAAAATATTTATACTGTATTAAAACTGTTTCCATCATCGCGTGCAAAGAATTATATAACGCCGCGACAGTAAAAAAATCATGCAAAATGCTAACAAATTAAAATAACTATTACGTTACCAGTTTTTAGAAACTTTACGTAGCGTGACGATTAAATCTGCAATTATTCGGCTGACCACAGGCATGAGTATCATAATAACGACGAAATATTATTTTGAGTGAAAGTGCAAGCCCTGCAAATAACGGAGCGGTCTTAAGTGTGCCAACACTTGTCGCTAACGGTGTCGCCGGCGCCGCGCCCGCTCGCACTACGCCCAGGCCTGCACTGCTCTACATGATTTAGCGTAACCACATCATAAGAATTGAAGATCACTTCCAATGAAGGTATTATTTTTAATGTATTAGCATATTTTGATTTTTTATAACTTTAATATTATTAAAGTCAGCCGCGTCTATCTGTCTGATAAATATTCCTATACGATTACCGAAACATTTTTTACTGGTGCCAATAGACTATGGAATATTAAATGAAATGCGACCAATGCGGAAAACTAACGATAATTACTTTAAATGCAGTAATTAAATTATAGTTACGTACAGTAAGTACATTGAGGGTTTATTAAAAAAATTACAATTTTAAGTAATTAATATCCCGCGATGTTGTAGCCACATGCACTACACGCAGTGCTGGAATAACTTTATGATTTCACTAGGGGTCGATTTTTCAATAGGCATGATGACTTCTTAAAACAATGGTATTCTTATCTGTTAGACCGTCCTAAAATACTGAATACCTTTTTTTTGTTTTATTAATTTGATCAGAAAGTCCAAAATATAGAGCATCAAAGTTCCGGAGTGTAGCTTGTGACAGCGAAATGTAGGTACATTGTAACTTCGAACAAATCGTACGAAAGCGTTACGTCGAAAAAACTTCAATGCATACAGTGTATGTCTCTTATCATGTTACACGTCTTGATGACGGGTATATTCTACCCGTATATATATTTTGTATTATCCTAATAACGGACTTATTTTCTTTTTAGCCTGTTATTCTATTGTCAATAGTCTCTATCATTTTCAATCATTGTCCCTTTTCCCTCGCAGGGCAACCCACACAATATTCTCTTTCATGCGATATCTCCAACAATAATTTGCGATTGCTTTTATCCTCATCATCATAATGATCTTCGGCCCTTACGTAGGGTCGGCACAACATGTATTTTGCTTTCATTTCACTCTATCACTCGTCATCTCAACACGCACCCTTTTCTTACATGTCATCTTTCAAACAGTCCAGTTTTAAGACTAAGAACCTGATACATTTTAACGCTACTCACTACACAATACACATGCCAAAACTGGTTTAACAAAATAGTGAATGATACGACGATTTTGCAATGCTTTCTCTGTCCTCTCATAAAAAGATAAGGAGAAACTACACAGTTATATCCACGTTGTATGACTTAAGTATTACTTTTAGTAGTAAAGCCGTGTTGCCTAAGTGGGAGCACACTGGACTTTCAATCGTGGTCGTGGGTTCAAACCGCGCCACGCAACTCTGGATTTTTCTTATTTAAAATCTATGTGCGCTTTAACGGCCAAGGCAAACATCGTGAGGAAACCAGCTTGTTCTGAGAACTTTGAAGAGTTTGAAAGACATTGACATTCACCAAGTACGTGTACCTACTTGGCAATTTCAGCCTTATCACAAAAACATAAACACAGCTTAGACATGCTTAGACATTGTGTTCAGCGGTTGTTTAGCAAAAGTGTTCGTTGTTTTTTTTAACAAGTGTCTAGGTCGTGTTTATGTTATTTGTGGTAAGACCATTTATGGTTAATTACGTCATGTAGGTACTGTAAAACCAAAGTAGTACCCAAAGGCGTAAAAGTGGTGGTTTTGGCAGCTGACCAACTTCTTACTAAATATGATACAGCCTTCCTTACATTGTCCAATGGAAAATGTTGGGCACTGCGCCAGTAGTTGGGCGGTTAAGTCCTACTGTAGGATAGTTTTGGAACAAATCGACTGTTTCAAAACCCTCCTACCACACTCTGCCAAGTTTGTTTCATAACTCATAAGCATATATGAAGTTACAAAGACAATTCCCAATGCTGTTCAATTCCAAACGCTAGGATGAAGCGCCAATTTATTGCTAAACTAGCTTAAAACGCCCCGGCGCGGCGTTGCCTGTGTTGGCAACGAATTTGACCAAGGTAAAAAGTACCATATAGCCTTCCTCGAACGGGCTATATTACTCTGTAATGTTTTAAATCGGAACGGTAGGTCCTGGGATAAGCGAGTTCAAACAAACAATCACTTCAGCTTTATGATATTAGTACCTATTTTTTTGTAGAATAGAATAGAACATACTTTATTACACACCAAACAAAGAGACAAATACAATAAGAAATTAAAACTGAACCTAGAATGCGTAATGGGCGTCTTATTTCTAAAAGCTATTTCTTCCAGACAACTGTGGATGGTGAGAAAAATTAAAAGTGCTATGGATTTTTTTTTATGAAAATGATTAAGACACATCCATAAGCTTCGCATACAGGATTTTTGTTTTCATTAAATCTACTAGGACGGTTGGAAGTATTATATATATAGCCCCATATAACGAAAGAAGGTAGGTACCTACTTTTACCGTCGTAAAATAAATTATTCACGCTGCAAAATCCATAAAACAACGGCAACGCCCTCTCGTGAATAGCTCTTAGGGAAAGCTAGTAAAGGTAATGACACCAAAATATATAAATATAATAATCATTAATTATTCGGCGAATGGTACATGCCATTTAACCACGACGTATGAAACAAAAAAAAGGACAACAAGTATATATATAATACTACAGTGATGCGTAGTAAACATGTAGCTAATTTACATACAATTCACGACACAGTTTCTGGATGACTCAGTTATCGTGACCTGACGCAGGTCTTTCAACTTTGTCGTCTTCCGATATTTCACACTTTGTGCACATGCATAACTAGTTATATACATATATGTACATGATACATGCTGTATGAATGATACATCCTAAACGCCCGTGACTTTGCCGGTAATAGATTATCTCGCGGTAAATTGACGCTTTTTTACTGGGCTCTGTCTTTCGCGCTTATGATATTGAAAGGAAGATGGATAGGATTAACAAGACTAGCTAAAACCTAGGGGTTCCTATTGGGGAGATTCCTTAAATTAGGACTTTCTGACAATCAAAAAGCGTTTTCTACAAAAACTGTTATTAGTCCAGTAAACGCAGAGCTAACCTTGTCAATTGCTTATGCTATGCAATTTTGTGTAGTAAATAAGTTACGGATTTCAAAAATATGCCTAAACTGTGCCCAAATTATATTGGTCGACCTTGACGGACAGACACGGAAACAAAAATTTTTATTTATAAAAATATACTCTTTAGTTTAGAAAATATTAGAATAGATACTATAGGCATTATAATAACTGGTTCCCGATTTAATATCGAGAATTTATTAGCTAGTGGTAATCGTTGCTCGCGCGCGTTACCGTTACGATGGGAGCAAGTTTTGGACAACGTTCAGTGAATTGGAAATATGTTTCTGGCCGGTTTTGGAATGTGGAAATTATCTAATATGGAGAACATAGCTTATTTAAAACTGTATCACTTTTGCATGAATAGAATATAATAAAATAATAATTAATCCGTCATATAAGTTATATAAAAACATTGTACAAGTATTTTTTTCTTAGAAATGAAAAATCAAAACGCTACGGTACATTGCAGTTTAGCGTGACGTAATACTTTCAAGCAATTTCTGCTAAATTTATACGTCACACTCCGGAACTTTGATGATCTATATCTTATCACGCAAAAAGTATATCTCTAGTATTTTTTGAGTACTTGTCTAACAACTATAAAGTAGTTACTTGTGAGCTGCCACTTGTTGCTAAAGAACTAAGATAGCGTATTCTACTCCCCGTGAACGCCGTAAGACGCGGCAAGGTAAAACCTTCATCTTTTTCCTCTAGGATGTCTGAAAGAAATTACTTTTGAACAACACAAACCAAATTCTGCGCACACAGACATCCATCTTAATTATGTCAAAAATCAATGAGGAGGCCTCTGTCCAGCAGCAGACGACAAAATTACGATAGCCTTGTATTGTGTCTCTTCTTAATTAAATACTCTATTCTCCTCTATACTGTGCAGTTGCAATGAACAATTTACGTATCGTATTGTATCTATTGATTAACCCTTGACATTAAATTTCCCAATGAAATCTCTTTATCGCAGCAATCTCAGTAAAACAAAGGGAGACTTTCATTCGAGAGCGTTGAAAGCAGTCACAATGCCTTCCGCTTTTTCAAAGACTACTCATGAGAAATTATTTCTCTGCGAAAGTAAAAGTGGGTCACCGGCGCGGTACAATGTCAACTAAGGTTATATTTAGGGTATTGTTGTTCTGTTGTGTAATCTTTTGCGAATTTGATGACTGTATGCTACTGATGGTGCTGATACATCTTGCAAGTTGCTCGTACTGACTATTATACTACTATTAATTAATTTATTTATTATGAACTTCTCACAGTCGGTATATAGTATTTAAACATAAATCTTACAAATTAAAACAGTCATGAGGTTGCACTAATGACGGGATTAGCCTCCCGTCATCTCACACACAATCGCACTAATAGTACTAATGTAAGTACGATGTTATTCAATTCAAACAATCAAATACAGTCCCAATCTTCAGAATATCCCTGTCTCTGAAGAAATTACGTTGAGCCAGTGATTGCACTAAACAAAAACTCGCCAATCACACATTCTAGGAGTTCTTTTTGTATTTTGTTTGGATTGGCGATACTCAAATGAAGAGTATTAAATTACTGATTAGTTGAAGTTAGATTTATGCTCTAAGCAATATGTTTGTAAGCATTATCGATTTCTATCTTCCTATGGTCAGGAATAACTTCGGGTTTCAGAAACCATTCTTTATATTTCCACTTGATCACAATATTAATACATGATTGCACCTAAGAACGCACTTATTTCAGGAACTTTTGGTTCGAATTGAATAGTTATTTCATTGTTAGATACTCGTATGTATTATCAAGGCTACTTTACAGTGCGGAAAAACCGACGTTCCCGTGGAAATTTAATAAAAACGCGTAACGCCGTTACTGTGATAAGCTACAAAAATTACAATTAAAGCAATACAAAAAAAAAAATATTTTTACTCTAAAATTTTGATAAAGAGACACTGGCAAAGTGCTGCCAATTGTGAGCGAACCGAGTGTAATTAAAAGAAACTAAATGATACACGACAAAGGTACCTTAACCTATTTTGTTTGATAATTTGGTTATACCTGCTTACGGATTGAATACAATACAAATTACGCTATCTAGTCCTTAAGTTCTTGACATGTTTGTAAAAATTAAATTTTGCAAACAAACATTTAATTTGATTTGTGTCGGCCCAAAACTGTTTTCCAGCAAAACTTTGCAGTTGCTATTTCCATGCATATCTTCGTACGTAATAAACGCATTGTTGCATATTGTTGGCCTATAGGAGCGCTATCTTATCACGGCATGCACTACCCATCATTCCGTTAAGTGAAGCGTAAAAATCAGTTCATTAACTTCAAGCCAGTATGGCTCGCCAGCTGGGTACACATTGCACGGGGAGCTTTTATGAATAGTCTTTGTGATTTACTTGCGCCTTAGTTAAGTTATAAAGTTATCTTGATAATAAATTAATATCCTTAATTGGTAGACGTGAAGTGCTGTATTCGGTGGAATTTTACTATGCAATGAAGGAAGTCGTAGTTTATTGGACTTTCAACAGTGACATTAAATTCAATGTTGATGACTACATCAGCGGGCGTAGATCCATGTCGCGCTGTGCGCTACAAGTTTCTGAAGTGACGTAATTTTAGCGACTCCCACGCCAAGCATCGTCTACGCACGAATACTTGGCGCGTATTAATCGCGTTGCAACGATGTACTCGGCCCCAAACATCGCGTTGACACAACAATTCGCCTTAAGCCGCTAATGTAGCCGCACCATTATATTAATGCATTAGGACCAAGTTCTATGATCTTTATGTTGTCTCACTCAGATTATGTATCTGAGCAAGATAGCTCTATATCTCTTTATGCGCTTATTTGCTACTTGGGGCTTTACTCGGCTAAGATGAACGAGGCTCTAAGTCATGGTATACACTATAATAATAATCTAATGGTAATGGAATTGACTTACCACAGAAAGGTATGCCATCAGGCGTCCACCGGCCATTCGGGCCACAGGCGCGTCTCGAAGGGCCCAGAAGCTCAAAGCCCCTCTCGCATTGGTAAGTGGCGATGGTCCCCTCGGCTAGACTGTCTCCGGAGAAGGTCACCCAGGAGTGTGCAGGCCTGCCCGGGTATCCGCATGTCGCTGATGCGTATCCTGGAAAAAAATCTGGTTGGTATATTCCATTTCGCCTCACAACACCTTCGAGTAGGTTACTGTTTAAAAGCTTGCAACATGCAACCTTCATGAAACAGAAGCTATTCTTAGGTCGATCGATAAATCCTCTTTATTTACAGTATATTTAAATAGCAAAAGAAGAATAGCTACGCAAAAATAATGTATTTATACTCTATGAAAAATCGTAGTTCGTGAAAAATTCTAATTAACTAGATACTGGCAACTTGTCGCTCCAAGCGCAAAGTCTAATTACAAGAAACTGAACTGAACTGAACTGACTTGAATTGAACTCTATGATATCTTTGTTTATTTGGTTATATAAAAGTATTATGCCTAAACATCTTGTTAGATTTCTTCGAAAATTAATACGGAAATCTAAGCCCTAAGCTGAGATCGTGATGATTTTATCCTACACGTTTTGAACCTGACGTATAACTTTACAAGAAACTGTTAAAATAAGTGTTTGGACAAAGTGCCGATATGAAAATAGCAAGCACACTATTAGACAGCGAACTTAACAATCCTGCATATGTTTTTATTCTTGCATTACGGCTATTAGGTTTGGCATTTGTTGTGTCTTTGCTGACGATACACGTACGGTCAGTGAGGGTGTTCCGTTGGGAGCAGTCCGTTTCGGGAGGACTGATCTTTACGTATACCATAGTGTTTGGAGGCTTAGTTCTGGCGTGTGCGCTTCAGTGTGGAGCTCATGTGTTTCAGGTCAGTACAATAAGATTCAGCTCCTTTTTCGAAGTCAAAAATCAAAGAACATGATTTTGAGACTATGAGTAGCTTTTCAATACATTCTCATCGTTACATTGATGTGTTCACTTACCTATTCATATTATAGGTAATATGAATAGTTTCACTTACCTATTCATATTATAGGTAAAAGGTTTAACTACATATCCATGATATCATTTTGCTATGATATAAATACAGAAGAATGACATCTAGAATAGAAATATTTGTTATATTAAATTGAACCTATTTGAGTTTATTAAAACTTGAAAACATACTAATGACTGTTTTTGAGTTTCTCCCATGACCATGGCGCTCTCAACAGCGTCGAAATATCGAGAAACTCAGAAATAGTCGAATCTTTGCATGTTAAGCCGTTTCAAGTATGAAAATATTTGAGTTCAACCAAATTTCTTTACCGACTGGTAGAACTTACTCCAAGCTAATCTTTGGTCTCCACTTCTCCAGGCTTATCTTTGTGGCATGGGCTCTGTACTATTCGGAGTGAATGCAATCACAGTGTACAAACATTGGACGAGCGCCAGTGAGTTAACTCTAGTGGTCACAGATCTACTGGAAGCGCTGGGCTTGCACCTCCAGAGACAAGTTTACGTGAAAACTACGTTAAGCGCATTGCTTGCTATATTTCTTTTTATTGATTTCTTTTGGAGTTTAATCTCGTATCACAACAAACGGGCCGAATCAAATGGCTGATGAATGATTCTACCATATATTATATCTTAATATATAAAATTCTCGTGTCACAGTTTTCGTTGCCATACTCCTCCGAAACGGCTTGACCGATTTTGATGAAATTTTTTGTGCTTTTCCGGTACCTATGAGAATCGGCCAACATCTTTTTTTCATATTTCAAAAAAAAGTTTGCCGGGGTCAGCTAGTATACGTATAAATAGCTATAAATCCATACTATCCTTACTCATATTATAAATGTGAACTCTGTCTGGCTGTTTCTCTTTCACGCAAAAAATACTAAACCATTTTTATGAAATTTGGTAAATAAATTCTCTAGAGCCTGAGAAAGCACATATGTTTCTATTTACCACGGGAAAATACATTATAACGCAGGAAATACGCGGGGCACTATTTGTACCTAATAAATAAACGATACTTTCTAAGTAAATGCTTGATTTTTTTCACGACTCTTTCAACAATTATCTTCATAAGTTAACCAATTCTCACACATTCCTAACAAATCTTAATATATATAAATCTCGTGTCACAATGTTTGTCCTCAATGGACTCCTAAACCACTTAACCGATTATAATAAAATTCGCACACCATGTTGTGCAGTTCGATCCAACTTGAGAGATAGGATGGTTTTACGGCGAGAAAAATTCGAATAATTTCCGGGAAAATTTTATACCCGTGCGACGCCGGGCGGGCCGCTAGTAATACATAAAAACCTTCCTCTTGAATTACACTATTAATGCCTGAAAACTGCATAACGAACAGCTCAGTACTTTTGAGCTTATCGCGAACATATGGACAGACGGACTCGGCGGGGGTACATTAATTTATAATATGTATATATAGCTATATTTTTGTAAAACAGTCTCATTGTTGAATAACTAATATAACTACTAATAATGATGTGTATGAATATGATTTAACTTATATAAAAAAATCTCGTGTCACAATGTTCGTTCCCGTACTCCTCCGAAACGGCTGGTCCGATTCTCATGAAATTTTGTGAGCGTATTGAGTAGGTCTGAGAATCAGCCAACATTTATTTTTCATTTTGCAAAACAACGATTGCTGGGGTCAGCTAGTAATATATATTTTTTATTAAGTGAATTGACATGTATAACAAATTAAAAAAAAACACTTTTGGAAACAGTACGACAAAAACAAAGCGGTAGGTACTTATATACCACATAACTTTAATATTATCAATCATGTAAATTAGAAATCAATGTACTTTGTATTTATTCGATGATTGTACATTCTTAACCGTAATTAAATATTGTTTATTGAAAAACTATGTTTTTGATTGTGTGGTTACTATGCTATAATACTAAGGTACTTAATTATTTTGCGCTCTGATACCAATTTGATATGTGGGTAAAAAAGTTAGGATAATTAGCTCGGTAACTCGGGCGGTAGCTCTATTCTTCTAGGAATTATCAACTATTAAGTTTTACAAGTTCTGGTTATTGATACAGAAATTGCATTATTTATTGCGGAATATCGCCATTATGATTAATTAAGTAGAAGACAAAACAGTCAGTGTTTTCTATTAATTTATTTATATATTAATTAGTGTAATTTATTGTATAAATAAATAAATAATTAATAAAATAATGTATCTACCTTTCTTAGCATAACCTTTAAGAATCCGGTTAAAATCTTATTTAAAGCCAAGAAACCAACAGAACTTATTTTTATGTTTAGCCAATTCAAAACGAGGTTTTGGTACTAAGCATGTGTTAGAAACTTGCGGTTCTAATAAAGGGTTTGCGAACGTTTAAGGTTCTTTTTATGTGAACCCCTCATTCTAAGTAACTACAATATTGCAGGTGATTAGCCAGATAAGTGATACAGTTTTTGCAAAAGATACGAAAAAAAAAATATTTCGTGAATTTTTTTGTCTTAAAGTTTGAACTAAATACCCATATACATATAACAATTTTAAAAGATTCTTTCTTATACCTAGTAGTCTCATGAAAGCCCCAAAGATATAAATTGATTTAAGCATAAGTACCAGCCACTTTTAAACTAGGTATGTTTGTGCCAAAAACCACGACACTAGTACGAATTTTAAAAAAAATTGTGAATTAAATCAGTAATCTTAAAATAAAAAGATGAATAACTCCAAAACTATTAAAACATACATGGGGGTGCACAAGAACCTCCCCCATCGCGCATTTCATTTTGGACTACTTAAAATGAATCATCATGTATATATTTGATAATTTATATCATCATAAATTTTCTAATACATTTAAGAAATACGCAAGTCCATTAGGTACTTGAACTGTTTCCTGTTATGCTTTGGCGTCAATAGTTTTGGATGATGCCGGACCTAAAGCGGACATTTAGTCATTACCCACGCCTTGCGGCCAGTCTCTCGTCATGTCCGCACTAAAAAGCATTAAAATCACAAACGATCCGTGGCATTTCGACCCACGACAGCTTTCACTAGGGCTATCTTCCGAATATTGTTTTATTAAGGACTTGACACTTTATCGTGAGGAAGCCGGCATGTTCTGAAAACTTTTTGTTCACTTATCCCCATTAAAGCCAATCCGAGCTTGTAACGGGGATAAATTAACTAAAAAGTCCATTCTTCCCCGTTGACGGGGATCTTCAACGGGGAAGAATGGAATAAGCCATAGTTTGGCTTTGAACATGTTACATTAACCAACCCGCAGTAGGCCAGCGTGGTGAATAAGGCCAAGCGCCAACAGAAATACATCAGCCATCAAAATTTTTACTCTCTATCTATCACGGTTCTTAATATACAGCCTGGTGACAGACAGACGACGAAGTCTCAGTAATAGGGTCCCGTTTTCCCTTTGGGTACGGTACCCTAAAACAAGAAGCACGTATAAATAAACGATTATACAACTGTACTGTACTTCGTACATAATGTTCATTTCCGGCGTAATCCAATGTTAATTCGCGGACATTAATAACACTTTACCGTAAGTACACGAATAAACATATTAATTATAAATTACCGGGTAGGATATGAAGCGTTATAATAACGTGTGTATGATATCCGAATTCTGTACGTTATTAGCAAAGAGGAAAGCATAACACCAGTTTACACACAATATAGCCATCAATATTTCTACACCATTTTTGCACCAATTTAGTGAAGCAACCTACGTAATTGAGGTGTTGTAGTCAAGGAAAAAACACGTGTGAAAATTAGTGCAGGCAATCTTGTATGATGGCATACCACTACTTACTTGCAAATTTTTAGGTTACCGTGCACAAAGGGTGAAACGGGACCCTAGTCCTCCGTCTGTCTGTCTATTACCGACCGTGATAGGTAATGAGTTTACATTTTAAGGGATGATGTATTTCAATAATATTTTTTATAACAACATAAAGGTACTTAAAATCTTATCTCTTATACAACAAACTTGATTCTCATAAAGTTATCCGACGTTGTGCGAGGCCAGTACTTGGATGGGTGACCGCTCCAACAGCATCTTTTGGCACTTAAAAAATAACAATTATTTATGAACTTATTTTCTTTTTTTTATTTAACTGTAGTCCAGTGCAGCAGTGTACCATCCCTTCAATCTATTGTAGGGTTCTCTTGCATACAACTGTTGAGTTGTCAGCCCTATGAATCTACGTGTCAGGACAGTGAAAGCGCAAAGACTAAGCCGCGCAGAACGTGTCAAGTAGCCTACCACGAGTTGCCACTTACGACTGTTGGAGGTTTTGTCTGTTCAGGTCCGTAAGTGGTAACCCTCTGAATCCTTACACGTGACCTCCGGGTGGTGCTAAGAACAGTCTCTGGTGGTATGCTTCGGCCGCGGCTTGTCACCACCCTCCGGGCTGCGCCAGTACGTGGAGCGACTTTTTCGTGTTTCGTATTGTGGTCCGGAGAAGCCATCTACCTTCTAGGTCTTTATGCCCCATCTTAGACTACATCGTCACTTTACATCAGGTAAGATTGTGGACAAATAAAGGCTTATTCAGCATAAAAAAAGGTTACAACATGCTGAAATCTACTATTGATTGATTGACTAACATTTTATCTATATCTGTCAAATTTGTATGGGATTACTAGTTGTAATCTCCAACAGTCGTAAGTGGCAACTCGTGGTAGGGCTTATTTCAAGATGTGCCGCTGCCTCGTCTCGGCTGACTGTTTGTATCGATTCTCATGCCTATATATCATCATCTCAGCCGTAGGATATCTACTGATGGACATGATACTCCCACCAAGTATATCCCGTTATGTCCGTTGGATGTGAAGGAAAGTACGGAGAAATGAACGAGTATAGTAAAGAAACTTATTCCTTAAGTTAAGCTTACTGTACTTATTCAGGTATTTTGGGAATCAGATATTTCGAAAATCTGGTATTATGGGAATTATACAAAAATAACGTTGGTACTTTGGATCCAATAATGGATCAAGAAAACCAAATCTTTATTTTAACTGTGGATTACGAGTATAAAATATTGTATATTGTTACTATTATATTGTTTTCGTATGAATCTAATGACATTTTAGATGTGAACAGCTCTAGCGAGACAATAAAGCATGATCTATTAGGTACAAGATACAAAATCATTTATTTTCATTGTTTGGTTTTACAAAACTTAGACAGGCAAAATATAAAAAACATAAAACAAAAAAAAAATCGTAGGTGCTTAAAGATAAAAAATATACCAATACAGTGGATTGTGGATCTGCTGAGAACGAACATAATAAGGTTATTGAGGTCGCACTTAACGTCGCGCCGGTTAAAATAAATCTTTTCATTGACATAGTAATGGGTATCGTTTCAGTTCCCTTAGGTGTATTAATAAGAGTATTTTCTATGTGCCGTTTCCTAGCAATTCCTCATTGAAACCAAGCAAAATACCCCCGGCTTTTTATTACAGGTACATCATTTAATTCCATGCAATTCGATTTCGATGTCCATAAAATATCTTCACAACAGAATGTTATTTTGAGATGACAGAATCGAATGTAAAAGTCCTATGAGCGAAAGTGATTCATCGACTAAGCCGATGATACCTTCAAATGAATGAATTTATGATGCGATTGCACAATAAGTAACTTGATAGGGCTTTAAAATCGTCTGTAAAATAGAATTGGATTTTTTATACGTAAGTTATTATATCGGCATCTTAAAAGAGATCTGCTCTCAGATCTATTGCTAAAAGATATAATATTCTCTAATTATTAGTTGAATCTAGGTTTACTTTTTATTTCCTGCTTGTATTGTTTTTTTTTTGAGTAGATATGTGTTACTATTTATTATAAGTTCTTATTTTGGGTAAATTTTTATAACAACGAATAGTTACTTCGACGTATTTAAAAAAATGGCTTGTTGTTAATTCAGAGCGTACCTGTGACATTTATTTCTATAAATTCCAAGAACTCCGTCAATAATCTAGTTTGTTGTAGGTACCATCTATTTAGAGTAAAAGTAAAGTAACGTAAAGTTGTGAGAAAAACAAAAAACTATTTTATTTACTATGTGTTTTTTTTTTACATTTTGCTGTCCAAGTTTTGTGAAACCAAACAATGGAAATAAATGATTTTGTATCTTGTATCTATGGAAGTTGAAATGCAACGATGCATTGCTTATCACTCCCGTACTAAAACCGTGCCACTAGGTCAACATTTAATTCTGCCAGTAAAATAAATAGCTACTCTCAAAAAAAACTATTAACCATCGTACCTACAACATGAGCGACAGAAAATCGCACTAAATTAGACGATAAATAACTATGGTTAGTCTGTTGTACCTAAATGCTATGCTATTACCTAAACAAGAAAGCGTGATGGTAAATTGACACTACGACTTCACCCGTTTCCGACAATGACTGTGCTAAGTCCGTTTACTTATGGAAACACTTAAGACCTTTTGTAAATTTGAGATTATTAATCGCTGAGATTGAATTATAAACCTGATAGTGTTTCAGAGGAGGAGGAAGAAAATACGTGCTTAAATTCGGCGAAATATATATATATTTTATTATTATTATTATGTGGGGTCACCGAATGTATGGTATGTTACCGTTATAGCACTACTAGGGATACCTAACCTACGCCCAGTACTTGTAGTAATACATTTTACATGGTTCTGGTTATTGACGAGAACATCGAAGCCGAAGTGGGACAAGTATCAAATGATTAAAGTCGGTAGCTGCTATTTGTTTGTAATTTGACTCCACTTGCCCCAGTAGCCAAGCATTTTCTCACTGTAGAGGTCGCTTTGCACCAGTTATTTACAAGTTCAGGATTTTATAACATAATACTCTAGTATGATATTACTAGAATACGCTGGGTAGTTTTTTATGAAACACATATGTATGTGCATTTTGCCTGGTATCGATAAGCAACAAGTACCAACGATTTGTTTCTAATGAGTATATTAAATCATCAAAAACAAAATAGTTATAACCTTCGATCGTCCTCAAAGCAACATAACGTTCCTTAAGTAAAACGATCCGTTATTGAAACGGGCGTTTAACGAATGTATAAAACACTTTTGGGGATAGTTAACGAACGAACGTCCATGAACAAGAAACTCATTATGTCATCTAGCAGAAGCAATAGATTTAAAATATCTCAGAAACCATATCACGTAGGAGACTTGATCATACAACACTTTTTGTTTGTAATTTACTCTGTCGGTTGACATGAGTTTCAGCACTGGCCGCCGAATCACGTTTTTTTTTCAAAATGGCGGACTAGTAGATATGCAAGGCTCAATACAAAAATGTATGATTTAAATTAAGATTTTTATCTATTTTTATGGCACAATGTGTATAAACTGTACACAGAACCCTTGTAGTAGTATATAAATTGTAGTCATCATGCCTTTAACTACGATTTAAATTCTTCAACAGTTGATGACCAGGTGGTATGATGACTCATCGGCATCGAGCCAACAACCTGCGCTGATAACCTACTGGGGGCTTCTCGCCTGAGGGTAGAAAGCAGACTTCATCATCAGCACATTTCTTTTATAACCTGTTCGAGCTATCTTAGTGGGTCGGGTCATTGGACTCAATACATATTAATGGAGAGACAAATCATTATATGTAAATGGTTGTTCGTTTTAATGGTAATTTAATATACTGTGAACTTAACTCGAATCGTAAATATAGATCGTGGATTTGATTGATAAAGAATGCTGGTCTTTATTAACGTAGTTTACGGAAAAACCACTGAAACGATAAGCCTGAAATTTGATATGATGATAGGTTATACATTAGATTAGATTAGGGAACACGGGATGTTATGTCGTTCCGCGGGAAAATAGATTATAACGCGCAAGGCACTGCTAATACATAATATTCCAAACTCAAGTATTTTGTTAAAAATCGACTTGTTATTTTATATATTAAATATTTAAACACCCAGAACAAGGAGAAAAGTGTCCCAGAACATACAAACACTTGAACCCGCTACATTTTACGCAGCAAGCGGACCTTCGCCCACTGCGCCATTGAGGCAGTCAATAATATATAAAAAAAGAACCATTTACTGATCAAATAAGACTGAAAGATTAATTTCTCTTAGTCGTGACTATTTCAACTGTGTAAAGTATTTAAAATTGTGTCCGTTCTGTATTGACATTTTAATTAATTAATATTTCACTTTGTTTAATATGTATCATTTTTAACACTTGTTTAGTGTTCAACCACCATACATTTTAGTCACTAGTACCTAGTACTTATCGTTTTAATGTTGTAGGCCGCCCTGTACTTGTATTTAGTTTTAATAAGCTACTCTGTTATTTATCTTATGCCATAAAGTATTCATTCATAAAAAAAAACATATATATCATATCAATAGCATTAAAAAAGATTGGCAGATGCGCGCAGATCTCAATGCTCTCGGTTTTTGCAGCATTTGACTGTAGTATTTTAAAGTGATTATACCATGACATGTTACGTGTAACTCTTGAATAGCCTAAATGAGATCGACTTCCGACAAAGTGTTTCCCGAGATTAGTCAACAGACACCTGTGATGCTACACTGACGCAACGGCTCCGAGAAATGTGAAAGCGGTGACGCAAGCTGATACATTCTCAACCTTATGCGACCGTCATAGAGATGACAGAACTCAGAAACGAGAAGTCAGAGGGGAAAGAATTACTAGATTGAGGTCAGAACGTTGTATTGTTAGAAAGATAGTACCTACCCGGATAGAAATTGTGTGGAACTAGGTATGCTAGTTATCTGTTTGTCTCGTTAAATTTAATACGCAATTTGTCGTGTTGTCATTCAAATAGGCTGGTGCCAGAGTTTGCGAAGAACCAATCGCTGGTTATAGAAATACTTAGATAGAATAGATTGAGTTACTGATGATGGCGTCTGCGAAATTGCCCTCATTTGATGGAATAGCTTGAGATATCTGCTGGTAGGTATATGTCGTGCCCATTTCTAAGAAATTACTACATCATTCTCGAGATTTTCAAGAGGTGGACAAAATCTGTATATATTTAAGGAATATTTTATTTTGTGTTTAATAGAGTTTAA
Source organism: Gymnoscelis rufifasciata (assembly GCA_929108375.1). NCBI lineage: Eukaryota > Metazoa > Arthropoda > Insecta > Lepidoptera > Geometridae > Gymnoscelis > Gymnoscelis rufifasciata. The sequence goes on from OV815301.1 coordinate 7,158,211, forward strand.
TAATAAATGAAATCGTGTATGGCTAAACTAAACTATTTCCCTAAAGAATAAGACAAATATTTACGATATTATTGAGTGACCCAAACTGTCTTTTAGTGTGTAAATTATAAATATATGCTTAATTTTGTTCTTACTCGTAAATGTATATTTTAGATAGATAGATAGATAGATAACACTTTATTGCACACCACACAAAACACACAAAGAATAAAAACAAACATAGACTTAATCATAATGTTGGAGTACAATGGGCGGCCTTATCGCTATGAGCGATCTCTTCCAGGCAACCTTTGGATGGACAGGATCAATAGTAACAAAAAAGACAGTGGTGTAATAGGAAGGAAACATATAACTATATAACACACATAAATATATACATATATATTATACATATAGTAATACTGTTTATAAATATACAATACTTACTTGAGAAAGGGACAAATGGTATTGAAAGTAATATAAAGAGATTTTAAACGAATAAACTTAATAAAAAGATTAAATATACATACATAGTGAAACTGCAACTAAGAAGATATAGCATAGTAATCGGAAAGTTTTTTCTTGAATATAGGAAGAGATTTAGCATTTCGAATATCAAGTGGGAGAGCATTCTACTGAAAACTTGATTTAAATCATCATTTTACATTTATGAAGGTAAATTATTGAATTTCTAAAATGCATTGTGCATTTCTTTTGCTATGGTATTTTGTTGTAGATTGTAGATATTAGTTCATGCACTGAAGAATACTTACTACGATAACGGAACGAAAGGTACCGATAGAATTCCTTACAAAACTGATACCTACTGCACTGAACTCGATAACTTAAATTAAGATTAATTTGCTGTAAATTGTCTTACTACTGAATATAAATATTTGGTCATCAAAGAGCTTGGTTTATGATTGAATCCCAGTAATCGGGATCACTTTGAAAATTAAACTATTAGAACATGCTAATATCTAACACGTTTTTAATTAACCGAATTTTGGATTGAAATATGCCAGCACCTAAAAATTCTATAAAATAGTTTTAAAAAGATGCTGAACGTTTGTTTGAGTTTGGCAGATGCGCCCAGATCTTAACCGTCGGTCGTCGATTTTACTGTAATAGTAATAACATAAAGTGATTATACCATGAAATGCTCCTTATCTTAATATAAATCTCGTGTCACAATGTTTGTCCTCAATGGACTCCTAAACCACTTAACCGATTATAATAAAATTCACACACCATGTGCAGTTCGATCCAACTTGAGAGATAGGATGGTTTTTACGGCGAGAAAAAATCGAATGATTTCCGGGAAAATTTTATACCCGTGCGACGCCGGGGCGGGCCGCTAGTATCTTATATATTCCGATCAACAAGTATCGGATTTCGATGTAAACCCATTTAAATAGCGGTTAGTTCTATAACAGATGTTGTTGGAACCGCTAACCCGTGGTATATCTTAGCGGCTCGGCACCGTTACGGCTCCTATGCGCAGTTACCTTGATAGGACAAACGTACTCTCTTGCTAACTCATCGATGGAAATGACGCTGTTCGATAGAAACCTGTTGTCGCTGGGTCAATTGATACCTTGCGATACCACGACCCATTTCTTTGGATAAAACGTGAATAATACGCAAATCACAAATCAACAGCAGAAGATCAAGGCGATAAAACCAAACGTACTGTCTGGGCTTAAAGTTTAATAATAGGTCGACAAAAATATATAGCAATATTGAATTCATTATATAATATAAGAGAATATAAATAATTATAGAAAATAAAAACCTATACCATAAAAATCGTATTATATTAGACATAAAACGGCTCAACTCCACCACCGCTACTTGCAAAAAAGAGGAAGGCAGTTCTCAATTCGACGTGTAGTAATTTTTTGCCAAACTATTGCAAAACAGCGTCGCAATCAAAGCTTTTTTCTTTATGAATGGAATATGATGGTTCATTTATTCATAAAAGCAGTGATTTGCAAGTTGGTCCCTTTTAAATATTGAATGAATCGGCCCAGTAGCATTGTTAAATTAACGTGTTAGTAGTTACCGATCGAGTGAAGAATTTCAGCATTCAGAGTTGTAATAAACTAGAAACCTATTTCTTTATTTAATAAGAGAGTGCAAAGTTGTAGAGCATAGTTCCGGAGTGGGGGCTTGTGACTGCAAAATTTAGTACCTCCCGCACGAAAGTGTTACGTCACGCGAAACTTTATTGCAATATAATGTCTTCGTTTTTCGTTTGCATGAAAAAATAAAAAATCGGGTAGATCTACAATTTTTTTAAATAATCTTGATTACGAATATCATTTTTGTTGTCATGTACCCTCAATGTCATGCATAGTATTTGAGGAATAACTATTAAAACTTAATTATTTGTGGAAGCTGAATAATTAAAAATAAACATAAGCTGTTATTTTCATAGAAAGTTCCTAACAATCACCTACCTGCCATAAACTCAACCTTTGTCCAATTCTTACAAAACCGACTATACTCTCACAGTTTTTTTTCCCACAAAGACATCAGTAACATGTATTATTCACAAATTGCATTATTACAGAATAGCTTATAACTTTTATTATAAAGTGGTAAGGCACTTTCACCTAAGTGTTTTATAAAAACACTTTTACTTCACACGACCGAGTCTGCTTATTCATATGAATTCACCACGAATTCACAAAAAAGTTCGTTGACACTAGCGATTGGATGTTATAGCAGTTAATAATATACAGTTACTTATGTACATTGTTGATGATTTTTTCTATTTAGGCGTATTGTGTCATTATTATTTTCCATTAAGTATATTGTGACTGCTGCTAATATAAAGAATAAGATAACATAGATTCGATTGATCGGCATATTGATTTTAGAAACTATAGAAACATAATTCTATGAATTTGGAATAATGTCTTGTTTAAACCGGGAATCAAATCCATAAATTGTAAAAAAAATAACCTAATATTACGATGGCAATCAAAAGACACAATCGTTGGATTAGTATGCAAACCGGGACCTAAAACTAAATATCATAAGTAAATTATGGACTTACTTAAGTAGGTATAACCACAGTATAACTTGTCTTTCGTATGGGAAGTTCCTCATAATTTGAAGCACGTGTCTCCGAGCCACGTATTGCAAGAATGTATTTAGATTTGAATTAAGATAGTTTATGGGAGAAAGTACGCTGTGGGCTGAATTGTACTTGTTCAGTTTGTTGACAAAATCATAAGGTTAACGTTGACTTTGTTAACTTAACAAACTGAAATTAAGAAAAATTATAGCCCGACTGAGACTATACTGTTATAGCCCGACTGAGACTACACTGGGAATTTTTACTGTCTATATGCCTATTAAGTGAGAAAGGTTGTTACGCAACTTAAAATCGTTGTAGATCATAAACGATCAGTCAAATCGAGATATTTAAAGAAAATTTAAAATTATTTTTAAAAACCTATTGAACAATACCCCACATGACATAGATTGGTAACTTTTTTTATATGTTTTGAGGAGTAGGGAGGATATACTAAATTCAAAGTCAAAACGTTTATTTCCTTAGAAGCACATAGCCTACATGGACAGGTCAACTTACAATTAATAAAACTAAATTGCTTAAATAACAAATATCAAGGAAATAACATTGTCTTGACAGTTCGCTTCGATGTTTTATACTGAGTTGAGAAGCGAATAGAACAACACAGCTTTATCAGTTATTACAATTTTGTAGTTATTACAATTTTGGAGTTCTTATTTATAGGGAACTATTATAAGTTTAACATTTACAATAAAAAAAATGTTTGTCATATAAGGAAGCTATTATAACATGAGCATATCAGTCCTGGTCAACCAGAATTATTAGAGCCTGTTAATGTGGAACTAAGCAACATCTATCCAAGCTGCATCATCCTTTATATAATCATTTATAGAATAATACGCTTTTTTCATTAGAGTTCTCCTAATAAATGATTTAAATTTTCTAATAGGAAGCTCTGTTACATTATGAGGAAGCTTAATACTCGTATACTTAGTTAGGGCTAATTTCACAATATCTGAGTTAAGTCCCAAGTAGCTAATCAGGATGTCTTGCTCACTTCCACGACTGTCTTGAGTGATTCAGCATGCTACTTGGGACTTAGCTTTGGTAAAAGAGAGTGCTTACCCGTTCAACCCATGATTTTTCTACCCAATAATATTTTTATCCCTTCAACCCAAAACATATGCCCCGTTCTACCCAAAGCAAAAATCTGAGTCACAGTGTATTCTAAATAGTACAGACACCGTAATTTGTATATCTTTATATATATAATTCTTCTGTGAGTGTGTATGTCACTGAACTTCTCTCAAACTACTGGACCGATTTTGCTGAAATTTTTTGTGTGTGTTCAAGGGGATCTGGGAATGGTTTAGATTCACAATTTTGTCCGCTGGACAATGTTATTTTAATTAATTTTCAATTTATTAGTAGTTGTTGATTTTGTATATATGATCCCACGAGATAATCCAAAACACGGGCAACGCCGTGGCGATTTTTTGTCTAATGTAATGAATGAGCCTGCTTCTTTAGTATTTCACTATGACATTTATTTGAATTAAAACAATAGAAATTAGGAATAAGTAGGTGTGGGTAGAACGGGTAACTTGAATCTATTGTTTTGGGTTGAACGGAGCAAAATACCTATTGGGTAGAAAAATCTTGGGTCGAACGGGTAAGCACTCGTAAAAGATACCCTTAATTCAATATACATAGATCTTAGGAACTCAAAGTGGCACATCATTATTGATAAAAAAAGCATTTATTAATTTTCATTGTTTTTTACAAGTTTGTAAATGTTGACACCTTATAGATTTATTTAGCAATCTGGGTCAAAAGGCCTCTTCCTTAACTATTCCCTATAGTCAATTGTTAGCAAAAGTTAGATACAGATGTAATTATAGATTGAAAGTAATCAATGATTATGTGCCATTAAGAATTCCTGCCTAAGTGTTGACCAAGGAACAAGTAACCATCAGTTTGTTATCAACCACTGCTGAGTATTGGCATCCTCCATAGTCCGCCAATGCGTTTGGACCCTCGCGAATCTCATTCATTGTTCTTAGCAACCGTCCTGATATCATCGGACCATCGACCGAGTGGTCTGTCTCTAGGTCTTTTGATATTTCTCGGTCACCACTCAGGTATATGGCCTTAGTCGGACAGAGGAACAAGTGCACATGTTACAGAGAATACAAACACCGGTCCCTCAGATATCGAACTCTTGCGCGGCGGCGAACGAGGCGCTTCGCCCTGAACGCCTAAAGAGGCAGTCATAATGTTAAATGTAAATGTTGTTGTTTATCTTTTGAACAATCGCAACGCATTACCCAGTTGCTTCATATAGACCTTGCCTTCGATTGTCCGTTTTCTACGGGAAGTTGGCACATAATAGCTAGGTTGGTCATACCACACTTGATATACTAAATAAATTAAATGGAGTAGGGTCAAGTGAACCTGTTAAAGAAGAAGACAATTGAGAAAGAGGGAATTATTTTAATGCGTCAGTTGTTAAGTGAGTTTGTGTTTTTAAAGGAACAATGTGCATGATGCCTTCTTAAAAATAGGTTAGCCCGTCCTAAAATATTGGACACCTATTTTTTGCATTATCAATTTTGTAAGACAGTGCAAAGATCGCTATATCTTTGCATCACAGTTCCGTCTTGCGACTGCGAAATTTAGTACAAATCGCACGAAAGTATTACGCACCGCGAAATTTTAATACCTACGTGACTGTCTTAATTTTTCGCTTGCAAGAAAAATAAAATATACGAATATATTTTTTTTTTATATATCGCACAATTTTATTATATTTTTCTAGAAATTTAGAAACCGACAACGGCACGATGTGGTATATACCCTTCCATGGTGGTTTTGTATGCAATGCCTATGTATTTGAAGCATACAGCAAATTTTAATTTGACCAAAACATATACATATGTAAACAATAAGCAATCTCGACTAGTACTTATATAATTGTGATGGAAAACAACAATCAAAATCTTGCTCTTATCACGTCGCGTCCCTGTCACGCTCGCAACACGCCAAGCCCGAATGAGGCTGCTGCAAGTGAAAGTAAGGTAACCCTCGCGTAAGGAAAGGCCGGGTCAAGAACAGAATTAATAATAGGTATCCTCGGTTTGCGTCCAACTTTGTCACTTTCTTACCACATTCCGAGAATCCTCATTCGCGCAGTGAAGAGGAATTTATGCTTTGCACATCTCATTCACAACCACTAAAGAGGTATTTATGCTGTTATGATTGGGAGTTGTGAAGGGTTCGACCTTTATAAGGTTTTACGATATAATTAGGTATTGGGGACTCAACCTGTCACTTCTTTCACGTACCTAGTTTATTAGATATTATACTGACGTCTAGGCATATATCCTAAAGGATAGGTAAAACACAGTTACCTATGTGTTCGAATTATTGATGAAAACTGAAACTTTAAGTACTTAGGTACTAAAAACACCATAAACAAATGTATTTCATTTCTCTTTCACATTTTTATTGTTGTAAAATGCCAAAAATGGAAAATTTTATTCGTCACGAAAGGTATCCATTATGAAATTATATAACGACGGTATAGTATTTATTATCCCAAATTGTTATTTAATTTTAATGGATAGGTCAATGACCGTCTTTGATTGTCAATCGTAAAATGTAATATAAATAACATTGATAATGATTAAACATTAAACGTAATGTGGTCCGGAGAAGCCATCGTCTAGGCCTTCATGCTCTATCTTAGACCACATCTTCACTTTACATCAGGTGAGATTGTGGTCAAATGAAGACTTATCAATAATAAAAAAAAAAAAAAAAAGTAGGGTCTTTTAAAAACATTTAGATCTTTTCAAAACCTCCTATCCTCCATCTATTCAAGAATGCCTATTATTGTATACCTAACACGAAAAAAAGTTCTAAAATTATTATTTAGAAAACAAAAAACTCGACCACAAAGTAAATTTTTTAATAATAAGCAAAAAACAAGCGTTAGATATATTTTGTGACTTTCTTTAACTTTACTAGTAGGTACTAACAATTTAATTATTTTGAGCCTTATGAATACAAATGATAAACTAGTATAATATTACATAATTATGTGAACAAATAAATTAATAGTACTAGAATTTTAGAAAAATAGTATTGTAGACGGGAACAAGCAGTGTCAAGCGGTGGATTACAAAATGGATAAATGTTCCACACAAGTATTCTCTATTAGTACGTAGTTGTATCTCTCTGGCAAAATAACGGTGTCCTAGTAGATAATAAACTGGACATAAAATGTGGGGCGTTTATTATCCAATTTTACCAACATTCCGAATCCTTTACGCCTGCCGAGAGTTCGGCAAAAAACGCATTCCTTTGTGATGATGTTACCTGGGTTCAGGGGAGCGTAGGCTTGTGATACAAAAACTATTCTTTTAAACATACATTGGTACTAAACAATGCAATAATATGTGTGAAGCCGGTGTAGATAAAAATAACTATTTTCATAATCATGTCTTATATTCTAGAAATAAAATACTCAGGGCTTATTTCACAAAATCCGAGTTAAATAAGCAATGGTTAGTTATATCAATAATACGTGTAAATGATTAGTAATGAGCAAAATAGGTCTATATTTTAAACAACCAGATTGTTAAAAAGTCTTAACCGTAATGCACCTACCTGATATCTATTATTACCTGATATTATATTCATAGATCAATTCAATTCCTTATAATTGGACTCTGCGCTTGAAGCGTCAGTTTGCTAGTGTCAAGTTAAATAAAATTATAAAGTGTAAAAGATGTTACTCTATTTTGCGTCCTACAGGTCAAAACCGTGTAAATGTTGTAATCTTAACTAAGGCTATCAAGTCAAGGCACAAACATAAAAATTATGATATCTACACTTTCGTCCGATTCGTTTGAATTATAAAAGTAACTGTCAGGTGCTAACCTGCCAAACGGAAGTAGGGCTAGCCTCAACTTCCGGGACGCTTCCCCTATGCCGAATCCCCCTCACAACACGACAGACAACTGTTATTCTGGAATATTTTATAGTACCATACTTAATAATATATTTTTTTTAATTTGCATTTTCTTATAAATAATGTTCACCTGTCACAGTGTTTACCATACTCCTCCGAATAGGCTTAACTGATTATTATGAAATTTTATATGCTTATGCAGTAGGTCTGAGAATCGGCTACTATCTATTTTTCAATTTGCAAAACAACGTTTGCTGGGGTCAGCTAGAAATAAGATTAAACTCGGAATATGTGAGTTTGACAAACCAATACACATATGAACGCTGTTATTGTATTCAGAATATAGGCTACTTATTATTATATAACGTAAGTTTACATTCTACCACGCACAGTCATTAATATCGAACCAAATAAATTTCAAAAGAATAAGATGGACTCTTACTAAACCTAGTTTTCCGTGTATACCTATTTTACAAATTTTGCAATAAAAGCCTTTATTTGACCACAATCTCACCTGATGTAAAGTGACGATGTGGTCTAAGATGGGACATGAAGACCTAGAAGGTAGATGGCTTCTCCGGGCCACATTACGAAACACGAAAAAATCGCTTCACGCACTGGCCGAGCCCGGAGGGTGGTGACAAGCCGTGGCCGAAGCCTACCACCATTACCATCATTACCATTACCATCTGTATGGCATTACTTTTTCTTTCAATTGACAGCCAGACTAATTCCTGGTAGGTATTGGAAAATCTACCCTTAATTGTTTAATTGTTCGAAGCAAATAGCATACTTCAATTAAAATTATTATAATGTACCATTTCTCTTAAGGTACGAATATATCTCTCACCTCAAACCAGCATCGGGGAATGTGTGAATTCCCAGTGAGTTATAAATAAATAAATATTTTCCGGACAAATTACACAACATCATAATAATATAACCCTAAACTAAGCAGAGCTTGTACTATGGGTGTTAGGGGACTGATATACTAAATAGATACATATTTTTTTGTAATAACTTACTTATGTGATCCATAGAATTACATTTGTGAGGATATACTACACATTTGTTGCCTTTTAAGAACTAACAGCAGAACTGCGTATACAAAATATCGCCTTTTAATAAAACCCGCTACACTGTCGCAAGCACACCGACCGTGACGTATGAGCATGCAACGGAGATTACTAGAATTACGAGAGCGGATGAGGAATCAATCACGGAGCCATCGGTCAATTTACTCTGATGATTTGAACGTAAATGACGGTATCATGCCGGTGGTAGCCGACAGTCGTGTCACGGAGGCGTCAGGAAAAAAATATGTAGTTGAAGTATTCATTTCTTCCCAGTCAAAGATACATGAAATATAGATATTATGTTGGAAACGAGCGATTAGAATAAAAAATACAAAATATTAGTACGGTTTGGTAGTTTATTTTTGTTTTAGTTATTTACTTATCCGGCGGACTTTACTTTTTACGGGAATATAAAATGCTTTAAGCTGATTTGTAATTATTTGTTTGTGACGAATAAATGCAAAAAATACTGGAACACATGACAATTATTCGATTATGATCCTATCCTACCTACATTATCCTTCCTCTCCATCCAATGGTTGTCTCGAAGAAATTGCTTTAAGCAATAAGGCCGCCCATTACGCATATTTAGCTTTAAGTTCCTTTTTGTATTGTTTTATCCTGGTGTGTAATAAAGAGTTATATTTATTATTAGTCAATATTATTTTTGACACTAAAATTTATTCATCGCAAGCAAAGACATGGTGCAAAACTTCATCAATTGGGTACTTATGGATAATTAACATTATGCCCGTTAGCCCAATAGCCGTCGATAATAAAGCCAATTGATTACGTCGATTAAAACCTCTTTGGTTATATTATATTATAAGACAAGGCTTATATTATAACTCATCCAATTGTGTAGAATGTGGTATACTAGAAGATGTTTATCATGTATTATTGATCGAATGTGCCCGGACCGAAGCTGAAAGACTAGATTTAAAACAATTAGGAATAGATCTAAACGAATTTAGTAGATGCAACGTTATTCTGACTCGTCCTTTGTCCGACGAGGCTAAAAAAATATACGATTTAGTTAAGATAAGTTTGAAGCGTAGATTGTAAGTTTATATGTAAACAATGAGGGTGACATGATCAATCTGATCCAACCCTCTTTAAAACAATAAAGAAAAAAAAGGCTTAGAAAAAGGATTCACTCTTTCGCATCACTTGTAGATTCCAAGTGACATGAATGAGCTCGCTAATTCTATGCGACGACAGAGTAGCGGGTGCCCTACAAACGGCCCGGCGCGGGCGGCAGAGAACTGATAATTTAAGTAAAATATCATTTTAAACACAACGGTTCTCGCATACCGATCTATACGACTTAGATGAAACTATTAAAAAAAATGTTCTGTGATCGTAAATTTATAACTTCATGGTCGGGGGACGGAGAAAGCTGGTCTCAATGACCCGTATGGAGATCATCTTCAAAACCTGCTGTGTAAAGGTCAAACAGCTTTAATGGTGAACCTGTGCCCTAATTGAGTTGGTTCTTCATTAGGGTGATGAGATGGACTTAGGTTTAAGCATTGCTCATTTATGAAATAGTATATCGTTAAACAAAATATTGATTTATTGTTTATTTATACTTATTTTCAGGTTATGCCGCTATACTGCTGTTGCAGGCTACTATCTAACTCATCTTGCCATCTTAATCTTGGTCTGCCGCGATGCCTGCGCCCGTTTGGAGCCCACAAAGTTGTTTTTTTTGCCCAATGATCGTCAGGCATGCGATAATTTATTATTTACCCTCAAAAAAAAAGGGTTTTTAAAGTTTGACTGCTATGTGTGTGTGTTAGTGTAGCGAGTAGACCATTTATAATAATACGGTCTGTTCTTATTGAAAAGTTTAATAACCAGTGTTAGTTCTCATTTTTGTTAATATTACTATTAAAAATAATTATGGTTGTAAGTAGGTAGTTACCACTTTTTTGGTGACCGTTGAGCATAAATATCACATACGGTCAGTGCTTTAAGTTTTTTGTTGTATATATCAAAGATATTCTAAGCCAAAATATTAAAAAAAATCCAAGTGTACTACCAAAACCAAAACTACCCTTTTCATAAAAAAACGTTTATTTTAAAACTTTCGTATCGGAACCGTTACAATAATTTAAATGAGTTTATGTATGGACAAAATGAAGTTCGATTGGATTCAGAAGTTTAAAACTCAAGCACTTTTAACCGCATCTATTTACCGTAATATTTGATAAATTTGCAACCTATATTTATTAAAAGTAATACAGAAAATCTCAATTGTGAGAGAAGATACTAAGATTTCTTTTTCGCCTCTCATAAAGAAATCTTATACACATAGCGGATATGTTAAATTATTTAGGTTTATTATTACCTTGTAAGAACAGGAGAGCAACGCAGTAATATATCACATCCATGGTAGTTCACACAATATTTTATAAAAGCACTCGCGAAAGCGTATGTTTGATCATGGCGTGCGCATCGCGCGGCGGTCGGATGTAAACTGAGGCTTGAGGTTTGGCGACAGGTGCGCAGACGCAGGTAGCACGTTGAAAGCTTTCACGCGCTGAATAACCAATTTCTTGTCACAGGTCTTTGTTCGTCCAGCCAGCTTAGCACGGCGATTTCTTGTCTATTCTACTCTAGAGTAGACAAAGCTGTTCCTGTCCTCCTGTTTTCTCTTTCTCGATTCCCGCAAGAAGGAATGGAATAAAATTTTCATAACATGTAACATTAGCAGTGTATCGAAACCAGTGGAAACGTTTTAATATATAGATTTGGCTGTACGTACGGTCAAGTAACTTTTGCCTGCATGTAGGCGAATTAAAATGTTGTTGTTAAAAATACAGTGAACAAATTAATTAAGATTTAAAATAAGTCTAAAAAAGGATGTGTCTCAAGACATTCCGTGAGTATATACAACAACGAGTGCAATATAATTATGATTAAGGTTATCGTGAGTTCTAAACCTCTGTATTCTTAGGAATCATATTCTCAGCCGTCGAAGTAACCCACATCAAATAAATTATCTGGTGGATGAGGAATTTCGCTCTGGGGGATTGCGGGCCTCTTGGTAGGATTCACCACGAAGACTGTACACATACTCAAATTTTTTCAAAAGAGCTGTATGAAAAAAATATTTGTATCTACAACTACTTAATTCTTATTTATTGTATTCAATCCTCATTATTAATTAACTCAGTACCTTAAAAAGCAAATTTATTACTCATCTAGCTCGCGCTTTTGTTTTTATTAGGAAAACAGTTTAACCGTTCCAAATTTCATTCAATTTGGGGTTGTGCTTCCAATAATTGATTTTCCCGCGAAATGTGGTATTTTAAATACAGTGGCGTTTATGTTATTCTGATATGTAGTTTCATCAAAATCCATTCAGTTTTTGTGAGAAAAAGCAAAAAACTAATTTACATCCCCACAAACGTTCGCGTTTATAATATTAGTAGTATATTGAAAATTCCAGACAAGGATCGATGTAAATAAAAAGCCTAATTTGATGGTGTGACCGACAAGCTATCGATAAAACAGGGAAAATTCCACACCCGTGTGCCAGAGATGCGTCCCACCAGCTCCTAATTATGTCAAGCATTTAGTAAATGTAAATTTGTAATAGGTGCCTATATTCAAGCCGTGTTGGCTAAGTGGGAGGACACTCGACTTTCAATCCGAAGGTCGTGGGTTCAAACCCCGCCACGCACCTCTGGATTTTTCTTCTTGAGAAATTTATGTGCGCTTTAAACACGTGCTTTAACGGTGAAGGCAAACATCGTGAGGAAACCGGCATGTTCTGAGAACTTTAAAAGAGTTTGAAGGACATGTGACATTCACCAACCCGCACTTGGCCAGCGTGGTGAATTAAGGCCTAATCTCTCTCGTCAAGGGAGAAGTCCCTGTGTCCAAGCAGTGGGAACGTTAATAGGGTGATGATGATGAATAGGTGCCTATAAATAAGAACTCCTAAATTGTAATAACTACAAAATTGTAAAAACTGATAAGCCTGTTTTGTTCAATTCACTTCTCAACTCAGTATAGCAAATATGAATCGAACCATAGACTAATTACCTCTTAGTCTATGATCGAACTGTCAACACAATGTTTCCTTGATAATTTTTAAGAAATTTGTTTTTAGATGACTTGTCAATGTATGCCCTGTGCTTTTGACTTTGGTTAAATAATTTAGGTTTAACAGGTTAGGCTCAGAAAGCGCTTTTAATAAAAAAATAAATAATGGGTGGTCTTATGCTTAAAGCAATTTATTCAGGACAACCGTGGATGGAGAGGAAAAATTACAAATGTAATGGACGGTGAATGGACTAAACATAAAAATAGCCTATACCACAGATTACATAATCTGTGCCAATACTTAATTACATTTACCTTTATGCTACAAGAGATGAAAGATATTCTAACATAATTTTACTAAAAATTATGAAGAACTAGCTGACCCGGCGAACTTTGTTCCACCTTAGACGCCATAAATGAGCAGATTTTTGATGTTAGTCTATCAAAACTTACCAAAATTCCATATTAAATTGAACTTTTAATATTAGGCCTGATGGCTCTTATGTAACTGTCATTTGAACTAAGAAAATCAGGTTTCTTAGATCCTTTAAAATAACTATTTTAAATGTATTGTTTTATCAATAAAATAAGATAAACAGAAGAATCCGTTTTAAACGTCATTTTTTTTCACCCTCTTTGACTGTATTTGCAGCACGCATTCAGTCAATTCTATGTCAAATGTCTTAAGGTTACATTAAAAAAGGTTAATAATTTTATATGGTGGTTAAGTAATTTTAAATTTTATAATTTTCAACGAAATTTTCTTAATTTTTTTCTTTCATAAGAACCTTCTCCTGATAATAACGAACAGAACAAAAAAAGAAAAAGCGAAATCGGTCGAGCCGTTCAGGCGTGATGCCGTCACCAAGGGAAATAGGGATTCATTTTTATTTATATAGATATATTCTACTCTATTCCCCTATCAAAATGACATTAAAATAATAATAAATAATTCCGGACTAATCACACATCACCTAAGCCAAAACTTAGCAGAGCTTGTACAGTTCAGATCAGTTCGTTTATTTGTCCAATTAAATAGAAGTTTGTACAATTAGATAGGTCATATACATATCTAGGTACATTACATATTCACAAGGCAATTCAAATATTTACAAATAAAATTCATCAGCTAAAGCTTTGTCAATATTTTAAAAAGATTTAAACAATTAATAGTTTCATAAAGCTACACTGTATTCATGTATACTACATAGATACATTTTTTGTAAATACCTACTGATGATATATAGAAAACACCCAGACCCAGACAGAAATTGTAGATCTAACAAAATCCGGTCCCCGGCGATAATCGAACCCGCAACCTCTTGCGCCTCAGATGGACCTTCGCCCACCGAGCCACGGAGGTCGTCAATTATTTCTATTCTACCTAGGCAACACTCGACGTGCTTTACTGGCAGGTAACGTGTGTTGCTTCATAAGTAATATATTGTCGGTTAAGAGGTTAGTAGGATTGATTATAGTAAGCAGCGATTGATGAGTATTGTATGGAATGGCCAAGGGTAATAAATATGCTTTGATTGTTTCGGATTGAATTGAAATTAAGTTCTCAATTTGGTGCCTAAGGAGCGTATAAGTATGTCCTGGCTTTGATATGTTTATGGTGAAGTTATTTTTTATTTAGATTGAATGGAGTGGAGTTCTAGGATATTTACAGTGTTAACTTTAATAATACATAATAATAGATTTTGCCGCGGTGCAAAGTAGCGTCTGTCATTGACTGGGAAAATAGCTATTGTTCGTAAATCTATCTATAAATCAAATCAATCAAATCAATTTTATCCAAATCGGGCTTTACTCGCAATTATTGATTTTTATTCCGATATGTAAGCTACATTAAATCCCTTCTGTAGTTTTTGCGTAAAAAAGAAATAAATATCACAAACCCGTCGCGTGTGTCTGTATTTTGTTCAGGATTGACTGAAAAACTACTGCCTGCTCACATAATGTTGGCAACGTCGCGTATCAGCAGTGATCCTTGTCAGAGAGGTCAAGTGGACATAGTCTGATGTGATTTTTTTCAATTTAATAATCATACCATTCACGGACGCCATCAAAATAAAACAAAAAGAAGATAATAATCATATTTTGTAAGCCTGGCAACCAAACCAAAAGTTATACTCATAGAACCTTACTAGTAATAACTAAAAACCCTTACCGTACAAACAAAAAGTCCAAAAAAAAACAAAAATGATTCGCGGTGTTATGCATTCCTACCACACTTGCTCATTCAAGCAAAGTAAAGTTTCCAGTTAATATTGAAACCAATTTTACAGGCGGAATGGATATTAGGTATTTCACTTTCTCGATAAATTGATTTGATTCGAGCTCTCAATTGCGCAATGCTCGTTTAGAGAAAATATTCCTCTGCTACAATTTGTAATCAATCATTTACATCAACAGTGGTCAACGTTACCGTAAATACAGTTATTGCTTCGAGTTCATTTTAGGGTGTTAGAAAACAATGCTAGACCAGAGCTCGATACCAGGCAAGAGTGACAAGACGTTGGAGAGAACAAAGTGTTTTTTTTAGTTAAAAAAAACGACTTTTAGAGCTCTCTTCAATTTCTTTGTGATGCCTATAACACATCCTATCTTCAGCCAGATCACTTGTTTTAATTTGAATAAGTATAATTGGGTTGACTTGGTCATCTCTCTCGTCAAGAGAGAAGTCCCCGCGTCCCAGCTGTGGGAAGTGGGAATGTAATAGTGTCACTAAGATGATGATATGATGGGTTCACTTGACGTCATAGAAAAAAGTTTCCGCTTCTTTTGATTTTTATTACTCAGATCAAAGCGAGTCGTTGGCAGTAAACTGTAATTATTTATTTACCTCAAACTTTCTATATGTTTCACAGAATAATATATAACGTGAAGTGAGTTATAAAAAAGTCTGTTTCATCGTATTGTTGATGCTGCCTCTACGGAATCAAGTTTATTAGTCACAACCACGCCTAATGTGTCATCATTTCTAAAATGGAAAAGTAAAAGCACCCCACCTACGGTCCGAGGGTCAAAACATACGAATTAGAAAACTCTTGTCCCACATTGTACTAAAATAGGTGCACTTAAAAAGGGCTGAAGCAATCAATGTGTTCGTTACCTACCGTTTGAGCTGCTGATAAAATAAAGGCTTGGCCGGCTTTTGGTCTGCAAGCTGCAACCCTCATAGCTCTTAATCCAAGTAGACTATGGTTCGTTTTAGAGTTTGGGTTGCCTCGCCGGTGAAAGTAATGACGCTATCACGTTTGGGTTAGTCGACAAGGAATGTGGAGGCCACTTTTCTTATCCTTATTTCATGGTTGAGTGGCGTTAGACATGTTTGTTTTGTAGCCACTTGCGATTCCTCCTTTTGTGATTGTGGTGGTTGCTAAGTATGGGAGTGCCGCAAGTATCACTCAATACATAAATTAAAGTGTAAACTTAATCTAATGTTAGAAAAACACTGGTAGAAAAACAATACTGAAATGTTTATAACACTTAGATTACCCGACTGTGTAACCAAGTTTTCCTAATCACTATCATCACTACATAGTATAAAACAAAGTCGCTTTCTCTGTCCCTATGTCCCTTTGTATGCTTAAATCTTGGAAACTACGCAGCGGATTTTGATGAGGTTTTTTTAATAGATAGAGTGATTCAAGAGGAAGGTTTGTATGTATAATTACATCCATTAAATAGTGGAGAAGTACTGTTATTTTTGAGGTTTCTAATGTGATGTCGTAAATAATTTCATTTTTTTCGCTTACATTGCAAACGCAGGATGAGCCCTACGAGAGAAATAATGTACTAAGTATTGTACACATTGAAAAGGTCTACAGAAAAGTCCGTGATGGTATATGTCTATCTCTTATGGATAACCCACAATAACTTTTTTTGTCATTTACTTTTTACGACAAATAATGGCTAATTTTCGAAGCGATATTTTAACCAATACAGCATTAATCCTTAACCAATTAAATACCTTGAATACATTGTTCATTTAATATAGATCTATATGGCCCTTTACACCGTATGATTAAAGTGAATATTTTCAAAGATATTACTAATTAAGATTTAAAAATTGCGGGACGTAGCGTTTGCGGCGGTACCGGCCAGACTCGGTCGATACTGTTCTCGATTTGGAAGAAGCTGTTCATTTTCCTACAGATATTCTAAATTCTTTGAACCCGTCTGGACTCCCTGCTCCCAAAATGGTGTTGAAAAAGTTGTGGCATTGGCATGTGGCACATTAAAACCCATATTGTGACTTATAATCTATATCTATATAAATAAAAATGAATTGTTGTTCGTTAGTCTGATTAAAACTCGAGAACGGCTGAACGGATTTATCTTATCTTAGTCTTGAAATGTTCGTGGAGGTCTAGGGAAGGTTTAAAAGGCGAGAAAAAATCTAATACTAGCCGGGTATTTTTTTTACCCGTGCGAAGCCGGGGCGGGTCGCTAGTTATCAATAAATGACTATTATTATTATTATGACTACTATTAAATGTTAATACAAGAACTGGTTTTGAAAATAAGCTTTTTTGATGCTTGACGAGAAAAATTGTAATCATGTTGTTACAAGTCTGCAGTTCCAAACATGGACCTGGATTGGGTGTAACAATTAGTTCATTAATTAGCAGCTAAAAGGCATCATAATATTGCAATGATATATTGAACTTGTAAGATTTTATTTCAGTCATAAAAGCTTAAATAAAAGCTTGTAAGAAACGGAGTTATGAAATACTGTAATTGCCAATTTTAAATAATGTGTGATGCAAGTATGGTAAAAACCAAAACCAAATGTTTCAAAACACACAATAATAGCCATTAACAAAATAATAATAGCATTTTGAGGCAGTTATGCCCATCCCTAGCAGTTTCACCATTTTTAACTAGATGGCAGCACACAGAAAATTAAAACGCGCTATCGAAGCGTATCACCGATTTATGGTTGTGGTTTAGATTTGAGTACGCACGCATTAATTGTACTCACTACACATATTATATTATACATTATTTTTGCAATGCCGTCGCCTCGTTTATAAAACGATTGAGACGGTACATCTTATACAAAATTCTCGTGTCACAGTTTTCGTTCCCGTACTCCTCCGAAACGGCTTGACCGATCGATTCTCATGAAATTTTGTGAGCATAATCAGATCTGAGAATCGGCCAACATCTATTTTTAATTTTGCAAAACAATGTTTGCCGGGGTCAGCTAGTAATTTATATAACCGAAAATGCTGGTAAATCTGGAAATCAGCAGCCTCAAGCTTTCGCTAAACCTTCGCGACCGCGAAGCGGGAGCGTATGCCGCGCGTCGCACGCTACCCATGCTATAGTAGATAAAGTACGCTACTTTAATAAATAAAACCTAAACAACTTACCGTGCCGTGAAAGCCGTGTTGGCTAAAGTGGGAGGACACTCGACTTTCATTCCGAAGGTCGTGGGTTCAAACCCCGCCACGCACCTCTGGATTTTTCTTCTTGAGAAATTTATGTGCGCTTTAAACACGTGCTTTAACGGTGAAGGCAAACATCGTGAGGAAACCGGCATGTTCTGAGAACTTTAAAAGAGTTTGAAGGGCATGTGACATTCACCAACCCGCACTTGGCCAGCGTGGTGAATTAAGGCCTAATCTCTCTCGTCAAGAGAGAAGTCCCTGTGTCCCAGCAGTGGGAACGTTAAGTGTAAAAAATTGAAGCGAACTGTCAAGACTATGTTATTTCCTTGATTATTCTTAGTTTTTATTTAAATTAGATTTAAGTTGACCTGTCCATGTAAGCATAGGCTTCTAAGGAAATAAACGTTTTGACTTTGACTTTGACTTTGTTAATAGGGTGATGATGAAACAACTTACAAGTTAAATATATAGTAAAACTGATGGTGTTCGTTTTGAATTTTTTAAATTTTTTAACAAAATCAGCCATGTAAAAAATGTAGTTTATAGAGTTTGTGTCATAATAAAACACAAAATTAAAGAATATGTCAGCTCAAGGGAGGGTTGGATCCATTATTATCGGCTTGTTTATGTATTATATACATAAATACATCGTGCACAACAAGCCACACAGCAATATCCAGTTTTGTAACTACCTAATTATAAAATTTATATGTATTTTAAATTACAATTATTGTAAGCAATTGAAAAAAATATGTGCGCTTTATGCTCGTGGTTTGACGGCGAAGTCAACATGCCGGTTTCATTACGATGTTTGAAATCAACCCGCACTTGGCCAGCGTGGTGAAATAAAGGCCTAATATTTCTCGTCCAGCGAAGTCCCTATATCACAGCAGTGGGAACTTGACCTTATCTCTGCCTTCTGGCTAGGCCAAAAGTAAGCGATTTAAAAACATAAAGTATTAAATATCCTGTCCTCAGAGACCCAGGCTATTCTCACCGACCTGTGGTGTTTCCCACCCGAACAACGAACACACTCAGCAACCAGCATTCGACCAGCTTGGTGACCGGATGAGCTAAATCGTTTGTTAAACGGTGACGATCTGAAATTGATCTCAGAAATTATGTCTTCTGAGTACTGTATGAACCTATTGTTTATAAAGACATTCTGTAATATGTTGTAAAAATAAAATAAATAGTTAAAAATGTAAAAAGTAAATAAGTAAAAATGTAGTGTATGAATTTAGATATTTCAAAGATAGCAGGAAATCTTCATGGTATAATATATGGGAAAAGGGGATTGTTTTACTCCAAATTTAACGCGTGCGGGCCACGGGCAGTAATGAATAAATCAAAACTACTGGATCGATTTTAATCACATAGGCTATATATTTAACGTTCACAGTTTTTCTGTAGTGTATTTAGTATCAGCATTGCACCCGTGCGAAGCCGGGGCGGGTCGCTAGTTCGCCTATAATTTGAAGTAGATACACAAATAACGTTTTATTAAATTAATCTAAGTATTTTAAACCGGAATCAATGTTGCTAGCTTACACTACTAGTAGGTATCGTTAAGCGATAGAACTTGCTGATTATCTCGTATTTCCATAAAATTAAAAACCTACCTAGGTACCTACCTCTATTTATATGATATAAAAATATAAACTATATTCAAAATTTAAAAAAAAATGATCCCGAAACTTTAGTTCCCTTAAAAGTAAGTCATACCTACTATTTTGTAATGTGTACGTTTTCATTTGAGACCCCACTCGAGTATATTTTCAGATTTCGGTTTTTCTTCCCCACTTTTACCCTCAGATTTTTTAAACGGGTCAACCGATTTTCATCAAACATGCCTAAGAAAACTCGCGCGCAACTCACCTTTCATAAAAAACTAAATCGAAATCGCTCTATCCGTTCGGGAGTTATGATGTCCAAGATAGATAGACAGACAGACACGTCAAACTTATATCACCCCTCTTTTTTGTCGGTGGTTAATAAATAACACTAAATGTGTAAAACCCGAACCGACAAATTCTTATTTAATTGTCAATTTACGTCAAATAATACTGACGAGTATTCTTATGCCACAACGTAACTAAAACCCAAGGAACTTATACCCAACCTGGAATGTGCACCGACATTTTTTCCTCGATAAAAAAAAACCGTACGTATATGAAGTTAAGTTCTATTTTCAAATAACATTTAGTCAGAGAGAAATCCGGTCCGAGAGAGATAGCGCTTCGAGAGCCCTCTGTCCCTTTCTTAAGTGTTGCCAAGGGTTGTTTTTAAAACGCAGTAGGAATGGTAAAAAAAAAACAAATTTGTCATCTCTTGTTATAAATATATTACCATCTTTCTGATTATCCTAATGATCCATATATTTTTGAATTATCGTCTTTAATGAGATTTTCTTTATTGCAAAAATTTAGACACGATATTAAGGTGTTGTTTGAAAAATAATAGGTTATTAGTAGGATCTATGTAAATTGAACTGGCATCCCATCAGCCATTTTGATTTGTTATTATTTATCCTACCGTAATTCGGCAATATTTCTTTATTCGTACATAATAAATATGGTTAAAAAATGTGCAATTCCAGGCTGTAAAAGCGAATCCTATGCGGGATGCGGTAAATCTTTCTTCAAGTAAGTATTTTTAAATTCTTGAAGTAGTATGACCATAATGAACGGATTTTTAGGATTCATTCCGTAATCATATTTTGTTCAAACATATAAATAGTAGGTAATCTAGATTAAACTTTATGTGCTATTCACTGATTTGTGTGTCACTACGCATTATTTTAAATTATTAATTAATTTCAGATTTCCTAATATTATTGTGACACAATAATTTTTGATATTTGTAACAAATATCAAAAATTATTCGCATAAAACTGTTTTATTCAGTAATGTGTGAATGAAAATATTTACCAAATTATATGTTTATAAATCGTAACATGTGATTACTTTTATTTTACGAGTAACACCTCCCTATAACATAATTATTTAATGAAATTAAGTGATTTGTTCATATTTTTATGTCCAAAATATCTACCTCCTGTTTGGACACCCTAATGAAAGGGACAGAGGGCTCTCACAAAACTATCTCGCTCGGCTCGCGCATCCGCAGCCTGTGCACATTCCAGGTTGGGTATAAGTTCCTTGCTATAACCACTCACGCGCCGGACGGTTATTTGAAGGAGTTGTTTTGCCGCTTTGCCGGACACTAGTATGTTAGTGCAGATTATGCTTGACATAAGTGGCGCTTTTCTTTTTTGCTTGTGTTTTGTGTATGTTTCTATAGGTGTGTGTGTTAATATATAATTATTTTTGTGTATGTGTGTGTTAGTGTGTGTGTGTGTGTGTGTGTGTGTGTATATGTGTTTGTATGTGTGTGTGTGTGAGCAAGGGTGTGTGTATGCGTGTATGTTTGAGTGTGTGGATGTGTGCATGTTTGTTATATTGTTGTGGAGACAGAGTGTATTGTATATGCAAATGGTTTAGATGTGATTTGATGTGAAAACTGTGTTCAAAGAATGTAAATAACAAAGAAATAAAGTAGGTACCTACCTACTTACTATTCTCCGAATCTCAAGTAATTTTCTGTGTCATTATATTGTTGTTTTAGTAGCCATTCTCGTAATCTTCATTTAAGTTGGAACTTATTTAGTGAAAATATTTTCAGTCATTATTATTATTTCATGTGTGTATTAATTTTGTTGTAGAGCTTTGGAGCAAATATTCTGTGAGAACGACCATATATTTTAGTTCTACATTTTTGTACCAGACAAACATTTAGCTCTCTTTTGTTCTTTGTTTTTGGTGGTTCAAATACTAAATAGTTGTGTTGTCGTAGAATGGTTTGTAGAATATAAATGCGTCTGACTGACAGGGTTTTCGTTTCCAGGTGGAGTGCTGTGTGCATACAGCTTAGAGGATCTATGCTAAGGATACTATATTATGATACTCTAAGATAAGAGATCTATGGTAAGGATACTTTATGATACTCTAATATAATATAATAGCGGTAACAAGGAAATATAATATTATTTTTAGTATTCATTGCTTGTTATATTCTTCTGTCGACGAAACTTAGTAAAAGCCGGTCATTATTCTTGGGCCCGATAACAATAAAATCATGCCAATTTAAAAAATATAGGTAGTAAATTACCATTGTGCAATTAGCCTGGGTTGTGTGGAACGAAACGTAACTTTTAACCTGTCAACGCAAAAAATGAAAATGTCAACGTCAAAAACGACAGAATTATAGCTACAATAAATTAAGAAGTCGCGTTTCAGAATATCGGTGGGATTAGTAAACCGATATTTAATTTCAAAGTGTTGTCGAATCAGAAAAAAATATTTTGATTTGAGTTTGGACTTGGAGCGCGAGAAGGTTGCTACTTAATTTGTTTTGCATGTTTTGGGTGTTCAAAAACATTTCTAAAGATTTGTTTTTTAAAAGCGTGGAGAATGAATAATGCTATGCTGCCTGAAGACTGCGCTAAGCAGTGGGAGGTCCTGCTTCTTCTTATAGCTTCAGAAGAGAAGAAAATAGACAGAACCAACGATAATGAGATCGACACCATGAACTATTTCTTGAAAAATGAAGGAGTCAAGTAAGTTATTCCTAAGTTCAGACCTATAGATAAACCATAACTTTGATCTATTTTTTTTTATTACTAGCTTTTCATGCTACGGCGTTGCCGTGTTTTATAGATTTTCCTGCAGGAACGATTTTTTTCCCGCGATTAAAAGTAGCCTACAGCCTTCTTCTATAACCAAGCTATTTAACGTTAAAATAAATATTCAAAAAGGACCAGTAGTTCCTAATATTAGCGCATCAAACAAATAAACTAATAATCAATAAAACTCTAGCTATATAATCTAATAAAGAAAATTACCATGTCACAATGTTAGTTACCATACTCATCTGATGAAATTTTATATGCATATTCAGTAGGTCTAAGAATAGGCTACTATCTAATTTCATTTTGCAAAACAATGTTTGCTGGGGTCAGCTAGTATAAGTATAGATTTAAATATTTCTATTATGATATATTATTAATATAATTCTAAGAAATATTTTCTATTTCCAGACAAATAATGCTGCAATGGATAAGACAAATGCATGCATCTTATGCCAAGAAAGTAACTGAATGTGATACAGCTCGTAAATCAGATGATATATCATTGCTGTGGAGGCAGAGAGGGAATGACAAGTTTCGAGCCAACCTTTTAGAGGAAAGCTATAAGTGCTACACCAGGAGTGTGTTATTTGCTAGTCCTAAAGGTCCCATGTACTCTCTAGCACTTGCCAACAGATCTGCGGCATTGTTGAAGCTAAAGAGATTTCAGGTTAGTATCCATTCTGATGAAGTGAAATAGTAAAAAAAAAAAAAATTCGTGTGAAAGTTTTATATTTTAAGTAATTGCTTGCATTTTAGCTATGAAGTAATGATTTTAACGGATTTAAGATTAATAAAAAGCTGTGTTGGCTAAGTGGGAGCACGCTCCACTTTTATCCCGGAGGTCGTGGGTTTACACACATCAGGACTTTTCTTCTTGAAAAATTTAGGTGCGCTTTAAAACATGTGCTTAAGCGGTGAAGGAAAACATCGTGAGGAAATCGGCATGTTCTGACAACTTTCAAGAGTTTGAAGGACATGTGACATCCACCATCTTGGCCAGCGTGGTGAATTAAGGCCTAATCTTTCTCCCCAAGAGAGAAGTCCCTGTGTCCCAGCAGAGGGAACGTTAATTAATAGGGTGATGATGATGATAATGATTTAATTTGTTTTGTGTGAGCACACAATAAATCTTAATATATATAAATCTCGTGTCACAATGTTTGTCCTCAATGGACTCCTCAACCACTTAACCGATTATAATAAAAGTTGCACACCATGTGCAGTTCGATCCAAATTTATGGTTTTTACGGCGAGAAAAACTCGAATAATTTCCGGGAAAATTTTATACCCGTGCGACGCCGGGGCGGGCCGCTAGTATATTTATAAAAATATGAATATAATACTTTAATGACTCAATCATCATTATCATCAGGCTATGAAAAAGTATCTCATGCCTTGAATTTAATTAATTTTATTAATATAAATTTAAATCATGATATTCCAGGAGGCATTAGAGGACATTGCCTTGGCTTTGTACGAAGGATATCCTAATGAGCTGAGGCATAAGCTGATGCTGAGAAGAGCTGACTTGTACATAGAGATGAGCCAAAGAGAAAAGGCAATTGAAGCCATGACTGAAGCATCCCAGCATGCAGCCACTATAAAACAAACAGCGGCTCAGACAGGTTTGTTGAAACATATTTATATAGAACTAGAAAGGATTTGCGTGTAACCGCGATATAATGTATTTTCCCGCGGTAAAAAATTGCCTTTGTCCTTTCTCAGGCTCAAGAGAAACTGTGTGCCAAATTCCACTTAAATTGGTTCAGTAATTTTTTTTGCATTTATAATATTAGTTTGGACTAGTGATCCACCCTATTTTTATATGGGAGTAAATTATGCATATAAACAGTGGCGTAGCTGCGACATCATAATCTTAGAGTTAGAGTTTATTTCACTGCTAATATTGAGGAGATAACTAATAATAAAGAGATCATGAATTTGAGGATAAGTTAATTTTCGGCATTCTACAAAAAACGGTGTAGTGAAACTATTTGCGATGTAAACATGGAATGGATTGAGTTCCGCCCTCTCCCCAACATTAATAATTCTAGTTACTATTACTGCTGTATTGGTCCAGGGCCCTTACCCACCCAGCTATTATTATTATTATTAAGAATACTTTATTGCACAAGAAGATAAAGAGTTGTATAAAAGGTGAGCTTAATGCCAAGCCATTTTCTACCTGCCAAACTCGACCATGCTAGAGCTATGCCACTGCATATCAAGTATCATCTTGATTAACTAACCTACTGCTGAAAAGATACTTAGTTATATTTTATTGGTGGAATATATAAAAAAACCACCAATTAGTCAGTCGGATCACAGGATCTGAAGGTAAAAACGATGATGAAATTTTTGAACTGTGTAAAGAATCCCATAGTCAATTACATGGGTATGGAAATTGACTAAGTAATCATTAGAAATTAGGGTTTCACGCCACAGCGTTGCGCGTGTTTTATGGATTTACCCGCAAGAACGACGTATTTTCTCGCGGTAAAAATCCGTCCTCCATTTATCTATAAAATAATTATTTACATCGGACCCTGTTCCTACGAGCGTTCAAACAAAGAAACTAACTTATTATCGTTATATACTAAAAAATATGAAATATATTTAGTTTCAGTTTATGCCTTACTACAAAACCTATAATCCTATTATGCACCTATTTGACTGCCTCAGTGGCGCGGTGGGCGTAGGTCCGCCTGCGGCGCGAGAAGTAACGGGTTCGGTTCCCGCTCAGGGGGTCAAGTGTTTGTATGTTCTGCAAGCACTTTCTCCGTGGTCTGGGTATTAAATATATATAATAAAAAATATCTATATATGTTTGTCTACTATATTAAGTATATCAGACTCAATCAACTTTGAGAATTTTAAGAACATGTGACATCCACCAACCCACAACAGAGCAGTGTGGTGAAGCCTTTATCCTGTTATTATATACCTACCTAATTGTATTTTCATAATTTTCCAGCTGATTTCGAGCGCCATTTGAAAATATTAGAGCGAAAGATGGAAGTGGTCAGCATAGAAGACGTTACTACAGACGATGTCTTACCAGACTGCTACAAAGGCGAGGGTGACAACTTTGTCTCAGCGTCAAGTGTTTTGGAATTAAGGTATGTTACAAAAAATACGCTGGCGTTTCCGTACAAGCATTAGTTATATTTGGCTGTTTGAATCCACACTTCTAAGCTTCAGTTCAGTTCAGTTTCTTTTAATTGGATTTTGCGCTTGAAGCGACAATTTGCCAGTGTCGAGTTAAATAAAATTATAAAGTGAAACACTAGATGTTACTTAGTTCAACGCCAAAATTAAACTTAAGCATCTAAGCTTCTATCTTTATATGCCAAGCTTCATAAACGAACACAATGTGTCAATGTCACTTATATTGAGGTTTGTAAGATTTGTAATCTATTACTCTTCTTTAATCTTTGTCGATAATAAATATCCTTTTGAATCAACGTAATAGTTTGCATTTGCCCTAATCCTTATCTGGTTATTATCTCTAAGATATGTCATCTCCTTGAGCGAAATAGCTAGTGCCTTTACCATTTCTTACTGAGATGCCTGAAACTTTTTAAACCTTAGTGGAGCTATAAGTCTTTCGTTGCTGGAAGAAGACAAACTTCAGAGACATGAATTATATTCCATGATATTGGGAGTTGAATAAAAGCCTTTAATATTCTTGTTATTTTTGACCAAAATTGAAGCCCATAGTATTATCGTTGCCCAAGCATCATAATATTCTTCTGATATTTCCATCAAACGCGAACTTAACTTTATTTAATAGGTACTCTAAATTTAAACAAACATGTACTGTAAATTAGTTGAATACTATACAAATCGTGAACATCAAAAATCTGTTCTATTTTCGAACCTCCACAGAACTGGAGAATCCACCGAAATTAGTCTGACATCGGACATTTGAAATAATTTACCATTGGATAAAACGAAGAATACGCTTAGCGCCTACTTAATCAACTAAATACTAACTATCTCGGTCTCAGTTTTCTCTGTAAGCAATTCACTAGCGCACGTTTAATTAAGATTATATGTGTATATTGTCTTGATTATACAATGTCTTTTGTAGCATAATGTGTAATGGAACGCAGCTGTCAACGAGCAACCCGTTGACAGCTGACGTTGAAGGCTACTCGCTCTTGATATCTGGCCAGGGCACGAGCACTATGTCGCTCCTAATATTAATTAAATAATAATTATGTAAAGTGAGAAACATTCTAAATAAAACATAAGTAAACATCAACAAATGTTTTAATACAAAACATTACATGGCGCAGCCGGTAGGATTACCCGTAAAATAAACTTATAAGTTAGGAACTAGTTATCTTGTCATCCTCTGCGTCTGTCGCACAGTATGTCTGACGACCTATGTGGCTCGGTCCTGAGCTGTAGATATAGATGGAGGATTTGACAAAGACAATTAAATGTAATTTGCAGCTGTGCGGAGTCGGGGAATGTCGTTAGTATTATAGTAGTTACTAGCCGTACACGCCACACAATTGCTCGTGTTTTTGAAATGTTCTGCGGTAAATAGATAGGTGGGTGTTAAATGGTGGGATAAATTGGCTGAAATAATTGTATGAAATCGGACCAGTAGTTTCGTTCATACAAACAAACACTTCACCTTTATAATACCAGTATAGATACGTATGTATAGCTATTGAACACTGATATGGCGTTAGAATGCTATTAGGCGTTAGTGTCGAAACTTAATGTAAATCTTAGATTATATATCCTAGCGAAAATTACGTACGCCGTAAATATGAACGGTAGATGCATACTGCCTTTACCAATAAGTGGAGATCTTTAAAAGCTATCTGCAGACGCATTCTGTAAAAAATCGAATCCGAACTCGAAATCACTCAAGTGATCGAGCTCACTTCGAACGCTCGTCACTGAGGCGCTACAGGCGCTATCGAGTTTTACAGAATACAAAACTTTAAACTCACCGCGGATTCAGGTTAGTAAGGATCGAAATGAGTTTACAGAATGCGTCTACTGTTCCCATTTAAATATGAATATTTCTGTGGTTGGGAAATGATGAATGTAACAACTCATTGATACAGTTAAAGATTTTACCGGGGACGTGCACATCGACTGTGCTGCTAACTGGTGTCATCTCTTCGAATGTGTTATAAAATCGGCCTAACATTTAATATTCTGACTGTCGCATAAGTGCTGCCATCTAGTTTCTGCAAATTCCATATAAGTCCTGTTTCTATTTATACATCAGTGCGTGCGCCTCTCTGTGCCCGAATAACGAACTGTGCTGTTAGTGTTAATTGAAGAGCTTAACGGATGCTGAAAGCGAATAATACATTACATAATATAATTATGTATGCTAGCTCAAGCAGCAGAAGTACCTAGTTTAGTTCGGTTTTACAAATACAATCCAGGCACTAAAGCATTGCATTTAATAGTTTTTTTTACTTTGATGCTTCTTTGCGTTCTTTCACTTTTTCCATTACAATTATGGCTTCAGCTATCCCTTATACTGCCACAATACTCAATGGAATGCAGAATACCACTTGACAGGAATGTCGACATTTTCTCTCTTTCCCTTAGATCTGCTGCAACGCCTTCACACTGGGTTAATGGAGAACTTGATTTAGTCTGGCTAGAACATAAGACTCATCTGGTATTTCATTGGTACATCATCAAATTAATGAAAGATAAACATACTAAATCAAAGACAAGACAACTGACCTCATCTACATATAGCTTCATTTTTAAGTTATGTGATTAGACTCGAGTTACGGATTTCTATCAAGTATCGTTCACTTGTTCTTGTATGTAAATTATAAATAAAATAAATACTTCCGGACATTGTACACAATAACATCTAGCCCCGTGGTTAGCTCTTAGCTTGTGTTACTGGTACAAGACATCTGATTAATGAAATAATGAATACATTAGACATACATAAATATATAGTTTTGATTATACATAAAACCCGAACGAAGGAGATAGTGACCCCGGGATCGGAATATATCCTCATTGCATACTAAACTGGTATGAAATGAGGACATATTTTAATATTACTCGAGAACTACTTTACCGATTGTTATAAAAATTATATGGGACCAACATGCTAGCAGTAGCTTACATTTTAAATAATAATCATCAAAATTGGGCTACGGAGTTCAAAGTGCTGCGTTATTGAGAACCTCCTGTTTCGTTGGTTAAAAATGAATAATATAATAGGCAATGATAACGTACGAAGGAGAGGGGTTAGAGCCTCCTTTCTATTTGAAGAAGAACAACACTGTAAACAACTAAATAATTATTTTCAGACATCTGACAGTGTATTTATAAATATACATGGCAGCTGACAGAAGCAGACACGTTAGACGTATGGCAAAACAACGACTGCCGGTTCAGCGAGTTTTATAATAAAAATATAACAGCAATTGAATCACGTCGTGATCTCAATTGTTGAGTAATATAAAAGTTGGATAGGACACATTACAGCAGTACATATTAAAGTTATTTCGCTCAACGGGGACGGAACAGGCGACCATGTTTGCCAAAAATAAGCGGGTTCGATTCCTGCTGAAAGCTCGTAGATATTACTTTAACCTTTTTTATTTCTATCAAAATTTTACGATGTGTTTTATAATAATAATAATAAATAATTTATTTCAGGCATCTAAGGCCCATATAAACATATACCTTATAGACTAACATACATAAAAATCTTATAAACTAAAGTGTCCGCATCGTGGATCATCTGTTACGGCGGTGTCGCCTTGCAGTGTAGGCGACCGATGAACCGTCGAAACTTGACCCCTTGCGGCCAAAACTGCTCATTCAGGAACGTCGACAGATGTTTAGTTGGAACCCGTACCATAAATGAACCGAAACGCAATTTATGTGTAGTATTTTTTAACCCCCGACCAAAAAAGAGGGGTGTTATAAGTTTGACGTGTCTGTCTGTCTGTGTGTCTGTCTGTCTGTCTGTCTGTGGCACCATAGCTCCCGAACGGATGGAGCGATTTCAATTTAGTTTTTTTTTGTATGATAATTGAGTCTGGCACGAGTATTCTTAGACATGTTTAATGAAAATCGGTTGTGCCGTTTAATAGATATGGGGGTGAGAGTGAGTAAGGAAAACCGAAAATCTGCAAATATACTAGTGTGGGGTATCAAATGAAATCGCATCGCGTCCACATTACATAATATTATGTTGTTTTACGTTTAAGGAAATTAAAACATTGGAATCGGGGGTTTTTCTTAAATTTTAAATTTAGATTTATTTTATGTGTAGACGCAGCGATACAGTGGGTCGATACGTAGTAACCAACGAGGCGACGCGACGCGGCGACGTCCTGTTCTCAGAGGAGCCGTACGCCTGGGTTCCACTTCCCTGCGACTTGCCGCTTTGTGACGGCTGCTGCGCGGCACACATCAATATGATACCGTGAGTATGATATCACCGCTCAATCACAGCATACGTTCAGTTCATTGATTAATAACATTCAGTAACATGCCAAAGTATGTATATAAAATTAGGTACTATAATCTTAATACATATATATAAATCTCGTGTCACAATGTTTGTCCTCAATGGACTCCTAAACCACTTAACCGATTATAATAAAATTCGCACACCATCTGCAGTTCGATCCAACTTGAGAGATAGGATGGTTTTTACGGCGAGAAAAATTCGAATAATTTCCGGGAAAATTTTATACCCGTGCGACGCCGGGCCGGGCCGCTAGTAATTATTATAGAAGTGTAGAAAATACAAGGTTGTCAACACAAAGAATTTTCTTTTTATGCTGGGTAAGTCTTCATTTGGGCACAATCTCACCTGATGTAAAGTGACGATGTGCTCTAAGATGAGATATGAAGACCTAGAAGGTAAAAAGGAAGGAAGGGGAAGGAATTAAAACAATAAAATAAAGTAAATTAAATATTAAATAATTAAATATTAAATATAATTAATTAATAATTATTAAATACACATTTTAAAGTCATAGATAGATTGAGATATCAGCCAGTTATTTAGTATAATAAATATCTAACAACATAGATATCAAATGTAAGATCCGGATGTAAAAAAAATAACGTCTTCAAAGGCCTTGTATCACGATCTCCGGATGAAATATCAAATTATTAAAATGTAGAACTTCAAAGTAAACTGACAACTGCATTATATTTAACCATTGTCTATTTGCCGTGTTGGCTAAGTGGGAGGACACTCGACTTTCATTCCGAAGGTCGTGGGTTCAAACCCAGCCACGCACCTCTGGATTTTTATTCTTGAGACATTTATGTGCGCTTTAAACACGTGCTTTAACGGTGAAGGCATACATCGTGAGGAAACCGGCATATTCTGAGAACTTTAAAGAGTTTGAAGGACATGTGACATTCACCAACCCGCACTTGGCCAGCGTGGTGAATTAAGGCCTAATCTCTCTCGCCTAGGGAGAAGTCCCTGTGTCCCAGCAGTGGGAACGTTTATAGGGTGATGATGATGATGATGATTGTCTATTTACTATCAGAGATTTGAAACAATCCCCAGATCCGATATTAATTGAAAAGCTTTGTTTAAAAGCATTTTTTTTACCAACAACTTATATATTTTTCAGGTGCACTGTATGCTCGCGAAGTGCCTATTGCAATGCGGAGTGCAGGACTCGCGCCAGTCCTTATCACAAGTACGAGTGTGTGGGCGGCCAGGCGGACATCTTCCCGACGATTGGCATCGCTCATCTGGCACTAAGGTCATTATTTGCACTTCATAATTTTCAGCTGTAAATTGAAGTAATAACCCGGTCAAAAGAAAAATAAGCTATATCCTAGGAATAATTCAGTAGTGCTGATAATTCTAACGGACACCATTATACAATGTCAAAAGTCCCCGTCCCGAATCCAACGCCGTCTGTTCTACATGCTAATAACGTGCCCACTGCGACTAAAACGATTGTTCTCTTACGCGTTGACTTATTTCTGATTATTTACATGCCGTAAAGGAACCCTGAGCATGGCCCTTTCCATACCTCTTTGAGCTACGCTGAGCCAGTTCATAAGGCCTTTTATAAAGCACCATGTTTCGGATCTATAACCACTTAACAGTCCACGCTGACTACAGTCCCCCAAAAATAACTAGCCTATACTGTCCACGGTTCTTTTGGGGAGAGATTAGGCACTAATTTACCACACTGGCCAAGTGCGAGTTGATGAATGTCATATGTCACTCAAACTTTTCCAAGTTTTCAGTTTTTGACCTTCGGAATGATTATGCTTGCACTTAGCCAACACGGTGTACATTTAATTTCGCATCTATCATATTAAGTTATTACAAGCAGTGAGTGAAAGTCAGTGTGAAAACTCAGTGATATCCTCATTTTCATTCATTGATAAATTTTTCTTGCTCTTTAACTTATAAGTAGTGACAACACTTAAATACTCAGTAAAAGCACTACTTGTTTATATAATTATTTAAAGTCTCAACCTTGTTTAGTTTTCCTAATAACACGACACTCAGTCAAGTTATTTTCTGACCCCTGTCCCTGTCAAAATAGTTTGAAAGAGATCTCTCATAGTTATGAGCGAGAAGATCATTTTTCTAATATCATTTTATATTCATTTCAGGGTGCTCCTAGTTTCAACCATAGAAGGATTCCCCGAATTGCCAACCGGGACGCCGCTGCCAAAGAAAGCTAGCGACCTGTTCGTCGGATATGCAAACGTCGACCAAATCGAAATATACCACAAGGACACGCATCCCTTCTACAGAATGTTCAATCTCGTCACTAACTTCGAGAAAATGAACAATATGGACTACATACAGTACGCATTGGTAAGTGTTAGTTGTATTACATACTAGCTTCTTACCTTCAGCCATCTCCGAATAGAAGACAGCTTTGGTATAGCTAATCTAGATAAAAAGTGGGTAGGCGCGTTGTTATAAAAATCAGCTGATCAATATTTACGTTATTAAAAATAGTTAATACGTGTGAAATTACAAGAAAACCTAAGAACATTGTTCAGAAGATAAATATTTACCAGGGAAAGTTTTATCAGTATTTAAATCGTAGAATAATGACTAAATCTGACTTTTAATCTAGAATTCACAATAACACATCATTATGTACAGTCTACAAATCCCTCCTAAGAATATACTAACAATTCCTCGAGACAGCTCTACCATACATGCCACATAGTGTTTAAAAACCAAATTTTGGAAAATTTGGCCAGTCACATACTTAAAAGCCTATAACAGAAAGTAAAGCAAAGATCGCTGTTATCTAATTCAATGTGCAGGACTA
This sequence comes from Gymnoscelis rufifasciata, assembly GCA_929108375.1. Classification (NCBI taxonomy): domain Eukaryota; kingdom Metazoa; phylum Arthropoda; class Insecta; order Lepidoptera; family Geometridae; genus Gymnoscelis; species Gymnoscelis rufifasciata. The sequence goes on from OV815301.1 coordinate 7,191,739, forward strand.
TATGTATGTATATAAGAATAAGGTACGTTTATTTCGGAGCACATAACAAACAATATTACAAATAACTCATAAACATTTTACTAAGAATACTTTATAATACATTCAACAAACATTAAGAAAAAATCAACACTTATAAAATAATACACTTATAACAACAAAGAAAACTATTTTTTTTTGTCACAAGTTATAGGTAATGTCGCTCTAGCACAGAATACATAATAAGTACAGAAGACCAAAAAATCAATTAAAGGAATAGCGACCTTTTCCACAACAAAATTAAGTTCAATTCAAATCGCACAGCGCTAGTTACCTACAGTTATATTCACCTAGATGTTTCCTCTCTTTCTATCGCGTAACCCTTACCTTTTCTGTCGACATCAGGGTTGTCATTACAAGAATATTTTTATCTGACTAAATAATATTAGAAAGTAGTTACTAGTATTGAGAGGTCTACATACAGTGAACGATTTATACGGAGTTTGAACTTTTCCGCCAAAATAAAAAAATAAACAATTCCTATAACATTGTGAATATTATAGCGGTCGCATCACTCATTGAATACTTAATTAAATTTAATTTGGTCGGTTCTTAAATATCAACCTAGATCTAAAATATAAATACTTAATATCTTAACTTTCGATATCCTTCGGAAGAGCAAAAAATGATAAATCTTTACTATTATCTGTGTTTGAACACCCAAATGCTTTTTTGTCGCCATGGTACCTTTTACACCTTTAATAAAAACTAAAAAAAGCTTGCGAAAGGCGCGCGCGTTAAGATTAATATTTGTTAATAAGCTTTTACACGCGTGACTCCCTGAACGGCTATCCGCCAACTGTCCGCAGCGCGTCGTAGGTATATTTTGACGCTTTAGCGCGGAGTGCGCCAGGCCTGGCTCTAGTAAGGTAACAAAATAAACTTAAAATTATTATTATAACAAAACAAACTAAACTTATTCAATACAACACTTACATAGAAAATAAAATTAAATAAGAGATTACCTTAAATAATGAAGTTTGACTCGGATAGCGAACGAGGAGGTTCCAGTTACTCAGGTGACTACTGACTGGACTGATTTGAGTCAAATCTGATTTTATACAGTTTGATTAGGCACTTCATCTGGTCGCTTTCGAGTCCAGACAAACTTACATTTACATCACTAAATTGCTTTAAGAAATATTTACAATGTTGGGTTCGGAAGGGTTCGGCCCGCGCGCACTCCGCCAGCACGTGCAGCACGTCCTCGGGCGCGCCGCACGCGTCGCAGTTCGGGGAGGGAACTTTCCCCATGAGGAACGCGAACTTGTTGCCCGGAATGTGCCCGGTTCGAAAAGGCAGTCGAGGGAACTCTTCAACGATTTACAGCAAGTACTTTGTGTTTGGGGTTGATTAACTTATATAACTGAGACCGTTCATCTAAATGGGTTTTAAAGTCAAAGTCAAAGTCAAAATGTTTATTTCCTTAGAAGCACATAGCCTACATGGACAGGTCAACTTAAAATTAATAAAACTAAATTGCTTGAATAACAAATATCGAGGAAATAACATTGTCTTGACAGTTCGCTTCAATGTTTTATACTACTTTTATACTTTTGACTGATAATAGGGGACTGATGATGAAAATGAAGAACAGTCTAAGGAACTCTGTAAGGTAAATATTTTAGAAGAGTAAGGTAGAGGTAGAGCATCACTAAAAATCGTGAAATAAAAAAAAATTGCCCAAAAAAAGAACCTACTTCAAAATAGTTACTAAAAAGTGAAAAATAAATTACAAATAATTTCGACCTTATAAGTGATTAATTAAAAAAAACATAAAAAAAATAATTATTAAGTATTTAATAATTTTGATTACAAACAAACTGAGATTCATAGACAATTTGTTTTACACTAATTAAGGATGTAATAAGATCATAAATTATATTAAATTAAAAACTTTGGAAGTTTTCGGTTGGATAGCATATACCTATTAGAATTATAAATAGACATGAGACACTGTACGTAAGGAACATCGTATCCCAATGTAAAGATTGATTGATTTGACGGGTAAACCCATATCAATGTGGCTATTATTTCAGCCGACAAATCTAACAGTCTATAATGATATTTCACAAAGTAAATACTCAAAGTAAGGTACATATTTTTAATTTCAGCAGATGTTTTTTTTGGCCTTTCCGCAACATTAGCGCATTCGCTGAGCAAGTACCTAAGTGAACATAATATATACGAAAATAAATACAGGAACATATTGCGAAACCTATCGCTTCTTCAAGCCCGTTACCTAATTCTATGGAAAGGTGTGTTGTGTGTGTTGTTCTTAATGTTCATAATAAATAATGCAGCGGTTTGGATATATGCGTAGTATTCTTATTGGAATAGTATTGGAACTTTGATGTAATTTTCAGACAGTTAGAATGGAGTCTGTCCTGAGTGCAAGACCAACAAAGAAGCATACACAAATAATGAAACCATATGAAACGGTCCCATTGGCCCCAGCAGAATACCAGCGCCGGTTGCAAAACCTGTAAATGCTGAGCTGGGACCCTTTTATATCTAAATCATGATATATTTCATATTAATTAGATTATTATTTTTCCATTTACCTATTGAACATGTATATAGTCTATAGTTTTAGATACAAATAAACTTTTTGATTTGATTTGATTTGATTCAAGTGTCGGACAATGCTATAAGTTTATTGATGTCTCAAATAGGAATAACGGTACTGGATCTGATCAGTACCAAAATCCATCTTAAAACTGCTAAAGTAAATTTAGAAAGAGAGATTTATGCTTACCACCTTATAGTTCTTCATGCCCCATCTTAGACCACATCGTCGCTTTACATCAAGTGAGATTGTGGTCAAATGAAGGCTTATCTAACATAAAAAAAATACTTTGAAAAATATACCAACGAATATGTATAAATTATTTAATTTAATTATAATTTTTGTATGTTTTTGTTGCTTTCTTTTATGACAGGTGTTTAGCTCAAGCGATGAGGTCCTATGGAAATATTAAGTGAGCATTGTAGCTCTGTATATTTTTTAATACTCAAAAATAAACATATGAATGAACGACTGCGAATGATCTGACTAGTCGATTAATTCAAACTACTAATTTACTTATTCGACTTAAAAATTAGTGATTTTCCTAATGTCTTTACGACTTGATCATTCATATCACCGATTCGATTTTGTTAGTCGGTCTTTAAGTCGAATAATGGTACTAATATAGTAATATGATAAGTAACTAATTCCTTTACGAATTGGTTTATTACTCCTATTCAATTTGTTTGGTAGTTTAACGAGATTTCCTTTTATTTTTAACCGACATTCAACGAAAAAAGGAGGTTCTCATCTTGTTCTCTCATTTTGTGCTTATATCTTAATAAAATTAATGTTTTGTTTTATTATTAAAGCAAATTACAAGTTTTTTTGGAATGTGTGAATGCAATTTTTACTAAGGTAAAATTGATGACATGGTTACTAAGAACAAATCTTCCTATGTCTTATAGTTTCGGAACTTCCCCGACCGAAGCTTTTGATGCACCCTCTATAACTTGTATGAGACAGGATATTACCAAGCTTACCTGGCGAAGTTTACACTATTTCATCAAGTCATAGTTAGATTGGCGGCGAACTTATGGAACCGTCGAAGCCAGAGTTCACAAGAAATTAGATTACCTATATTCTCAAGCACACTCACACTACAATTTAGCTAAAATCGGTAGTTTAGTCCAGTCAATAAATAAATATTATGAAAAGAAATATGCGAGAATTGAATTGAAATATTATCGTATGCAAATTATATTTCAAAATTAAATATATTTCACCGATTAGTTTGTTCACATTTGTAGAATGATGCAAGATTCATTGTTTTTGACCCCCCCCCCTCCCCCCATTTTGTTATTGTTTTTGAATATTCTTGTCTTGTATGATTTTATTGTGGAAGTATCTTTAAGATTTGTTCTCGGTGCTATTTAATTTTATTAGATTTAGTAGCGATTCGGTTTACATTTATTTAACTTAACGACTATATTTATAATCTATGTTTTCTAACATCATTTCCAGTGTATCTATCAGAGCTAAATGTTGCACCATCGTTTTTTGTAGTCGTAGGATACAGAATTTTACAAGTTTAATGTCTCTTGCAATAATTTTTTTCACTTTTTTGTGTTTTTTCCGGTGCCGATGCCGACTTAAGGGTTAAGATCCAAAAATAAAGTCGTGCTATTAGTTAAACACGTTTTCTGGCGGTTCTAATGTGTAGGTATTTATATTTAGTAAGAATCTCACTAGCCAGACATTTTTACGTATTGTATACGAGTATCTTATATTATATTTTTTTTCTAATTAGTTTCAGCCTATAATTGGGGGTTATCACTTTGTAAAAAACATTAACGACAGTTTCCCTATAACCCGCATATATATAACCGAGTTTTGTACAAACTATGAAAATATTCTCTTGTCTCGTAACCTAACTAACTAAGATAATAACGGGCGCATAATAATAACAACATAAGACATGAAAGCTGGGATGTTCTATTGGCTTCTTAACTGAAAAAAACTGAAGCGAACTGTCAAGACTATGTTATTTATTTCCTTGATTATTCTTAGTTTTTATTTATAATAACTTTAAGTTGACGTGTCTATGTATGCCCTGTGCGTCTAAAGAAATAAACGTTTTGACTTTGACTTTGAATAACAACAGTCGTATTTGGCAACTCGTGGTAGGGCTAAAGAGCGGAGGACGTATGTTGTATGGCAACGTCGCATTCTCCCGTGACGCAACGGGGTGTAGTTGTAGAAAGCCACGTAGATCTATGGTATGTCACTTATTATGTTATAGCTAGGTTATGTCACGAAGCAATCCGCGCGCGCGTGTTTCCTATTATTAAATAACATTTAAAAACAACATACATAACATATGCACATAACACCTTGTATTAGTTTAGACTAACTAACCTAATTTGACTATATTAGCCACACCTAATTACAACAAATTTATTTATTTATTTACACACCACCACCCTATTAACGTTCCCACTGCTGGGACACAGGGACTTCTCTCTTGACGAGAGAGATTAGGCCTTAATTCACCATGCTGGCCAAGTGCGGGTTGGTGAATGTCACTTGTCCCTCAAACTCTCTTAAAGTTCTCAGAACATGCCGTTTTCCGTCACCGTTAAAGCACGTGTTTAAAAGCGCACATAAATTTCTCAGGAAGAAAAATCCAAAGGTGCGTGGCGGGGTTTGAACCCACGACCTTCGGAATGAAAGTCGAGTCCTCCCACTTAGCCATCACGGCTTTTTTATTTATTTAACAAAATAAAAAAAAAACTAGTTCTCAAAACTTATAAATCTGTGTTGTTTAATTCGCTTCTCAACTCAGTATAAAACTTAACTGTCAAGACTATGTTATTTACTTGATAATTTTTGATTAAACAATTTAGTTTTATTAATTTTAAGTTAGTCTGTTCATGTATGCCCTGTGCTTCTAAGGAAATAAACGTTTTGACTTTGACACATCTACTTCATCCACAAACCAGTAATTTAACTTACAAAACCAAAGTATCGGGTTATGTTACATTTCTCGAAAATGACGTATTTATACGTAGACGTATTGTATACCCACGTCTAAGTTACTTTTAATACATAGATTGAAAAAAATCTTTTTTAACTTTCTGACGAATTGACAACCCTTTTGATGAAGGGGCAAGCTACAAGGTCGGTATTGACTTTACCGGAATTAAAATAACATTTTCTCCGTCGTCTATCTAGTCGTCTGTCGAGCTAACGACTCGTTTCTGTTTGCATACGGGGTTTCCGCACAACCTTGCTGCGTCATGTATGTTTGTTAGGTGGTGATGATTGATTGATTGAGGGTTTTGTCAGATAGACAAAAGATCACAAACCTTAAAGAAAATGTACTGAATGTGGAACGTCAGAGCGTCTAACCGCTCTGACTTAAGTTTGACAAGACCTTTGAAATCTAAATCACTGTTATATCATACGGTTCAAAAATAACGTGTCAGTCACAAACACCCGAATATCTCCCGAACTACGTATGCTTTCCTAATGAAACGAAGAATGTTCAATTGAGCATTTAATTATAAAGATAACAAGTACAAATAAGGACTTAAAATCGGTCACGCAAATTAAAAAATCTAAAAAAAAAACATATTTTTCTTAAAATTAAATGTGTTTTATGATGGCGTTTTGTTGTTTTTATCACATTCTTCATTTAAGTATTTTGTATTGCCACCACGAGCTCTTCTGACAGCTTCCAGGCGATTAGGCATGCTGTACACGAAATTTCGGAGCCGGTGCCTAGGAATACCATTCCTCTACTAACCTACTTTACAACCAGTTATAATTATGTTATTAGAAGCGCAACTAAGAAGTCTAGGTATTAAGTTTTTTATTTAATTAATCGAACTTTTACAGATCGGGAGATATTTAGTTTTTTGACTGACCCTTTATTTTTGGAACCGAGTGTAGAAATAAATGATTATTCCGGACCAGTCACACAGAATCGCCTGACCCCAAACTTAGCAGAGCTTGTACTATTGGTGTTAGGTATCTGAATAAACTACATAGTAAATTACGAGATCATGCGCTTTTTTTAGACTTCCTTGGATAATAAAAGTACCGTTACAATTCAAGATTGTTCGCTTTTTTTTGGTAGACTTCCTTGGATAATGAAAGTAACAGCCGCTGACTGTTATCATGGATTATACAGTTTTCAGTGCATTCATTGTTGATTTACAAAAAACTTTATAAATGTCGGTTGAAAGTTAGAAATGCTTTCTTTGATGCAATTGAAAAATACTTCTTATTGCTTACTCTTACTTATTTTATTGTACTTATTTAATAATTTGGGTTTGTGATTTTAGTAGGAACCAGAGCCACAATTAACACTAACACGTACAATTGTGATCCATTTAAAGGAGCCAATTACTCAACAGGGCAACATTGCTGGAATCACTTGAGTGTGAACTGTCAAAATCTGAGCCAATTAAATAACCATGTATAATTATTATTTCTGGATGATGAAAATATTCATAAAAAATATATGTTTTATTGCATTTTTGTATAATGAACTGTAGGTACGGTAAATAGCCTTTTCATAGGTAATAGGTGAATCAAAAATATTTTTCTTAAAGAAATTATATTATATAATTTTGATGGCTCTTTGATGGCAATGCCTTTGTAAAATGCCTTTATAAATTATAAAAAAATTTTTACAATGTTTGATGAAACGTACATTTTAGGGCATCTTACGGTTCCTAACATTTTAATTTTAAGTGCAAAGTGCACTTCAAATTAAAATGTAAGCTTCATATACTGAAGAACGTTTTTGCTCCGAACTGGTATCAATAGCAATCAAAGCATCCGGACTATTTTGAACTTTTATCAGTATTTAAAAAAAAGATGTCTGCAGTCAGTATATTTCTATGTTCAAAATAAGAAAATAGTCGATGCTGACATCGAACCTAAAGTATCGATGTACGATAAACAACGGTTGAAAAACATCGAACTATGCGATAACAAATAAAATTGCCTATTATGCTAGCAAATCTATTGTTTCTGGTTCATAGGATCACTCTCAAAACCAAATCACTCTCAAAAGCTCAATCTTATCAACTGCGTTTAAGTTGACATTAGAGTATTTATTAGTTTACGCCTTAAATGCAAAAAAAACTATCTCTCAATACAGTATATTCCTGTTTTCTTGATCAAAAATAGTTTAATTTGATAGACTGTACTTCTGATATATTCTATGGACATTCGATGGAATAATTGACCTTTTTATGTATTTATTATTAACATCGATGTATCTAACAATTTTTTTGTAAAATCGAAGTTTCTTCAACTTTAATGAATATCGACCGATGAATAGTATATGTTATGTTGTCCGAAATTAATAAATTTTATTCATTTATTTATTTGGAAAAACGTGTATGTTTGTCCGTCAATTACGGCAATACGATTGCACTGATAAACCTAAAATTTGATATGAAAGTTTATACATTAGATTAGGACATAATGCTAATTTAATCCGCGACAAGATATGTCTTTCCGCGGGAAAATACATTACACGAGGAACAGCGTGGGGCACGGCTCGTACAACATACATATAATTTTAACAAAAAGGCCGTTGTTTTTTGTTAAAAATGTACTTGTCTGAATTTTAAGCTTTTATTTCGATAGTACTTTTGAATGTGTCAATATCAACCTCGTTTGCATGGCGAAACCAATGAAATTGTCAAAGAGCTGTATTTGTGCCTCTGGCATGAAAGAGTGGAGATTTTCAGGATTTTCCAATGTAAATATTTTGTTTACCACCTTAAACACACATTTTCAGCATATAGGCTATGGGCCACTCCGACACGCTTTGTGAAAATTGCGGATTGAAACCAAAATTCGATTGGAAACAAAGTTTACCGATATTAAAATCTCTATTAATTATTCAATAACAAAAAATAAAAAGATAAAAAATCCGATTCTCATACTTTACTTCCCATGACAGTATAAACTCTATTGACTGACTCAGTGGCGCGGTGGGCGGAGGATCGCTTGCGGTGCAAGAGGTAGCGGGTTCGATTCTCGTCCTCAGGGGTCAAGTAATTGTATATTCTGCAAGCATTTCTCTTTGTTATGTTTTTTACAAAGTGATAAACCCCACTTATAGGTTGAAACTAACTTCTCTTTGGTCTGTAAATATAATTCTTGGTGTTTAATGTGTATAGTAAAAAATATATCCATCTATGTCCATTTTATTAAGTATATCAGATGTCTAGTACCCGTAACCCACGCTTGGAGCTTACCACGGGGCTAGGTGTTATTGTGTGGATTGTTCGAATATATTATTACTATTCGGTTTTTCTTCCCGACTTTTCTATCCTCATAACTTTTAAACGGCTCAACCGATGTTAATGATATGACGTCCTTGGGCTAGGTGGAGTGACGACAGGTAGAGTTTGGATGCGAAAAGCCGAAGAAAGAGCCAAAAAAAATATTTTTTGCGCTGGTATAAATAAAGTAGCTACATAAATATATTTGGACAATCCACAAAACAACATCTAGCCCCTGGTTACGGGTCCTAGACATCTGATATACTTTATATAATAGACGTACATAATATATAAATTTTATAAAAATATATATTTACCTACATGTACTTACTACATATGTATAACCAAAGGTTGAATTTTGTTTTGAAAATCTTATTGAACGTGCTCGAGGGTTTTCTTATTATCTTTCTTATTGTACAGCTTCGAAATCTTCATGGAATTCCGAATTACTATTAGCACTGATATTGTACCTACTCTCTACAGGGTAGTTGATCTTAGATAATGAGACTCAACGACGAGTACCGAGAGTGGAGTTATAAAAAGTTGATTGGAGTTGATTAAGTTAAAATTCATCAACTCCACTCAACATTTTATACGGGTACTAGACATCTGTTATAATAAATATAATAGACATACTTTTATAGATATTTATTATATCCATAGTATACACCCATACCAAGGAGAAAGTGCTTGCACATTGCACTTGCACATAAAAATGGCCCCTCGGCGAGAATCGATCCCGCTACCTCTTGCACCGCAAGCGGACCTTCGCACACCGCGCCACTGAGGCAGTCTCAGATTATGATTATTTGTAACTAGCTTTAGACGCCACGGCGTTGCGTTTTTGGAATAACTTGCGGGAACAACGTATTTTAGGGGCTATGGTTTTTTTAACGTTGACAGATATTTTCAAATTGAACCTGACTGACTGGTCGGTTCCAGAAATAATCGCGTTCGAACAAACCAACAAACTTTTCTGCTTTATAATCTTTTAATATATAAAATCACATGCTGTTAGTTACCGTACACCTACACCACCGTAACCGATTATTATGAAATTTTATATGCATATTCAGTAGGTCTGAGAATCGGCTACTATCTATTTTTCAATTTGCAAAACGTTTGCTGGTGTCAAATACTATTAGTATATATTTGTGATCGTTATAGGTCTAGTTTTGCGTAGGTATTTCTTTTTTCGTCTAATAATTTGTAAACTTAAAATGTCTTGAAACTTGTCCTGTATAAGTCTTGATATTAAGTATAATGGAGAACAAAATGAACATGCAAAAACGTCTTTCGTCAAAAATTATAAAGTAAACAAAAAACTATATTCTAGCATCATAGTAGACATTGTGATAAATATTTATGTACAAGGGTATCTAATTTGTTGCCATATTATATTTTTTTGAGAAGTAACGTTTTATTGTATACTAACATGATTTGGGACAAACAATAAAACACTTAATCAGATGTTTTGTCACCGGGAAATGCTAGCTAGCATTAAGATACGTGCAACATATGCCAACAAACCACTAAATTTTGTTTTTAACTGCGATTATTGGGCAGGGACAAAACATAGTAATTTTACTACTTCATACATTTCACTTAGCAATGTTTTACAAGCTTCAATTCTAACATTCTTGACTGATCGTAGCGTTTAATTAAATGAAGAGGCTTTGTCTGACTGAAAATGTTATAGTAGCCCTATCACGAGTTGCCACTTACGACTGTTGGAGATTACAACATGTTGTTAACGTATCGAATCGTAGTTTTTTTAACGACTAAAATTTTATCTGTATCTTTCAAATGTATGGGATTACAAGATGTTGTTTTCTCCAACAGTCCTAAGTGGCAACTCTTGGTAGGGCTACAGGTGTTTTACGTTTGTTCCTTGTTTTGTTCTCCTTGTTATTCGAAACTCTTGCCGGAAAACGAATTAATTTGCTCGAGTAGGAAAATGCGCGTGTTTTGGCTTCTCTGCCTTTGGGCTCTCAAAACAAACGAATATTATGTTTGTTTTAGTATTTGGATAGTAAGAGATTTGTTTATGATGTTTTTGATGGGTTTTTTTACATGTGTCAAGAACTGGGAGTAAGAATTACATAAAGACGATTTAAGTTACTTTATAGCTGTGAAAACATTTTTGCTTGTGTAAACCGTTGAGAAACTATACTATTTAAAACTTAAAGTTAGTTCTAGTTTAGATTTAGTTAAGATTAAGATAAGAGATTGGATTACATTAAGGTAAAATAATAAATATCTCCGGACTAATCACACAGCATCACCTAACCCCAAACTAAGTAGAGCTTGTACTATGGGTGCTAGGTGACTGATATACTAATATACATATTTTTTTTAATACATTTACATGATGCATAGAAAACACCCAGACCTGAAACCAGAAATTGTAGATATTACAAAATCGGGAATCAAACCCTGAAAAGCAAGAGTTTACCTCTCCTGTCCAACGAGCCACAGACAGAGCCATGTTGGCTAAAGTGGGAGGACACTCGACTTTCATTCCGAAGGTCGTGGATTCAAACCCCGCCACGCACCTCTGGATTTTTCTTCTTGAGAAATTTATGCGCGCTTTAAACACGTGCTTTAACGGTGAAGGCAAACATCGTGAGGAAACCGGCATGTTCTGAGAACTTTAAAAGAGTTTGAAGGGCATGTGACATTCACCAACCCGCACTTGGCCAGCGTGGTGAATTAAGGCCTAATCTCTCTCGTCAAGAGAGAAGTCCCTGTGTCCCAGCAGTGGGAACGTTAATAGGGTGAATATGATGATGATAAAATGAAAACTAAACTCCATGCTCATCAGCAATAAGTCTCTACCTACTCTACAACAAAAACTGAAAAAAGTTTTTGTAGAAAACTTGTAATTCAAAGAGAGCCAATAACATCTTTTTCTACAATAAAAAACATTACAGGTTTATAGAGGGGGAACCTACTAATTGCCGAAATAACAAGAAAGGAGTTAAGCATTCGATCGTGTACCTAGACCTGCGTTATGGATTGTACTCTCCAAAGCTGGCTGTCCTGGAAAATGCGTCAATTTCATGACGGTATGAAGGTCAGAATTCAGCACGAAAACGACTTTTCAGACCAAATCTCAGTGACCAGTGGCGTTAAACAGGGATGCGTGATGGCTCCAACGCTATTTGCCATATACTTTGCTGCTGTACTTCAGGATTCCTATCGCGATAGCCCCGGAACGATATCCCTCAGCGTAAGAACAGATAAGAGCGTTTTTGACATAGGTCGTTTCAGAGCTAGGAAATCTGTTCAAGAGCTCTCCATTATTGACGCGCTGTACGCTGACGATGTCTGCCTGATGGCCGATGATGCAGACTGCTTGCAACGCTTTCTAAACCGTCTTGAAGAATCGTGTTTGAGATTTGGTCTGGTCATAAGCTCTTCCAAAACACAAATTCTTAAACAACCTCCACGCGGAACACCTTGAGTATAACAAAGGTGTGAAAGAATTATTGGAATCCAACCAGAAGTTCCTGAGATTAGCTCGTTCAAACAAACAAAGTCTTCGGAAGAGTTTGTTTCAACAAAGTCGTGTGCACAGCACGTAAATTTTATAAGAGTTAGCTTGCATTTTATTATTCTCCAGGTTTCGTATAATACTCAAACTATCACAACCCTCAAATAATTTGTTATGTAAATTTATGAATTCTTTATTTTTAAAGGTTCATAAAATAACAATAGCTGCAGCTGCGAAAACGCTGGAATACATAAATATTTAATTTTCTTTATGTAAACATGGTTCGAAAAAATCAGCAGACATTATTATGATTTTGAAATCCTTCTGTAAAAAGTAAATTTTATGTTTTGTGTTATCGGACATCTGTAACTAAGCCTCTTCTTGAGTCGTAACATCTGAAATTAAAATCACAATCTTCACCCTTTAACACATAAAAATTATATATTTTGATATGAAAAACGATGTTTTTAAAAATGGTAAATATTCAGTCAGAGCGCAATGTTGGTTAACCTTGAAATATATGTATTTATTGTATGTTTTTAGTATTTCTTGATTTAGCGGCAACAGAAGTATGTATATCATCCCTCAAAATTAGATATCACGGGTATAGAAATACAGCCTGGTGACAGACAGACGACGAAGTATCATCAATAGGGACCAGTTTTGCCCTTTGAATGGAATGTAAAACATAAAATTTACAAATGTTTATAAAGCCTTTAAAATAAATTTGAATGAAATAACAAAATTCTGTTAAAACTTGTTGAACTGCAAAATCATGATACATTTAAAAGCTTTTGTGCTAACAAATTATCTCCGAAGCACTATTCTCGTAACTGAAAGAGGAAAGTTAAGAATTTACCGTTTGGCCCGACTCCTCAAAAGGTAAATTTTCCTTGCTAGTGCATCCAGTCTCCATCCAGTGCCATTTTTAGATTAGCTAAGAAAATTTTGCATGCATTTTGTTTAACTAGTATTCGTTGTCCATTTTCTGTCAATTAGATTTTTAGGGTTCTATATCCTGAGGGTAAAACGGGACCATATTACTGAGTCTATTTGTTTGTTCGTCTGCCTGTCACTAGCCTAGCCTTATAGCACTGATATTGGAAATACACAACATACAATGACAACCATACATTTTTGTTACAGCTTACACTTGTTTTTTTTATTTTATGGGTATTGCCCCTTTGCTGAACGCGTTGTAGTATTAAACTGTGATTAATACCGAATTCGCAAGTGCAATCATAAGATACATCAATTCAAGCTGAAAAACTATAATCGTAGGATACTTCCAATCATCCTAGAATCTTGAAATTTGGCATGATTCTGCGCTTTTTGAAATAGGAAAACATGTAAGTATAATTAACCAATTGTGTTTTTTTTAATTGTTTTGGCTATCCCTTTGTGGTATTCAATTAAAATTTATAGCAAAAAGTCAGGAATATCTTCTTGTTTAATAAATCTGACTTCAATTTTTATCAAAACAGAACATAAAGCCGCATTTTTAAATCGAAATTACTCGTAAAAAATCATAACTTGAAGGTACTTCAAAGTCAACCAAGAATCTTGAAATATGGTGTAAAACAACATAGAGGGAAAAATATATTCCTTTTGTTAGCGCAAAATTGCGCCTTGGCATAGTTGAGTGAGCAGTAAAGCAGGCTTGCAACTGCAACGCTGCAACGCTGTTGCTGCGGCGCCGCAACTTATGAGCCTTTACGCCAAGCGCGCGAGCTCAAGACAAGAATACAAGGTGTTTTGAATATGGTATATAAAGCGGAAAGGTTGTGAATGGCACGCACCAGGCGAACATATTATGTTTACAACATTTCGATTTAAGGCCCTTTTTTTCGGAAAAAGGCATCTTATTTTTTTATCCTAATCTAAAATCTCTAGGCCATGTTTAGCCTCATGTCATTGACAAAAAAAATTTAACCCTTAGAAGAAGGTAAAATGCAAAATTCAATCTTAACCATCGATTAAATAGTGACTATTATTATGATATTAAATGAGATATCCAATTGAAATAAAACAGTATAATTTAACGCTGCCACTCACGATGAAATTAGATGTACACTTTAAAAATTTTTTTTCGACAAATGGTCTTCCAAAATCTTCGAACATAATTCATATGTTCGCTTGGTGCGTGCCATTCACACTATTTCCGCATTTTATACCATACCCAAAAACGAATAAGTAAACAAAAAAAATGTTGCAATGCGTGCAATGTTTTCAGGAATACTTAAAATAATTAATTAAAGAAATTAATTAAAATAATGATGTGAAAAACTCGTTTGAGTTTCGCAATCATTCGCATATAAAAAAAATACCTAACGCAAAAATTTGCTTAACTAGCTATTTACCCAATGCTCTAATCTATTGATTAATATTTTTCATTATTGGTTATGTCAGTATCTTCATCATATCTATAGACTAGCGACCCGCCCCGGCTTCGCACGGGTGCAATGCTGATACTAAATACACTACATTTATTTATTCACTTAAATCATACGGTGTAAAGGACCTTATAGATCTATATTAAATGAACAATGTATTCAAGGTATTTAATTGGTTAAGGATTAATGCTGTATTGATTAAAATCGCTTCGAAAATTAGCCTTTATTTGTCCTAAAAAGTAAATGACAAAAAAAGTTATTGTGGGTTATCCATAAGAGATAGACATATACCATCACGGACTTTTCTGTAGACCTTTTCAATGTGTACAATACTTAGTACATTATTTTGATAAAACTCGTAGGGTTCAGCCTGCGTTTGCAATGTAAGCGGAAAAAATGAAATTATTTACGACATCACATTAGAAACCTCAAAAATAACAGTACTTTTCCACTATTTAATGGATGTTATTATAAATATAAACCTTCCTCTTGAATCAATCTATCTATTAAAAAAACCGCATCAAAATCCGTTACGTAGTTTTAAAGATTTAAGCATACAAAGGGACATAGAAAGCGACTTTGTTTTATACTATGTTGAAGTGATGATATAAATTTGGAAAACATCTCATAAGTTATCTGTATAGAACGTACAAATACTACATCCATGAATCATCATAGGACACCAATTTACGTTCCCACTGGACACAGGGACTTCTCTCTCGAGATGAGAGATTAGGCCTTAATTCACCACGCTGGCCAAGAGCCGGTTGGCGAATGTCACATGTTCTCAGTCACATTACTATGAGATCTGCTTCACATGCATGATCATTTCTTCGTATGACATTGTTTTCATCCTCAAGACAGAATTAAATAAATAAATAAATAAATATTTCCGGACTACTCACACAGCATCACCTAACCCCAAACTAAGCAGAGCTTGTACTATGGGTGTTAGGTGACTGATATACTACATAGATACATTTTTCTTTTGAATACATACATATGATACATAGATAACACCCAGACCCGAAACCAGAAATTGTAGATCGTACAAAATCTGGTCCCCCGGCGGGAATCGAACCCGCAACCTCCTGCGCCTCAAGCGGACGTTCGCCCACCGAGCCACAGAGGTCGTCGAATTTGGATAACATAGTTGGTATCTTACTGTGATTAAATCGCCTGGCTTATTTTTTCTATACTCTCTAATTAATCAAACTATGTACATCATTTTATAAAAACACAAATTGACTCAAACAGTATTTTGCAAAAAAAAATGTATTAAATATGATACTAACGCACCAGCCAGATCTGAAGTTCAGTGTTGGGGATAGTAGATTATAGTAAAAGTTTCCAAAAATTGGTGCCAGCTCTCGGAATAATAGTCTGTAGGCTTCATTTTACAGATGAAACCGATAACATTTTGACGAAGGTGAAGCCTAAAAGTATAAACTGGGCGAACTGGCTTCAGTGCTGCCGTACTTTTAATTAACAACAAAGTTACAATGTATACATACATTGCGAGTTCTGCTATAGCACAGCCAATGCATCGAGTGAAAGAAGCGCTGTTTGCTCAGTTCGGGGTTAGAATAATACCTTTAACCTGACTTATTTGTCCTCAGACATCAACCATGCTCATACTATATCTAGAGCACTTCACGTCGTTCTTCGAGCACCTGCCCGGGCGGGTCCCGTACACGCTGGGGGTCGCGCAGCTGCGCCTGTTCACCGGGTCGCTGATGCTGCGCGCGCTCGGCCAACTCGTCTGCAACGGCCACGCGGCCATCACCCTCGCCGTCGTCCCTGATGGGGATGGTATGTATATGAGCAACTAGCAGTGCCCCGAGTTGTAATCCGCGTTATAATAGATTTCCACCCGAATTACATGTGTTCACCACGGTAAAAAGTAGCCTATGCCTATATCTGTGCCCTTTCTCAGGATCTAAAAATATATATAATTTACTTCCCGCGGCGCGGCATTACCAGTGTTATAATCGATTTTTCCGCAGTAAACCTAATTTCATAATATAGATAGCCATTTCTGTGTTCCTAATTTTATTTAAATCGGTTCAGTAGATTTACATTCCCCCCACTAATTCTTAACCTCATAATATAATATTAGTAGGTATAGAATTAATCAAGGGTCGAAGGTCAAGTTTGACCGTCGACCAACTACGCATGGTGATTGCTGCCACTGGTGATCTTTAGAATTTTTAGCAAAACTATATTGGACTTATTTTTATTTCTTCTAATTGGCATAGTAACCAAATCCTGTTAGCAAAATAATAAACTTATTTTTTTCATAATTTGAGTATTTACTGATATAAATTTTTTGTGGTTGAGTAGAAAGTTTAAGACGGTGGCGTCTCATCCGAAGATCAATTGTATTGCGGATGAGTTGACGCCTAACAATTTGAAAGGGTGACGAATCATATTTTTATGATAAAATCTACGGATGAATCGTCACCTAAGTCGGATGAGCGGGAAGTGGGGTTTGGACGATGGGTAGGAGTAAGTGTAAAATTGGGTGTATATAAATGGCAAAACAGAATTTGCCGAGCCAGCTCGTTATTAACAAAAACAAAAAACCAGTGCGCGAAAACGCAATGTTGAAAATCGCAATTTTTTCAATAAAAATAACTATCGTAGTAATAGCATTGACTTGACAGTTCGCTTATATTTTTATTTTAAAAAAGATCGAGTCTGATGTAGTTTTTATTAAATTATTGTATTTTGCTAGGGTTAACAGTGTCGGAGCGCGAGGTCCGGCGAGCCACAGCTATTTACCCGTCAGCGGCTATGATGAACCACTCCTGTGATCCGAGCATTATCAACACGTACGTATATCTATACTAATTCAAAATCTAAAGAGTTTATGCTTGTCTGATTGCTTATTTGTAAAAAATATAAACGGTGTAACACGGTCGAAAGCTGGGAGATAGGTGACCTATAGATATAACCCTCATGCGCGTTTTCTACCTTCGTTCATAAACTATTAAATTCGGGTCAGCCTTTCCCCAGTTATAATTGCTAAGAACTCAACATTGTTGTATAATTATAGGTAATTGAGAAGATTAAAACTCTTATTAAGATTATAATTATTATTTATTGATTAAGATTTATTATTATAAGACATAAGATACGCCCACAGCTATATAGAGGTCTCCACTTACTTACAAAGTTATAATTAATTTAGTACTTATCCTAAGGCAGGGCTTGCTAGACATTTCTCTTGACGAGAGATTAGGCCTTAAATGAACACGCTGGTTGGACGCGGGTTTGTGAACGTCGCATGTCGTTCAAGCTCTTTAAAGTTCTCAGACCCACCAAAACAGCTTTATAGGTGTAAATCGCCAATTATTATATTCCAGCAAGCCTGTGAAGAATGTTATCTTAAATTACTTATATTAGTCGCTTAAGTTAGTTTACAGAATATTTGAAAATTATTCCAACATTATTTCTAACGATTATGTTAACGTACACATGTCCACATTATGATCAATTACAGCGGGCGGGCAGGTAGCGTGTTTAGATTAGCAAAATTATTAATAAACAAAATACAAAAAATATATTAAATGATATGCAGGATTTTTAAATTAGCGGGCATTCGAATTTGAAAGGAAGTTAAGACAATACTTATGAGTCAATATAACAACAAGTCTTTCTACGATTTTTTTATTTACAATGGTTAGTTACTTAACCGTACATTTAACTCTTAATTAAGGTAGAAAATGCTTTATTATATATAAAACACGCTATAATTATGAAACGCTCATAGAAAACTTTGCCTTGTGCAAATGTCAGATGCGCCTGAGCATAGATAGTATCTTGACATTTTCAGATACATGTTAAGTTTTTTAAACAGCCAGCATCAAATTTTTGTTACGCTAAAAATTGTTTTCATATCTTCAGTTTGAAACTCCATTGCCCTTATTAGTTAGATCTCTTCTCAAGCTACTACGATTATTCCGTGAATTCGAAGAATGGTTTTGTTTAGTTGATCAAAATACTTCTCATAATTGTATTTTCCAGGTTTCCTTACCTACCCGTTTAAAAGTTGTTCCATTAAATGTCAGAAATGTAAAGACGACGCGCGTATATTATTATGAACTGAATTTTCGTTAGTCAGTGGTTAGGAAGGAAGAAGATGAATACTCCTTATTCATCGTCCACCACGATACCGGCGTCTTGGCTGGTTTGGGTAGGACTTCCCGGAGGCAAAGATATCATGGAAACGTCTTCGTATATAGTCACCACTTTTTCATCCATGGTACTATCTTCACACGGGGTCAATATGCCACGAGGCTCAGGCGTTGTATTAATTTCCAAATTACTTTCTGAATAGGCGTCGCTCTCAGAAAACTCAGAAACAACTTTTTCCGAAGTAGTTTCTGGAGAAGATACTCTCTCAGGAAAGTCAAAAACTACTTTTTCCAAATAAGTGTCTGGAGAGGAGTCTCTCTCAGGAGTATGAGAAACTACTTTTTCCGAAGTAGATTCTGGAGAGGAGTCTCTCTCAGGAGTGAAAGAAACTTTTTTGGTTGGTTGGTTAAAAGTGAAAGAGGAGTCTTTTGATGGTTTCAAATGCGGCTCCCTTTTACAACACTCACATCGGCATTCGCACATCGCGGAATCATCTTCTGTCCCTCTCGTTTTAGAACATTTTTCGGATTCTCGAAGCGATCGTGTGTTACGTGTTTCTCTTATGGGTGTATCTCTGTCTCTCGAGTATTTTCTACGAAACCTACTTTTTTCTTTTTTTTCGATTCTACCAGATCTGATCGAATCATATCTATCTCGAGCTTTTGTGTCCCTGGTACCTCTATATCTGTGATAGTAGCTGCTGAAAAGACAAAAGCGTGATAAAAAATCGCTGATTTTAAGAAAAAGTAAATAATTTTTAATCGCATTGCAGCATTGCATCTTTTAAATTAGTATATTTATTATGTTTTTTTAACCTAGCTGTCCCACTGGTGGGCAAGGGCCTCCATTTCTCCCTCCACACGTCTCGAACTGCCGCCATTTCAGGCCAAGATTTTAGCTAGCAAGATCGTGCTTGTCGAAGTCCTCAGCAGCAGTGGGAACGTTAATGGGGTTGATGATGATGATGACGCTTGGGGAAGAAAAATTCAAATTGCTGCGGCGGGGACAACATTAGTTTGTCACACATTAAAATACAAACGCTTGGCTTAGAATGTGTACATTACAGAAAAAATATGCTCTGTTCATAAAGTCGACTAACATACATTTTCTTGTGACTTATGAATATAAATGTGAATCCATAAATACATAAAAATTTAAATAAATAAAAACATGTCTCTTTCGTCGTTGACGGACACGTCCATCAATACATACCGGCCGGACATGGCGTTTCGCTGACTCCGGTCTTGTTTACGCCGAGAACCACATGCGAGTTGTCGTAGGTCAGCCGATGTGATGGAACTCCGGTGCGATTGTGTGTACCGTTGTCGGGCAATCGATTTCCCGGTGAGCGATGGTGAGGGGCAGACGGCAACTGTAATGTAAACTGTAACAGACCGCCATTTGATTATATATGTACGCCCAACTGTATTTAACAAAAATGCGTCTAGATCGCTAAGAAAAATTAAATCTGAACCATAATTTCTGTATGTTAGCATTGTCTACTATAAAATATAAACTACCTTTAAATACGATTGCAACAAATAAAATGTATCGCTAAACAGATTAAGTCTACTATCTATTAATAATAATTTTCTAAGTTTCGGGCTTCTGCAATTGTGTCCGACGATAACCAGCGTTTATATTTTGTAATTTAACAATGGAATACTTGCTGCCTAGGATACCTCTTCGGAGTCAATTAGATAAGTTAGAATCTCGCTCGCAAGATGCGCGTTTAATTAGTACCTACTTTTTTGTTGTATAAAGGTAAATTTAGAGTGATGCACGCTGATCCTTTATGAATAAGGCACAGGTATTGCCTATTAATAACGATATTAAGGCGATGTAGCGGACGCCGCCGGATGCAGACTGGCGCGCCTCCCCGTTAAAACCCGGGAGACGCAGCGCGCAGCTTCAGTAGATATGTTTATAGACGGATATAACGTTGAACTATGGCATGCGCGAGATAGACTACCTCGCGTAGACATTTCACCTAGGCAATTAAACACCCCGCTAAATATTTTTATGCAATCAAAATATAAGTCTCTAGCGGCAGAAAATATGCTTTTGCGACTACTATTATTTAGTTAGAATAGGTTTCTTCTTGTTCGTTTAGAGGTAGGTACTTATTTTAGTTTCATAAAAGGCACAGACTTAACTATTTTCCCAGTAAAGGACTACTTTTTACTGCAGGAAAATCTATTATTACGTACCTATATTATTATATCTTAAAAGGAATAGTAGAAAACGTTAAACTACAAAATGTGTTTATAACTGCGAAATTGGGGCAGAATACTTAATTCACCTGAGTTTATTCACCCAGTTGCATTAGGTATACTTTTGGTAGAATTTAGTAGTCTACTAAAGTAGTTTAGTAGTACACCTGGTACTAATGTCTACTAAAAGTATAGTTAAAGCACCTGGGTGAATAAACTCAGGTGAATTAAGTAACCACCCCGTAAAATTGGGGTCCTTTGAGTAGCATATTCGTAATTGTAATTTTATACTAACGTGTAACTGATATACTGTCGCTTCAAGCGTAGTTCACGGTACTAATTAACTTGCGTAGGTAGAGTCCATTAATTAGAAACAAAAACCGATACTGTTGTGATATTTTTTTGTTTTTTGTACAATTTCGGCATGACACTAGAATGGTGATAAATTACTTTATGGATGGATGTCTTTTTTCCTCTACATCCCGGATTGAATATGAAAGAAAAGAGACAGTGTTTGATACTCGCTAAGTGTTATGTAGAGATGCGAACATCGCGGACTGACGCAATAAAGCAACAAATTTAAGGTAAAATATTGGCTTGTTTAAAACATCACTTGTGAACTAATATATACTCAGCGAATGCGCGCAGCGCGTGGTCATGACGCATTAGAGCAACAAATTTAAGGTAAAATATTGGCTTGTTTAAAACATCACTTCTGAACTAAAACTTTATACTCAGCAAACACGTCATGACCACGCGCATTCGCTTTCTTTAAAGACGATTTTAAGAATTAACTATTTTCTGTACATAGGGTCATCCTTTAACTACTTTGTTATTAGGGAGATACTCCAAGACGAGAACAACCACAGATTATTATAATTATAATACTAAGATTTTGTTGATTGAAAGAAGGAACAAAGGAGTTATAGGGATTATGTGGTAATGGTAACCACCATAATAACCAGTTGTGTACTCTTTCAAGCGAAGACTAGGCGCTACTGAGCGTATTTTACGAAACAGTACATCTTTTTATCAGAGAAACTCAGATTTTACGTTGGGTAATAACGATTATTCTCCCGGTGTACTTCCAAGTATATTCCAAACTATCTTTGATACGATCAGAACGGCAAATTCCAAAATTCCACTGCTAGACGCAGTGACCCAGCCTAGTCTTTGCTCATAAAATTAAATGTTTAAGATTTTTGAATCATGTCGAAACATATTATGTACTGGTACTGAAGTTTTACAACACAAATTACACTACTCTTCCTATACCTTTGAAAATTTTGTACAACAGGTTTTACAAAACCCGGTTGATCGTCCGCGGGGCCCGTGACATTCCTGCTGGGGGGCAAGTGCAGAACTGCTACGGGCCCCATCGCTCCAGAGATACAACGTCTCGCCGAAAGCAGCTGTTACGGGCCCAGTACCTGTTCACCTGCTCCTGTGCGGCCTGCCTCGATATACAGCATAGAGATACTGTGGTTAGTCTACTGTTAGTCTCGTCTAGGTGCTGAACTGCTGCGGGCCCCATCGCTCCAGAGATACAACGTCTCGCCGAAAGCAGCTGTTACGGGCCCAGTACCTGTTCACCTGCTCCTGTGCGGCCTGCCTCGATATACAGCATAGAGATACTGTGGTTAGTCTACTGTTAGACTCGTCTAGGTGCTGAACTGCTGCGGGCCCCATCGCTCCAGAGATACAACGTCTCGCCGAAAGTAGCAGTTACGGGCTGTGCAGCCTTGACATACAGCACACGGTTACAGTAGATAATGGAAATAATAAAGAGCATCGAACATAATAATATAACATAATATCTCAGAAACTGTAACACTTAGAAGACTTGATCATAGAACACTTTTTGTTTGTAATCATTTACTCTGTCACTAGCAGCACGCAGTAGCTAGTGCCGCAGCCCTACTGGTCCCCACACATTTTATACATATAACAAAAAATACATACAACAAAAAAATAAGGTTTTCAGGGGAGCCGATGTCACCACACAACACACAACTTCAATTCATTACATTCACAAATATAATCTCAATCAAATGCCTACGATTAATGTGTGCGTGTACAACACATTAATCGTAAGCCATTGATTGGTTACAAAAACTACAAACAAAAGCGTATAGACGACACGATTTTGCGACTCGTGCCACGCTCCCTTTTCATATCTCGTGCTGCTTATTACTTGCCGCACCAATGCATTGAACCCTGTTGTGTGCTGACTAGTTCGGAATCGAATCTTTAGAATGTGTATGAGTAATTAATTATGACTGCCTCAGTGGCGCGGTGGGCGAGGGTCCGCTTGCGGCGCAAGAGGTAGCGGGCTAGATTCCCGCCGAGGGCCCAAGTGTTCTGCAAGCACTTTCTCCCTGGTCTGGGTGTTTAATATGTATACTAAAAATATCTATGTATGAATGTCTATTATATTACGTATGTCAGAGGCCTAGTACCCGTAACACAAGCTTAGATCTTACCACGGGGCTAGATGTTGTTGTGTGAATTGTCCGGATATATTTATTTATTTATTAATAGGTTCAATTTTCAGTTGTTGTTCAGCGCGTACTCCTGCCAGCAATGCAAGGGTCCCGTGGTGCGCGGAAAACGCTCTTGTGCTCAGTGCCACGCGCCGTTCAACGCCCAACGCGTCGCTGACGTCATCGAGGAAGCAGAAGCGTTCCAGACACAAGGTATGTTTTCTGATCAAGACAAGACTATATGATTATCTTCAAATGCTTCATACTGGCTAGAATCAAAATAGCCCACGGAATAATGTAAAGAAATGTCGGCACCAGCGGATCTGATAGGTTTCTTATTCTAGTCAATTCTCTCTGTGAATGTCTCATTTCGTAAGTTGAAAAAAAAATCGTATTAAATTACGTAAGCTCACACGTGTACTTGCATGCATAGGATGTAAACATATCATATGATTTATAGTAAATTCGTAGCGAAAAAAAGAAGACCTTTGAAGGATTTATACTTAATTAGAGATACAAAACAAATTTTACGCACATTATTCAATAATTTCCCCTAATTGAGATTATCATAGTGAATCGTTAATGTATCATGTGGTCACAATACCCTGTAACCCTGTTGTGTTAACATAATAGATTCCCTGACATGAGCCCCGTTGGGGCATAACTCATGGGAACGAAGTATTCGTCTTACATTTCACTAATTCGCTCTTAAGCAATAGCAGTTTGATAACACCTAATGTCGGTCGAACGTTCGTAAATGTATTCGCTACGCAGGTATTCGCAGACTGCAAATTTGCCGCGGAACTACGCAGATGAGCTTCCGCACCTCGCGTCTGTCACGCGCGGCATTCGTTTAATTAAACACATCACGAATCGGCGCAAACGGGCCACTTACCACAGATATCGGTGGCGAGTTGATAAAATTTTCACGTGTTTTTACAGTGTGAGGCTATTTTTGTATTCATTATTATAATGTTGCCAGTGTAACTTCGACAAAATGTGGGGAAAATAATTATCACTTTTTATTACGTTTTTTAAATTTCTGCTTGACATGTTATCAAAATGTTGTGAATTTAAAATAAAAAGGTTTGTAATAGGGATTTTCGATAAATATCCTAAAACAATAATATAGAAAACGCGAATAATGCTACGCGTGCGTGTGCTAGGAAAAATGAAGGACCCTTAAACTAAAATAATAGTAAGTACCTAAATAGAATCCAATCTAGTCTGGATTCTTAGATTGTTTTTGACTGGTCGTGATCGAATGGGCGGCAGTGTAACTTCAAACTGTTCTTTCAATTTACTAACTTTAATAAATATATAACTTTTTAATTATCATGGTTTTTAACAATATTATGACTTAAAAACCGTCAAATCATGGTATGTTTAAAATATATGCCTAATGAATGCAATGTTACAACGTAAGTAAATCTTATTAATAACGTTACTAAATGTTATCTGAGGTACATCACTAGTCATGGCAAATGGACAAGTGTCAAAAACGCATTCTCTCAGTGGCCATACTATAGTACACCTGCACAGTAGTCTCTTACTCCAAAACTAAAGAACTTGCTATTTTTTAAATTTTATGCAGAAAAAGATTAAGACACATCCGCAAAGTGGGGTTTATCACTTATTAAAAATCATTAAAATATAAAGAACTTGCATACAAATTTTCCAAACCCGGTTCTTACCCTACAGGTTTAAATTACGTAAAATTTATTCTTAGCGGATGACAACACCCTTTATGGAACCAACATGCCAAAGTCAACGTTTCTTACTTCGAAACGATAGAACTTTTATTGACTGGAATAATAGACTATAATACGATTGTAACACAGCGCAGAAACATAAGACGAGGTTACGCGGTGAACGGGCAGTTTGCTATGCTCGTTCATTGATGTCGCTAGTTAAGTTGACCACTGATGAATCGCGATGACGAAAACGCACCTAATGATTCAAATACACTTGCATTCTATCGAGCTGTAAGCACCTTGGCTATATCAAGCGATTATAATGATTATAAGGCCAGTGATATTTTTTGTATGTAGAAAAAGACCGGAAAACCCGTACATAACGTTCACAAGCTCTTTTTTACCGAACCGCCCGCGGTATTCGCTGTCAAGTTTAACTATTATTTTAAGTTATCACTTCTGTCGAGCGTCCAAAGACGCACACATTTAATGTTTTTAATATTCACGTTTACAACATTTTATCTAGCTGACGGTTAAACTTAAATAGTTCTATGCACCAGTGGCTTGTGCTCGCACTGTAGCTAAAGTTGGCTGTGGTCGGTGGCTCGCTTGCGCCAAGCTGAATCGGAACCATAATTTGACATACGCCATTTTGAATCCCTGCCCGCGGCTAGTGAACATTTGTATGTACCTGAAGGCTGTATTGTGTAAATCTCAACTAATTCTCGACAGGCAGACTCGTCAAGCTTATAACACGCCTCGTTTTTGGTCGGGGGTTAAAAATGCCCTTGTTTATAAACCTGTCAGTTAGCTTAGTTCTTACAATAAATATATAAAGAATATACAGGAATTTCATAATGTCCGCAGTAGTTTAAACGAAAAGTAAAAACGAATTATATAAAACAATAAACTTTAAGCTCGTCCTAATTTTTTATTTAAATAAAGACGTTCAGTATATTTGTAACATTTCCCTCAGTTTCCTCACTAGGCTGGTCCTGTATCGAGGAAACTTAAAGAGATTTATATAGTACGTAAATTACACTCTAATAGATAGGAATAATCATATTAAGAAAAAAAAACGTTTAATATGCTACACTTAACCTGATTATTGTAGAGTTAATAGAGAATGATCTTTGCAGAAGATTCATCATCAAAGATCTTTGCAGATCTTTGATGATGAATCTTTGCAGTGCTAAGGACTTCAATCTAGATTTCAAATCAAAATAATTTGATTGATACTTAATTTGATTTCATTGACTTATATTTTTTTGGAATGTGATATTTAATTTAAATTTATAGACATTTTTGGTGAAACATGTGAATCAAATTATTATTCTAAGAACTTTATATTGGTATCATATTACCAGCAATAAATGATTATAAATTATGAAAAACCCGCTGCCTCCTGCGCCACAAGCGGACCTGAGCCCACCGCGACACCGAGTCAGACGAAATATGAATCGATAAAGGTCCGCAAATGTCAGCTGTCGACTGTTTAACAAATACATATCATATTTACTGATGTGCTTATGAAGCTCTGACGTGGACGCTGGTAAACTGCGACAAACCAAACGCAGCAGCCATTAACAAGAAACTGAACAGAATTATCATATTTCGTTCATAATTAAATCTGTCATCATCATCATTATCACCCTATTATCGTTCCCACTGCTGGGACACAGGGACTTCTCTCTTGGCGAGAGAGATTAAATCTGTATTTTATATTGAATATTGGAAATATAGAACGTTCATTACAATAGGCATGAAGACTACTTAAAAAATACTTGTGACGGATACATTTAGTACATTTTGCATGACGTCGAGCGTAACTTCAATGTACATCGTCATGATTTTTGCTTTTGCTAGAAAAATAAGAAGTATCGGTACATTTTTTTTAAGTTTATTCATCTACCCTATTACCGACAAGTCACAGCTGCCTCACCTACAGAAGTAATTACAACTCGCGCTTGGCTTGGGGATTATCCTAACAAGGCCTATGGTCAAGGTTGACTGAAGCGTATATTGCTCGCTACGAACCTGCAATATTACCTACTAACGACTACTTCAGTTTGTCCGACCATTCGTACGCATGGTATGCATATTCATTGCTATTTACCTGTAACAAATTTTTGTACAATACCCGCACTACAACATAATATCCCGTGATAATGTCATATCCTGCGTTAAAGTAATTCACACGCAATAGAATTCGATATGTAACTATTTGGTATATTTCATATAACAATATTTTTCATAAATTTGGATTTTTATTTATTTAATATCCAAAATACATCATCAATGCTGGTTTTGAAATACTGAAATACTTTATTAAGAATTTTGAATTTTTTATTGATAACTCATTATTATTATTATTTCTAATTTTTTTAATATATATTTTTATAATAAGTTTAACCTATTGAATAGTCATTAATGATGTAATTGTGCATAGTTAAGATAGGTCATGATAAAATGAAATGCCCTGTTTGACAATGTCCGAGTAAAAATAGTCAAAGGGTTAAATATAGACCTATCACCTCAAACAGAATCAAGGTCGGAGTCAATAACCCCTGTTCAATAAAGTAGATTTCATAACCAAGGTGTTATGACACACTTCCAGCATAGTTATATGTTTTTCAAAGACAAGAGCTAAAGGAAAACATCCCATCAATATTGGCGAATAAATTAACAACTATTACCCCATCAAAGGCCAAAGGCATCAACACTCACTGACGTCATGGAAAACAGAGAGGGTGAAAGCAAAATATCCTCCCTTGCTTAAAATTGGAAACTTCATTTGAAGGGGTTAATTTCCATCGGGGAGGAGGCCCAAATTTATTCAGATTCTGATTGACAACTTAATACCTTGCGCGCAAAATCTGATGTCCAGTACGGCCATGATATGAGGGGTGGGTTGAAAATATGGATTAAAACGGATTGAATTCACGATTTTAAATTGAGGGTTGCATTTCGTATGTCAGGATCTGATAGAGTGGAGATGAAAGGGACTGCACTCGTTCAAATTCTTGTTATCGGATGTCCCCTACCCTATAGCAAATGTATCACAAAGCGTTTCAGTAAAACTTTATTACATCGAACATCAAAGGGTGTTTCGCTGGCATTGTTTCCAAAGATAATTAAAAGTTTCCGTTGATTCGACAGGCGGGTTAAACGTATAAAGGGACAGACATTTTTTGCCGAATTACTTTGTTGCAATTGCTTCTCTTTTTTGTTTTCGATGCATCAAAGTCCGAATTTAATTTATCTTTGGTTTAAAAAAATGTTATTTGAGGATTTTTATCATTGCCTAGGGGCTTGTTTCAGTAACTTCGAGTAAAATTAGACAATAGTAAAATATTAGCCCTTAACATAACTAACAATTGACTCGTATTACAGAATTATCTAACCATTGCTACTCGAACTTTGAGAAATAAGCCCTAAGAATAAGAAAGCTAAAGCCTAAATAATATTTACCATATTATGGTACTGAGTGCTATTTTATTTATACATTTGAATGTCAGTTAGACGACATCAGAGTAGTAAGAAAAAATATCTAGGTATTCAAAATTTATCCTAATCAACAACTAATGGGAATATCTACTTATTCAAATCTAAGTGGGGAACAAAAATAAATTGATTGTTGGACTTTCTATGCATAGTATGTATCTAGTAGTATCACAGACTAAATAAAACCTATTGAAAAGTCATAAGAGTAATTTATAGATAATTTAAATTATAAGTCACAATAGGGTTTTAACGTGGTTCCCCAATGCCACAACTTATTCAAAATAAAATAACTAATATGATAATTATTATTAAATGTCGAAATCAGAATACATTAAAAAATATAGTCCCAATATATTCACATCAACTAAATGTGATAAATAGCTAATTAAGAAATAAATAATAATAAATGAGTATACGGTATTTACGCGGGAAACAGGATTTAACTAAGAGATCAGGGTTTAAAACCGTGGGGCTCAACAGTAACTTATTTTACGCTCTAGTTCGGATGAACTCGAGAGTGGCAGTATTTCATATTTTATTAAAATACGCAAAGTGCGTTGATGTCAGAGAATATCAAATGAATAATAATTATGTATATGACTTGTCACACATTTACGCAAGGATTTATTCGTAACGGAATTACATGCTGGTGGTTGCTTTCATACAGCCTAATTTTACAAACCAAAACTCATTAACGACATATCATATCGAATCTCTAAATATTTGGAGGTTGTGTCTGTTCACGTCCGTAAGTGACATAGTGTTCATAGTAAGTAGTGTTTTGTTTTATTATTAACCCTCTGAATCCTTACACGTGACCTCCGGGTGGTACTAAGAACAGTCTGGTGGTAGGCTTCGGCCGCGGCTTGTCACCACCCTCCGGGCTGGGCCAGTGCGTGAAGCGATTTTTTCGTGTTTCGGAAAGTGGTCCGGAGAAGCCATCTACCTTATAGGTCTTCATGTTCCATCTTAGACCACATCGTCACTTTACATCAGGTGAGATTGTTATCAAATGAAGGCTTATCGAGCATAAAAATAATATATATGTCGGAGGCAGTTATGAGTCGAGTTGATTGTTGTTTACATGCATAGCAAATAATATTATCTGTTTACATTTTGATTGCTTGTAAAAATCATAATTCAATTTATTTTGATTTGTTACATTTTTGAATTCATTAATAAAGGTCATTTAATTTATTAAGTTAAAAATACTGTGAAGTACGTAACGACCAATCAGAGCAGAGCACGTCGCTCGAGTGGGGTCGAGGCGCCATCTTTACTTAAGAGTGGCTGACAGTATTTTTGGGAACATTACTTGGTGAGACACCAACGGATCGAGTTGGATCGTTGGGTGTATTCGTTGTTTAGAAGTGAGATTGGTGCCTTGAACTCGCTGCTCGGTTGTTACAGTGCATTTTATTTGAAACATTTGTAAATAGACAAATTGTCGATTAAATTCTTATAAAACAGTGAATATTGTGTTTTGTGCTCGCATTTCACCCTGATGACGCCCACTAAACACGTTACCGCTTATGACGATCTCGTTAGGAATAACGATTCTCCGACATCAGAAGTGGGATCGGTGCAGGCACAAAACGTGAAATAGCAGCTATCGGCGAACTATCGCTGACGTGCGCTATTCGAAGCACAACAATTCAGCATGAGGCTTCTCGTGAAGGCACTTTCCAACCCACTGAAGCACGAGGACAAGGACATCACGCTGCCTACATTTCAGCCAGACGAGGCAGAAAACGACGCGCGGGCCTGGTTGGCGACGGCTGACATCTGCTTATTGGATCGTAGCATACAGGGAAGTAAAATTAATTATCATTCTTAGTAAGGTTATGATAGGTTCGGCTGCAACGTGGTTTTCTCAAATAGCGTTTCCAGATATGAAATGGGTAGAATTTACGAAATTTTTCTCTTGCGATTTGAGACCTTAAAAACGCGTGCTGAGTCTGCGTTAAAAATTATTAGTGGTAAACCACATGTCTTGCTGCATATGCAAGCCGTTTGTTTACATTACTTATGTCTCGGTGGGGTAATTTAGGTAAAGAATAAATGGTGTTATCCTTAATACTAGCACTAACAAACCACGGTTACAGCGTCAACATTTTTTTTAAAGAAATATCTACCCGCAGCAAAATGAAACGTGAAATTATGGCTTTTTCTTATCGCAAAACGTAGTTAAACAAGATAACAAACGCCCTAGCTTAAGTTCAGTGAATTTGATGTTTGGAAAACTTGATCATAAATCTTTTGAATGTTTCAGCCGACCACATGACAATCAGCAAACAACTACGACCCCTGATCGCTCCAAAACAGCCGTTGCTACGAAGTTCCCTGTGATTTGCTACAAGTGTGGAGTTGAGGGTCACGTCACATCGCGTTGCACAACGCGCGCAGCCTACTGCCGCTACTAGTACTGTCAAGAGAGAGGACGTGTGCGGTATGAAACCTATCTTCGGTACAATTGCACAATTCGGTGAGCAGTTTTCATTTTGTTTTGATTCCGGGGATGATTGGTCATTAATTAAAGAAAGTATCTCTGGCAGACTTGTTGGTACATTGCAAAATGCAATTGTTACTTTAATTAGTGTAGGAAAGACTAGTGCGTGTTGTCGAGAAGCTAGATGGCCTCGATGTTTACATGTTGATGAAGTCTTTTTTTTTCGCGAGCTTCGTCATAACATTTAATGGTAGTTGCGACTAGGTCTACTTTGAGATCCCGATGTATGTCTGCATTTCTTATGTACCACGGAGCGTTTACGATACTCCGAAGTGCTTTATTTTAAAATCGTTAGACAATCTGGATATTGCTCTGTGTGGTACTGCCCCAAAGCTGAATACCGTACGTCCATATTGGCACTAGGACTTGCTTATATAGCAGTAGTTTATTGTTCACTGATAACGCAGAGTGTTTTCCAAGTAACCAGTACATCTTCTTATAGCGAAGCCCTAATTCTTCACATTACTTCTTGACATGAGCTTTCCAGCGAAGCTTTGCATCTAATGACATAACTTAGTATTTTGCTGTATTTTGGTATGGTATTACTTTATCATTGAGATACACCGGATTATAGTTTGGTCTTTTATTTGTGAAGTAAATATGGACTGACCTTCACTCGTTTAATTTGATTCGCCATTTCGGTGACCAGTTCAAAACAGTGTTCACTGCTTTTTGTACCATTATGGCTGTATCATCAGCAAATGTGGCAATGATATTGTTTTCTAAATCTGGAATATCTGCAGTATAAAGTAAGTACAAGACGAGGACACTTACGTTGTGGCACTCCAGCTTCAATTTTTTTTAGATCTGAGTAAGCGTCATCTTAACGAACTCTAATCTCATTCTTTGTGTAGATAAGTCTCTAATATATCTCTAATAACAATATCAGCAAATTGCTTTGGGAATATAATTCGTATTTTATGTAAAAGACCTTTAAGAAGACCTTAAAGAAGACTATTGTCTTCTGTGCAGACTTTTCTTTCTTCAAAAGTATTTTGTATTATTTTCGTTATCCTTTGTACTTGGTCTAAGGTGGAGTGTTTTTCCTGAAAACCAAATTGAAAGTCCGGGATCAACTTTTAATGGGGTTAATGAGTCTGTTGAGAAAAAGCTTTTCAAATAGTTTGGGCATAATTAGTAAAAGAGAAATAGGTATGTATGATGTTCTTTCATGTTCTGGTTTTCCCGGCTTTGGAAACATAATGAATTCAGCAACTTTCCACCTGGTACATATTTAAGCCTAAATGCCGCGTTTATGAGTGTGGTAAGCTTTATTATGGCCTTTCTATTAAGATTTCTTTAATTATTCACCAGTGGTTAGATCATACTCCGGAGTTTTCTTACGGTCAAGCATTTTTATTTCTCTTTGTACTTCTTTTGGCGTTACTCGTTGTATTTCCAGTTCTTCACAAAATTTATTGAGGCTCTTCGTGGCTTTTCAGAGTGAATAGTCTGTTTGTCAAGCATTGTTAAGCTAGCTTAAGTAAGTTTTCATATTTTCATCATGGAAGATTTTATTATCCTTCTGAGTCTCTATTGTAAGGTATAAAACGTGATTTTTCTTGTGAACACCTAGTTTGTTGCCATTTCTTCCTTTTTTTGAAGTAAAAACATCCTTATCTCCATCGGGTACTGGTAAACTCTCGGTCTTCTGTTTTTTTTTAAGGGTGTATTATTCCGTGCGCTTTGTTGGATGTTTGTTATAAAATGTCCTAAGTCTTCGTCGAATTGTTCTCGACTCTTCAATGCTTTAGTTCAACAACAGTGTCCAAGTCAGACTTGAAACTCTCCCAGTCAGTGTTTTTGTTTACAAAAATATCAGGTATAAAGGTCAAAATACCATTATTTTGACCTTTGGGTTATTATGGGTGAGTGATCTGAACTCATATCGAAGCCTTCCTCTATGTAGGTACATGAAGTTGGATGATACATTTTTATAAACGAAAAAAAAAAAAAAAAAAAAAAAAAAACAATTAGGTCCGGTATTACACAATGCATCTCTTTAGATGTGTATTATGACAAATATTAGCTAGATTAACTCTTAGCAGTCTTGACGCTAGTAGTGAAGGTCATGGCGCGATGTTCCTCCAAATACCTGATACAAAGCTACATCCAGTCGAATATTATAGCAAACGCGCAGCACATGCAGAGTCCCGATGCCACTCCCTCAGTCATTATGTCCCAACCGAATTGGATCCATTCCTGTAGAATGCATTCATACTATGTTTCTTTTGATTATGTGTCGAGGTAGTATAACGGCGAGTTGGCCGATATGTTATGGCGAGGTGGCCAAAATTGTAACGGCGAGTTGGCCGATATGTTATGGCGAGGTGGCCAAAATTGTAACGGTGAGTTGGCCGATATGCTATGGCGAGGTGGCCAAAATTGTAACGGCGAGGTGGCCAATTAGAAACGGCGAGGTGGCCGATATGCAATGGCGAGGTGGCCAATTTGCAAAGGCGAGGTGGCCAATTTGCAAACGCGAGGTGGCCAACGTTGGAGGGCGAGGTGGCCAAATGTAAAAGAGGGCCTGTTTTGATTCGATGGATTTTACTTTTTACATTTTGTTTGAGGCTAACATCATGAAACTTTTCTATAAAAGCAGTTGAAGTTATTTGGTCAGGAGTGGCCGAACGTTACTAAAATGTTTTGTTTTTTTTGACAGATGATGCGCGGCCTTCATTATCACACGAGGGCGTGTGATATGTCAGGATGGCTGTGTCGGAGGCAGTTATGAGTCGAGTTGATTGTTGTTTACATGCATAGCAAATAATATTATCTGTTTACATTTTGATTGCTTGTAAAAATCATAATTCAATTTATTTTGATTTGTTACATTTTTGAATTCATTAATAAAGGTCATTTAATTTATTAAGTTAAAAATACTGTGAAGTACGTAACGACCAATCAGAGCAGAGCACGTCGCTCGAGTGGGGTCGAGGCGCCATCTTTACTTAAGAGTGGCTGACAGTATTTTTGGGAACATTACTTGGTGAGACACCAACGGATCGAGTTGGATCGTTGGGTGTATTCGTTGTTTAGAAGTGAGATTGGTGCCTTGAACTCGCTGCTCGGTTGTTACAGTGCATTTTATTTGAAACATTTGTAAATAGACAAATTGTCGATTAAATTCTTATAAAACAGTGAATATTGTGTTTTGTGCTCGCATTTCACCCTGATGACGCCCACTAAACACGTTACCGCTTATGACGATCTCGTTAGGAATAACGATTCTCCGACATATATTTGTTGGAAACTGACTTGATTACCTTCTTTCGTCGACGTATTCATACCAAGGTATGCAAAGAGAAATCAAACAGGACCGAAGTTAATGTCATGCGTACGTCATTAACATGTAATTTATATTCTTGACTACTTCAGTGGCGCGGTGGGCGAGGGTCTGCTTGCGGCGCTAGAGGTAGCGGGTTCGATTCCCGCCGAGGATGAAAGTGTTTGTATGTTCTGCAAACACACTACACCATCTCTCAAAATGTCAACGCTCTACCTATCACGGTTCTAGAGCTGCAGACTGGTGACAGACTGACAGACATCGAACTCTCAGTAATAGGCACGAATCTCTAAAAAATAATCTCCTTATTGAATGAGTTCCCTTAGTCAACGAGTTAGTGTTGATTTGTTAGTTGACGACCATTTTCAAGTAAATGTTAAATTTATTATATGCATAAAAACACCAACATTGTGATAACTACAAAAATTTATAAAAAATTTAAGCGAACTGTCAAGGCGATGTTATTTCCTTGATATTTTTGCCCTGTTTCTAAGGATATTTCCTTAAAAACGTTTTTACTTTGATTTTCGACTTAGTCAATGCGTTAGTGAAGATTTGTTCTAGAGCTGCAGTATTATACATGTATATGTGTCAGTCACACCTCCGAAAGGGTTAATCTGAAGGGCGTTGCCCTGAACCCGTCACAGGCTCAGGGCAACACACAGCTGAGATTAACCCTTTTTTGGTCACAATAATGCACAGTACCTGACTAATGATTACGTACCCTCTAGTGTGTTTATTGTTGTTCCTATGTTTAATTTTTTTTTAATCTTTACAATGTTTGTGTGTGTGCTTTTGAATCTGTATTTTATTTTGTAATGTGCTGTTGTGTCCAAAATAAATGTTTTCTATTCCTATTTGTTTGTTGTAGCGGATCGTGCTACGACCCTGGCTCAGAGGATCGAGAAGAGCATGGCGGCGTTGCGTTTGAAACAGCAAGTGTGGTACCGGCACCATTCTGCGCTGCGAACCGCCGCCGATGCGCTAGCAAGGAATTTGGCGGACCACGGTTAGTTATAATTATTCATGCCTCAGGGTTGCCCGTGCTTCTCTATGTGTGTTAGTTACTGAGATTATATTTATTGATGTATGTCAGTTATAACGGAAAACAAATAACTAATTCACGTCGTAAATTGAATATATTTTTATAAGAAAATCGTATAAGTAATCTCTAACATAAAAACAAAGTTTAATTTAATTATTTGTTAACGTTTGTTTGTGTTACTTTAGGTGATTTCAACAAAAGCGTGGAGTTGATCAAACAAAATCTCCAAAGTCTGGAATATCAATTTGGATCGTTCAGTGTCGAGGTAAGTTTTTTTATTCACCTATTTTTTAAAGATATGTGTTCAAATGTTTTGCGACGACGAAAACGAATTTTCTTTGAATATTCATACAATTTTGATTCTTATTGAGAGTTTTAATTATATTTAACAAAATCCAGCAAGCAAAGCAGCCCTTTAATCGTATATTATAATATAAACAATAATAATATTTAAGATATAATATATCTTTCGGACAGAAAACAAATTTACATTATAAAATAAAATGAAGTTATCTAGGTGCCCATTTATTTTTAAAGATATAAATATCTTTTTACCTATTTATTTTCATCGTAAAAATATTGTTTCGTAACTTTAACATGCAAAAAGAGATGTCAGGTGTGGGGTTCGAACCCACGCTCCCTCTCGGGAACCAGAGCTTAAATCTGGCGCCTTAGACCACTCGGCCAACCTGACGATATGCTAAGAACTGAATCTAGCCTACCGGTAAAACTAGATTCGCAACTATGTAAACAGAAATGAGTCACTTTTACGATTGTGATAATGATATCACTACCCAGAACAAATGCACAATAACTGCTAAATCGTAGTATTTCACAATCTTAAATACATTATTACTCATTCCTCGTGTACCTATTCTTTTTGGATTATGTTTTAAAAATATGTTTTTCCGTTTTTAAATATTTCTTAATAATGGCGTAAACATACCTACGTATAGCAAAAAAAAAATTATTAGTTCACATAAATTACGTGAACCTACGATGTATCATGGTCGAATTCACCACTATTCATTAATATAATTATAATAAAGGCTAGGTACTTAAATTACTGTTTCTGTAGAGTCTGTAATTACTTTATTTTGTTTTTACCAATAGGTAGCCCATGAATTGAGGAAACTATCAGATGTCATGTTGGAAAGGATTATCAAAACTCCGCAGAATCCTGGATACAGGTAACATAAATATATTTACCTACTAGAATCATCCAAAATATCCATATTGTTTACAATATCAAATAAATATCGCATATCAGAATGAATGAATTACAGATCCAACTTATCTTAATTGAAAAAAAAAATACAAAGTTGTGTCAAGGTCATAAACAGTATCTGACAAGTACCTACATTGGTCGTATTTTACACCGCAACGCTGAGAGAATAAATAAATGGTTAGTTATGCTATCTCGCATTATCACATAATGGCTTAGCGAAGTAGCACTAAATTTAAACCGTTGTCTAATTTTACTCTGACGTGGTGAAACAAGCCCTTAGTCCCGTATTAATAAACCATACTACATAGTTAGCAAATGAGCATACAAGATCGGAGTTAGGGTTGAGTGGTTGTGTTTTTAATAGCTAGCTAATAATATAAATTATTTACACAACCTACCAATTTTATTTATTTAATAAAGGCCCGCCCCCGTTTCGC
The DNA here is from genome assembly GCA_929108375.1 of Gymnoscelis rufifasciata. NCBI lineage: Eukaryota > Metazoa > Arthropoda > Insecta > Lepidoptera > Geometridae > Gymnoscelis > Gymnoscelis rufifasciata. The sequence continues at coordinate 7,229,026 of OV815301.1, forward strand.
ACGGGTAAGAAAAAATCCCGGCGATTATTCGAATTTTTCTCGCCTTTCAAACCTTCTCTAGACCTCCACGAACATTTCAAGACTAAGATAAAATAAATCCGTTCAGCCGTTATCGAGTTTTACCGCGGGAAAACCGGGAAAATGTATTGTAACGTTCAGTAGTTTTAGCGTGAAAAGAAACAGACTAACAGAGTGACTTTCGTATTTATTATATTAAGTATAACAGATGTCTGGTACCCGTAACACAAGCTTAGAGCTTACCACGGGGCTAGATGTTGTTGTGTGGATTGTCCAGAAATATTTTTTATTATTATATTTACATATAAGTTATAATTAAATTACTTTGTTTGAATATTAAATACGTTATAATTGGTGGATTTATAAATAAACTTTAAATCGTTTCTTTAATAAGCAACAACGCATTTTATTTTTAATGTCAAATTCTATCTTATAATTTATAATTCTGGAAATATTTTTTATTATTATATTGAAATATAAAAATATATCCATAATAAAATGCGTTGTTGCTTATTTACTTTAAAGAAAAGACATTTAAAGTTACCGACATTTAAAAAACAAAATTCTTCGGTGGGCATATTTTTTGTTAATCGAGACGATAACCATAATACACCCATAGAGTTAAAGAACCAATTAATCAGGTTCGTGACATATTTATTTATTCTAACAGGGACTGGTGCCTCGAAACTTACAAGGTATTGAAGAAAGCGGTGCAACTGATGGATCTCAACTACGGGAACTGGGAACCACTAGTGAAACGTCTGAAGGAACAGGAAGCCCTAGTGGCGACCCTCCTAGCCGACAGCAAGTCGCCCGACGGTGTCCATAACGTCCACCAAATGATGCATTATAACCTCAAGATATAAATAAAATATAATAATAATAATAATAAATCTTTATTTGCATGAAACATAGGTACATAATGGTGATTAGCTTAATTTTGTCCAGCCATGTCGCGCCTCTATGGGCATGTATAGGCAATTCGAGTTTTATTCACTGTTTTATGCTGAATGTACTTTTTTCTAGTCTGCGTTCTTCTTTTGTTCATTGGCAAACTGATTCCTATCAAATATTACCAATTAATACGTTGTATCCAAAGAAAAGGATTTTTGAAATCTGTTGTAGCGTACTTCTATTTCGTATTTCACATAATTCTAAACGGTTTGAAAATTTAATTAGCAATTAGATCCGTTTATCAATAATACAATCTTGTGTTTGTTTGTCATAGATATAATGTTTTTGACGAATCATAAACGATCTTTTCATAGAATATTGTGATTTGCTATTCTATTTAGTCAGGCATAATTTAAAATATAAAAATAGACTTAATTTTTTTTAGATTGTTTCCAGATTTTTTAGATCATTAAAAACAAAAAGATCGTCATCATAATTGAAGTTGACCAATACGTTTGAATTTACCAAAGTAATATTGAGTATTTGGTCTTAGATGTAGGAAAGTAGTTCTTAAATACTTCACTAAATTTACGGTCTATCTTGAAAGTGGTCAATAGCCCTTTAGATTATATTAGTGCCTATTAGTATTTGGTCATTAATTGCCAATCGAAATTATAACTTTGTGAGAAAATATTACTTTATTTGACCTAGTTCTGAAAAATTTTGTCTAAAGTATCAGTTATGGTTAATATTAGATCTAACAAAAGGAGAATTAAGCAAAAATCTTTAAAATTTTTAAATCATATTATAATCAATCACTGAATGCCATGTAGTCGATATGAAGATATGTTTTTAAAACTCTTTCTCACATTTCAATATTGTGTTTATAATGTTATAGACGTTGTAAGAAAATTTCGAAATAAATTTTCCGTTGAATTCGTGCGGTTAAGAGATAGAGGTTGGTATACATATATACATTAACCTAGATAACGGAAATGCATTTTATGCATGTAGTTCGCGTGTCCGAACCCCGACCAAGCGTCCAGGTTGGTCGCCGCGAACATCACACCACCGCGTCCCTTTTCGCAGCCGGACAACCGTAAACATTTAGGTATGAATAACATTTACATATCGTTGCCGTGTTTGCATTGAACGTTTGATCTGACTTTGTATGTTAGGATAAATATCTGACTTCATAATACAGGTAAACAGTTGGCAACAAATTACAAATCTTGATACTTGCTCTATCTAGGTAAATGTATGTTTGTGGGTAGGTACTATTTTTGTTCATATATACTCTACCATCACTCCATTTATATTACAAATTATAATCAGCATCATATTAACTTTAAGTAATAATAAATTAATATTTGAGACGGTTTCTATTATTAAAATGTAATTAATTATATGAAACGCACAAAGGCATTCGCCGGCAGTGAGATTTTACCATTCTACAAATTGATGAATTTATATCGTTTAAAGCTAATTTTAATATTGTTTGTGAAACATTTTGTGAATAAAGCAATAAGAGCTATATCTAGAGGATAATGCAATCTTAATGTGCAATGCCCCCTGCATTGCTGAATACAATGTGTGGTTGATGAAGGAGATTCAGTACCAGTTTGTAAGCGTGGGGAATTTGCACGGTGTTAGCAAACAGACGCGACTAGAATAACTTAGAACGATAGCCAATAATCCCAGTCATCCGTGCGTTTCTGTGATACAGGACATCTTGTTTACTATTGTACTCTCTGACTTGTAATTGAAAATACGTAATGATTCCATATACTCATCTTTAAGATTGCATTATACTAAGGGGTAGCATATTTGACAATAGTAATAATTATAAACTGCAGAGAAGGATTTAAATTCTTATATATGTATGTTGTCACCTCCAATCATTAAATAGGCCGATAGTTAAATGTGTTGTTGTCTGTCTGACCTTTCATTACTAAAGTGTCTAGTACCCGAACCACAAACTGAGAGTTTACTATGGGGCTAGATGTTGCTGTGTGAATAGGGGATATAACTTGAAACTCTGACACCACTAACACAGACAGAAAACATATTTTTTTCTAGGGTTAATGGTTTTTGGGACCTCTATGATCACGAAGCTCTATCGTTTAGAAGCACGCGTCGTAGATAAAACTGCTAGCCTATGTCAAGATACTCTTTTCGTCCCAAGTACTCTAGCACAGTTATATCCGCTATTGTCTTACAAAGAACACGCATTTAAGTTTGGAGGTTACAACAAAAAAAAATACAAATGAATAATAAACACCTTATTTAATTCTAATTCATGTTTCAAACAAAAAAAATATATAGGAATTATATTTAATGTTTCAAACAATAAATTATATAACATTATGACGGGTATACAAATTTGGAAAATTTACATATTTTTCTCGAAGTTGAAATGTACTTAAATTATTACTTAAGTAACTCAGTTTTTAAATAATTAATTCACGTTATTAATATACTTGACAATCAGCGTCTAGTAATTTGTGTGACCGAGTTGTAATTTTAAGTATAAATGTAATGTTAATCAACTTATAACAACAAATTAGTGAGACTAGTTTTAATGTTTTTCTCAAAATAAGTAATTAAAATTATCTTTTAGGTGTATAAGGTATGTAATTTGTTAGGTGATACTTTTGAAGGTAGTTGTGAAATAACGTTTCTGCTGCGATAAAGTTACGGCAGCAAAATGTTTTCTTAATTCATAGCTGTATTAAAATTAACTGATATGAGCGTCTCTAGAGTAGTCAAAATAATCTGAAAAACTTAAAAACAAATTAGAAGCAGTTAGAATCATCAATATTTTGTATGCGCCTATAGTAATCAAAATCAAACTATCAATGGTAGCGCGCAAACTCTATGCATTTGAAAACTTTTTAAGCTTAGATAATTATGAACACCTTGACTACTTAAATAAATTTGAAACAACAGAAGTGAGATATTTTGTCCACTTCGAGCGTAGGTGTATATAATATTGTTGATTCTTACTACTTATATCATTTTGGTTTATTACTTATTTCGGATTATTAAGACTACTCTAGACGCATAAATCAATTTAACGATGATTGTACTTAATTCGATACATAGACACGGTTATAATATACCTAGTTCAACAATTACTTAACTTATTTTGCACTTTAAACGCACCTAAGCAATTATACCGATTGAAAACAATAACAATAACAAATGCACGCGACCATGCGCCGCGCCGTGTTTGATTGCGGATTCACATCACTTTATCTTTCTTACACTCGTGTCGGTCGCCGCGAAGAAGCGAGCGCGATGCAACTAGCGCGAGCGCGCGCTTTTTTCGGCTGAAAAAAGCGCGCCAAAATACTTTAGCAATAAAACAATTAAACAAAAAGAAATAAAGTTGGATGAAAGGGATTTTAGCTACATGAGTTATTTATACGTGAAATGTAGTTTGATAATGTAAACATCCATTAATCGAAAGGCAGTTTAAAAAATAATTTTGAAATTTCGTTGTAATATTCAATAATTTGTGTGCAAATCAGTATTTTTGCTTTACGGTGAGTAATATTGTTTCAAAATGCGTATATCTATGGTTTAAACTAGATTTTTGCTGTAAATAAGATAAAAAGGCCAGCAGATTTTGATGGATTTTAAAATTATTTTAGTACAACATGTTTAGGTAGGTAATTAAGTAGTTAATTTGCAGTACAGTAGGTTATTAGTAGAGAAATTTTGTTTACTTAGGTACATTTTGAAAAAGAGGTGCTGTTATAAATTCCCCTTAAAAAAATACCTACACTTTCCCGTTTCGGAGATCAGCAAAAACTGAGAAACGTCACCCCAGCAAATTCTTTATAACGAAACCCAAACACGTACAAATAGAAACGTAGAATTCCCTTTAACTTACAAAATAGAATCGTTGAATCACATTTACCTCATCTAGGCAACTAATAAAGATATTTATTCCAAAACATTATGTCACAAAACAACATATGTTCCAAAACATGTGTATATTGTGCATATTATGCTGACGTAACGTTATCGTATATAGAATATAGAATTTGTATTTTATTTTAAATAGGTAACTTAAAATATCACCTATATAGTTTTTTAATTTGCAAAAGCAGGAGCCGACCAACTGATAACTGGCTTAAATGCGGATTTTCGATAGCATTTTGCTGGCGTAACTAACGCACACCAACATTCATGCTTCCCATCCGTTCCCTTGATATCATATTTACCCCAGCTGTCTGCCTCGCGGTGATCCCACTTAATTAATTAAATTTGGACATCTATTATGATGACGTTGAGCCGTATAATTCGACTGGTAAAAATGACTACTGAACTGGTATGCAATGCTGAAATCGTCTTCAAATCTTTGACCTTTGCCAAAGCTATAATATAAATATTTCAGTATAATTGCAGTGACTTTTTGGTGCCTACTGCATTTCAGTTTAGTAATTTCTATTATAACTAATTTTTAGGTACATCAATATTTTTATACTCATTATAAAGCCTACAGAACTAGACTAGACTTCAATAACAATGTTTGTTTTAGTCGCACCGCGTGAAAATAAGTTATACCCGTGAGAAAACACAGACAAGGTCACATCTAAAAATTAAAATAGAAGTAGGTACGTAAAATATGATATTTTAATCATAGGATAAAATGCAATTGATTGTTAAATAAAGTATCTAAATGTAACGTTACAAAATAATTTATGTAAAAATATAATTTGTAATTACAAAATAATTCTATTTTATCCTATGTGTGCCGTCCTTACGTTCAATTTCTATGTTAAAGGTGATGGGGAATTGGTCCCCTTTTTAAATCAAACGTTAAACGATTTTGTTGACCTTGAACGACCCTATTTACATCTGGTCCCCGGTTTCAATGGAACAAAATCGTCTAAAAAGGAAATTGTAAAAGGATCGCATCGACATACACTGCCACAAGATAAAACATTAAGCTAGGTCAGCAAAAATCAGAATTCAAAACGAACGGGAGTGAAAATTGCTAACATAATTTCTCTTGTAGGTAAACAACACTTCAATTCGATTATTTGTGGATGATGTTATTAAATTGAACCAATTCGTTATTGCAAATAACACAACTAGCACGCCAACAACCCTTGTCCGTATGAATCGACGAAAAACAAATTAATATTCATTAAATTACACTGTCAGCCACAATAATTACTGTTTCATGGCATAATTTGATATTTTAATGGCTTTTAGGGAATTCGAATCTATTGCTGTTAATGGCTTCTGTGGTTTAACTGACCACAGTCAAAACGTAACTATGTTGACTCTCCAAGGTGCGTAACCTTAAAACGATTTTTACAATGCCATAGTAGGAGATTATGATCATTGACTGCATTTGTTTTGTTTTAACAAATTATATTTATATTTAGCCTTTTGTGTCCCACTGCTGGGCAAAGGCCTCCCCCATTTCTTCCACAACTCACGATCTCACGCTACTTTTCGCCAATTGTCGATGAAGCTGTCTTCTCGCTGAGATAACAAATTCCATGGGCTATTAAAATTCTACATGTTAAATTTTTGGTCTTAGCTCGTAGCTGTGTAAAAGTGTCGTTTTTGAAATTATCCGCATTCGTTTGATATGTAGTGCCTTTAATTACTTAATTATCTGGGGCACGATAGTCCCCGCCAAGACGAGCAAGCGAAGCGTATGGGCACTACCTACCTCGAAACATTTATTCGGTTTTGTTAACCTCATAACTTGGGTTTGGAATATAACAGATGTAGCAAATTAACAGGACATTAATGTCCATACTGGGGCTCATTATACAATTTATTCATAAACTTTATTCAATTCACAATTTTGCATTATATCTGAATATCTTTTACAGTACTAAATTAACCTCCTCTTATGAAGAAAAATATTTATATACTAACAGAAAATCGTAAAATCGTCGTTTATAAAAGCTGCAATATTAATCTACTCAGTCTAGTGGACATAATCACAGTTAACGGAAAAACGACATTAGGCAGCAATGTAAGCTTTTATGCTAATTAAAAATTGGCCGAGTCTCGGAGATAGAAACAAACCTCATCATCATATCAAACAAACATTTATCATATAGAGGTACAATGAAAGGGTAAAAATACAGGTTAAAATAATAATTTATTGTAAATTAACACATCTCTATTTACTGTACGAAGATCCTTTTTCCCATAATACCCCAATTGATGATTCACATTTATTTGAATCTGACCTCATTCGATTTTAATCAGTAATGTGTCAATTACGTGTGAATAATAGATTGGATCTTAATGTATTTAAATGTTGAAAGTGCTCCTTCACTCGTAAGCCTAGCAAAATTGTACTTACTTACACATTTTTAACACCCCTATTGTGCGTGTGGGCAAATTAAAGACATGGGTTTAAATTTTGACTCATAGGTACACATTAAAGATATTGCTAAAAAGGCTTTTCGTTCTTTAGGATTCGTTCTTAAAAAAATATAATATTATATTGTGGCTATGAATTAATCTAGAATATGCGTGTCAGGCATGGAATCCGTGCTATAATAGGTACATGTTCTGAACGCCTGGAATCAGTACAGAAGACATTTTTACGATAAATCTGCAGTATAGGGCAAAACATTTCCTACCAGATAACTATTCCAGTAGGTACTAAGAAATTTCATATCCTTCCACGTTCATACCGTAGAGAAATCGCAGACTTAACTTATCTTTTTAATATTTGTAATGGAAATGAAATGAAATGTTTTATTTGCAAGAATACAAAATTATTAATACATGTCGGATCTTAAAAAGTAAAAAGTCAATGTATGCAGCCTACAAGTAGGCGTGCAAATGTTAATTCGAAATAGAATATAATTAATTTTTTTTATTACATGTCATACCTAATTTAAATATTCACTTACGCTATAAAAACACTTTTCGAGCAACCAACAACATAATTTTGTCTTAAAAATATATTCATTTAATTCCTTATATTGTTCTGGTAGTTTATTATATATTAAAATACACATATAATAAACATTTCTCCTATAAATATCCTTATTACATTGTGGTTGGTAAAGATGGTTTTTAAAACGATCTCTTTTTTATGTTTTATCACGTCACTTCTTTTTCTATACTAATATTATAAAGAGGAAAGGTTTGATTTTTTGTTTGTTTGTTTGTCTCGAATAGGCTCTGAAACTACTGCACCGATTTAAAAAATTCTTTCACCATTCGAAAGCTACACTATCCCTGAGTGACATAGGCTATATTAAGTTTTCAAAAATAATATGATTTCTTACCAAACTCCGATAATGTAACCCATGGTGAAAAAAAAGAACCTAAAATCTTGCTTTAATCGCCAATGCTGCGAAAACTATTGAATATATAACAAAGTGATGTATTACAACTTTGTAGAACTTATCATTATCTACAAAAAACGTCGTAACATCAATCTCTAACTATTATAGTTTTGTGACAATAACCGATTTTTTTGAAAAAATAAACCTAAAATCTTTCTTTAATCGCGAATGCTGGGAAATCTATTGAATATATAACAAAGTGATGTATTACAACTTTGTAGAACTCATCATTATTTACAAAAAACGTCGTTACATCATATCTCTAACTATTATAGTTTTGTGACAATAAGCGATTTTTTATATTAAAAATTTAAAATACCACTGTTTGAAAAGGCTCTTTATTTGTATCTTGGTATTAATCCTTAACAAAATAAATAATTTAGGATGTAAGATTGCTTTAAAACCTTTATATAACTTTTTGAATTATTAGATTCTGACATTCCATTCAAAAGATATCACAAAAAACTAACGTTACACCAATTGACCCGAACCAAGTTTATGTTTGTTGTCGGTTACACCAATTTGAGCATTGCATTGCATAGTATGTTTTCTCTTACCTTAATCTTCTTAAAAATAATAAATCTAAATTTAAAATATAAGAAAAACCCCCGATTCGAATCCTTCAATTCTCTTAAAAGTAAAACACCATTATAATGTGTAATGTGCACGCAATGCGCTTTCATTTGATACCCCACTCGAGATTTTTGCAGATTTTCGGTTTTCCTTCCCCACTCTAACCCCCACAATTTTTAAACGGCACAACCGATTTTCATTAAACATGTCTAAGAGCACTCGCGCCGGACTCACCTTTTAAACAAAAAAACTAAGTTGAAATCGCTTCTTCCGTTCGGGAGCTATGATGTCCCAGACAGATAGACACGTCAAACATTATGACACCCCTCTATTTGTCGGGGGTTAAAAATGAATCGCAAAATGTGTTGCTAAGCGCATAACAATAACAACAACGCCTATACCAATTTAGCCAATTTATTTTTTAAAATGTTTGTTGGAGTTTAAGGATGGTTTTTACGGAGAGAAAAAATCGAATAATTTGAAACAATTTTGAATAATTACCCGTGCAAAGCCGGGGCGTGCCGCTAGTTTTAAATAAATTTGAATGTGTTTTACGTAAGATGCAAATATCCTTGATGTACGAGGGGAGTTCAATGTATTCTCGGTATTGGTATTGGTAAGAATAAGCAAAATATTCAGAATAAAATTTATTTTGTCTCTTAGAATCTCAATACACTTATTTGTTAGGGATAGTAACTTTTCAATTCCCTTTAAAAAATATTATTCTTCCTGGCCTGAGAAATGTTCATTTATTGCTGCCTTCAACTCTTCATCGTCGGAAAAATGCTTTCCACGAAGGACTTTTTTAAGATTAGGGAATAGAAAGTAATCACTAGGGGCTATGTCTGGACTGTAGGGTGGATGATTGATTTCTTCAAATCCGCACTCCCGCACAGCAGCCTTGGCCTTAAGATACTCTAAGAGCCTTGGCAATATGCGCCTTGTGAACCGGCGCGTTGTCGTGAAGCAGCAAGACACCTGCAGTCAATTTTCCACGTCTTTTTTCTTTTATTGCATCCTTTAAATTACGCAGGGTGTTTGCGTAAGATGCACCCGTAATACTTTGACCTTTTTTTGTGTACTCGATGAGCAAGATTCCCTTAGAATCCCAAAACACTGTGGCCATGAGCTTTCCTGCGGACGGGGTGACTTTGAACTTCTTCGGTGGGTCTGTTCCTTTTCTATGCCACTGCATAGACTCTTGCTTGCTCTCAGGGTCATAGTGATGAACCCACGTTTCATCACCAGTAACAAGCCGATCGAAAATACATTGCGGATTTTCACCACAGAGCTCCAAAAACTCCTTGCAACAGTCAACTCGCACTTGTTTCTGAAGCGCTGTGAGCATTCGCGGCACCCATCTTTCACTGACCTTTGATAAATTCAGACTCTCATGAAGGATGGTGTGAATAGTACCCACGGATAGCTTATTTCTTTCTGCTAATATTTTCACTCTTACGCGGGTATCTTCGAGTACAAGTTTCTCGATCAATTTGACGTTTTCTTCAGTAGAGGCAGTAACCGGCCCACCGGCACGGGGATCGTTTTCAATGCTTTCTCTACCCCGTTTGAATTCACTTGACCACTTTTGAATTGTAGATAATGAAGGCGCAGAATCTTGGTTAACAGCCACCATTTCTTCGTGAATTAATTTTTGAGTTTTTCCTTGTTTTGTGAGGAATTTTATCACAGCACGATGCTCGATTTTTTTCATCATTGTCGAATCAGTCATCGTAGTTGTTTTTTCGCAATGATATCTTGAAAACTAATGGTGGCAATTAAATGAAATTTTGTATTTATACCCTCAAAGAGTTTAATTAACTAATGAGATAATTTTCCTACCCTCATCATTATTATCACTTCGATACCGAGAATACTTTGAACGACCCTCGTACATGCATGCCAGTGGTAATATTCTGCATTTCTTGAAGAGAGGCTTGCAACTATCACGAAACCAAGCCCTGTTAATGACCCGGAGACATCTTTTTTGTATCATAAACACTCTTTCGACATCTACCGAGTTACCCCACAAGAGTATTCCGTAACCTAGCACCGAGGACACGTGACCGTTCTCTGATGGTCACGTGTCCTCCGAAGACTGTCCTAAATTACTGGGCCAGGTAGGGTTGCGTGCGAACTCATCCTTTTTGAGAAAACCTAGCACTCTGTAAGTACACTCCAATAGTTAAAACCTCTTTAAATTCATTGGTCAAGGATAACCTTTTGTCTGTTTTAATTCTAGCATTTCTTTTAAAAAAATGTAAGTACTATTTTGTCTTTATAGGTATAATAATTTTTTAATACTTTTTCTAAAAGTGGTAACTTACAATTATTGGCTATTTCTGTGTTTACAATTGACAGTTACAGTTGCAAGCATTTATATTCGTTATTTTAAATACTAACTGTTAGTTTTGTTAATAAATAAAATAAATTGCTTTACCGAGAAAACAAAAACACAATATTTTATATTATTTCGAAGCTGAAAGTAGGTATCAGCTTAAAGATTTTAGGTATCAGCTTAAAGATTTTTCTGGGATTTCGTGTTCAGTTTCTTAGCTTGACTGGCGAGAGCGGGGTTGTCACCCCGCTGTTGTTGAAACATTCTCATTTTACTAACAATTTTATATTATAAAGTGACATTCTACCACGTTCTCGAGACAAAAGGCAGACAGTTTATGTAAATATTTTTATATAACATAATATCTCTACTGACTTAATTTTAATTCTTATGTATATACTAGCAATGCATCCATTGCAAGTCGATGCTCTGTCACCAAAAATATAAAAATACATTATGGTTATGATTACCATTAAATGTTGCATGTTAATTTTGTAAATTTTTTACACAAACATTTTCTGGTGTCTTAAACATCGCAACCAGAACACGGGAGATCTTAAACAATGCGTATTTTGTAGACACCATTAATAGCATTCTACTGTATTATTTATAAGAATAAGCTTCGAATATTCTTCGATCTTTACCACATGATACAAAATAATTGTAAAAACTAAATATTAATTTAGAAGGTTGATCTTAGCAATCAAGCAATACGCACCCTTGTTATTTAAAGTTTAGAAGCAAGCACGTAACTAGTTAATTTTTTCGTTCAGGCACTGATGATTACTATAACTCTTATAAACTTTTCTTAATTATGTTTTCTCATTCGTAAATATTAAGTTAATGTAATGTATTATAAGTATATAAAAAATATATTTATACAAATTACTTGACTTAAACTAAAAAAATTGTACTTTTTTGATCGTTTTTTTAATTGTCAGATTTGTCTGACGTTATTGTCATGCAATGTCGACCATTCATACATTCAAGTCTCTGATAAGCAAAAATAAAATAAGAATTTTGAAATGTTATAGTAATAAGATATTTAGAATATATTTTGTTTGTGATTTATTTAATTATTTCTCTAACTAAAACACGTGATTTCACCTTCGCATTAAAACTTTTCTACGAATTAATGTTTTATTTTGAGAAACTTACCCATGCATAATTGTCAACTTAATATAATTTGTTTTTGATTTTAAATACAGTTTCAGTTCATTACATTGAGATGTATTATGTTTTCCAATGTAGGCACTTTTGTTTCAAACGACGGGGGCGGTAGGTACATATACTTGATTTACCTGTGATAATTCACCTAGATGTATTAGGTACACTTTATTCACCCAGGTGTTCCCGGGTGCATTAAGAACACTATATTAGTAGACTTTATTCATCCAGGTGATTACCTAGATCCGTATAGCACAAAAGCCAAAACGTGACAAAGTCTGAATTCTAAACAGGGTGTGTCGTTACTAATGGAAAATCTGTTAAGAAGTGTCAGCCCAAGCTATGAGGCAAAACTAAAATGTTTTTATGTCATTTTAACCAGTAGTGTAAAAATTGTGATTTTAGATTTTTTTCTTAACAAAATTAGGTTTTGTTATATATATATTGTTTGGCATTCTACTCCTAGATACTTGCTTTATTTAGTTTAATTACAATGAGTGGCGTTTTTATCATAAAACATTTATAACATTTAAAATTAAGGTAATTTTTCCTTATTTTTTTTCTCTACTTATAGGTAATCTATAAATTAAACCATGATTTTTAATAAAAAAATGTATAGTTGCCCATTGACTTAATAACGTGCCTCCTTTGTGCGCATTCTAAAAATGAATAATAATGTGTACCTTAGGAGTAAAATTAACTACAGAAACAAAATAACTAATCTGGGTCGGGATTGCAACTTATAAAGAAATTTCATAATTTTCATGATTTTAAGTTATAATCCTGCATTATCAACCTAAATAGTATATCATTATTATTTAAATTGCCTTAAAACTACACGCGACTGTGTGTTATAAATTTACTATAAATTAATTCAAAATTCAAAGTTTATTCAGCTAAACAAAATGAAAAACTCTTTTTTTATTTTATGATACAGCATACAAAAATACATAACACCCTAAATTTTCACCCCTCTACGTACTGCGATTCGTATCTAGGTGATACATAGTTCGCCGGGTCAGTTAGTAGCAATATATTATCTTATTGTAATTACCTGGGTCAATCTGGGTCAATCTAGCTATGTCTAGGTTTCATGAAAAGCTCCCGAACGGATGGAGCGATTTCAATGTATTTTTTTTTGTATGAAAGGTGAGTTTCGCGCGAGTGTTCCTAAGTGTGTGTTTAAAAGTTATGAGGGTAAAAGTGGGGAAGGAAAACCGAAAATCTGCAAATATACTCGAGTAGGGTCTCAAATTAAAGCGCATCACGTGCACATTACAGAACAGTATGACTTTTTATTTTTAAGGTAACTCAAGTTCCAGAATCAAGGGTTTTTGTAATTTTAAATATTTAGAAAGAAGAATATTTGTCACAAGACATTTTACCTAAAATGTGCCGGAATAAGGAGAGACGCATAACGTATGAGATTTAATGACGTACTTATTACTAATGAAAACTTTTTCAGACCTCTCCTAGACCCGCGGATTCGCGGGTCCCTCTGTACTTATTGGCGATGCAAAGATTATCCGCACGCTTCTAGCGGCGAAATTTAGAAACTGTCTAAGAACGACACTTTGTTTATATCTTTTTTGTATTTATTAGTTATGTTTTTCCCTGACGTTAATTGTAACGAAAACTGTCAAAGTGTCGTTCTTAGACAGCTGCAAAATTTTGACACTAGAGGCGCCAGTTAGAATCTTTGCATCGCCAATAACGTCCCGCTTTTTCATTTAACAAATCATATAAAAACAGGGAAGCTGATATTATACATATAAAGATGATTATAGTATTTTTGCCAGGAAGGTGGCCCAGATGAATAGGCACCAATAATAATAGGTTCCAGCCAAGCGCAGACCGTGCGGAAGTTAGACAATTTAACTACCTAGATATTTGTAATAGGGGCAGGAAGCGCTTAGGGAAAACTGGATCTCACGCAAGAATTTTTCGATAAAGCACTGTCCTGATTTCGAAATTTTTAAAACAACTAATATACTAATTTATGTAAATTACTCGAAACTACTTGGCCAATGCTTAATTAATTTTAAATTGGTGCCAGCTATCAAACACCAAGCTAAATAACGCCTTCAATCCTAACACTTCAAAAAATTACCCTTATTATTTGAGGGATCCTATCTAAAAATAAATCTAAATTTAAAATTTAAGAAAAACCCCCGATTCCAATGCCTTAATTTCCATAAATGTAAAACAACATAATATTATGTAATGTGGACGCGATGCGCTTTCATTTGATACCCCACACTAGTATATTTGCAGATTTTCGGTTTTGCTTCCCACTCTCACCCCCATAACTTTTAAATGGCGCAACCGATTTGAAACGTCGTCTAAGACACTCCCGCAAGACTCACCTACATACAAAAAAAACTAAATTGAAATCGCTCCATCCGTTCGGGAGCTATGGTGACACAGACAGACAGACAGACACGTCAAACTTATAACACCCCTCTTTTTTGGTCGGGGGTTAAAAACAAATATCTATGCTGTATTACCTTATTGTTCAACTGCCCTCGGGATAGTTATCTTCTTTCCACCAATACAAAAGAATCATGAAAATCTAATGATAAAACTTCACTTAGGTCGAATTATTCAATAATTAAAGGCTTATTGTTATAAGAAAAGATCAAGGCGCACAACGCAATTAAACCCACACTCAGGACTTACTTAGCATCTTCAACTTTACGCATCGACGTGCTACAAATTTCACCAATTCAGGCCTCTAACCCGTCATTCCTATTTTATTAATCAGAAGTCCCTTCAATTCCAATTCATCAAATCAAACATCGACAAATTTAAATATTTTGTGATAAGTGGGTATTTTTATATACTTATTACAGGTAATTCTTAATTACTGATGAACAAAATAAAACTGAATGCAGTGCGAGCGCGAATAATGATGATAACGTTCCAAAAATGCAGGAAAGCTATGAAAAACGCAATATTCGTACTATGAGTTTATACTTTTACGCAGAAAACAGATTAAGACGCATTCGTTACCTTCGCACGCATAATCGGAACCTGTAATAAAATTTAAAATAGTTTACCCAAAAAGTGAGGTTTATCACTTATTAAAAATCATTAAGTTACGTACTATTCTTCACCGTTTAACCGTATTTAACATTTTATATAGCTAATTATAAAATACAGAATTTATACCCCCAATTAATACATTAGGTGATATTTGGTTCCTATACTCCTATCTTCATTCCATCGAGAAGCCTACATCAGGCCGTGATTGATTTTTGTGCAGTATAACGTCATGACGTGTATATAGGTGCTGAAACGCCATGTAAAGGTGATTGCTGTCTCAGTCATCCCTAGCGTTTCAGCGCTCCGAGATAGCTCTCCAGCGCTGAAAGGGCTCTAGAGATACAGTGCAACAGTTGTTATTTAGCCATAGGCATTAGGCGAGTGCAGCACGCGTCGCGCGTCCTGCGCTGATTTATTCGTAACTTTGAAAAGTGGTAACTTACGACAGTTTCGACGCCAGGTAAGTCATTTTAAATTTACTGCAATATGTTCAGTTTGACTCAGGTTAAATTATCGTGTAAACTGGTTGAAAAACTTATATTATGTTGCCGTAGCCGACAATTAAATTGAAATAAACTTAAGTTTTTATACTAACTCTTTCGATATTTAAAAGACAACATTTGTACCAATATGCGCAGATTATGAATAATATATTTTTTTCGACGCATCCTGTCCCGATCGATGCCGGGCAGCTAGTATTTATTTAGTCTTTTCGCATCCTGTATAAATAGTGCCTATCGTGCAGTGTTAACAAAATTCTTTAAATCGCCGGATTCGATACACGTAAAAATTGCTCTGTATTTATTGGTGTCAAAGTACGAAATAATTAGGTTTCCGTTAATATCGTCACAGTTTGCGTGAGTAAAACATTTTCAATATTTATAGTGAGGTTTGTTTAAACTATGGTTTGAGTTGAAGCTGATTTAGATTTTAATTTTAATTTAACACCACAGATTTTAATTTAATTAACTCAGACACTAGGATTCAGGATCTATGTTATATTTTCGGTGAATAAATACAAAAAAAAAATCCTATTGATACATTACATAACAAAAATTAGGGCGAGAACTTTTAAACAACTTTATTTTTTAATACTTTCGAAAACTTTTAAAACTTTCGCATCGTGATGATTAACTTAACTAACTTGTACTTTCAAAGTGATTTTGTTTATATTTCATCATGTCAGTTATTTTGTGTAGAATTGTGATTGAACACAGCCTAGTTTCTAGAATTATTTAATTTTAGGCAGTAACTTAAGTATGTTTATTTCGTGTGAAATATCGGATAACATAAAACCATAGTAAGTTACCCGTTTCAAGTTTTAATTTAGTTAAAAACATGATCATTTAAAAAGTTATATCGTTATTTACCAGTGCTAGTTAAGACTTTGATTAAAGCTTATAACTATATTATACTTCTACTTATTATTAGTGAAACGTCGGCTATAATAAAATAACATTACAGCTATTTTGATGTAACTTCCTAAATGGAAGATTAAGGTTTTAATTTACATTACAATAATTACTTTACAATATTTTGTCGATTGCGTTTCGCGAGACATTGACACTTCAACACCGCCTGCAATTTATTCCAGGGGGTCATTATTATTTTACTTAACTAACTTAACTTAAAAAAAACAGCACCAATTCAAAGCAAATTATTAAACGAGATCCAAGGCTTATGAACAAGCAGCGAACGAAGTTCGAGGATTAAATAAAAAAATACGATACTTTGCTTTAGATGTTATTAGAATACCAAAACGGCTAAAAATTGTCTCACTAAAATTATTTTCGAGTTAAAGATCATTTATTTCTCTTAAGTTAAGAACTATATTCACTTACAAGAGAAATACATTTACATTTCACTTAATGTTACAGTTTTCAATGGGCACTACTGGTACTTTATATTCACTATATTATTAAATACATATTTAATTAATGATTTAGCTTACTTTAAGCAGAGTTAGAATCAACACTACTAAATCTAATATAAAAAAAATTATGGTAAAACCGGTTTCCAGCACCTTGTTCTTTCTATAAAAATTAGCTTTTCTCTTGTGTGGGACGGTATGTGTTGATAATGACAATAATGTTCTTACCGCAAGAAAAACAGTGGTGAATAGTTAAGCAATTATTTTTATGCTTTTATGCTTTGTTGATTCTAGTTTTTATATCATTATATGGTTTGCGATATTTAGACTTGAAACGGATACCGTGATTTGATGGGTTGAGTTTCCGATTTACCGTGTCGATTACGGCGCTGTAACACTGTTACATTAGGAGTAAAAACGGCTTAAACAATAATTACGAATTAATTTCACATCAGTACTTTTAATTTCCTTTTCTATACTAGGCACGTATATGACATTGTTATGAGATAATTTTTATAAATATTTTGATGTTCCCAAATTTAACTTAGGTTAAAAGAAGCTTTATGTCTCATAAAAACTTATAAAAGGTCAATTACAATGAGATACCTTATGTTTACCATCTACCTCTAGTTAATTAATGATTCTTCTAGGCTTGAGTAGATTAGTGATAATCTCATCTTATAATCAATTAAACGAGATAACTTTATTTTCAGTATTCAAGTAAAAAAAATATATTTTAATATTAACCTAAATTATACATATAAAGATGATTATACTGAAAAGTTTATTCAGCATCTAGCAATAAAGTTAAGACACGAACTCTGTTATTTCTTGTATTTGTATACCATTCAGAAAATTTCCAAATAAAATGCTTAACGGGGTATTGGATCGGAATAGTATTCAAACAGTAACCTGCTAGTGGAATTTCTGGCAATAAGAATACACCATCGATTGTGCATTGGCAACTCCATTGCTCCGATAAACCTTTTGCTATTAAAAATCCAACAGCTTTTATAATGGTGCTTATTTGCATAATATATAGTAAGTACCTACCTACTTGATCAGTTTTTTTATATTTTATTGCATAAACTCAATTTCTTAGAGCTAAAAGCTTGCAATTCGATAATAAAAGTAACTCAGTTTGCAACGCCTTAAAAAAATTGGTTAACTAACAATAATAGGTAAACAATTTGGTAAATTTCATATAAGCTGACAATATGAAATACGAGTAAAATTAAAGTGAGTGATGTGAGTGATGAGTATATGAAAGAGAAAATATGATTGCAAAGACAAAAAATGATAAAGTTCCGTATGGTTCGTAGTGTTTAAATAAATAAATAAATATTTCCGGACATCTACACAACAACATCTAGCACCGTGGTAAGCTCTAAACTTGTGTTAGGGGTACTAGAAAATCTATACTAATATTATAAAGCTGAAGAGTTTGTTTGTTTGTTTGATTGTTTGTTTGTTTGTTTGTTTGAACGCGCTAATCTCCGAAACTACTGGTTCGAATTGAATAATTCTTTTTGTGTTGGATAGTCCAGTTATCGAGGAAGGCTATAGGCTATATAACATCACGCTACGACCAATAGGAGCAAAGATATAGTGGTAAATGTGTAAAAAACGGGAGAAATTGTTCATCTTTGAAGCCTTCCGTTGCGTGCGCCGTGAAAACGGTTCAAGATACACAAAAAATATGTATTAAAGAATAATAGCTCTTTTAATGATCTAAAAAACAGTCCGCGATAGTATATGTCTATCTTTTAAGATTAACTCACAAAAAACGTTTTTATGGATCCTAATTTGGTCGAAATAATTTGTTTAAGTTGTATCAACATAATAATATTAATCTTTATTCAAATAAATATGTTGTTGGTTAAGAGTACTTCATCCATTATAACTTGGGTAGCACCGCAGGGCACAGCTAGTGTTTAAATATACAAATTTTATTTATTTTCATATAATATATTTATATATATATGTGTATGTGTGTGTGAGTATGTATGTGTGTGTCTTTTACAGTATTATGGGGCTGGTAGTTTTATACGTATTATATTATGTTGTATTACTAGTTAATTAAATTTTCTGTATCATCGTAGGATAAGGATAAGTTGTGAACTATAATTAATTTCATCTACCTATACGCACTTCTACTCCACGATAATTCGCAGTGTCTAATTAACGTTACGTTAAAGTAAAATATTAAGTAAAAATAGGATAGGGATAATTTGTACTTGAAGTCTAATATAATAAAACGTAGCGTCTGTGAAGTCTTTGGGGGTAAGTCATAGTAAGAAGATCCTGTTGTTTATCTCACCTCCAAAAAAAACCAAACAAGCTATTCATATTTAAGTGTGTGTCTATCCAACGAGTTTCATTTCACTCCAAGGATAAGCGGTTTGAAGTGACATTATAGTGAGAAACTCCGGATTAGCGCAGCTTCTGTTTTTCCATTGATATGGGCAGCTTATTTAATTTAAGCTGATGCATTGTGCAAGCGGCGGCCAAATATTTATTTGGTCCGGAAATATTTATATTATTTATTTATAAGTTGAAAGGTTTTTTTGAAGGCAAAAGAAGTGAAAGTAACCCGGTCGACGGATCAACGAAAGCTGGGAGATAGGTGACCTAAATATCTATCGATTTAACCCCTATGTTCCCGATTTTTGTTTGGAGATATTCAACTTTAATTGTTTTTTTTTGTATCTTTGACTTGGTTAACAAAACTGAAATCTTGAAAAAAAATATTCATAATATCTACGGCATTTTGGCACAAACATAGTTGAATAGCGACCGGTATTTATATTTAAATCAATTAATAACTTTCAATAATAGTCAGTTGACACACCGTGTATACACGCTATTCGAGTATTCACGATAATTTAAAGACAAGTTTTTTTTTTTATTTCATAAACATCTTTTCAGAATGTATTTACAACAACAGTATTTGTTATACTTAAGAGGGGATACATATCTGACAAAAAATGCATTAATCTTACCATCATCATCTATGCATCTATTTGATCAAATTAGACCTTAATCCACATTCAGCTCAGTTTTGCATTCTCTATCCAATATTTAGTACTCTTACTTCGTTATGGTAAAATGCAAACATATACAGGTCTTAACAAAAGTTTCGGTCGGCATGGGAAAGACTGAAAATATGAGACATACCAAGATTTGTTCTCAGGAACCTTGAACTTAAGTCTGAAAATATGAGACAGCAAGATTTGTTGTCAGGAAAATGATATCCTGACAACAAATCTTGCAAAATGAAAAATTGCATTTACACATTTAGAAAAACAATTTACTTTGCTTGGTATCGAACCCGGATTTTACGAAAAATAATGTGCTATTATAAATCCGGGCAAGATACAAAGCATAGAACAAGTTGTTTTTTAACTGTGTTAATTACATATTTTATTTTGCTAAAATAGATGATAAATCTTGACAACAAATCTTGCTGTCTCATATTTTCAGACTCTCCATACTGGCGGAAGCTGTTAGTACGCCCTGTTTACCTCTTTTTCTTTACAGCATAAATATAAACATGTCTGAAGAAAAGAAGCAGCCGAAAAGGAAATGCGAGGATAACAAAGGCAATGACGCTAAGCGGGCTCGCCCGGCCTCCTTCGAGTTTGAGTCGAGCTCTGCGTATTCGTCATCCTCCACTCTCTTTTCCGTGTCATCATCCAGCTCTGGTACCGACCGGAAAACAGACCAGGCAGCCCAAGCTTTCCAACGCGTCAGCGAATACCTTGAAAGCAACCGTCAGACGTATGAGCAAGGAGGCGGTGACCCAGCTGAGGTGATTCTGACCTGTTATTTTATCAACATGTATAAATTTACATAATATATTCACGTCTACCTGAGCACTACCATTTGTGTGCGTTAGTTAAAAACAATTGTTTACTATTAGTATTTTATCTGTTATAATCTAAACTTTTGAAGTAATTGCCAATACTTATTTAATACCTCTATATTACAATACTTGAGATTTAAGATTCTTTCTTTCTCATAAGAAAAATCATTTCACTTACATGAGAAAACAGTATTAACACTTAAACACGTACCTTACCTACACTAACTTATAATATTCAATCACGGGTACATAATTACAATACTTACTACTCAGATATCCGGTACAAATATTTATTAAATACTAGCGCGCACTTTCTGGCTTTGCCTGGATTTAAAAACCTTTCCCTTCAGGATTCAAAGGGAAGATTTTTGTAGGTAAGATAGGTAGGGAACCCTACATATTGCTGAAAACCGAATTCGTTCAGTAGATTTAGAGTTTATCGCGAACAGAAACAGACAGATAGATCGACAGAGGCGACTGGGGGCTATCATATACAAGGTGTTTCCTTTATGGTATATAATGCGGAAAGGGGGTAAGGGGAACGCACCAGGCGAACATATTTTGTTCTACAACTTTTCGATTTGGAGGCCTTTGTTCGGAAAAAGGCCTCTTATTTTGTTTAGCCTAATCTTATCTCTAGGTCTTGTTTAGACTCATACTAATTGATAAAAACAAATTAACACCTGGAAGTAGTTAAAAAAAAAAGTTTAACCCCTGTTTATTTAGTGATCATTTATTGATACTAAATGAGATATGTTTTACTATAGTTATAACTTCTCAACGTATACAATTAAACTAAAAAATATTAGTTTATGGCTATCATTCACGAAAAAATTGGATCTATAGATTTACACTAAAAAGATTTTTTTTCTACAAGTGCGCTTTCAAATCGAAAAGTTGTAGAACAAAATATGTTCGCCTGGTGCGTGCCCTTCACCCCCTTTCCGGAGTATATACCATAAAGGAAACACCTTGTATAGTGATTACAGATACTTAGATAAAATCCTTAAAACTCATCTTAGAAATTCGCGTCGCGTATAAACTGAGATTTTTTTATCCTTTTATCAATAAGCCATATTTGTTTCAGGACAATGATATGGATGTAATTCAAGCCCAGGAGAACATGGAGGTGGATAACGCGGACGCGGATCTTTTAAACAACAATGTACACTATAATTTGGAGAATAAAAACAATATGTATCCGGACAACCAAAAGATGAACAAAAACAAAGACCCCCCCTGCGCACTGGTTTAATTTTATTTTAACGTCTACAAACATTGGCCTGTAGCCATGTTCTATATATTTCACCCAGTTTTTTTAAGTTTAATTTTATAGAACCTTAATTGACTGCCTCAGTAGCGCGTTGGGGGAAAGTCCGCTTGCGCCACATGAGGTAGAGGGTTCGATTCCCACCGAGGGGTCAAGTGTTTGTAGTTCTGCAAGCACTTTCTCCTCGGTCGGGGTGTTTCATATGTAAAATATAAAATATCCTTAAATATATATTGATTTGATTTGATAAATTGTAATTTGATTTGCAAATTTGAAACCAGTGAACCCAGGTAAGCGCGTCAGCGGGAAGATTAAGCGCCATACTAAAAGTCACAGCACGCGGTTCGTTTTGCTCGGATACAAAAAGTTGCTCCCTCTTGTATATATATTATTAACTGTTTAAAAGTTCTTAGCTACATGATAGTCTGTTGTGATCATTGTGTTCGCTGTTTAAAATACATATACTCCAGGAGTCTTTATTTTGTTTTTATTTGATGTTTTCGTACTTGTATTCACCGATTCAAACGCCGTCATTTAATCTTTTCAAAAAGCTGTAATCGTCAGAAATTAAAGAACACAGTGACTCAAAGTAAATTTTTGTAAGACTTCTTTTTCATCTTTTGTTTTTTTTTTTTAAATTTAAATTTAACATTTTAATATGTTTACAATATAAATTTACAGAAATGAAACAGATACCTAACTACGTTGAAAAAGATAAGTGTTGGTTTTGAAACAGTAAATTGTTTTCAAATGTAATTCTGTTACCATAATATCATATATTATTGGTTATTATTAACTACTAAGTATTATTAATTTATTACTCGTTCTATTTATATACTTATTTGACGGCTGTTGTGTTATTTACTTATAATAAGTAGTTGTGTGTGTACTTACTAATAAGTATAAGTAAACAAGTCATTATCATTTAAATAATAAAACGTAGCTACGTTTTATTATTAAAATGATTTAGATTTAGTCTTTAAATTCATTAATGTTGATTATTATTATATTAAACTATGAGCTTGATTATGTTGGTATTTAAATTATTATTGTTAATTTCACAACGAAGATGATTTGACGGTTGAATGACAATAACGGAAAACTGCCAACTCATTCCATAACGATAATAAATAGTTGAAATGTGTACATTTGTTGGGGTTATTTAGGTTGATATTTAAATTTATTTTTGTTTATTTGGCAACGAATTTTATTATTTTTATCTTTTATTAACATAAGAACATAAAATTATATGAATGTTAAAATATAAATGTATTCTGCATAGGCTATTCATAGGTTAATTAGAATCTTATATGATGTTACTTTATGAAGTATCAATTTATATTTTTCATATAAAACAATTTATAGACAATTTCTTTTACCAAAACACGGATATTCATTTTAGGTAAAAAAATTGTATTCATTTTAAATGAACACATAAAGTGTTCATTTAAAATGAATACAATTTTTTTTCTACGTTCATATTTTGTTATTCTTAACTTTGTCAATTGTTTATAAATAGTTTTACTAATTTAATGAAATTTTTTATTGTTTTTATATTGTATAAGTGATAAGTGGTCAAATAAATATGAATGAATGAATAATGAGAACTGAAAATTGCCAACTCAACGAAAAACTGCCTACTCATTCTATAACCATAATCAATAGTTATAATAAGTGTATTTGTTGTGGTAATAAATAAATGAATCGAAATATAAGAGTTCTTTTACTTTATCAATAATAACCCCTAAATAACCTGGCGCGAAGGCTGCCTCCTACCTCCCGCCTCCCCCTCATCTCCTCCCGTGGACCCACTAGGACCCGGATAAAGGATTTCACATGTAACTAGGCAACAGGGTCTTCTTGGAACTCAACAATCAACAAATCTGCTCGCCCACTTGCTAAAAGTCGCGAGGTTTGCTGAAACCCACTAACGTTGATACTACACTCCTTCATATGCAACTACCTATAAGCTAGTACCTACTCGTATGTTATATTACCAGTATAAAAACAAGTCCACAGGTATTGCTATAACATTTTAAAAGGAAAGGAAGACTTCGAAACTGTAGTTCCTTTTAAAACAAATAAGAATACAATACAGTGTTTTTGCGCTATCTTGCGCTATAAAATCCCCGTCCTAACCCTATGAAATCATTAGCACTACCACTAGTTACCACTTACGGCTGTTGGAGATTTCAAAATGTTGTTATCCCATAAATTTTAGCGATATAGATATAATTTTAGTTGTTAAAAATCTGTCAAATGCATGGGATTTCAACACGTTGTAATGTCAAACAGTAGTAAGCGGCAACTCGTGGAAGGGCTTCATATCGATTGTCATGTCGCTATCTAGTCATAACATGCTATCTAGTCAAACCGAGATTTAGATAAAAAGCTGCTGTGTCCAATAGCAATGATAAAAATGTAAATAAAAATCAAACATCAACAAAAGTTGGAACCTTGTTAGTTTCAAAACATCGGGTAACGAACTTTGCAGCTTCTGAATTACCTAAGTTGTCGCCGCAACGGGGTCATTACAGGTCGTTCGGCGGGCGGCTAACGCAATGACGTAATCCGCTATCTATCATCGGCATTCATTACCAATATTCCAGCACAAGAATAAAAATCTGGAAGACCTTTTGCCTTATTTCTTTGTTATCTAGCGAGTTCGATGAAAGCCCCTGAAAGCCTACTTTGATGAATGAAATTCGTTGGACCCGTAGCCGGGTTTCAGATTAAAGAAAAAAAAATATAAAAAAATGGGTATACCATAAGCTCACTCTTGCAACAATTAATGAATTTTCATGCGAACATACGAAAATGTGGTGCTTTATGGATTCTCCCAGAGAAAGACTTATTTTTCCGCGGTAAACCATTAGCCATCCTCAAAAAAATAGGCTTTCTAAAAGTGAAAGAATTATTCAAATTGAACCCGTAGTTCCCGAGATTAGCGCGTTAAAACAAACAAAAAGCAAACAAAGCCTTTATAATATTAGTGTAGATATTTTACACTTTGCTTTACATAATATATATACAAGCGGCGTTTTGTTTTGTTGAAAGCTAATAATCCAGTCTTGTCAATCTATATCTATTTCAAAATAATATTCATCAGTTATTCCTATAGAAATCAAAAAAAAATGTAAACATGTAAAAAGTAGAATGCTTCGGTAACGAGATATGACAACAATACCATCAAAAATTCAGTTCATATTCGTATTTGTACTTCCCATATAAATAAAAACAAAGGATTCACATGTAAAAAGTATATAGCTTCTGTAACGAGACATGACAACAATTCCGACAAAAATGCTGTTAACTCAACGCTGAGAAATACCCAACCTCTTTTCACCAGAAACGGAAATATCCACCACCTGTCTGTCACCTCTCGGCCCCCAGATATAACATCGAACTCAACTTCTATTCTCGGACCATCGTTGTGTGAATAGGTAGGCATTATACACCGATAACCTTTAACACAGAGATAATGTTTGTTATTGCGGTCTACAGAATCTAAGTGCCTATATGCTAAATAACGAACCCAAGATGTCTCCCAGTTAGCGAATAGCTTTATTCGCTTCTTTTCCATATTAAATTGTGTCAAATTTAATTTTCCTCGTGCGATTTTTAATGAGTATATATAAGTATAATTAATGAGATTGTCTCTGTATGCTTAGTTGTAGGACTGCCTCAGTGGCTCAAGAGGGCGGGCTCGAGTCGAGGGGTGTTTGTATGATCTGCAATCACTTTCTCCTTGGTCTGGGTATTTCAAATAAGCATATAATTGTATATTGTGAAACATTTATTTCATAAAAACGTGTCGAACGATTGAAGCAAGCAGCGGTATCTTATTTCTGACTACAGACATACGGATTATGAATACGCTAGATTTGTTATGGTATAAGGCTCTTCTATCATCTTAAATTATAAATATAATGTAAGCTTTAGATTTTAAAATAACTAGTAATTATTAATTAGTAATATTTGTCGTTATGAGCAAAGGTCCCTTTTTGTACGTTTCACAAGCACTTAGCACTTATTTAAATTTCTATACAATATCAATAGTCTAGTCTGAAAATAGGCCTGACCTCGGAGCTTACTCTGAGGACTGTTCGTCATTAGATCAAATATTGCTGCAATACCAGGTGACCGTATGGAAAGCTCTAAATATGTGTTACTGTTAACTTGACATCTGTTAAAGAAAAAAAAAACCTTAATTAATTTTCATATCATGTTCTTTCATATGTTCGAAAGTTTGAGTATATTATGTTCTACTCATGTCCTACGCTTGGAATGGAGGTTCATTATTTCATTATTATAATATTAATCTAACGACTACGGACTAATCAAATCACACAGCATCACCTAACCCCAAACTAAGTATAATATCAGTAACCTAACTGAGTGTTAGGTGACTGATATTATACATTATTATTATTATTATTATTATGAGCCGGTATCATCCCACTGCTGGGCAAAGGCCTCCCCCCATTCTCTCCAGGCATCTCTTTCTATAGCAACCGTCATCCAGTCGGCTAGAAATCGGTCCAATTCGTTCCGCCATCTTTGTTTTGGTCTACCGCGTCGCCTTCTCGCCGTATCAGGGCACCAATTCGTCGCTACTTTTGCCCACAGCTCTCCTGGCATACGGCAGACATGACCAGCCCAATCCCACTTTAGCTTTGCGGCTTTCTTAGCTACGTCTGTTATTTGAGTTCTAGCGCGAATATATATATATATATTATACATTATATATATATTTATTTTGTAGCCAGACCTGAAACCAGAAATTATAGATTGATCATTGATCAGTATGTTTTGTTTAAGTAGTTCTAGATTTTTAAAATCTTGTTCCGCGCCATTCCGGTGTATAATATGATAGTGTGACCCGGGCTGGGCCAGTGCGTGAAGCGATTTTTTCGTGTTTCGTAATGTGGCCCGGAGAAGCCACCTTCTAGGTCTTCATGTCCCATCTTGGACCACATCGTCACTTTACATCAGGTGAGATTGTGTTCAAATGAAGGCTTATCGATCATAAAAAAAAAGTGTAAAATATTACCATTGCTGCGAAACTTCTTATAGGGAGCTTCATAAAACTATTAACCGGCTTCCACAAATAGAAAAGATTATCTTTAATAAGATAAGATTAACGGATCCCGGTTTTTTATTTATATTTTATAAGCGCCAATCTATCTGGCATCTTTTTCTCTCACGCATACGGTTGGCGGTAGCTCCTACCTCGCCCGTAGCCATTACTTGTAGCTAAGGTCATACTTTAATCACCTTTGTCAAATATATTTGCAGCGTTTCCAGCTAACCCCAGTAGTTACATTACACATAAAGCTTGATTAGGATAAGGTCTACTATAAACCTCAGCGTCGATCCGCATAAGAATCACACACAAAAACTGCTCCAGTTTTCTACATAATTATAAATGTTTGGTATGACAAGTCGCACCGCATCCGCGAGGTATGTTCTAAGAGGTACGATTAGCTAGTGTCTCTCAATACATGTGGCATGTATCAATATTCGCCTCTTTAACACGAAACACAAACAAATTCATATTCACTAATAAAGTTGGGGAACGAAATGAATGGATTTTCAATTGTTATTATATCAAAGTTTTGACAGCGCGGCGGGCGGCCGTACAACGTTTCAGGTTTTAATTAACAGCCGTCGAACCGTCCCTGAAGGTAAAATATACAGGATGTGTTTTAACTAACGGCCTGTTACGAAACATTATCTCCAAACCTAGGTTTAAATCTGTTTAATCGTATTTTGTAATAAGACTGAAATTGAAAACAATTTCAGTCTCATTACATATGTCTCATAAAAATGAGATAAAAAAGAAATCATCTTACTAGGCGTCTTTTAATTCGTTCTCTTCGTAAATATTTGATGGTAAAATGCATTTAAGTGAAACTATATTTTTGGAGTTTACTCCTTAAGAAACGATTTGAGTTATAAGGCCCGGTACGGAAATTTTATGAGGAGTAAAATCAAGTGTAACAAGAAAAGTTGAGGCGTTACGTAGAAAGAGACAAACATATATATCTGTAGGATTGAACGTGTAAAAGAATGAGATGGAATACATTACACAGCGTATCTCATTCTCGGGGTCCCCACTTTGCGCGATACTTCGTAGTCTCACTGTATTTTATTTATATTATTTTGTAACATACTTTATGTAATACGCTTTATTGAAGTAATATAAATAATCCGAATAATTACAGATATATGTTTGTTTCTCTTATCATTTTAGCAGATGCGTTCATTTACCCTTTTTTTCTATTCGATATATATAATTATCGTTCGTAAGAAGTAAACTCCAATCGTGCGTCGTAGCTGACACACACACACTTTTTTTATTATAAAAATGACTACAGTTCGAGACTGTATTTACTTTTCTCCTTTAAACTTGTGTTTCTGTATTAAAAATAAACATAGGTTTCCTTTTTCACTCATTTTCAAATGTTGGCATGGCACTTTAGCAACATATGAAGCACATTTTTTTTCTTATAGCATCTATTTTAAACACATGTCACACCGACTTCGTGTCGACAAAGTACTCTCAGCCCTCTAAACTCAATTCAAATCGCATCTGAAACCAGTCAGATCAGATAAAAATATAGATGAAGCAGATAGGGATAGAAGATTTAAGTTTTAAATAAGAAACCGGAATACCACGTTGCCTACTGAAAATACGAGGTAATAATAATAATATACATAATATATATTTATATTATATACAATACATTTACGTACATCCATTGAACAGATAAGTATTCAAAAAGTGATTTTATAAAATTTTCGTAACGAATATTGTAAATAACTCTTTATCAATTATTGATTGGGGACCAGATGTTATACGATATACATTATCTATTAACATTAATCTGTTTACAAAAACGAATGTTTAATATCAATCACATATTAATCCCCGTTTATTTGTGGTAAGGTGAAAAAAAAAGTGAATGCAAATATTTTAGAAAAATAAATTAAATTTAATATACTATATAATATAATAAATAAATGCTAAGTATGGATGTATATATTCGATAGAAGTATTGGTAGTCTATCTATAAATATACACTGATCTCTTGTTTTAACATTAATATACACAATAATAAAAAACAAACGGGAAACGGTAATTTAATTATCTTAAAACAATGGTAATTTAAGCAAATTAAAAATAAACCACTAGCTTAAAAACAAAACACGGGCTTAAAAACCAGGTTTGAGCATAAAGCTTTGTAGTTTATAATCCCACAGTAAAATAAGAGTAAGTACTCATGAAAATGCTTTTTTCAATACTGTATTCCTAAAAATTTTCCTCAATACACTAAGCAAGCTAATAAAATATTCTTTGTTCTCAGTATTTTATCTTTCTACCAAACATTCATTAATATGAATCATTCATTTTGTATTAGAAAAAATTGTATATAAATAATAATTTGTATAAAAATAAAAAGTAACATGCAATCACAACTTGAAGCGCAACGTCTATAACAAGAAACTTCGAACAAGAGAGAACTGTAACACTTTGAAATCTGAAATCAGATCATCCTTTGTCCTACGTCCTGTTCAAATACATGTGACCTATACAAACACTAGACGCGTAGCTAGTGCATCTACATTTGTGTTGCAGAAATGCAGCTTCAGTTGCTTTCAATGCTCGGCCTCCTACAGTCGTAGACGAACCGCTCCTAAATCAATGAGACTTCTTACGCGCGCTGCAGTTCCGATATGCGGCGAAAGAAGAATTTTCGAAGTTAGTATATTTTTTTTAATTATAACGAAAATTACACGTTATTTCGGGATAATAGATGTTAGTGATTTGGGGTGAGACGCGCATGCCCGTTAGGGGTGAATTCGTGATTTCGTCAACGTGATCTGCCCATTATTTGGGGTAACGAAAGTTACTTGAGTGTAATGAGATACCGAAATTGAGGTAAAGAGAAACCAGGCCTATTTTTATCGTACTCAATGATACGGTTGGCAAATTAGGCAAATTATTTTTTGTTTGATATAAGCTTTTCCTATGAAGCATAAATTAATCAGTGTTATAATTTTGACAGAGTTTTTGAAAGTGGTGGGTTTTTAGAAATATAAGAAATACAATCAATGTTGTTTTGAAAGTTATCTCATATTACTTTCAGAACAAATAGAAGACTTTAGATTCAAATTAAATAGGTACTATTTGAAGTCTTAATATTTTTTTAATTATAAAATGGATGTAATTAAAGTACGAAATAAATGTAAATTAAATTATTTTGTTAATAAATAATATGAGAGACGTTAGTTTATTTTTTATAGTTCAACCAAAAATAATAGGATTCACTGAATAATTTCGGATACAGTGAAATGAGTTTTTTTTGAAGCTTTTAAAATAAAGATGCTACATGAATATTACGATCTAGCCATTATAGAGGCTAATAAGTAATTTTACAAATGACTTAAATTGCTAAGTAGAGTAAAAATAAAGAATGTGTCCATTAACACTTTGCCTATTGTCTCTATTTAATGGGAAGACACTATGTTCTTGTGTTCTTTGTCATTGTTATCTATACTCACTGCACTAACATTGACACTAATTAATTTAAAACACTAACTCAAACGCTTTTGTCCGTTTTAATCTTCTCACTATGTCAGTGAACTGAGTGACCGCATAAAGTAAACGCGCAATCTGTATAGACGTTGGGACGTAATCTTAATGAAAAAAAGAGTTGAGAGGGTGACTTTTCTATTGATTGGGTTCTTATTTTAGCAGTTTAGTTGTGGTGTCTAAGTATAAATACTATTAAGCTTTCTATTCGAACAAAGTGTTCAAAATAGAATAAGAATTTTGTTTTTAAATCCGAAGGGAATTTTCTTAATTATAGGGTTATTTCATCTATATCAATATAATGCAATTGAGATAATATTTATCAGAATCTGGTTACCTGCGCGTTCTATCTCTACCGAACCCACGTAATTGGCAAAAAGACATCAATGTTAGAATAATATTTGTAAGATCGACACAGTTACGGGGAAGACGTTCGGACAAGTTGTAGTATCGGCGTGTTTAGATAATTTCTTACCGAGGTATTCACCTATTCCATCATGTGTTTAAACTAGATTTTTCTTTTTTGTAATATTCATGCCATTTTCTAGAATCATAATATAAGTGGTATTTATTTAATAGTCTATTTATAAATAAAGAACGACATTTTTGTTTGCTGCCGCTTTTTTGATACCGACCAAAAAAGCGGCAAGAGTTAAAGTAACACGTAAGTGTTTCCGGGACGGGATTAAAGCGCAATCTACGGACACTGATCATTCTCACGTCTTTGTTAACTTTACTACTAAGATATAACAAAGGTAAAGTTTTACAATGCTAACGAAGCCTTTCTTTGTTAACAGAAGATGCCAAACGTCCCGAAGAAAGACAAACCGAAGAAATGAACAATTTAACCCAGGCAGTGAATACCCCGTCCAATGGCTCGACGAGTGAGGAGTCATCGGATGACGAGGCCCCCGCCGACACCCCCTCAGACGAAGACAGACCACCGAGCCCCGACCTCCCCATTTCAGATGAGGAAAAAAGTACCGAGGGAAATCGACAAATCAGAATGAGGTTGTTGCCCACAGCTCATTGCAGTAAGACCCTTCCTCCATCATCTTCCAGCGGCGCCGAGCCCCAACCCTCCTGCTCCGGCCAGGCTGTGAAACCGCCTCAGGAAGCCGAGGGTCGTGAGGTGGACTCTCCCGCCTATGAGAGTCCCTCGCGTGTCGAGAAACGGCGGTACCTCCGCTTGGCTGAAAGAGGAGCTGCTGCTCGCGTATATAAACGGATGCGCTTGGAGCGCAGGAAGAAAAGAACCCCAGTGTCCGAAAATTCGAGTACATCAACATCTAGTGTTGATAGTACTATTTTCGACACAGATGGCGAAAATGAAGCTTCCGAGGATTCGGAGACAAAGAAGTAGAAAGTAGGTTCTTATCTTACAATCTTGTTAACCATTGTTAAACTATTCTTACTATCTTTATCCCTATTTAAGGCGCGAATAAATTCGCGTGTTGTTATACTTGAGGCGAATTCGCCCATTTCGATCACGGTCTAATTGTATTATTATCTAATATTATCTTATTGTTTTTTTGTAAGTTTACACCGTCTAATATGACACAAAATGTTTGAGATGTTCTACTTTTACCTCAAAATTAAGTTTAAATTGTTGTTCCTAGGTAGGTAACACCTTTGTATGCTGTTCTTTTTTCCTATTTAATTAAAAATAATACAGATCGTTTTATTTGATTTGTAAATCTTATGTCAATTTTGTGTTCAAGGATTTCATAAGAGGAAATAAAGTTTAAACACGCAATACAGTTTTATTACTCACCTCCAAAACCAAACATAAATTAATCAAATTACTTTCAAATCAGTAATACGTACATTAATTTCAAACATTTTAAAGTTATATTTAAAAACTTATTGCATCTCCAATATCTAAAAATGCAAATGTTTTGAAGCTTCTAATACTAGTTTGGTGCTTATTTGAAAACTTTTGGTAATAGATGTTTAAATTGCCAGCAATGATTTCTTTACCAGAATCATATCTAAGCCCCAATTTCACCATTTTATGCTACAAATCAAGTTTTATTGGATCTTGTTCAACCATTAAAAATTTACAATTAATTGTCAATTTGATCCCAGTTAGGCGGTAAATCGAGTTTAGCCTGATCTGATCTCGTTTATAGCCAATGGTGTAATCCGGGCTAAGCTGTTTTGAATTTAAGCAGTGATAAGTGTAAAGAATGAATAAGAAGTTTGTAATATTGACTTGAACAGTTCCATGTTGAAGACGACTATCCACCCGGTAAGTATGATGGGTTTCTGTGCCCTGTCAATCATCATCACCAACATTTTCGTTATATCCGAATATCCGGTTTTCTCCCAGAATACACAGTATATATCTGAGCCGATTTCATCGCCAACCTTAAACAACAGACAGATAAAATTACCAAAATGCAAAATGCAAAGTCAGGAAATATTTCATGTTTCAGTTATGTTTAGTACAAACATGTCACAGCCATCCTTGAGACGAAGTGATGAAGGTTCTCGATAGAAATCTTAAGGTATCTACTTAAATACACAGGGTGTTTCAAAATAGGTATATAAAGTGGAAGGAGTTCGACAGGTGAGCTTATGACGAGTATTTTTGTCCAAATAAAATCTTTAAAGTGTAAATCCAATATTTCTCGTGGGTAACAGTTTCAAATTTTTATATATAATGGTTACATTAAAATAAAAATTAAATAAAACGTATCTCATTTAGTAATATACTAATTATCACTAAAATGCAGTGGTTAAAGACTCAATCAGTTTAATTAAATGATTATGTTTAACCCCTAGACAAGAAGTTAAGAAAGTTTATACTTAAGTTTTTTATCTTCTTCCAGGCAAAGGTAGTATAAAAAAGTCATAAATAGTATTTTATTGATAATATAATAATACGTCACAATCACATCTGGTAAGAGGCCGTAGAACAAAATCTATTCTACTCTATTCTATGTTCGCCTGGTGCGTGCTATTTGCATAATTTCCGCTTTACATACTAATTTTGAATACATACAGACATTTCATTCAAACGATGGAACGAGGTTAACTTAGCTTAATAGTCCATAGAAAATGTAACTAAGTTGAATTTAAACTACACTCGAGAGCAATGAATCCGGGTCACTCAAAGAATCCAAAAAATCTCGTAAAGTAAGAATGCTAGGTTAATGCAATAAATTGTATTTAATAGACAATTTAATACTCCTTAAATGAAAGTTAAAAAAATATGAGTCACCATACATTTTATTTACACAAAATTACATAAAGAAAAAATCTGCTGATCTCTCCTTAAAACAAAAATAGGAAACATTAAATTTTTGAACTTTATGACGATTTTCTTGAATTTCAATACTTCGTATTACCTCCTCGTGCTTCCATTACTGCGTTTACGCGGTTTGGCATGCTGTAAACCAAGTTCCTTATACGATTTTGGGGAATATTCTCCCATTCCTCTGTGAGAGCAATTTTGAGCTCAGGAAGCGTGATTGGGGGAGGGTTTCGTTGTTTTACGCATCTCCCTAGCTCGTCCCAAGCATGCTCGATCGGGTTGATATCCGGGCTGCGCGCTGGCCACTCCATACAAGTAATGTTCATCTCTTGAAGGTAGTCATTCACAATCCTACCTGTATGAGGTCGGGCATTGTCATTCATAAATATAGCATCCTCACCCAAATTGACCATAAATGGACTAACGTGTTCGTTGAGGATTTCTTCCACATAACTTACGCTAGTTAAAGAGCCGTTTTCTATGATCACCAGCTCTGTGCGACTTGCTCTTTCCGAGATTTTTTGGATTCTTTGAGTGACCCGGATTCATTGCTCTCGAGTGTATTTGCTAGGTTTTTTTAGGCTTCAGTGTGTCATAAGTTTTCCTTTAAAATTACTTATAACCAAATCACAAAAATCTGGTTTAAATGTGCAAAGATAACAAAAAAAAAATAGCGCATCTTATAAACTTTTTATAAGCTGAACAAATTTTTCAACATGTGGATTTTTTTTTACTATTGCAGAGTTTCAAGTCCAACCCCGACATAGGCCTTCCACATCCATTCCAGAACTTTATGGCCCCAACGCCCATCCGTTCCACGCAATATATAAGATAGGCAATCCATTGACACTTCGAAAAGATAAGTCGGTGATCCTAGTTCTACGCAACTCCTCATTTTGAAAACTATAAGGAAATTTAAAATAAATACAAGACCAATTAACTTGCGATACCTAAGATGCCCTAGCGGTCTAGATACACTTTGTTATTATTTTAACGAGAGCGCCATGTTTTAATTTCTATCTTGCTCGTTAGCGCTTTTCATAAAATAATTGCTATGATGATTAAGTAATTAAATATTGTGTTTTATTTTCTAAACTAAT
This sequence comes from Gymnoscelis rufifasciata, assembly GCA_929108375.1. NCBI lineage: Eukaryota > Metazoa > Arthropoda > Insecta > Lepidoptera > Geometridae > Gymnoscelis > Gymnoscelis rufifasciata. Next base: position 7,264,370 of record OV815301.1, read on the forward strand.
AAGCTGAAGACTTTGCTTGTTGCATATGCAACAAGCAAAGTATATAGCCTATATATAGCCTATAGCCTTCTTTGTATATGCTATAGGCTACTTTATACCGCAGGCACGCTTTACACCGTGGCGTGAAATGTCAGTATTAATCATAGCGCTCCCATGTTTAATTGTAAGCCACAGAAAAGGGATGACTTACCTCATTCAACTTGGTGGCGTAGTGGCAAGGCATGAAAATATGTGCGACTCCAAACGAACCAAACATCATTACCGGGGGCTCGAATTTCTGGTTCAGATAAAGCTGATACAAGTTAAAGGATATTATGAATGACGTCAGCAGAAACACAAAGAACAACCACGGGCCATACACGTCCTGTATCATGTTGTAGAATGCCAGGGCGTCTTGATGCTCTATTATGGCTTGAGAAACCTGAGCTTTGAGGTCTTTGTGTGTTCTACGGACAGAAAACGCCTCCTCCAACCTATGCACCATAAGCTTGTACTTCATACGGAGATGTGTAGTTACGATACAGAAGGAGCCGTCAAATCCGCAGTAGTTCGGTACCAACACCACACATTGACAGCAGTTATATGCGAAGTACATGTGGAAAAACGGCCATTCGTACTGTATGTCTTCTACATACATCATATCCATGTCATGAACCATCATTCTTTTGTAGTCATCTCTTATAATGCTCTCAACCGACATACACAGTCCAGAGTAAATTGGAAGGGAACTGCTTAATACAACAGGAATGAGTAGCCAAAACCACTCTGCTGTTTTGCACTGTTGAATATGCGTGCTGTATATCTCCTGGTAATCTTCAGGCAGGTCGTTAGCTCTCAGCAGGTCTCTTGACATCCATCGTAGAAGCAGAGCGTAGTTGGGCGTAGCGCTTATGACGTAATAAGTTTTAATGAAGAATAGAAAAAGGAGCACGGTCAGTGTCATCTGTCTAGCGAAGTTGTACACGTCCATGAGATATAAGCATTTGTACGTGTAGGTGAGGAACCAAAACAGCTGACCTCCATTTACAGCGATAATTATAGTTATGAGAATAGCCCTTGTCCACAAATATTTCCTGTTTGGGTACAAAAATGCGAAAGCGAGTGAAAATGCACATAATGGGTACGTTTCGTCGAAGTCTTTGAATTTTTTTTCTGGTTTCGGATCTGTTTCAATCTTCATTCTCACGACAGTGTGGCTCCGAAGTCAAGCAAAATGTGAAGCTCAGTGAATAAAAGAAGTGTCAACTTAATTAATAAGTAAGGGCAATCGATCACAGGACATTTCACTTAGTATTTTGTTAAGCTATGGTTTTCAAAAGCCAGGTAATCCACTATTCTATTTGTGGCAGGAAATAAATAGAAGTTGTTATTTTACTGTCGCAAAAGCTGTATATCGAGATTTTTCCATTAATTAATCAACTACCTCATATGTAATCTGATCTCTGGTCTAACCCCGGAGGCCAAAAAGGGGTGATTAAAGTTTAACGATTCTTTTTCATTTGTTTAAAACATATCTATCGTCTAATATATAAAATTTCCATGTCACAATGTTAGTTACCGTACTCCTCCGGAACGGCATTACCGATTTTTACCAAATTTTATATTACGTATATTATTTATTATATATTACGTTTACGTATTCAGTAGGTGAGAATCGGCTACTATCTATTTTTCATTTTGCAAAACAACGTTTGCCGGGGTCAAATAGTAATGTTTATAAATATATAAATTTATTGATAATTGCGACCTTCTTATAATTTAAACAAGTTTTATATTGATAGTGCAAAAATTATTTTCTTGCACTGCCAGGATGACTTATAGAGAATGCTTCCAGCATTAAGTCGAGTTGTAATTTGTTTTTGTGCACAAAATAAATAAATATATAATTAAAACAAATAAATACGATGCCAGATCAAGCGATGATAAGAGTGAAGATTGAATAAGACGTCTGCAGCATCCCCTTGAACAGTTCCATGTTGAACACGACTATCCACCCGGTAATGACGATGGGCTCCTGCGCCTTCGTTATCATCAGAGTCAGCATTCTGGTCACTTTAAAATTATTAGACTTATCCCAGGGTACTAGGTATATTTCGGAGCCCAGGTTGTCGCTAGCCTGGAAAATAAAAGGGATCTCTCACACTCGGTTCAAAAAATAACAAACAGATCAGTCATATAACCGAAATATCATAAATATAATAAATAATAATTCTGTTTAATAATTAGTCCGTCCAAAAATACTGGACTCCTATTTTCACTTTTTTTTAAATAATAAGAAAATGGTTAGTTGTAGAGCACCAAAGTTCCGCAGCTTTTGAAGTATAAATTTAGTACAAATCGCACGAAAGCTTTACGTTACGCGTAAATTTAAAGCAATGTATCTTCTTGATTTCATTTTTGCAAGAACAAAGAAGATATTACATTTTTTTTAAAGAATCTCAATGACGGAATCTTTATTTTAGAAAACTACATAACTTTGTTTATTATAGTTCATGAAATAAAGGGTCCTATTCCTTAAAAATCCTAGCTCAGCTTAATGCAAACAGGTGTGACAATGTTTACAATACTTTCTCCTATTCAACTTCATCGGATGCTAATGAGATTTAAATAAGAGTACCTCTGAAAAGTCAATTTAACAACGCCAGTAACAGTAACATTTTGTATTTGTTTGAAATAAAACATTTGATTAAACTCAAGTTTTCTAAGACTTTGTGCTATTTGTCTGTGACAAGTTATCATAAAATAATAAAGTCAGGAACATTAAGCAAAAGGGTTTATTAATATGAACTTAAAATATTTAAGAACGAAATAAAAAAAAAATTATGAGATGCGGCGATCATATTATTTAAATCAGATCATGTATGCTAATTACAAACGTTAACTTTCCCGGTTTGTGATTTAAAATGTGTTTAAAATACATGATTTTAAAACATTTGACAAAATGTATATTTAAAACCATGTCTCTTTAACTTCAACGTGAATGTGGAAGGTATTTAAATATTTAATTTAAGGGGAATTTTCCTAACGTAAACTCCAGAATGGGTTTAAAGCTAAAGCTATAGCAAGAACGAAAAGGGATCATAAAAGATTTTAAAATTTGTTAGCGCTTCAAATGTCATGGTCTATGTTTTTCCTATTCTTCCTTAAAGCGATTCGGTCTTCGAACTCCCGAATAGCATGAATAGGATAAAGACAAAAAATCAGGTGAATCCGAAATTCTCTGTATGCGTGTGTGGTGTAGAGTAGGTACTTCAGGCAGTTCAAATTATAAAGCTTTAACCTCACAGAGGGGTAGTTGTTTACTTCATGTCAACTGCCATTGTCATCGAATCTAGCACGTATTCTGCGAAGCGTAAAAGAAAGGAAACAGGCTCTTACGCAATTTATAAATATGATCTTTTGTTATGATGTTATTAATATCTTAATGGATCTAATGGATAGAACAAAGCTTTTGTTATTTATCTTACACCTACGCGGATTGGTATTTTCTTCTTAATATTGATATAAGATATCTAATTACCTTGAAGACAAAACTGCTTGGGATGGAATCTGCTCTAACAACAAATTAAAAAAAAGTTACAAATAATTATTGTAAAATATCAGAACAAAAATTTGCTAGAGTTTTTAATTTTTTGCTGTAGTATAAAAAAGGCGATACGACCAGATACGATATATTTCTTCCGATTCATCTATTATGTATGTAAATTTTTTTTTTGTGTTTTATTTCTTGACTTTTCTATTTTATAGCTTTGTAATATCAAACCATGTAAATAAATGATTTTGTATCTTGTAATCTTTTAGCGTGGTATGGACTTATCATGAGAAGGGATGTGACGAGACGAGCGTTACATATGAATGTAGATGGATATGTAAGAAGAGGTAGGCCGAAGAAAATCTGGATGGACTGTGTGAAAGATGACATGTGTAAGAAAGAGGTAAGTGTTGAGATGACGGGTGATAGAGGGAAATGGAAGCAGAAAACATGTTGTGCCGACCCCACGTGATGTGGGATAAGGTCAGAATGATGATGTATCATGTAATACAAAGATACCTGTATTTTATAACGAGTATTACAGCGGTCTATATTAGATAATTTCAACTAATGCCAAAGTAACCTCTACCAGTCTACAAACTCGTACATACATTATATATTATATAAAGGCTTCCTTCACGAATGTACAATTCGTAGTCGCTACACTCTCAGAATATGACGCTCAGCATAATATGATATTCTGTACAGAGATGGCAAGTCCTTGTTATAGAGTATTATGCGACAGACTGGACATAGTCTACGTGAGAGTTCACAGTCTACGATTCGCAGGTGAATGAATAAGTCCTCATTGAATGGTTTCGAGGAGCCAGCCATGCAAATGGAATCCCTCTATTATTATAGACGTGAAAGTTTCTATTGTTAACTGAATAAAGTATACTTTATAGATTGTTATGTAGTTTTTGGTTGTTGTTCTTGTTCATTCGTCCATTCTTAATAAACAACCACATTCTGTTTGTGATGCTTTTATTTATGTTTCTGGAAAGCTTTCATTTGCAACCTCTTAACAAAGATGGTGAAAAAGTAACAAAATTCACCTACGGGTGAAGTTTGATACTTTTTCACCATCGAACCTGATTTGACTCTCCGAATCTATTTATACGGGGTTGGTCGTGAATAATGGATAACCCGTAAATGGTTTAGGCTAAAATAAAATATATTTTTATGTCATTTTAATGACAAGTTCAGGGCATGACCATTTTTACACCAACATTGCAAAAATGGTCATGCCTTTACATTCGTTTTCAACCCCCGACAAAAAAAGGGGTGCTAGTTTGACGTGTCTGTCTGTCTGGGACATGATAGCTCCCAAACGGATAAGGCGATTTCAATTTAGTTTTTTTTTGTATGAAAGGTGAGTTTTACGCGAGTGTTCTTAGACATGTTTGATTAAAATCGGTTGACCCGTTTAAAAGTTATAAGTTTAAAAGTGGGGAAGCAAAACGGAAATCTGCATATAGAGGTATACTCGAGTGGGATATTAAATTAAAGCGCATCACGTGCACATTACAAAATATAATGACTTCTTACTATTAAGGGAACTAAGATTCTAGAATCGGAAGTTTGTGTAAATTGTAAATTTAGATTATTATATTTTGCTTCTTTGGCCATTCAATCGGCTGACATTCCAAGTATTTTGTCATAGTAATTATGTAATTTTTATGTCATTGTACTACTACCTACTACCTAGATACATGCTTTATTTAATTTAATTACATATAAAGGCGATATTTTCGTAAAATATTACATTATAAACTTACATTTCAAATAAGTTTTCTTATTTTTTTCACAACCTGAATTTTTGACCCATAATTTGTGAAATAATATGTATGGTGCTATAGCTGTCCATTCTCTTTATAACATGCATGCTAGCTACAAATGACGAAATCTTAGGCACGATTAATACCTAGAAAATTAAAATTTGGCAGTTAGGGGTTTTAAAGGTGATAAGAACTGATAAGAACAATTTTATTAAAGATTTTGAAGTTATGGGAATGAAATTCAGTATAAAGGTATTAAAATAAAGATTTGAAACAAGTAATTCTTTTTTTTTCAAACATCGTCTCTGGATTGGTTTGGATAAAAGTTTTATGTTTTTGAAGTAAGAGACTTGAAATTTTGCAGGTAGGTTCGTCAAAACGTTTAAGCATCCGCCAAGAACGGATATTAAGAAACTCTACCCACAAGCGGTTAAGACTGGGGTCGGAATTTTGTATCTAGTACTATTTTTGAAGTGAGACTTGTAATTTAAAATGAATGTTCTGTAGATGGTGTGGAGGTGTACTAATAATGCATCTTTAAAAACCCCTTTGTTTTCCTACCTTTTACCTACATATAAAAAAATCAAATAAATATTTCCGGACAATCCACAAAACAACATTTAGTCCGGTGGTAAGCTATAATCTTGCCTTTCGGGTACAAGACATCTGATTTACTTGTTATAATAGAAATACATACATTTATTTTTAATATACCTACATATTAAATACCCCGGCGGGAATCGAACCCGCTACCTCTTACGCCACAAGCGAACCTTCTCCTACCTCGCTACTAAGGCAGTCAATGTGTTTTTAATAGGGAAATAGCAGCTAAAGTCTTGTATAAAATATAGGAATAATCTAGATAAACACACACTTTTTTTAATTTTCGTAATATTTTCAATACCGCTAGTTACCACGAGTAGTTCAAAATAAAACAACAAATGTTTGTGAAACATTTACCACTTAGTGAGATCTACATTATGTGAGGCTGTAGTCCTGCAAATATAGACAAATGATGAAAAGCATGCTTACCATCTTTAGAAACAGATCGACTTCAAAGTTCATGGTGACACTACAGACGCGCCTCGTTAAATAATCCATAATAAATACTACCTTACAGGTCTTCATGTCCCATCTTAGACCACATCGTCACTTTACATCAGGTGAGATTGTGGTCAAATGAATGCTTAAGGAACATAAAAAAAAATGTTACTTTATGGAACAATATTCGTATTCGGTACTGAAATTTTGCTTTTTGTTATTTTTATTCCTTTTTTTTGCGTATGGTCGAGTAATAGTTTTTTATCATTATGGTATATTTGTATATATACACGGTGTAACACGGTCGACAGATTAACGAAAGCTGGGAGATAAGAGACCTAACCTATCGATTTAACCCCTTGTATGTATGTTTTTAGATAGTTCTAGAGATATTTTTTTTTATTTTCAAAACTCAAAATTTGCGAATAATATTCATACCAATACTTTTACTTAAATAAATTTATAACTATTGGCTTTTATAAAAGTACCATAAAAAAACTTTGAAATATTCATATTAGTTTTGGCGAATAAATAATGTGCCCCTTTTCTTCTCCTTGAAAAGTATTATTTTTATATGTTAATAACAAATAGTTATGGGACACGATACCCTAATTGTTTACTACTATGTCCAACAAGCAAGCAAGAAAAACTAAGACACATTCAATACTTAAATTACTGACTCTTTTTATTTCAACTTAGTGAGGTCTTCTAGTTCCCACCCATCTTGTTTCTTTAAACTTCCCAAATTCTTGTTCTGTTTTGTCACTTTATAGCGAAAAAACATTTTTTCAAAGTTTAGCCTTATACTCCTAGCTTAAGTTATTTAAGTGGTTAAAATAAATCTGTGATATTTATTTAGGTACGTAAAAACAAACATAATATTATAGTTGAAATTATATGTATTAAATATATGATATAATGTATTAAACTTAGCTTACAACACTTTTGATTAACCCACCAAGTTAATATATACAGTGACCTTATATAGCTATATTATATAATGAGTGTTTAGAGTCCAAAATTAACTATAAAATTACGCCATTTGAGAGATAAGAGGAGCCATACATTAAATTTTAGATTCATGCATGGCAATGAAAAATCTTATGTTTCACTCCGAAGCGAAAGAGAAAAGAACCAGAACAGCCGACGAAAACATCTATTTTTATTATCTCTGGTGTCTCAGCTAAGTGAATTTAAGCATATTTGACGGTCCTCACATTTTGCAAACTCAATTTCCTTTAGAGCCTGCTCTACGAGAGCGTACGTAAAGTTGGGAGCTTTGAAAATTGCTCAGGCGATACCAGTACTAGTCGTACGTGCCTACTGAGGTACATCTTTTCTATTTCTACCAGTTTTTTTACCGATTTTTAACTTACAATGGAGGTTTTCAATAGGACAATAGGAGGAGTTTTATTTTTAGGCTTTGCATAGCTTCTATCGCGGGCCTTGAGCGTGGAGACCGATTCCAGAAATTCCGAAACGAAAAATCCCTAACACCCTCCATAGCGGTGATACTTTTTTTTTATGCTCGTATGTAAAGTGATGATGTGGTCTAAGATGGGATATGACACCTTGAAGGTGGCTTCTCCGGACCACATTACAAAACACGTAAAATCGCTTCACGCACTTTTTTAGTTTTTCCATCTATCGATAAATAGCAGAACTTTTAATGAATTTTTGAAATATCACGCTTGTCTCGGCGTTTCTTCGCATGCGATTGCAAATTTGTTTTCTTATCGGTCATCAGGCTCAAAGTGTAACTTGAATTAATATCAAAAAACAAAAATACTGCATAAATAAAATAATTATATAATTATAATTGCATAAGTTGATAAAAAATGCTATGGAATAGCTTTACCGCGGCAGTCTCCGAGTGCCACACGTCCTTTTTTTTTGTTTAAGCAATAGATATAATTGAGTTCACAATTCCATGAGTAATATGCGTGTTTAATAGTTATGCGAAACTGGGACGGGTCTCTAAGATAGATAATTTCAATATCCATAGAAAACAATCACAACAAGGGGCACAGTTCATTGATCTCTCGTAGAATTTAAGTCCGCTAGCCCCGAACCCACTGCATTTCTAAAGCACCCTGTGTGAATGTTTAAAATGTTTTTACCTCCGTCAATTTAGCAGCAAAGTAACAAGGCAGGTAAATGTGGCAGACTCCTACAAGACCGAACAATGTATACTTCGGCTCCAGTCTCTGTAGAAAGTATATCTGGTACAAGTTGAAAGATATCATGAAAGAAGTCAGTAGAAACACAAAGAAAAGCCATATCCCATACACATTTTGTAAATTTCTGTAGAAGTTCAAAGCATCTTGGTGTTCCCTTACGGCATTCGACACTCCCTTCTTCAAGTCTTCGTACCTTCTCGGCACTGAATACGCTTCTTGTAGAATATGTGATATCAATCTAAGTTTCATTCTCAGATGTGTTGTTGCGATGCAAAAAGACCCATCTAATCCACAGAAATTAGGGACAAGCACCACACACTGACAGCAGTTGTAGAAAAAATATGCGTGAAAGAAAGGCCATTCGTTCTGTATATGCTCCACAAACACCATATCCATGTCGTGTACCATCAAACGGGTGAAGTTATCCGTCTTCAAGTTCTCGATTGACATGCACGTACCCGCGTAAAAGGGAAAAAAGCCGCTCAGAACTAAAGGGATGAGCAGCCATGACCATTCTCCAACTTTGCCCTGGTGAATAAATTCATCGTAGATCTTCTGGTAGCTTTCGGGCAGAGTATTAGCTTTAAGCAAATCTTTGGTTATCAAATCTAGAATTACACTGAACTTCTTAGAGATGACTATGACGTAATACGTTTTTATTAAGAACAGTATCAGTACCACGGCTAGGGTCATATTCCGAGCGAAATTGTATATATCCAGGATGTACAAACATTTCAAGGTGTAAAAGAGAAACCAGAAAAGTTGACCCCCATTCAAAATAATAATTAAAGTGATGAGTATCAATCTTTTCCGAATATAAGTCTTGTTCGGGTATAGAAATGCGAATGCCAACGAGAAAGCGCAAAGAGAATACGTTTCGCTGAAGTTTTTGTATTTTATTTCTGATTTAAAATCTATTATCCGAGTCATTTTAATACAACGTATTTCCATTAGGTGTTGGAAAATATTGTGATCTATGAATGGGTGAGGGTGTTATATTACATAATAGGCCAATTAGGGGACAAGAGGCAATGTAAGTGTTCTGTTAAACCCAGGTTTTCTATATTTTATACCCGTAAAGATGTTTGCTAAGTATTAAGTTTTTAGATTAACTAGTATATTTTGCACAAAAAATCAAAATTTTAAATTTCCGAAAACCCCCGTTTCTAATGGTTTTATTTCCTTAAAAGTAAAACACCATAATATTTGTAAAGTGTTGTCTTTCACTAGATACAAACTCGACTTTCATACAAAAAAAAACTAAATTGAAATCGCTCCATCCGTTCGTGAGCTATGATGTTCCAGACAAACAGACAGGCAGACACGTCAAACTTATAACACCCCTCTTTTTTGGACTGGGGTTAAAGAACCACCGAATTAAAAATAAAACTGAAAGGGCCTGTTTTACGATATCCGACTATAATTAGACAATTGTTAAAATATAGAGAACTATTTCGCTTGTATGTGACCCACTATTCAACTAACCTAACCAGATTAATATAATTTTCCACAAGTTAGTAATAAATTCAATTTTGGAAATGTCTTATTGAGATCAAACGAAGTTCAAGTCAAGTTGCAATAAAATCCGTAATCTATATAAATAAAAAAATTGTATTGTTGTTCGTTAGTCTGATTAAAACTCGAGAACGGCTCAACGGATTTATCTTATCATAGTCTTGAAATGTTCGTGAAGGTCTAGGGAAAGTTTAAAAGGCAAGAAAAAATAGAATAAATGACGGGATTTTTTTTTAAATAAAAACCCGTGCGAAGTCGGGGCGGGCCACTAGTGTACAATAAAACTCTGTATTGAAGGTATGTACATACATTAAACGCCCGAAAGAGGGTTGAAATAACGTGTGTAAAGCTAGAAAGGTCAAGTCAGCAGAATCACTAGTATTATATATAAAAAAAATTTAGTGCTCAATTAGTGCTAATTTAGTACTGATAACAGATATTTGGTGCTGTGATAGGTGGACCAAAAATGAGAATACTGCTAGCTTTACATTAACCTAGCAGTGTACTTTTCGTAACCGCACTACAGGTCGGCAGAATCGCTTGTATTATATATCAAAATTTAGTGCTCATTTAGTGCTAATTAAGTGCTGATAACAGATATTTGGTGCTGTAATAGGTGGACCAAAATTGAGAATTCTGCTAGCTTTACATTAAGCTAGCAGTGTACCGTTCGTGACCGCGCTACAGGTCGCCAGAATCGCTTGTATTATATATCAAAATTTAGTGCTCATTTAGTGCTGGTAACAGATATTTGGTGCAGTGATAGGTGGAACAAAATTAAGAATACTGCTAGCTTTACATTAAGCTAGCAGTGTAACGTTCGTGACCGCGCTACAGGTTATACAGGCTTACACAAAGAAGCCTAGTCATAAAACACGAAGTAGGCAGTAAAAGGTAGCTACAGGAATTGTTTCATTATGGTCTGCACGCAACAAAGGAGCAATATGGGATTGCACTTAATTAGCACTAAATGAGCACTAAATTTTGATATACAATACAAGCGATTCTGCCGACCTGTAGTGCGGTTACGAAAAGTACACTGCTAGCTTAATGTAAAGCTAGCAGTATTCTAATTTTTGGTCCACCTATCACGGCACCAAATATCTGTTATCAGTACTAAATTAGCACTAATTGAGCACTAAATTTTGATATATAATACAAGCGTATCTGCTGACTTGACCTTTCTAGCTTTACACACGTGTTGAAATATTAAGTCAAAACGTTTGTTTACTTAGAAGCAAGGGGACATGGACAGATCAACTTAAAACTAATAGAACTAAATTTTTTAAATATAAATTAACGGAAATAACATTGTTTTGACAGTTCCCTTCAATTGTTTATACTGAGTTGAAAAGCGAATGTAAGAACACAGCATTATAATTTTCTACAATTTGGAGTTCTTATACATAGGTACCTAAAAATACATAGGTAAATTTAACAATTACTAGTAATGATAAAATGATAAAAATAATTTATATCACATGATATAACAATCATTTTTAGCTATTGCAACATGAGCATCAGTCCTGGCCCCTATTTTACAATAGTCAATGACATTATGTCGTGTGACAAAATACATTACAACATAATTACAATCTTATAAAATACTAGCTAATCCCAGCAAACGTTGTTTTGCAGAATGAAAAATAGATAGTAGCCGATTCTCAGACCTACTGAATACGCACATAAAATTTGTTAAAAATCGGTAAAGCCGTTTCGGAGGCGTACGGTAACTAACATTGTGACATGGACATTTTATATACATTCAGTCAAAAAAGTATCGGGAATAGATAATTTGTCTATGTTTCCCAATTACCTTTTTAGTTTATTTTTTTGCTGTTTGATTGGCACAACTGTTTTCCATTTTGACGCGGATTTTGAGTTGCATCTGTTGTTTAAATTTATTATAGTGCTGTTTTTAGTTAGATCATATCTAGTGTGTACTGCGAATTTCACTATGGACAAAAATATCAAACAAAGAGTTTGTCTTAAATTTCGTGTTCGGCGTCTGTGAAAATGTTACAGAAGGCTTACGGTGAATCGAATTTATCAAAAACACGTGCTTATGAGTGGTACATAACGTTTAAAAGCGGTCGAGATGTGATAGAAGATTTGCATCGCTCTGGTAGGCCATTAACATCTTCAACTGAAGTTAAGGTCGCTTGTTGTTGACTATCGAGGTGTTGTGCACTCGGAATTCATGCCGGAAGGTGAAACGGTAAATAAAGAATATTATTTGAGCGTTATGCGGCGTTTAAGAGAGCAAATTCGGCGAAAAAGACCAGATTTGTGGAAAGAAAATTCTTGGATTTTGCACCACGATAATGCGCATTCGCACAAGGCCATAATTGTAAACGAATTTTTGACCAAAAACTCAACAAATGCTATCGAGCAACCACCTTATTCACCAGATATGACTCCAGCCGACTTCTTCCTTTTTCCTAAACTCAAATTACTACTACGTAGCACACGTTTTCATTCGATAGAAGACATAAAGGAGAATTCGCGACGAGAACTGAACTCAATTCGGGAAAAAGCGTTTAAAAATGTTTTGATGATTGGAATATTCGTTGGCTTAAATGTATCGTTTCTCAAGGAGCCTACTTTGCTGGCGATAAAATACATTTAGATGAATAACTTAGATTATTTGTATATTATTGTGTGTATTATTGATCTTTTCCCGGTACTTTCTTGACAGAGTAGTATTAGACGAGAATTTTATATATAAGATTATATATATAATTTCCATGGTAAAACAGGCCCTTACTGTTTTATTTTTTAATAAATAAGGTTGCCTGGAAGAGATCGCTTTTAGTAATAAGGCCGCCCATTGTCTCACTTTTTGCTACGCACAATTCTTTGTAATATTATTTTTTTATGGTGTTTTAATAAAGAATATTGTATTGTATTGTATTGTATTATTGTTCCTTTTTAAAAATATTTACGTTAGTTATATAGCGGCCACCGTTCTATCGGACATTTTCACACTACAGTAATAACCCATTTTTACAGAAATTGTAGAATATCACATATTTCCAAGACGGTTGTCATTTTCTATAATTTAGAAAGCACTATAATAAAGTGTTAAAGCCCATTAGGTTAGTTTCCAGCGTTGCAATTTATTATGGGGCCTTAGGTAGAAAAATATCAATAATTATATATTATGGTAATGTTGCAATAAACCTTCAACAACACTATTGCTAAAAACTGAACTGAGATCTGTTCGTTGAATAGTTCTAAAGCCTTAAACGAGCATACAGAGGAAGTGACCTAATTTTATTCTGTAGTCCATTGCCGACCTTTGGCCTACACGAGTCTTATACGTATTTCTTTGTAAAAGGATGCCTTTAAAAGGTATCCTTCACAAAGAGTTTTAAGATACATTTTAGTCTGTGAGGTTTAATTAAAAAGCCGTGTTGGCTTAGTGAGAGCACACTCGACTTTCATTCCGAAGGTCTCGGGTTCAAACCTCGCCGCGCACCTCTGGATTTTTATTCTTGAAAAATGTATGTGCGCTTTAAAACACGTTTTTTGACGGTGAAGACAAACATCGTGAGGAGAACTGCACGTTCTGAGAACTTTAAAGAGTTTGAAGGACATGCAAGAAGTCTCTGTGTCCCAGCAGTGGGAACGTTAATAGGGAGATGATGATGAAATATTTATTTAAATGTCTTAGGAAGTATTTCACTTGTATACCTACGTGGTTTGCGGGGCATTACATTGCTGTAAAACAGATTCTAACTAGCAGAGGAGGTCAAGTCCTAAATTACTACGTTAATTATGTAATGCTTTGTTTGGTTTTTAATAAATAATTGATTTATAGATTCAATAGTTATGTGATAATCTTTAGTAAATAAAGCACATATTACTTTGTAAGTGATATATAGCGTGAAGAGGGATTAGGATTAATTACTTTCGCATTTGAAATATAAGGTATGATTAATTTTTAAGGATATTTAAGGGTTACAAATAATAAAAATATTGGCATTCTATTGTTCTATGTCTATTACAGAGAGACATTAAATTTCAGAACCGAAGGCGATAATAAAGATATACTTTGACGTGTTGTTCGTAGATCTATTATAATTATAAAAATATTTAATATTTTAAAAGGCATTATAATAATTATTATTTTTTTATGATAGTTAAGCCTTCATTTGACCACAATCTCACCTGATGTAAAGTGAAGATGTTGTCTAAGATGGAGCAAGAAGAACTAAGAAGGTAGATGGCTTCTCCGGACCACATTACGAAACACGAAAAAATCGCTTCACGCACTGGCCCAGCCCGGAGGGTGGTGACAAGCCGCGGCCGAGGCCTACCACCAGAGACTGTTCTTAGCACCACCCGGAGGTCACGTGTAAGGATTCAATGGGTTACCACTTACGGACGTGAACAGACAAAACCTCCAATAATATTATAACTAACTTATAATTATAATATTATATTTCGTACAGGAATAGGTACTCAATCTAATAAAACCAACAAACCACAATACTTAAGCTACCATAATACATATATCACTGTAATAGATTTTAGTTAAATAAAAAAAAAAAAAAAATTCCGGACAACTCACACAGCATCACCTAACCCCAAACTAAGTAGAGCTTGTACTATGGGTGTTAGGTGACTGATATACTACATAGATACATTTTTTTTTTGTGAATACATACTTATGATACATAGAAAACACCCAGACCCGAAACCAGAAATTGTAGATCGTACAAAATCTAGTTCCCCGGCGGGAATCGAACCCGCAACCTCCTGCGCCTCAAGCCGACAAAAATAAATAATAAAAAATAATAAATATCCATCAACACCGTGCCATGACCTGACACGACATTCAAAACTTATTAGACACTCTTTCTTCATATCAGTGAGTGCCCTCGGCAGCCTTCATCAATGCGAAACAGATATCGCACGGCCAAATTATCAAAATGGAGAAAAAATATTTCTAATTGTGATTTTGTGATTTTGTGTTACGAAGACTCGTCATTTGCGTGGACAACTATCTCTGTTATTATAACGTACTACATTTATAACTAGCGGCCCGCCCCGGCGTCGCACGGGTAATAAAAGTCCCGGCAATTTTTCCTTATTTGCCCGTTTAGACCTACCCAGGACTACGACAAACATTTTAAAACCAAAATCAGCTCAATCGGCCCAGCCGTTCTTGAGTTTTAATCAGACTAACGAACAACAATTCATTTTTATTTATATAGATAGATAAATGACTGGCGATACTAACAGTATTTTTATTAAAGTCTTGATGTTCGAAAAAAGTGTTATTTATCATAATAAATCAATCTAAAGACATGAAGCCAGTGCAAAAAAATAATGTGACCCCCAGACTGCAGAGAAATCGAACGGAAACGTGGAAATTAAATTACAATAACTCAATAACAAGCAAATGCTATGAATTTTTGTTACCATGTCGATGTCGGCAGAAATGCAATACGTAACTCCTTCAAAATTTATGTTTAAAAAAGTCTAGAATGTAATCTTCGTGTTGATATTATACCCGTTATGTTATTGTATCCATAAAAACTAAAAATAGCTTCGAAAGTGCATATTACTTTGTAGCCACCCAGATGCACATATAACCTATATTTATATTTTGTTGGTTTGTAAAATGTTAGTGCATGTTTTTGCGCAGAAAACATGCGCTAAGTGCACTGACTGAGCAAAAGATACCAGGGTAACATGACGCTCGAAGAGATAGACTAAGCGGGAGCTTGTTGCATTTGTGTGCGCGTGTTTACATTTCAGATAATATGAGCAAGTGTGCGTGTCTACAGGCACATTTCAGGTCACCTAGCGTTGATAGCCGAAGAATTACTCCAAGGTTATCAACCTTTTATACTATCTAAACAGATTACGGCCATTTGGCAAATTTCTAGGTCATGTCGTGTCTACTGCATATCGGATAAGTTGGAATATATTTTCGGCATCTGCTATAAGAAATGCTTGCATCCTCTTTGAATATAACTATATAGCGCCGAGATTAAATTATTTCGTTATTACAAAAATTATATAGGTGGGTATGAAGAATATAAGAAATAGACAAATTCATTAAAAAAAATGTGTTATTTTTGTATTTACAGGAGTATTAAAATATTATATAAATGTAGGTATAGGTAAATATTTCTAGGTTTTGGTCTTGCTACCTAATATTGCCTAAAAACAACTGACACACAAGCTTAAGCATAAAGTATAATCTGGGACACACGGACTTCTCTCTTGACGAAATTGAAATACACAAGAAGATACTCAAAAATGTATATTCTATTATATAAATGACAAAGACGAAAATGTATCTTTTTAATTTTAATATATATATATATATAAAGGTGTACTTACATTTTGCTCTCACATATTAAGGCCTTATCTTACTATTTATGCTACAAATCGAGTTAGACCTTAAAATATGTCAATTACATCTCAGTTAGCGGTAGCCTAATTTCCGCTGTGATAAAATCCGCTGGTGAAATCGGGGCTGAAGTGATACATATTTTTATTTATAGTTATTACCTAAGTAACTATATTTAAAAATATGTAACTCTGTTTTAGCCTTTTATAATACAAACAAATACGTCCCTGTATTTATTACGTTAATATCGCATCCATGAGCATTACGTATCAACTAGACTATCAAACAAGCGGTTTAATAGACATTAGAGGGAGACTCAAAGGGACTTTGGAATTGGATTACTATGCAATCAATAGGTAACGACTACCTCGGATACAAAACGCAATAATTTGCCGTTTCACAGAGCCGTTTTGTAAAACGATTAATAAACATAATTTGTTATACATAATCATCTATACTAATATTATAAAGCTGAAGAGTTTGTTTGTTTGATTGTTTGTTTGTTTGTTTGTTTGTTTGTTTGAACGCGCTAATCTCCGAAACTACTGGTTCGAATTGAATAATTCTTTTTGTGTTGGATAGTCCAGTTATCGAGGAAGGCTATAGGCTATATAACATCACGCTACGACCAATAGGAGCAAAGATATAGTGGTAAATGTGTAAAAAACGGGAGAAATTGTTCATCTTTGAAGCCTTCCGTTGCGTGCGCCGTGAAAACGGTTCAAGATACACAAAAAATATGTATTAAAGAATAATAGCTCTTTTAATGATCCAAAAAACAGTCCGCGATAGTATATGTCTATCTTTTAAGATTAACTCACAAAAACCGTTTTTATGGTACCTAATTTGGTCGAAATAATTTGTTTAAGTTGTATCAACATAATAATATTAATCTTTATTCAAATAAATATGTTGTTGGTTAAGAGTACTTCATCCATTATAACGCGGGTAGCACCGCAGGGCACAGCTAGTATGTTATATTTATGTACATCAGCAGCTATTAAATAATATAGCGTGATATTAGCCGCCTCTTTGATAGTTTTAGTAAGGATTCTCATCACTTGTGGTGCTGCGAAGGTCTTGAATGTATAATATAATTTTAATTTTTTTTTTGTTTTTAACCTTCGACCAAAAAAGAGGGGTGGGGTTTGACGTGTCTGTCTGCCTGTCTGTCTGTCTGTGGCACCATAGCTCCCGAACGGATGGAGCGATTTCAATTAAATTTTTTTGTATGAATGGTGAGTTTGGCCCGAGTGTTCTTAGACATGTTTCATGAAAATCGGTTGAGCCGTTTAAAAGTTATGGGAGTGAGAGTGGGGAAGGAAAACAGAAAATCTGCAAATATACTAGTGTGGGGTATCAAATGAAAGCGCATCGCGTCCACATTACATAATATTATGAAGGAAATGGAGGAATTGGAATCGGGGGTTTTTCTCAAATTTTAAATTTCGATTTTTATACATTTACGTTTTTCATAAACAAAAATAAACTAATCTACAATATTTTCGATAATCGTCATTATTGAGATTTGATAAAACCCCGGTGTCTACCAATTTCGGCATAAAATGAGGGTATTTTTCAATACAACTCTAAAACTACTTTACCGATTGTTATAAAATCTAAGAACTCGCAAGCAGCAGCTTTCGTTAGGAAATAGCATCACCGAAATCCTTTCACAGAGCTCAAAGTTTTAAGGTAACAAACATAAAAAACATTAAAAGCATAAGCGTCGAATTGAGAAGCAAATTTTTTAGTTGAAAATGTTAAAAGTCGGTTAAAAATAAAGATCAAAGGGATATTTTCAATCATCAGAACGCTTCAACTCTATTAGTCAATATTTGAGTACAATCCCACAGAGGCGAAACATGTATTGCACGGATTGAACAAATGGATTGTTATTTTTCGAGGTGCTTTGTATTTGTAAACTGCACATGAAGAGGTGTTTACTTATCTGAAAAACCTTTGATACTCTTTATTAAAATGCCAGCGATTTATGGCTTTTGTATGGAGAATAAATATTATAAAACAAGCTGAAAAAAATACCGAAAAATATTTATTTTTATAAATGTATGTAATCATAAGTATATACCATACGAGTATTTCTCTCTCTTTTATAGGGCGTTGCCTTACACACTGTTAGGTTGGCGATTGCAGTATTAAATCAATATTTTTCCTTTTTCATTCCCATTCTAGTTACATCCCTACGCCTGGTTTAACGACGCCCACGGTAGGGTTAGGTAAGCTAAGCTTATTTCATAGAAATAAATCACTAATTCACCTATCATTAGCTGAATAAGATTATTAATAATAGCTTTTTGCTCTCGTCGAAGTCAGGCGAGGCGAGGTTTAACGAAGTTATCCATCTTCAATCTAGCCTGTATACCACACTTATGAAGTTAAAAAGCGTTTATGGATTTCCCTACGGGAACAACGTGTACATATTGCCGCGGTAAATAATAGCCTATAGCCTTCCTCGATAGAGGGCTATCTAAGGTCATTGATTTTAGTTTGACATTAGTAATAATATTATATAATCTGTGATTTTACCAAGTCTAAGACGATAATCGAAACCCGAGCAGTAGTTTCTGAGGTTAGCGCGTTCAAGCAAAAAATCAAGCAAACGAACTCTTCAAATCTATCTATATAAATAAAAATGAATTGTTGTTCGTTAGTCTGATTAAAAATCGAGAACGGCTGGGTCGATTGAGCTGATTTTGGTTTCAAAATGTTTGTCGTAGTCCAGGGTAGGTCTATACGGTGAGCAAATAAGGAACAATTGCCGGGAACTTTTTTTACCCGTGCGACGCCGGGGCGGGCCGCTATAGTTTATAATATTTGTACAAATAAGCCTTGCCATTTCCCGTCCAAAACAGGTAAGTAATGCTTAGTAAAGGGGTATGGATGTTCTACAGTAGTTGATATTGCAAATAGGTATCTAGTTCATTGACTCGCGCCTCGCTCCAGACGGGCACAACAGACAGCCGAGGCGAGGCGAGGCGCGGGGATGTGTCGCGAGGGCTCAGACTACTCTCTCATGCTCGCAGACCACCCTCAAACCTCGACAAGAGTAATTAATTAAATATGTATAATAAAAAATATCTATGTACGTATGTATATTATGTTAAGTAAGTATATCAGATGTCTAGTACCCGTATCACAAGCTAAGAGCTTACCACGGGGCTAGATGTTGTTGTGTGGATTGTCAGGAAATATTTATTATTTATTATTATTATTATTTTATTAATTAAATATTTCGGGCAATCCACACAACAACATCTAGCCCCGTGGTAAGCTTGTGTTGACATACGTTAATATAATAATTTTAGTATACATATTTAATACCCAGACCAAGGAGAAAGTGCTTGCAAAATATACAAACACTTGACCCCTCGGCGGGAATCGAACCCGCTGCCACTTGCGCCGCAAGCGGACCATCTACCGCGCCACTGAGGCAGTGTAGTGCTATAGCATAAAGGGATAAGGGTAAATTAAAACAAAAAATGACCAAACAATGCTTGTTTATTTCATCACAAACTTCTAATCTATTTTATAATAAAATTAACGTAAAATCAAACGAATAAAATACCATAACTCATAATAGATCAATGAATTAGCCTTACTTAATTTAGCTTCCAACGTAGCTGTCTTAACTACAATAATAAAAGTAGAAATATATTATTTTTACTTAAGTAAGGTAACATGTTTCAAATGGTTAAGTTAACAGTTTTTTTTCAGTAAACATTTTTAAAACGATTAGATCTAATTTTATAGTAATGTAATTTTTATTTTAAATTCATGTTTGTATATTATCACGTGGTTTTATCCCGAGATTTCATTTATAGACACTTTTCTTCAATAATAATTATAAAAATAATTAATAAGAAGGTGTATGAAATTATTTTATCACGTAATTCCATAATCACAGTAGCTCATTATAAGCTCTTAAGGTGGAGAACCGATTGCGACGAATTTTGTGGTTTTCACATTTAGGCGTCTAGAAGACGCCAAATTGCAAATATACACAAACTCGTACGAAACCACCTATTCTGGACAACGACAGCTAGCTGAGAAATCTCTAATTCTCTAACAATATAATTAAAACATAGGTAGATAAACCATATTATAGGTAACCAAATTAAAATAAGCACGCTAAACATAATTATATTATTTGATCTACGTGCGCCTAAAAATCTAATAATATTATTATTATACATATACTATAATAATATTCTTAGGAAAAAGTCTATACAAAACTTTAGCAGATATTCCATAAAAATTATTAAATTAATTGTATAAATAAAACGTGATAATTTAAAATTATTGAAGATTATTTCGCTTCATTTACTTATAAAATTGTAATTTGTAAAGCTAACAGCAGCCATTTCTGCGATAATAATAGCATCATTAAAAATAACTTCTAATAAGAAGTTCAATTAAAGTTATACATTTAAAATAAATATGATTAAAAAAAAACATTTTTCCTAATTACTATGTGTTGCGGAATAAAATATGGTATCTTACAAACGAACAAAATACTTCGAGATATGCCAATCAATACCATGTCTTTTGGGAAATGAATTACCTAATAAATAAAGCAAAAATGGAATGAAATCTTTCACCGAAAATCACATAATACACGATTCAAATGGAATGAACCTTATTATTTAATATATATACGTATAGTGATTGGCAATACCTTTCTTTATAGGAGGGTACCAGACATTTTCCAGATTGAGTTTTTTCTCACTCATCTAATCAATTTTTAAACTTGCCATCATATTATACTAGTAACATTTATCATTTGTGATAAGTTTGTGATGGTATCAGGAGGCTTCAAAGTACCCATTCGGACCCGACGCGACTATAATAAGTACATACAATTTATCCTCTGCAATGTATTTGTCTACATAACAGACCTTTGAATATTCTGAGAATCGAGATCCATTGAATAAAATGCCACTAAATTCGTTCGTACTAACTGTTAAGCACGATTCAAAAATCGCTATAGTTTGATAAACTTGATTAAAACAGATTCAGATAGAATCCGTGATAGTGAATTCGAAATTTATTGTATTAAAAATATGCCGACAGAACATTATATTTTGTACTTATTAAGTCTTCAAGACACACTTCAAATTGAAGCAGACTTTTATTCTACGCTACTGTAAATTAACTTACTACTTATAACTGAGAATTTTATATGATCGGGTTTTGTACATTCCTAATAGTATGGCTTCGTGAGGATTTGGAGAAGGTTATATGAATGGATTTTTTTACAAGTGTGTGATGATAATGTCATCATCAATTTCATCTTTTTCGTCGTCTTCTTCTGGGGGTTGCTTGGCGGCCTCGGCGGCGACTGCGGGGTCTTCGGCGATGGCTTTCATGCGGCGAGCCTGAGGACAAAACGTAATGTTACCAAAAGGGTCAGGGAAAGAAACTTCAATGGAAAAATAACATATTTTATAGACACCAAAAAAATTGCATGAATCATGTAGTAATTTCATTCCAATGATAGATTGAGAACAAAGTAAATATAAATTTTCGTTAGTTTAAGTATATTTTTGATAAAAAAACTTAAGTATTTTTATGACCTCAAAATTTGGGGTTTTAGCAACATAAAGTACAAATTTTCTTCATATTAAGACGGAGCAAGTAAATGCTGGCTGCCGTCCAAATGAAGTACCAGGAGAGCATAGCCTGATAAGAGGTGAGTGGACCAGAAACTATGCCACAGTCACAACTATGTAGTTTAAATGTGTTGTTACCAACTTAATATTATTCACAGCATTTAAGATGCCCCTCACTAAGATAACAAAAGTTAAAATGTTTGTTTTTATTTTGATTAAGCTTAAGCTCTCTTGTTCGTAAATTGCTTCTCCATTGGAAATAATTGGTATCAGCTGTTATTCCTATTAGATAAAATGAAATTCTGTTATTAAGAAAATACGAGAGCAATGTGCTTGAAAGGATTATCTTTAAATAAAAAATAATTTATTAGATGGAGAGACGAGACTTGGTAAGTAGATAATTACCATCTTCAATACACGTGCTTAATAGAGTTTATAGTATAGTAACAATAGGTGATTGTACCAGGCTAGCAGAACATTCAGGGAGGTGTCAATTCATTGTGGGTGGCAACAATGTCGGTAGAATACAATTTAATACTCAGTTACTCAGAATAAAAAGGTAAGAATCGGCACACGTGACTTTAATAAATATTTATGTCTTGTACACAAAATATTTTATTGAATCAGTATACAGTAGACATCTTAAATAGGAACAGCAATATTTAAATTTGACTCAATAAATCGCCAAGAAATTTAAAATTTTATAAATATTTATATTTGTAACTATAACGTCAGTTTAACAACTTTGTACTGGTCAAAATTTACTAGTTATACAAGTATATTTTGTTATTTGTAAAAAAGTTACTCAATTAGTATTTTGATAACGTAAAGTTATTTATTTTGCGTAGTCTGTCAAAAAGAGTCTGATTTTATATTGAGTAAAAACTGGCTCCTATTTATTTTATTTCAGTTTAGTCTGAATAATTTTCATCAGTTTATTTTCCAACAGTGTACACAGAGCTTTCCAATAGACTCCGCCCCATAGTCGGATGCAATATGGCGTCATACCCCCTTCCTCATACCACTGCCCACAAATTTCGCCCACCGTTGCAATTTTCAGTCTATGTATGTTTGTGTATGGCGGGCAAGGTGGGCATACTCACAGATAACGTTTAATTCTGAGACATTAATTAAATGTTGATCTAATGTTTTGTGTACCTAATAAATAAGTTCGTGCATGAAATTGTGCGTTTCGTTGGAGGTAACTCTGCCGTTAGATTGAACTATATAATTTAAAGTGTTCGTGCTACAAAAGTCAAAAACGTTTCATACAAATTTTATAAGTATAACTTGGCAACCGAATGGCACGAAGACAAAATTAACGAGATGTGTTAAGGAAATTTGCACTAATCCAAGTTCGGGAAAGCTAAACAACATGCACCAGTTATAACTTAGCTACCTTCCCAAACTTGCATAAAACTGCAAATGGTCGTGCACTTCTGCATTCTGACTGACCAGGACTTCAGAAACACCAAAGAAGTGATGCGACCTTTAGTGCTTGCATATCGCCTCCACCTTTTGTTTTTCCTTTTCAGATCCAGGCATACGGAACTAGTAAAAATGAGACAGCGAACATGGCTGCACTCCACCCTTTCGCCTGCCGATGTGAGGAGACTGAATGTTGTATGAAATATGTATATGTTCTTCCCCCTTACCTGTTAGCGTTCCAATACAGTTTAATTTTAAACCAATTACAACTTAACTCGGGATATTTGACGTATTCGCAGATGTTTGAGAGCCGACTAGACTTAATTGCGAATCAGTGAGACTTTTATACCTATATTTAGTACGCTGTGCTGTTATTTCTCTACCTGCTCTTATTACAAGCTACGGGATTAATCAGACGTTCTCTCTTCTGGGAATGAATGCTTTTGTTTAAAATTATTATTGTTTTCCTATTCATAACTGGCTTATGAAAAAAATAGCCAATCGTTAAAATATACAGCAATCTCGGTCAGTCAGTCGCTGACAGTTGTCAGTTGACTTATAATAACTGCCTGTGTTATATTTTACCATTGGATATTTTACCCGGAATTAAGAAACAGGCCTAATGAAAAAATATTAAGATGTCCTGTGAGAATTTTGTTTACGATCACCATATAATAAGTAAAAGTCGTAGTCTTTTCTAAATAGTAAGTATTGTGTATTTTATTGTTAATTTCTTTGATAATAATCAAGGCTATTTAAAGACCTGCGCACAACTTCTTTAAATGCAAACGATTGAACCAAAATGCTCATGCTTGCTGCGTAACTAGGAATTCATAGGGCTATAAGAAGTTGAAATCAAATTTAATGAACTCCATCTAGGTCTTCCACTGTTGCTTATTTTCATCGATTATTATTCACAGCTAATAATTTCATCTTTCATCTTGTTGAACTTAAAAAAATTGTAGAACTCCAAACTTTTTTTTTAAATTTAGTTATTAGAGCTAAAACTAAACTTAGAGCTCTCTTTAAAAGACTAGGCTAATTTATTTAAAACTGTTTAAAGCAAATTCATTAGAGCTGACAGGGCAAACTAAGTGAGAGGACACGGAGGCCAGTAATTATAGGTTGGTTTGAATTTCGACGCCATGTGTTCGTCAGATAATCCGCGTTTGAAATTTTTTAGGTTTTGGTTGTGACTCAATATTACAATTTTGTGTTTAAGAAGTTTTATTTATTCATTTCATTGCATTATGACGCCAAAGTACCAAGTTCTTGAAATCTTTAAGAATTTTTACGAGTTTTTTTTGTATAATGCTTGTTGTTTATACTTTCACAGAATCCTTTAAGCTAATACACAAATACTATACAGCGTATCTGTTGAAAAAAACTAAACTTATTAATATATATTTATAAAGATTTTTAGAGATAGGTCGTTGTATGACATCAATTATAATGTATCATAATCTAAATTATAATAGCTAGCGTATTCAAAGCGCTCTAAGCAAAATTTAAGACATCAAGAGGGACAGGAGTAACAATACATCCTGTCAGATGCAATCCCACACTTCCAGCCCTTTATGCTACCCCAGTAAATCCGCAACGGCAATACCTAGCTGCAGGCAACGAGCTACTGGATCTCGCCGCCCGACAAGCTATCACTGAAGGAATAGAATTTAATTCTTTACCAACACATAGCGAGATATTATATTTAGTTTGGCAGGAGCGAAGTCGGAGATTTGTTGAATATTTTATTACTACATCTGAATTCAAAGGTATTTGGTACAATACGATACAACGCGTACCTCCCCGATTACCTTGGTTCGACGACATACATAATATGGCTAGAAAAAACTAATTTACTTGTTAAGACTGCGATCGGGACACATTCCGTCTAACAAATTTAAATATCTGATGAAATTAACCACCTCACCAAATTGCATAGATTGTAATAAAATTGTAGATGTATTTCACGCGTTGATGGAATGCGTCCGCGGCAGCCTGCACAACTATGACGTTGGCCTGTGCAACAGCTACCTGGCCGCACCGGCCTCCGATGGAGCCAGGAAGCTACTCTAAATAATACCACCACTATGGTGGAATTAGGCCAATAAAGATATTTTGTATAATTTCTATTCAATTATGTAATTTAATAGTTTTTTGCACAATGTTCATGTAGGTAACTAACTTTAAGTATTTTTGATAAACAGGTCTCATAATTTAGTTTTTGTAAGTTATAATTGTTATGTTAGTTGTAATATTGTTAATTAAGAATTACGGGGGTGGCATAGCCATTGTTTGGCAAAACTCCCATGAAATAAATAAACAGAATAAAAAAATACCTAGCTAGAGCTGGAATCTAGGAAATTTGTAGTGAATATACCTAGTTCAACACAAATTCAAGATACAAGATACAAAATCATCTATTTCCATTGTTTGGTTTTACAAAACTTAGACACGTCAAAAATAAAAAAACAAAAAAAGAAATTATAGGTGCTTAAAGATAAATAGGAAATAAATTTATAGTATCTGGTCGCTTCGCTTTTTTACACTAGAGCAAAGAAACGATTAGAAACACAAGCTAATTTTTGTATTGAAACTTTACAATAATTATTTGTTAGTCTTGTTTTTGATTTTGTGTTGGAGCAGATTCCGTTTCAATTTTGTATAATTGTGACAGCGAAGTCCAGACTATTCACGTGTAATATATTTTGCCTTTTTACTTCTCGATTGTTTAAACCAAGAACATAAGCGATAGCTGGTTTTTTTTCTAGATACGACCTTTTGCAGACGTTCATCAAAACCAACCATGCATAATTTCTAGGAAGCGAGCAAGCCCCAAAAACTTTGCATTGAGATATATTCTTCAAGTTTATGCTATCCTTTTATGACAACAATGGAAATATTATTATGACGAGCTTTCTACAATTGCTAACCGAAATCTTGCACTGAGAAATTTAATCTACGTGCCTGTGGGTAGTGTAACGTCGAATACTGGTTCGCTTCTCGGCAATTTAATTCCCGGGACGGGCTCTCGTTTGCGTATACTGTGTAGTGAATTACTCGTATGCGCTATGTTATCCTGGTATATAAAAGGCGTACGGAGGATACACTTTTGTATATTAAGGTAAGTAGTTCACATAGGATTCGATAATAGGGTGTTAATATTCGAGAAACTAAGGAGAGTTGAAAATTAAAATGTAGATGGTGTGAAGGTGTACTAATGATGTATCTTGATAAATATTTATTTGTTTATCTTAGCCTTCTTTGATAAATAGGCTAACAGTGAAAGACTTATCCCTATAACCAGTAGTTTCTGAGATTAGTTCGAACAAACAAACAAACACTTCAGCGTTATAATATTAATTAGTATTGATTCGTTGCAAGTGGAAATAGATAATGCTTGATGTATCTGACATCTCAAAAGCTTTGAATTTATCATGCATACTTTATTACCGGACCTACTTTATCTGCTCTTTCACTAATTAGAATGTAAAATAAGTATTCAATGTATCATGTCAATCAACAAATCGGATTAAAATACAAAAAGTACAAACACATCCCCCATGAAATTAATAAGAGTAATCCTATCGGAGTTAACCTCTCGAATGTATTTCCGCTAGGCAGACAGAACAAACAAAAATGTTATTTCCACTTCAGTTTAGCGATCTATAAATTCGATTTAGATAATTGCCTCTCGAACTTTGAAAGACATCCAAGCTAAGTTATTTAGGTTTGAGTATTTTGAGATTGGTTGATGCTTATTTATTTAGTGATTTTAGGAAAACTTGCAACTACGTTACTATAGAAAACAACCTTAATGCATGGGTTACATGGATGCTTAAGGTCAATTATAGAGTTTTAACATAATTGACTTACGATAGGTAAATAGATTAATTTAAAATGTTTTTGTTACAAAAAACCATGTCCAAATGTTAATTATGTAATACTTTCTTTGGTTCTATACCTACAATAAATCATGGAAATTGATTGATTGCCATAAAATTAAATTGTTTGTAATACATACCTAGAGGTTGCGATTAGTATAAAATATACTATTAAATGTAATAGTCATAAATCTTAACTTAAAATTTAAGAAAAACCTCTGATTCCAATACCTTAATTATTTTAAAAGCAAAACACCATAATATTTTACTCATGTGCACGCGATGCGCTTTCATTTGATACCCCACTCGAGTATATTTGCAGATTTTCGTTTTTCCTTCCCCACTCTCACCCCCATAACTTTTAAACGGCTCAACTGACTTTCATGAAACATGTCTAAGAACACCCGCGCTAAGCTCACCTTTCATACAAAAACAAACTAAATTGAAATCGCTTTATCCGTTCGGGAGCTATGATGTCTCAGACAGACAGATACGTCAAACTTATAACACCCCTCTTTCTTGGTCGGGGGTTAAAAGTAATACTTAATATATGTATTGTCAACAGTGAAAGTAGGTGATCAAAATCAACGCTTCAAATTATTATCTAGTGTGACACATTAGATATATCAAGTTATGCATAAGTTTCAGTTCTAAATCGAATGTTATTTAATCAAAAGTAAATAATCGAAATAAATGTGATCACATAGTCAGTAACTTTTGACTAAATTTATTGCACAAATTGTTTTGGTACCTTATTTCATTAGTTTCTTTTGCTGTTGACTGTTTCTAATCTCAACATCTGCAACTTTATCCAGTGCTAAGTAATTGACTTTTATAAAAAGCTTATTATTTATTCGATAATCATATCACAGGTAATTAATTAAAGGTTTACTCTATCCTTACTGCGCTGAGTAACAAATTTTGTCAAGAGAAACGCATAACTGTTTTGAAGAATTGAAAAGTGCGGTTTAGTAGGTACTTTAGCTGGTAGAAGTGGTTGCTTCGAAAGTTGCAGAAGTACATGGCTTAATATGGTAATCGAACAAGTTAGTATATTTTTAAAAGTTTGTATGTTTAGATGAAAAATATTAAATTAATATTTTGTTTTAATAAAATTATTCCATACCAAAGTCAATTTTTGATTACTATTTTGAAGCGAGTTTGATTTCCGCCGGGGGTTCAAGTGTTTGTATGTTCTGCAAGCACTTTCTCCTTGGCCTGGGTGTTTAATAAGTATAATAAAAACAAAATATCTATGTACATACGTATGGCTATTATTAAATTAATATTATGGTTTAATAAAATTATTTCAGAAGGAAGCCAAAATTTGGCACATTAGCATTAGCAAAATATTACAATTTTAAAAAATACTTGCGTGTTTCTTACAAATATCTATTAGCAAATCACTTTCAACACGTCCTTTCTACATTCATAAAAGGTTTAAAGTTTCGGAAGAACTTTCTACAAGAAGGAAGAATCTTTGGTTTGAGGTTGCCGGTTAGTTAGGAATTATTTTAGGATAAATGGAAGCTACCGACAACTACGATTCGTCTTGCATTGTATTTTAAAAGATTTCACAGATTTATTAATTAGTATGAACTTAATTAATAAATCTGTGAAATTGCTTTGCTATGTGTTTGCTATGCCATATACATAGGGTTTAACAGAATTTACATTTTTACATCATTATGGAGTTTCCTGGACCCAACTGGTTGACCAGGACTGATATGTTTATGTTATAATAGCTCCCTGATATGTCAAGCATTTTTTTGTAAATGTCAAATTCCAATTTTATCCTATAAATAAGAACTCCAAAATTGTAATAACTACAAAATTGTAGAGCTGATAAAGCTGTGTTGTTCGCTTCTCAACTCGGTATAAAACATTGAAGCAAACTGTCAAGACAAAGTTATTTCCTTGATAATATTTGTTTAAAAAATTTAGTTTTATTAATTTACGGTTGACCTGTGCTTCTAAGGAAATAAATAAATAAAATTGAATCGATAAATTTGTTTAAAGAAAACTGTAATTTAAACTAGTTGTGAAAATATTAGGTTTATTCAATTTATATTAAAGTCAGTGAGTTTACATATTTCCGGCTGCCGACATCCAAAATTCTTAATTTATTAAAATTATCAAATCAAATTAAGTCGGCACATAAAATTACCTATTAAATTTTCCGAGTCGCCATGCCGAGCCTGTTGAACTATAAATCTAAAAGATAAACTTACCTTTCTCTTATGAAGAATTTCAACGACAATGTATCCAGCAAATCCAATAAGAAGGACGACCATCATTACGTATAGCTTTTGTCTAGCGCAGAGGTGGTTGGAGTAAGCGTAAGCCACGACGAAACCAGCGCTCTCCCAAAGACGATAGTTAGAAAAGGCGGCCTCCTTGTTGCGTCTGAATAGCACTCCGTACAGACCTGAAACGAAAAAATAGAACACTATGGATTTTGAATTTCGACGTTCTAGATTCGAAGAACTAGAACTCTTGAATATAGTTTAATTCATCTTTATATATATAATTCTTCTGTGAGTGTGTATGTCACTGAACTTCTCTCAAACGACTGGACCGATTTTGATGAAATTTTTTGTGTGTGTTCAAGGGGATCTGGGAATGGTTTAGATTCACAATACAGTCAACTGGATATTTTTTTTTGAGACGTGGGACAGGACAACGTCTGTCGTGTCGACTAGTATTATTATAATTATTCTAAGCTAGTTCACAGAACGGATTTACGAAACTCCACCCCTAACGGTGTAAAACAGGAGTTGGATTTTTTTATAAAAATCCTACGTTTTTGAACTAAGAGACTTGAAATTAAAAATGTATGCTTTATAGATGGTGTGGAGGTGTACTTATAATGTACCCATTGTTTACATATAGTGTTTTCATCAGGTACCTAGTACTATTAATATAATAAAAAACCACGCGTACGAAGTCGAGGGCGCTCATTAGTAAATATATGTATTTGGTTAATTATTGCTTTAATCTGTATAACAATGTAAGTTGACCTTAGGAGAATTAACAAGCTATTCCCAAGCTACAATTGTGGGATGGCGTAAGATAAGGAATCGCGTGAACCAATAACACGTGTGATATTTATAAGAGTATACATTAATGCCAATTATACTCGGTTCCAAAAATAACGGGTCAGTCACATAAACCCAAATATCTCCCGAACTACGTAAGCTAACGTAATGAAACGAAGACTAACTTCTAATCTAACTTTTACGTTTCTGGTGATTTTTCTATCTTTGACTGACCCGTTATTTTTGGAACCGAGTGTATATATTTGCTGGGATGTTTTAGTACTGTGATGTCAACCATCGCAATAAGCCAGTTTTTTTTGTTTTTACTAGTAGTGTGTAGCAGGATGACAACTGTCAGAAGTTTCTATACATCGCAATATGCCAAGTCACATTTGACCAACAATTATTCTAAACAGACAACTTTTGTTCCCGTCAGTGATATAAATTGCGTTTTGCCAACAAAATGTATAATCAACACAAAAATAATAATAACCTTTGATATAATAAACCTAATTTAAAATTTAAGAAAATACCCGATCTTAATGTCTTCATTTTCTTAAATGTAAAACAACATAATATTATGTAATGTGGACGCGATGCGCTTCATTTTATACCCCGCACTAGTATATTTGCAGATTTTCTGTTTTCCTTCCCCACTCTCACCCCCATAACTTTTAAACGGCTCAACCGATTTTCATGAAACACGTCTAAGAACACCCGGGCCAAACTCACCTTTCATACATAAAAAACTAAATTCAAATCGCTCCATCCGTTCGGGAGCTATGATGTAACAGACAGACAGACACGTCAAACTTATAACACCCCTCTTTTTTGGTCGGGGGTTAAAAATAACATGTAAATGCAACATTAACGTCTTAACCCCGTTGGAGTACACATTATAGGACGAACGATCAAGCAACGCTTGCATTTGAATATTTTCTGTTAAATGTATAAATTAAACAGATTCAGTTTGTTTTAATCACTTGTTTACATTTAAGATTGCTATCCGGACTGTGCGAGGACGGGCGATTAAATTTTTGCTATTAATACGAACAAACGGTACCTTGCACGATTAAAAGCCTTTCAATTTCCGTTTAAAATATTCCAACCGATACCGCATTCTCTGTTATCAGACGTCGCGCGTACTTTTGGAAATATTTAGGAATACTTCTTTTATTGTCCTTATAAATAAATCTTTGCGACTATTATAAACAGTTCTAGCTTAAAATTCAGAAGTTAAAACGTCTTTGTCTATCTATTAAGTTACAATAAAAGGGCAAGTCATAAATTAAAGTTGCCAATTTAAAGTTTACGTTTAAAAGTAAACTCAAAGGTAATATTCTCAATGCAAAAAATGTTCTGAAAGTGTCAGCCAAATATGTTTTAACTATTCCATAATGCTTTCGTTTATTTATGCTGGTAATATCTATTTTTGGGGTTCAGTGCTCAACAGGTAAAACGCGACCTTATTGCTCAGACTTCGTCGTCAGCATATCTGTCTCCAAGCTATTCAACTTGTATTTCAAGAAACGTGAGTGCTAGAGCTCAAATATTGAGAGTTGGTGTATTTCTGTTGCCGCTTCAACGACAAATACTTAAAATATACAATAAATAAATATTTAAGGGGTGCCCATATTTGTGATTTGAATGTGATTTTTACAAAGCAACGTTTCGTGAGGCTGTACTCGGATGGATGATAGCTACAGCTGCATCTTTAAGCACTGTCGAAAAAAGCTTTTTTTATCGTAAAAATTGTATTAACTGTACACGGAATCCATCTGATACTTTCAAATTAATTTGTTTTATAATGTTTCTCAACAACATCTTTGTAGTTAACAAATAAATATTCTCTCTCTCTCTCTCTCTCAAATAACAAAAAAGCGTTGAACTTCTAAGTGTGGGTATTATTGTGCATTTGAGGCAACGTTTTAAATAAAAAAGCACCTGTATGCGGTAAATGGCATACGAGCACATTAGAGAAGGCGCTTCCTGAGTGGTTTTGCCAAGCAAGCCTTCATATACTAGATTTTATTGTTAAATTATCATTGTAACGATAAATGTCTGGTGACAAATTTGTATGTGCAATGAACTGTGGAACATAACACATGAATCTATATATATTATAAAGCTGAAGAATTTGTTGTAACAGTTAATTATTTAAATAGTTGTTATACTGAATATTTTTTTATGAAACTACCGAAAAGTTTCGAACCTCCGCTATTTCCGGCGGTGTCACTTTTGTTGCTTTTATTTTCCAAAGGTGAGATAATGTTATTATATTGATAGCTATTGCATTCTTTCCAGCTAACCTGAGGAACATATATATGTATATGACTATATAAACACAGGCTCGCACAGGACCGCAGAAATTGGCGTGATGTAGCGAGGCCTTTACTCAGCAGTGGGTGTAAACAGGCTGTTAGATAGATAGATATAAACACATCTACATTTTATGTATGCTTGCTGAAGTTCAACAAAGTTAAG
This sequence comes from Gymnoscelis rufifasciata, assembly GCA_929108375.1. NCBI lineage: Eukaryota > Metazoa > Arthropoda > Insecta > Lepidoptera > Geometridae > Gymnoscelis > Gymnoscelis rufifasciata. Next base: position 7,297,250 of record OV815301.1, read on the forward strand.
CAGGTAAATTTAAAAGGCAGAAATTAAAATAAAATAGGATAGCGATGGACATAATATGTTAAAATAGTGCTGGCGCGTGGCTCCTTTAAAAGCTTCCCGGGATTTTGCTTTCCTTTTTACCTAGAGGCGGAGCGTTCTAAATCAGTTTTAACTATGAATGACATTACGTGGGGTCGGCACATTTTTTTTTATCTTTCCATATTCCTCTGACACTCGTCATTAACGGGTTAAGCTAGGGATGTTTTTGGAGTTGAGTGATAGTGATATAGTGTGGGTTGACTATGGAACAAAATTGGGTTGAAGATGGAAAAATTACAGGTGGGTTAAGACGTCATGGATAGAATAAGAAACGAACCCTCATTCCGACTTTCAATGAGAATTAATAAATATATGATAATAGCTTTATTATTCATTTAAATTTGTTAATCTTTTAGTAATATTTTTCCATATTAAACAATAATAAATATTCTAATTCAAAAACATGATAAAAATATTAACAATCGTGCTCTTGAAATCTTCTTCCGTTAAATTTAAATAAAATAATAAAACATGAATCAAAGTACCTATAGATGTCTTTGAATTTTATAGTAGTTTTCTGAAGCTTCCGGTACCGGAAATAACATTATGTATTCAAGGTTGCCTATGTATTGGCATAGTGTCAACTTTATACCGTCGTTATATGATAAATTATATATACATTGTATCTTCTTAAGCGCCTTTCAATAGCCGGTTCTATGTTTTATTTGTTTATTTTACACTGTATTCAACAACTTTATTGTTAAGTTTATAAAGTGCCATGTGTACTTCCTCAGCATAGATAAGATAGTCCATAATGGATATACTAATGTGGAACTTCCAATAGGTATATTACATGTGTTACCTTCAAGCGTTATGGCGCATAATGCCGATCATTACTCATCTTTCATGAATCTTTTTCAAAACAAGACTTAAAATTTTTTATATTTTATAAAATTAATTCCCGTAATGCTTTTTTTATAATTTTTTTACTCTTAAAACAACAATTAGCAGACTTTTTTTTTCTTAAATGGCACTTTTTTATAAGAGGTTAGATACGCTGTAGCTATCTCTAGATAGTATAGCTGTACGTTATACGCGTTGGTGTGCCAGAGCCTCTTCTTTTGTTCGACATGGGGATACCACCGGCCGAATAAAACCCCTACTAGATTAAGTACTCGAGTAGTACATATGAAATTATATTATATGAATCTTGTATACGAGCTGAATGCTTATTTATCATTATTTATCTCTTAATCATCTTTTCTCACTTCATAAGAATTCATTGATAAATACATTTGATAAGTATGAGATGGACGCATACCTAGGGTTACTTGTACAATCTTTACACATTTAGCGATAATAACATAAAAAAATATATTTAAAAGTGCAAAATTGTTACGCCGCTTAGCTTTATAACAATCCCGTTTGTTGTATGGGAGCCCCTTATATATTTATTGGTTATGTGTTTTTAGTATTTTATGTTATAGCGGCAAGACAATCTCACTATCCCTCAAAATTTTAACGCTCTATTTATTAAGGTTCTTGAAATACAGCCTGGTGACAGACGGGCAGACGGATGGACAGACAACGAAGTCTCTGTAATAGAGTCCCGTTTTACCCTTTAGGTACGGAACCCTAAAATACAAGTGTTTCAACGATAAATCCCATCTCGCTAGAATGACGTTACCTAACATTTTTGTCAGTTTATTCCAAAATAGATCACAGGAGCATCCAAAGATCAACACAGAACAGTTCTGAAATTACTTCCATCTTCACAAACCTTTGAACATACTAGATATCAAACAATTGTAGTATCATGCGCATTTTCACATCATTATCGCGCGCAATTTTCAGACGGTTAAATACCATAAAGCATGTACGAGTACCTACCAATGTAAACAACATCGTCCAACTATACACCATCACAAAGAGGAGATATAATTAACCATTATTACTAAGACTACGACTGTACTATGATTTTGTGGCTGTAATTTTTTACGCTACCAGGAAAAATAAAGAATGTTAGCTTGATGTAGGTACTCAAAGTAATACAAAATAACAATTTGTTAGCACGATTATCCTTAATATTTGCAAGAGCCTAAAGCCTTTTTATGAGGAAAATCGTAAAACGAAAGCCTATGTTTGCATTCCGAAGCATCGCAAAACTGTGGAAATATAAAAATAAATTGGTTTTGCGCGGCAATATATTCAATAAAGATAACCTGCAATTTGTGTAAAACGGCACTTTTAAAAGCGAAATAATTTTAAAATCTAATCATTATCCTGGATGCAGTAGTTTATAATGCTGACATGAATAAATCTGGATGGGAAGAGTATTTTATCAGGTTTAAAGAATCATGACTGTTGGATGTATTCGATTCCAATTTGATTCTTTTCACGCCAAGGCGTTGCCCAAGTTTAATGGATATTACAGCGGGAACAACGTATTTGAAAGTGATAAAATAGCTTATAGTCTTCCTCGATAAAACGGCTACCTAACAGTGAAAAATATTATAAACAAAAAACAACATCTCGTACATAGCAAAAATCGACTCCGACGTCAAATAGAACAATAATTGTAACTACATTATAAAATTATTATTAATTGATAGACCAATATATTATTCAAAACTTTTTACTTGTTGAAGTAGGTTATTTTTGAAGTAAATTCATTATTTTTGAGGTATTTATAAGTATAACGAAGTTAAAAACATAAATATAGTTATACTTATCTAGAGGTATATTCGCAAAAATAATACATACATAAGACACACAAGATTTCTTTTGTTTTCTTATTGTTACAATTGGTTTTCTTATTAACATAAATAGGTATCTACTAGATTAGAAAAAGTACGTCATATGAATCTATTAAATTTTTACATAAGTAATTAGTATACATTACTGTTCCAAAATTTAAAATAAATAATTTTATTTATGTTACGCGACAGTATGGATTTTCTTATTGGTGATAAATATTTTTACAAAGCAAATAATGATTTCAAGGATAATGTATCGCATCAGTTTGCATTTTAATTTAGTTGCGTTTCTATGACATAGCTTTCATTATATTCATAGTTTAGAATATAGTGAACTCAGTTTTCTAAAGCCGTGTTGGCTAAGCGGGAAATCATTCTACTTTCATTCCGGAGTTCGTGGGATCAAACCTTGAGATAACACCTCTAGATTTTTCTTCTTAAAAAACTGTGTGCTCTTTAAAAATACGTGCTTTAATGGTGAAGGTCATCAAAAATCGTGAGGAAACCAGCATGTTCTGACAACTTTGAAGAGTTTGAATGACATGTGAAATTTATACTAAATTTTTTACTAGTGTTTGAATATTACATAATGTTTATTTTACCCAACATCTAACCCCCTACTGTATAAATTTAAGCTCAGATTGGTTCTGCGAACTTAAATAACAAATTCTAAGTTTCAACAGTACGATATTAAAACACAATACATTTAAAATACTTACTGTATAGGCCCAATTTCATCTCTTAACTCGTCTCTGTTACTAAGCTTATAGGATTGGTAACTAAGATACAACTGACCCCTGGACTACCCCTGTTGCTAAGCTATCACCGCTTGGCTACTCCTTAATGGATATCGATCTGCCCATATTATATTCCCATTACTCACTGAGCTCAACATATCATCATAAGCAGCCACTGGGACTTCTATCTTGACTAGACAGATACCGAGAGTGAGACAATATATTTACTTAATAGCAAGTTGTATTATCACGGGTCTATTTGCTTTGAACCACTATATCTATGCAGAAATGTACACTTATAACCTTTGAGAGTATTACGAGACGAAAATAAACAGCAAAAGCGACTTCCTTTCATCCTATGTTAAGAATTGCAAATAGGAAATGTAGCTTGAAAGGCCGCTAGTGAACTGAGTTTATATAACAATGTCAGGTAAAATAAAATAATTTGGATAGTAGAAAAAAACATTTTGATATTAGGAATGGTATGTTTAAGTTTTTGTGATGTTTTCTTTATACTAGTTACTTGAGTACGTTAAGCGTTTGTAAGCATTTTCCAGTTTTCACCGACTTAAAAAATAGGTGGTTCTCAATCAGTGTGTACTAGTTTGTGAATCTGATTTTATTTTTAAGCGTTCTCTAACGCAGAGTAGGACGTCCACCAACTAGATGGACGGACGACCTGGTGAAGGTAGCGGGCTCGCGGGGATTACAAGCTGCTACCGACCGAAGTCACTGGAAGTCTTTGAGGGAGACCTTATGTCCAGCAGTGGACGTCCTACGGCTTAAATGATGATGATGATGAAGCGTTACCTTTGTGCGGGCATTTTAATATCAAACAACTTCAAATAATTCGGCGTGTAATTTTAGTTTTTTTTTTATTTTATTAGATAAGCCTTTATGTGATCACAATCTCACCTGATGTAAAGTGACGATGTGGTCTAAGATGGGGCATGAAGTTTCTAGGAAGTTGGGGAATTTCTTCCAGACAACCTTTGTGTGGAAATAATATAAGCCAGGAAGGTTGTAGACGGCTCGCGGCGGTGTTGAACAAAATAAAACTAATAAATTACACAAGCTGCATCACTCTGCAATCACGTTTTCTCTCCAAATAGCCAAAATGTTGAATCGCCTTTAACACCTAATTATTTCCTTAAGCCCAAACAAGTGCTTAAAACAAAGTTTTTATTTCGAAAATACATTGTGTTGAATTCTCTTATTTCATAATAGGCGTCTCAATCACTCATAACAATCGTTTAAAAAAATTTCTTTGAAAATCTCAACAGCTTGTCCGTAATATATCAACAGAGCATGCAAATTTTGAAGGTGATTATACAGTCAACAACAGAAATAAGTGATCAAAATCAACGTTTCAAAACATGTTATAGTGTGACGTGCCAGATGTTACAAGTTATACAAAACTGACAATTCCAAATGTTAAGTTAGTTTTAATTGGTCAAAGAAAATAATGATATTAGCACCGAGGATCCAAGCAAAGATGTGATGACTGATGACTTACTTATGGCACGTCCTTTAGTGCTAACAAACTACAGTCAGTTAATTTTATTAAATTACTGTATATTTTATTTTGGAAAAGGAATAATCAAATAATCTACTTAGTACAAGATGAGTTAACTCTTATTTAACACCCGAACAAAAAGAGGGGTGTTAAAGTACGACGTGTCTGTCTGTCTGGGACATCATAGATCCCGAATGGATGGAGCGATTTTAATTAAGTTTTGTATGAAAGGTGAGTCAAGCGCGGGTGTTCTGCCGCGGTTGTGCCGTTTAAAAGTTATAGGGGTTAGAGTGGGGAAGGAAAATCGCAAATATAATTCATAATATTGTTAAAAACCATAATAATTTAAGTTATAAATGTGTATTTGTGTTTTTGTGAAAAATATTTTCTATTATTCATTTAATTTAATTTTTCATCTGTTTCTTTTGCTGTTGACTGTAAAGCTATACTTAAGAAGGGACATTGAATGGTGCAACGTTCGGTGCCGCGGGAGGCCGTGACCCAAAATACTGAGAAGACGAGACGATTTCGCGTGAAGGGTTAACAATATTTAAACTTAAATGCTCACAAGCCGTTTTATTCTTAACATAAACTCCCAGGCAATTAGAGTGAAACAAGAGAGAGTAAATTTATGAATACTCACCAAAAAATGAGTCAATTATTTAGAATAAATTGATTTTTTAATTTAAAAACCACTTAAACCTATCTTAATTTCACAAAATTGCTATAAAAATCACAAAAAAAAATACAAAATTTCTCACCATTGACTTGTGTCTGCCAAACAGCATCCCCAACTCCCCAGAGGCCGGAGATCACGAAGAATGTGGTGGGGTGGTCGGCGCTCGGCCTCCAGATGAGAAGCCACACCACCAAGCCCAGGTGGAGAGCGGCTCCCATCACCAGGATTGGGAACCTTTGGAAAAATCACTTCATTTTATAAACCGAGATAATAACTCAAACCACATTGGAAGACTGTAATCCAACCAAACCGCATTGAACTAGTGGGTTATGGTATGGGATCAGGTTATGGTAACGAGATTTGGATTAGACTCTCTCGTATTCATAAAATCGACTTATTCTGGCTTATGTAACTGAATTATTTAAAAGATAAAATAGGCCTAACTATGCCTCATTTTGCCTCATGCGACTATATTATAGAGATAAACAAGGGTGAAAAGCTTTTATTTAACTGCTATTGAACCGAATGGCACTAATTTTGGTTGATGTATATATTTTTTTATCAAACGTTCTATTAACCTCCTATAAAAAAGTGTACTTTTAAGAAAACGAGAGTTAAATATGAAGCCTTACTTCAAAATGTTATTGTTTTTGTTTGAAAAGGAGATAATTGAGAAGAAATGAGGCCTTTTCCAACAGTGATCGTCGGCTGAAGTTATTCTCATCTTCCTAGTCTTGAGATAATTATGCTTTTCTTTCGTTTGTACAAAATATTAAAATATCCAAGATCATACAGATTTTAAGTAAGGAGTAAAATAATCAGGCACATAGGATATTGCTAATAAATTATGTCTCTTATTTAGCGGCACTCTGTGTAGCGTATTTTTCTAGCAAACATCGCTGCACCTTGTCGCTTATAAACAATACAAGTCTTTCAATTAAAATTTTAATTTGAATGCTCAACGTTTGAAATTCTTTGTCCTTTGTTACGCTGAAAAGGCTCTACGGATTTTTCATAAGTAGATACAATTTAATTACGTGAAGAATAGGAGATATTACTACAATGTCCTCGCGCCAGAGTAGATACTAAACATAAAAGAAAAGAGTTTCTGTAGAGAGCCAGGAACCAGGTCTGCAGCGCCGTGTTGAAGTATATATATAGCTATAAATATATATATAGCTGGAAAAGTTTTCATGCTGCCTCAAATAACTTCCCAAAATGTTGTACAGTCAACAGCACAAGACACTGATTTTATTATTAAATATTATTATACTATGTTTATTAGAAGTAAAGTAATTACATTTATTTACCTACTACCTACGAAACTACTTTTGATGTTGATTGTACCAGCTATCTATTAAAACAGTATCATTTCAGATGCTCTTTAATTTAATTTTTTTTTTTTAGTTTTAAAATTTATTTAAAAACAAGACAAAAAGAAGCAAAGTAAATCTTTTAATAGAGCTCCTGTGCATGGCACCACCGCGCCGCCGCTTCACCGCTCCGCCGCGCTGCCGCCGTTCATTCATACAAATAAGTGACTTACCTTCCGATGTACTTCATGGCAGATCCGAAGAGCAGCGAGCAGATAGCGTTCACGACTCCGAAGCAGATCATCACGTAGCCGATGGAGCGAATTCCGAGTGCACACGAGACGTAAGCCTGCAAATTATTATGTTTGTGAGTGCGTGCTTCTCAAATAGTTCCTTTTTCCCATAGATCATAATCATAATTATTTTAGCCGCATGACGTCAGCGCTGGACATATGCCTCCCTCAAAGATTTCCAGTAATATACCGAGAGCCGCAGCCTTCACCAGGTCGTCTATCCAACTTGTTGCTGAAAGTACTGCCACTACAAATAACTAATCCGTTCGGCTATGTCGGACCCGCGTTCTTTTACGTAATCTCCCCACATGTTTTATGTGCATATCTAGTTAGAAAAACAATAAACTTAAAGTTTTAAATAGTTAGTATTTCCTTATCTTACATTTTTGCGGATGAGTAGGGATGTCTAGAAACTTTAAAACGTCTCATTAGAAGATAAATTTTTTTGAGGATGATGTTTAAAAAAGTAATTAAAAATTAACCGCACAAATAATGTATTTACCTGGAAAAGTAGCCAATAGTTCAATGGGCTCACATAATATTTTATTATCTGACTAGATGTTTCTGGGATTTGTAAGTAAGTTGGACTACATAATAACTCTTTATTATACCATCGTTTGCTAAACACCGCAAGAAAATCTGTTCAATAGTTTTTGACATAATCGCGAACATAGGCAGTCCTACAGACAGACGGTAATCGAGGGAGACAAATTTAGTTAATATACAAAACCAATTGAAATTCAGTACCACAATTCCGAAAATTCTGACTACATTTATGTTTACCTGTGTATAATCAGCGCCTATGAAAGCCTGTTCCATTCCTATCCATAGAGTGATAGGGATGAGCAGTTGCTGATTCGGTTTCTTCAGCTGGTAGGCCGTCGCGGACAGCAGTTGGATACCGGAGATCTCTCTGGAGGGGTCCGTATTCCTCTGCTTTTCACCATACCTGAAGAATATTTATAAATTGAAATAGGCTGTCATATAATGTTATGTTATATCAAAAGTACTAACCCTAATTAATTTTAAGTTACTAACTAAACTATGGATGATTCCTGTCTGAAATAAATGAATTTTATTTTATTTATTTATTAAAATAACATATTATTATCAGGAAATTACTATTTGAAATATGTAAGACAATCTATGTTTTTTTTCTCGCCCGGCATGTTATATTTAGCATGCCCATTTTGCTTAAATATTGTCTGAGCCGTACTGACCTTTGTTCCGTGCCTCTGTCTTAGTGTGACACAAAATATTTTTTCCCCTACCCTTATTTTTATTTTATAAAATTTGAAATTATGCACTCGTGATTGTATATTATAAATTAGTGTAAGTGTACAAGCCAGAAGATGGATAATTTTAAGCGTAAGTATTGTTTCTCATGTAAGTGAAATGTTTACTTATGAGAAATAAATAATCTTAAACCATTAAATATAATTGTCTTTTATTAAAAAGGACTAATTTCAAGGTAAAGTAAAGTAAAGTAAAGTAAAGTATATATTTATTGCATGAAATACATGTATCTGTTACATAGGTCTTATAATGTAATCAATTTGTTTCAATGTAATTCTACCGTAAGGCGTACAATGTCAATTACAATATTAGTGTTTACTTACTTACTATATTATTATTCTAATACTATACTTATAATAAATTATTACTTAATTATATATCTATTACATTTTCATATCTAAATTTAAAAAAATCATATATTAATTTCTATTATTATTCTATTATTATTTATTCTGGATAAATTATTAACATGTCAAAAAATTCTTATCGTCCATAAACTCTGCTATTTTATAGTAACATTTTTGTTCCAGTATGGCTTTTAGCTTGTTCTGAAACTGTGTACGCGGTAGTTCTCTTAGCATTGCGGGGAGCCTGTTGTAAATGGACGGGGCCATGCATAAGATACTCTTACGCATCAATGCTGTGGACGAATTTGGCTTGCAGACTTTATGCTGATCTCGTCGATTACGTACCACGACATCAGAGAGCTGATCGAACTTACTAGGGTTGCTTTTAACAAACATAGCGGTCTCGTAAATGTATAAAGATGGCACAGTTAAGATTTTATGATCTACAAAATACGGTTTACATGAGTCAGTTACTTGGAGTCGAAAAATAGCTCTGATGCATCTTTTTTGATATTTAAAAATAATTTCAGAATTAGTTGAATTGCCCCAGAATATTAGGCCGTAACGGATATTTGAGACTATTAAGCTGTGGTATGTCAATAGGAGGGTTTCTAACTTAACAATAGGATATAATTTATAAAGAATATATATCTGACTGTTAATTTTTTTACTTAAATGTTCTATATGGCATTTCCAATTTAGTTTTTTGTCAATATAGATTCCTAAAAATTTAGTAGAGTCAATTTCTTCAATTTTTAAATTATTATATTGTATGTCAAGTTTAGGTGTAGCAGTTGTTTCACGTTGTCTAAATTGTATTATTTTGGTTTTCTCAATGTTAATTTTTAAGTTATTATTTTCTAGCCATGCTATAATTGATGTCAATGTTGATTTTATGTCAGTTTTATACGTGTTAGAATTTTTACATGAAATCGTTACTGTACTGTCATCTGCAAATAGTGTCATAGGATGAGAGGTAATACTAGGTAGGTCATTAATATAGGCTATAAAAAGCAGGGGTCCTAATACGCTACCTTGGGGAACGCCAAATTTAACGGTACGAACATCTGAGACATGTGATTCTTCAAGTTTGGTTATATTACTAATCGTTGTGATTTCGGTCATTTGTTTTCTATCTTCTAAATATGATTTGATGAGTTTGAGTGATATTCCTCTAACGCCATATTTTTCAAGTTTATTGATTAAAATGTCATGTTTTACAAAATCGAATGCTTGGGTCATGTCACAGAATATAGAGCATACTGGTGTCCTTTTGTTCATATTGAATGTCACGTGATTTAGAAAGTCATAAATAGCCATATTAATAGTTTTATTTTGTCTAAATCCTTTTTGTTCTTTACAGAATATATTATTTATTTCAAAATAGTCATTTAATTCTTTGTAAATGTATTTTTCAAAGACTTTCGAAATAACGGGGATAAGAGCTATTGGCCGATAGTTATCAATACAATCTCTACTTAGTTTTTTGTGTAAGGGTTTAATAATAGATATTTTTAGAGCATCTGGAAATATTCCTGAACTTATACACAAATTGATAATGTAGCTAAGTGGATGACAAATACTACTTGATGTAATTTTGATGATCCGTGTAGTTATACCATCATATCCTACACTATTTGTATTATTCAAGGAGGATATGATACGCCATACATCTACTGGGATACTGGGCTTTATAAATAATGAGTGACTAAACGTGGAAGAGAGCTTTGTTTGGCTAAAGTTTTGTTTAATAGGTCTTATTTTATCTACAAAGTGATTATTAAATAAATTAACTATTTCTTTAGGGTTTGTTACAATTGTGTTTTGAAATAAAATCTTATTTATGTAGTCTTTGGGGAGCTTACTTTTGTTACTATTAATAACTTTCCAAGATGCTTTACATTTGTTTTTTGATGAGTTTATAAAATAGCCATTTTGTGATTTTTGAGTAAGTTTTATAATATTTTTTAACAATTTAGAATATTTTGTATAAGTTTGTTTATTGATATCACATGGATTACATCTTAGTTTCCAGAGTAGATTTCTTTTATTTTTGGAACAAAGTTTTATTCCCCGTGATAACCATTTTATTGGTTTTGATGTTTTAATGGTTAACAATTTATGTGGAAAACACAGGTCATAGAATAGTTTGAATGTATCAGAAAATTTAATATACGCTTTGTTGGGATCATTCTCATCATATACATCAGAGAACGCTAAGTTCGAAATTACCTTACAAAATTTTAAAATATTATTTGTTGAATAATCACGTCTCTTGATGCGCCAGTACGCCAGTGTATGTTTATTCTTAACAGGACAACATAATAATTGTGCCGTATGGTCGGACAATGCAAAGTCCAATACTTCTGTACAACAAGATCCTTTAAAATTATGCGCAAAGTTATCAATACACGTATTGTTCGCCAGGCGGGTCGGTTGTTTCAGAGCGAGTTTTAAGCCATAGTTCAAGAGTAAACATTCAAAATCTAGTGTAACGTTATTTCTATTTAAAATATTAATATTAAAATCACCAGCAATTAATACATTATGGTACCGTTTAACAGATAATTGATGCAGAACTGTATCCAGACATTTCATAAAAATATCAATGTTGTTTGCTTTTGACGAAATAGATGTAAATTTCACCAGAATAGATCGATTTTACAGTTAGCTGTGGAAGGACCTAACTATGTATAGGCATCCTATTTCGTGGTCTGTGTTTATTCACAGTAAGTAAATCTATATATAGTACTAGTACTAACTAAGATTCTGTACATAATGGTGCGGGCTATATTAGCGGCCTACGGCGAATATTCGTGTCACGGCGTGTCTACAATAGTCATTAAGATTATTTATAAAAATTCTACACGTATTTTTTTTCTAGCAAACTTTAATCAAGACTGTACATTGCATGAAGTTTTGTATGACTTACATCGCACAATCACACGAAACTCTATTACACGTATTTTTTGACACTTTCTTATGAAATTGACAAAGCGAAAAAGAGGTGTCCATAAATTTAGGCCGGGCTTACAGACGTAGATGGACTAAACAGAATACATATTTTGTATATTTTAGTCATCCTGCTTCTTGTAGCGCGCATCGTGACACAAATCTTTCCGCAAAAGTATACAAGAACATCGAGTAAACTCGTTCACGCTGATATAGCTGCACCATAACACGAAGATATTCTCAGATCTATCAAAATATAATTCTTTGGTATTTCCACATAGTACACTTGAATAGCCACCCCTCTCGGGTAGATATTCTAAATCCCGACTAAGTAAGCGCTGCGTTGCAAAATATGACTTCAGCAGTTGAAACTTGAGAGTTTCAAATTTGAAGTCCACAGAATCTAGGAAGTTTACGTTCAAACATTACCAACACAGCTTTGAGAGGGTTAAAACTAAATTTTCAAACATTAGTCATCTTTCCAAAACGGATATAAAATTAAAAAAAAAAAAATTGTTTTAGTACTTATTCTCGTAATATCTTTAATTTATTTTCATTCATTTTATTGCATTTCATTTCATTCATTTATTTTATTCGTAATAAAAAGTTTTAAAGAATAACATTTCTTCTCGTTTCTTCATCCAAATCTCAAATAAAATGGCATTGTTATGTTATAAGGGTCATGTTTCGCAAGAGCCCTTCAAGGGCCGAGTTCGTTTTAAAAACTAAACCGAATCACTCGTTATTCAATCTGTCTCTTTAACAATATTTCAATTGGTTCTTCAAACAATGCCTCTTACTCGCTCATCTACGTAGCACAACTTGTAGTATCGCATATTACAATCAACATTTCTACCGGCGTTCTCCTACTGATATTTTAATTAACGGGCCATTGACATCAAGAACGGCTGTATTGTGCAAAAAAAATGATCGCGAATTGATTTCAATATCATAATACTCCATCGTATTTCCAGTTCTGATAAAAAACACTTGAAATCAAACGTCGGGTTAACTGTGCAAAAAATATTTATAGCTTTAGAAAAATAAGATTGAGATCGCAATTTGCTATCGTAAAAACCAATTAATGTAAATATCAATCAGTGTTTTGGCATTGTTTTATTACGGATATATTAGTTATTTTGATAGCTTACTTTGATTGGAATTAAACCGGATGCAAGATGTTTATTAAATATACATAAATTATAATGTGAAGGCTATTAATTTATCTATTTATTGAGCTTCCCATTGAATTGAATTGAACGGTATTGAATAGCGTCTAAAGAAAACAGAAATTCAGACATATAATTTTTGCGTTTTCTTTTCGTTTTGTTGTATTAACATTATTGAAACAAATAGTATAACCATCTTCCAAGGCAGGGTAACAGGGAAACCTGAGTCCAGATTTGTCTTGGGTTTATGAGGAACGCGAAACAAATTATCTTGTTAGTCTGGAAATTTTGATATGCTTCCCGTCGTCGTGAAATGTTACTTTCTTTTGTTGTGCAGGGATACAAAAGACATCGTATGGAATGAATGAGCACCCAAAATCCGAACTTTTGAAATGCCGGTTGGTTGTTTTGATTTCAAAATGGCATGTACCTTTGCAGTACAATGCTAATAAAGCTGGATTGGCCAAAATAATTTAACTATGGAAAGGAATAATAAATAATTTTGTTTTTTATGAGTGGTGTGAATCTTAAATTTTGTAAAACTCTAAAACGTAGTTATATAACTTAATATTATAGTAACGTTTGGATGTTTGTTGCTACTTATCACAGAAAAACGGCTGAACTGATTTGGCGGAAATGTGAGGTGGTGACCTTAGATTATGACATAGGATTTTTGGTTCTTTTTAATCTGGACAAATTTCGATTATCCATCAGTTAGTACAGAACAAAATCAAGATAATTTATAAATTAAAATATATATTTTAGTTTTCCAAACCAACCGTTTGGACAAGACAACCAAAAATACTTTAAAAGTCTTAAGCTTGTAAGAAACTTTTTAACTAGCTGTTAAATATGCACGTTTATTTTTCATAACAAAATATCAACCCTGTAAACAGTTTAAAAACAGTTAGTCAAACTTTTTATGGGAACTTGGACGGGATCTGTGCCTGACGTAATTTTCCTATCAAAGTTTTCATAATTACGAAAACTTTGGGAGCCACTATAATGTGGCAATAACTTATTCAGGCACAGAAAAGTTATACAATTATACAAAGCCGGCAACGCGTCATCGGAGTCATATTTATAGAGAACTAGTAGAGTCCCACGGTGTTACCCGCGTTATAATGGGTTTTCCCACGGTAAAAAGTAGCCTATGTCCTTTCTCAGACTCCAGAGAAGCTGTGCCCCTAATATCATTTAAATCGGTTCAGTAGTTTTTGCCTGAAATAATTACTACTAGAATTACTGTCACATTTATAATCTATATATACATATATGTATAAATGAATTGCTGTTCGTTAGTCTCACTAAACACGAGAACGGCTGAACGGATTTATCTTACGTTCGTGTAGGTCTAGGGAAGGTTTAGAAGGCGAGAAAAAAACGAAATATTACCAGGAAAACAATTCCGAAAAACCCGTGCGAAGCCGGGGCGGGCCACTAGTATAATATATTTATGTAGAGTATAGTTACAGGTTTAATTGGATTACGACACTTAACACTGCACACTCGGTGTATAGTGACTAAATCGACCTACAGGCGGTAACCTACCCGACAACTACGATTTACAGGATCATAATAATAACGGCCCGCCCCGGCGTCGCACGGGTATAAAATTTTCCCGGAAATTATTCGAATTTTTCTCGCCGTAATCGTACCGTAATCCTATCTCTCAAGTTGGATCGAACTGCACATAGTGTGCGAATTTTATTATAATCGGTTAAGTGGTTTAGGAGTCCATTGAGGACAAACATTGTGACACGAGATTTATATATATTAAGATAAAGGACTTACCGTGATAAGGGATCCACTAGCAATGCCACCATGAGCACAGCCACAACCACACAAGCGAGGTAGATCGCACTGATCTCGTAGATCTCGCTGTCCGGGGGACGGTGCAGGTTCTGGTTATCGTGGTGCCCTCCCCCAATCGTGCAGAAGTTCGCGCCGCATCCCAGCAGGGTCTTCGAGATGTTGCTGTGCGATGTGGAATTCGAGCTGTGCACTCCGGATGAGAACACTGGAAGAACGGGTGACGGGTTTAGAAGGCTTGCGAAATTTCGGGAAATTGGAAGATGAAAAAAATACTGTGACTCAAAAAAATATTATTATATTTGAATTTTATGAGACTTGAAAGCTTTTTACGCCTGTATTAGGAATATTGATTTCAATAAAAAATCAAAAATCTTACCCAAGCTTGAGATCAGATTTCCCCAAAGTTCAGCCGTCTGCCAAGCCAGGAAGAAGAATCCGAAGAATCTCACAATGATTCCATCTACGGCTTGATCCGTGAGCTTCGCGTAAACGCTGCCGGCTTGCGTGAGGTAGGTCGCCTTAGAGGTCCACATAGGAGCCGCGCCAAGGCCCACGATCACTCCGGCAGGCACCAGCGTGTAGAACGCCGGGTAGAATTGAGCCCCAATGTAAGGCGCGTAGCACATCATCGACAGGCACAAAGTCCACTTCACCGTCAGCCTCTTGATAAGGAACGTGGGTACAAATATACAGGATACTACTAGCGCGGCGTATATGGAACTCAGGGACACGGTCCCGAGGCCATCCGCGGCGTTGATCGAAGACTGCAGGTTCGCCGTTCCTTGGAAGGCAGTGAACTGCACCATGAACGCGCAACTCACTGCGGCGATGTTCTTGAGTATTCTCCATTTCTCGTTTCTCGATAGCTTCACTTTGCCAGTGGGGTAGCTGTCTTCCTCGGTGGGTAGTGGGGGAGGCTTCACGATATCATCGGTGGATCCACGATCGTGCTGGTATCCTTCGTTCCTCAGTCCGGCCTTGACTGTGTACACGGTGTCCTTTTCCGGATGATCATCTTCACGTCCGCCTCCGTGCGTCGCCGTCATACCGTACTATTCCCGATTGCCCTGCAACAAAGCAACACATTATACATTTATACCAAAATTTAGTTTTTTTATGACCAGGTAGTGGTTGTTTACGGTAGCTGCTAAGTAAGCACACGGTGATGGGTTGTCGCGAGGCGCGTTTCGGTATTGTTTTGTCACAATTATGAACGATTTGATCCGCATCCATCAGTACAATGGAAAACTTCGCCTGAGTACACATTGCGCTATTGTTTGGTGGGTTTCAAAAAATGTTTCAACATGACATAATCGTTGTTTACAACGTATACATCCGCGACGTGCTGATAACCATAAGCCTGTAGGTATAGAATCTTCATTATATTCTATCATACATTAAAGCATTAGTCAAAAATTATTTGTATTGCTAATCTCCTTGGATTTGGCACATTCTATAGATCGCAAATTGGTGTCGAAATGGCCAGTGTCATGTCTTATTCCGATCACATGAACACCAAATCATCAATAGCTATTCAATGTGCTATTGTGAAACGTAACAGAGGTGTTGTAGGTATCGCACGTATAAGTAACATTAACGTAACCGCCTGTGCCTTGGCGGATTATGAAAACAAACGCATTTGCGGAACTTGTTGTTGAGAGATTTGGCTATGGAATACGTATTACGCTAAACGTGGCTAAACTCAGCGCAGATACCACAGATAGTTGATTTTTTTTTTTGGTTTGATGGAATATTTTACCTCTATGATCAAGAAGCTCTTTTCTCGTTTCACCAAGATT
The DNA here is from genome assembly GCA_929108375.1 of Gymnoscelis rufifasciata. Taxonomy (NCBI): domain Eukaryota; kingdom Metazoa; phylum Arthropoda; class Insecta; order Lepidoptera; family Geometridae; genus Gymnoscelis; species Gymnoscelis rufifasciata. The sequence goes on from OV815301.1 coordinate 7,313,940, forward strand.
TGAAGGAGTCGTCATAAATAAAATTGGTAAATAGTTCGTCGCTAATCTATACATATTATAAATTAAAGTCCCTGGCACTGTCTGTTTTTATGTTCGGGATAAACTCAAAACTATGAATCTTTATAGGTAGAGTGATTCAAGTCAAAGGTTTTCGTATCCAAACAAAGCCGGAACGGGCAAGCAAGTAATATGTATAATTTAGCAACCGTACAACGTCGGTCCGCCGCTAATGAATAAAACATAGACTTGTCACTTGATACAACTAATTGGAGCTTTCCAGTTCGTGCGCCGATGGTCCACAAGTAGGGGTTCTATTGTCTAAATAATTTAATTGAAACCCAGGACAACAGTTTACAAAGAGACATTACAGCTACAACAAACAAACAGCAAAAAAAAACAAGTCAATCACAAATATACATAAAATTCCATGTTTGAATAAAACAAACGTTCAACACATATATAAAAACAATACAACAACTTAGAGAAAAAAAACATGAAGAAAATTCTAGAAACGTTAAAATAAAACAAATATCCGACACAAATTAGCAACAACTATAGCTAATAGATAAAGAGAAAGAAAAACAAAGAATTACTTTTTTTCCTTTTGTAACTAAAATAAAAAGGGAACATATGCCATGTTTACCAACGAGTTCTATCCTCAGGTTTATGCTAATCTACACAGTGCGCAGGGCAACGCTGAATTTCAGGTTAGACCCTAGGCTGCTAAGTAATTTACATTATTTTGGTATTCAAAGTGACGAGGCTCACCATTTGGTACTACTAGTATTATGAATAATAATTCTGAGGGTTTATAAATGTGCAATTCTGAAACATTCCTATTCAGTTCAGTTTCTTCTAATTCGACTTTACAAAGCGACAATTTGCCAGTGTCGAGTTTAATAAAATTATAAAGTGAAAAAGATGTTACTCAGTTGAACGCCACATTCCTATTCAAGCAATGATAGTTTTAAATAAGACATTCTTAGTCAATTGATGTTTAATCTAAATATTATAGTTCTACATTGTGACAACTCACTGTGTTTTATTTTAAAAGGCAAAACCTCTGGTGACGTTTGTAGCAGTATTATCTATGGTATTCACATATTAAGCGTAACTTTGAAATTTACGTGTGAATAACGAATACATGAATATGAGTTTATTGTAAGATTACATAATTTAGATTTTTCCCAAGGTAACCGTAATAGTTGGGTACATAATTATTTTATTTGTCATTAAGCCGGTAAATTATTAGTATAATTGCACGCAAAAAAAAACAATGAGTGATATGCATAAATATTTCGTAATTGGATTCACATGTAATGTAAAATATTCGGAAAACTACGCAGTTCCTTTTGATATTTAATAACATATTAATAGGATCGTAAACTATGTAATAATTACTTTGTAGAAGAGTATATATAAGTCATGGCTGTTAAAAACTACATTATTTCATGAAGCTTCTAATTTTATTGGGGCTTATTGACGATACGTCTGTTTGGGATGATTCTATAAGGAATACTTCCTATAGGAAGTACTGCAAATTACCAATAATTTGCCTTACATCCACATCATTTTTGGATGCACGCGTCGTCATTTATTTTCAATCATTTTTGTATTTTCTACCAAGGCTTAAAAAAATGTGGATATTTCTATGGTTTTTAAATATTTTTTACCTCAGAACGTTTTTAGTCAGAGTGCCATGCCAGTGCCAGTCGTAGACATAACAACAGAAAATTCTACCTGGTAAATAATTATTTCAATAATTTAGACAAAGGAGTGATCGAACGTGTAACTCAGTCCACATATGAAAATAATACTACAAGATGGACGCAGATTTTCCCATTCACAGACATATCAGACGATTTCCAATTAGTAAACAGTATTGCACATTCGCGAAAGGATTTTGGAAGACGTCCACTCCGTTATGATTGATGGACGTATCGTCCTTAAGATTTGGGCCGGGAATTTCAATAGAGTGAAACGATGCAATACAAAATACATTAAAGTAGATACTATTATTTATTAATCTCCTTAAGGCCACCAATAGTATAAACCTATAAAGCTCGCATGCTCAGTTGTTGTTGGCTAAATCCACTAAGCTCAGAAACAAATTAATATAACTAAAAAGTTATTTAAAATTGGATAGCCATATTACCGAGGCGGGCTTTAACTTTTTCACCGCGAGACTCGGCTTAAATTTTAGCTTGATCCGTATAAAGCGGAAATACCGATGTATACGCATACATCGGTAGGTACTTTCGCTTGGTCAAGTTATTTTAAACCAAAGACAACAGAAATTTTAATACGAAGAAGACCTCAGTGCCACGTATCGAGGAGGAAGCTTCCCTCAACAACGTTCAATCATTAAGAATTACATTATTTTATATTTTCTTGCAAATAAAAAACCATGACGATACAGTACATTGAAGTTTTGTGTGACGTAACACTTTTGTGCGATTTGTACTAAATTTATACGATAAAACCACTTCGGAACTATGATGCTCCACTTCTTGGAACTTTCTTATGAAATTGAAGGGCTAACGGACGCACTAAACAGATAACCTAATTTTGATGTAGTCATCGTGCTATTCTCACCAAGGGACAACATTTTATACGATCTACTATTTCTGTATATGTCTAGGTGTTGGGCTAGTTAGTTAGTAGTGTCTAGCTAAGCCGAACTGTTGTTAGGTTTTATTACAGGACTCACAATACTGACCGCTGTCAAATTGTCATCTAACACCTTCTTACTTATTAACAAAGCTTAGATAATTATTTTAAACTTAACCGAGCGAATGCTAAGTCGCTTATCCCACACAATCAAATTATATATAATACAAATAAACATTGAAATAAGCACATTACACCTCCTTTGTATGACATCTTCCCAAGGAGGCAAAAAATTATAAGCTATTTATGGCAACCTTGACTATTAAGACGAGGCGTGCAAATTTAACTAGCCACTTATCTACTTGGTTTTTTATCAGATGAATTGAATAGATACGCAGATTATTTACCGTCTCATGTTAAAGATAGTTTCGTATTATTAACGTTTAAAAGCCTATTAAAGATATGAAGCTATAACTATTAAAGGGGATAACCTGACGGATTGACTAACCAGTCAATGGCTGCTTAATTGACCAATAATTCAGGCAGTCATAATAATAATATAACTTATTATGATTATTACGTTACTTATTATAATTACTTGACAACTAGGCAACTAAAGGAGTACCTATTAATAATAATAAGAGAATTAAAAAAAAATAGGGCAATTAAAGGAAATGCCAAGTAGTTGAGGTGAAATTAAAAAAAATTACTTTATATGAGATGTAATGTTTGTTTAAATTTCCAGGTGCTTTTTTCCGTACATAGCTTATAAGTTACTAGGAAATAGCTTTGTTAGCAAGAAGTAAAACTCCACGGAATACCTTTTATAATTTAGAGTTTATATTATATTCTACTATACTTATTAAACACATGAATCTATATTTGATTATAAAAGAAAATTTGTACGATAGTTGATTTACTGAAACAGATTTAGACATACTTAATTAATGTCCCAAAAACAGAGTCAATTGGGCCGAAAAGTATGTACTTAGTCGTACAATTCATAAATACTTTATCGTCGTGTCTCTCGTTGTCGTCTCTATTTGCCTCTGTTATTTCCGCGTAGAAGGAACGTTTTTTTATAATATACTAGCTGACCCCAGAAAACGTTGTTTTGCAAAATGAAAAATAGATGTTGGCCGATTCTCAGACCTACTCAATATTCTCACAAATTTTCATGAGAATCGGTCAAGCCGTTTCGGAGGAGTACAGGAACGAAAACTGTGACACGAGAATATTATATATATAAGATATTTAAATATACGCTTAGAGTCAACTAACAGTGTTTTTTACTTTGTCCTGCTATTTTTAAAGCGTCCATTATTCCATTAAAAAAAACTAAAAACATCCATTTAATCGAGATATCATATTAAGATAATTAACTAAAAGATCAAAATCATCTAGATCAGCAACAAAAGAAGTCGTTTACGTCTAATTATTGAAATAATAGGATGCTTAGTCCATTGTGATGATGATGACTGGATGTTACATTGTCAGCGAAGATTATGAAGGGCAGAAACATTTTCATGGCATTTAATAGCTGGCTTGGCTATTCATGGAATTGGTCAAATGTTCGAAAACGTGACGGGGACAATATGAAGAAAAAAACAACATGTATCATGTTATCTCTTTGAAAGGGAACACATACACAAAGTAATATAGCCAGTGTTTTGTTCAAATACAAAGTTACAGTAATGCTGGGACTGGGCAAGCTCAAGGCCCTTCTAATCCCATGTCATGTGCGACAGATCAATATTAAAAAGGGGATTTTAGGGTATTTATACCCAAACATGTTGAGAAAATTTGAATGAGCCCCTCCTAATTAATTGGAGCTTTTTATGCACTACTGATACTAAACCAAATGTATTAATCATATAATTACTAGCGATAAGAGCATTTTAGAATTATGTGTTTTGCGACTTAACTATTGAAGGCGGCGTGCGTTCGGGGTACCGTCGTCTTTTGTATGAAAACAATCGACGTACGCGCAACGTCCGTTAAACGATTCGCTTACAACGTCGCAGACATGCGACTCGAAACGCGCATTTAAAAAGCACAGTTATATGTTTACTTGGGAAATGTTATAAATTGAATATTGCATGTTTGTTTGTCAGCGTGCGAAGCATAATGCTTATTAGTTCAGTGTCGGGAGCTCAATAAGTGGAGTTGTACTGATTTGTTTAAATATACACAACAAAAGTTCTTACGTTACGATAAATTTCAGTGCACTGTAACGTCTCGAATTACGTATGGAAATAAAAGAAAAAAATAAGAAATTAAATTTTTAATAAATAATTATGTTTATTTAGTGTTATCCCTGTATATTATTACCTCACTTAAGGAATCAGAGAGATATATGTACATTATGGAGTACATACGTACACTAACTTCAAGCTCTTAGGTAAACCATCAAACTATTGATGAATGAGAAAGCTACCTTAATTTTCCGGGAACTTGCGATACCCTGTGCATCTTCGAAACAACTCGATCCGTGTTTAATAAACATAGAACACATTAAAGACAGTCGGTCGTTACAACACAGGTTAACGAGTAGAACAATCTAGACTTAAAATGCCCTATATAGAGTGTGTAAATGCTATTCTTGGCACACTATCAATGTAGGAAGACTCGCTAAGTAAGAAAGTGCTGAATGTAATTAAATGACAATTAGTTATTTAAAGTTGGTAGTCGTAACTATTTGCATAAGATTACTATGAAGACTACGCGTAACTAGCCGCTTACTTACTAACTTCGAATAAGCAAGCAATTATCCTAATTCTATTTTTTTGGAGCGGAAAATACGATGCTATCCAAAACACGGGCAATGAGAGAATTAGAGCTATTTAGATAATATGCTTTATCATTTACCAATCGGCTCTTGGCCAGTGTGGTGAATTTAAGCCTAATCATTCTCGTCAATAGAGAAGTCCCTGTGGCTCAGTAGTGGGAATGTAAATAGGGGTGCTTATGAATAATATAAATTCAATTTCTGTTCAAGTTCTGATTAATCCTTTTATTCCATATTCCCAGGACAAAACAATCTAGCTAGCAAAATATCTAAGAATCTTTCTGAAAATTTCTTCCTGAAAATTCGAAGGCACAGATTGCATGTCGTATTCTTAATATACAGGTTGTAACAAAAGTTACTGTCAGTATGGGAAGGTCTGGACATATATCACATATATGTACTTAGGAACCATGTCATCGATTTAAAAAAAAACTTGAACTTAGCTTGAAATCGTACCCGTAGTTTTGAAAAAAAATCACTATTTCTTTAGATATCTATTGTGTAGGTCTTGCACAAGATTTTAATATGAAACATGGTGTCTGAAATAAATAAAATGCTTTGTTTAAATATCCTGTAATTTATATTATTAATTGTTTGCAATGAACACGTCAATGATATTCTTTTAAAATAAAATATTCAACGATTGTAATTACGTAAACCGTGACCGAAGCTTTTGTTACACCAGAAATTTTTAAAGCTTTTGCAGTACGGGCGTACTCTAGTTCCCAATTTCTATGGGGTAGGAACACCATTCAAATGATTTCCCTTAAAGTGTCTCAAACAATACATTATTTTCCCTTTTGTTTTTATCTTTATATATATAATTCTTCTGTGAGTGTGTATGTCACTGAACTTCTCTCAAACGACTGGACCGATTTTGATGAATTTTTTTGTGTGTGTTCAAGGGGATCTGGGAATGGTTTAGATTCACAATACGGTCAACTAAATATTTTTTTTTGAGACGTGGGACAGGACAACGTCTGTCGGGTCGACTAGTTTCACCATATTCCATAAACAGTATGTAACATTGAAGCGAACTGTCAAGACAATATTCAGTTCAGTTCAGTTCTTATTATTGGCATCGCGCTTGCCATATGCTACGCTACGACCAGGACAATGTTATGTCCTTGATGATTTTTGCTTATTAAATTAAGTTTTATAATTTAAATTAAATGTTTTGACTTTGACATATAGCAACCATAAACGTTTATAGGCTTAAGGATCCGTTATCAATTATTTCTGTCTGTGAATGTGGTGTATTGTTTAGACTACATATCTATACTAATATTATAAAGCTGAAGAGTTTGTTTGTTTGATTGTTTGTTTGTTTGTTTGTTTGTTTGTTTGAACGCGCTAATCTCCGAAACTACTGGTTCGAATTGAATAATTCTTTTTGTGTTGGATAGTCCAGTTATCGAGGAAGGCTATAGGCTATATAACATCACGCTACGACCAATAGGAGCAAAGATATAGCGGTAAATGTGTAAAAAACGGGAGAAATTGTTCATCTTTGAAGCCTTCCGTTGCGTGCGCCGTGAAAACGGTTCAAGATACACAAAAAATATGTATTAAAGAATAATAGCTCTTTTAATGATCTAAAAAACAGTCCGCGATAGTATATGTCTATCTTTTAAGATTAACTCACAAAAAACCGTTTTTATGGTACCTAATTTGGTCGAAATAATTTGTTTAAGTTTAATCAACATAATAATATTAATCTTTATTCAAATAAATATGTTGTTGGTTAAGAGTACTTCATCCATTATAACGGGGGTAGCACCGCAGGGCACAGCTAGTTTAATATATCCATATTATTTACAAATGAACTCGGTCTAGAGCACGTTTCACTGATTGTGGCACTAACTTGCTTCATAAGTTCTACGGTTCAGAACCGTCATTATAAGAAAAACATCATTATAAGTAATAAAGAATGTAAGGTCAGGCTCTATTAAATATCAAATGTTGCCTTTAATAAAATAAAATAAATAAATAATTCCGGACAACCTACACAACAACATCTAGCCCCGTGGTAAGCCTAAGCTTGTGTTATGGGTACTAGATATCTGATATACAATATACATACATATATATATATTTTTATTATACATATTAAACACCCAGACCAAGGCTTTAGACCAAGGATTAATGCCTTTTTCATTCTATGCCAACCACGTGGTTGAAATAGTAAGGTACAGAAGTTTCAAATTTATATTATTTTCTGAATTCTAATTTGTTGCGTCCAAAATACCTACTATTGGAAAATGTTAATATTTGGAATATTTTTTTTGGAAATTTGATTGATACAAATTACGTCTTGTATACACGTAAGTTTACGAAAAATTTAAATACAAAAACTATATTTAATTTTTTTGTGGTGTAATATTTCATTTTTGCACAATCTCTTCCTGCTCTTTATCCGTATGTTGCTCGAAATCCAATTAAATACATAAGTATTAACTTTCTTTAAATCTTATTATATGTCTTATTTTTTATAATTCAGCTTTTGGCACTGGCGCTTCTATTGTTTAAATTAAATTAATATTTTTACTGGCTTTTTTTTTTGAAACATTCAAAACATATTTGTTTCCCATTAAAAAACAATAAGGTGTCAAGGATTAAAAAAAGATTAAAAATACCCACAGTGTATATACTTTTCAAATAATTGGATGAATACTTATCAATAATATTTCAATAATCGTGTCCTATCCAAGTGTCCCATAAGGTGGTGTGTGTGAATGTGGCACCACCTTTGCAAAATATATATTACAATTTTGCAAGGGTGTCGCCACATTAAAGTTACGCAGAATAAATTCTCACGGAAAAGAGTAATGTCACAGAGTGTGATCAAATATAACGTGACTATTTTCACTTCCTGTATCTAACCCTGTCATCGCTACATAATACACAAGGCCGTGGACCAAATTACCTAAGCCGGTACCATAATCATCATCACCGCACCACACACAATAGCTAATACAAATATACCACCTACTATGGCCATTAGTTGGCTGTAGGAAAAACGTTTGTTAACCACGAAACCTTCAAAGACGGATACTTTGTAAAATTAAAATACCAAAGTGATAGAATAAGATTGAATAGGTCGACGTAGGAGGTAGGAAGACATGAATAGGTAAATTTTGAAACATATTGTGGTGTATTTTCAATGCTGTTAGACAGAAAAACCGGTTTCGGAAAAGTGTGTTGCAATTTTGCAGCAAGATTTATTAATTGATGAATTGATCATGCATGAGGTCAATAATCGAAAAAGTAAATAAAATCTTTAAGATGTCTACAATCTTTGAAGGTGTTCACCTTCACAGATATCGAGCTATGAATACATTTCACGAGCATCTTGTACATATCTATAATTTTAGTTTAAACGCTCACAATTTCCTGACCTTACTGATTACTTATCAAAATGCATTTATCGGAACGCAAAAAACGATTCACACTTCGTATTATATGGCCTACCTTGTCTATGAAACATCGATCAACGTGTATCTATAAGACATACAAATAAATCGAGACCTCACTATCAGGCATTATTAAACTTGATTAATTTCAAACACTCAGAAATATCTTCTTAACGCCTTGCACATGCAGTTTCGGCGTATAGCGGTCTCTATCGTAGGGTGGGAGAGGGGGGTAGGTAGGAGGGTGGGAGGTTCAGCTAGCTATAACGGCGCGTTTGCAAATCTATAGGCCACAACTATGTACAACTACTGACTACCAGGACAACAGAACTGGGTAAGAGTTAACTCAGTTCTCTTGTAGTAAAGTGACATTGGTGGATCTTTGTTGCTGGAGTTGGGAACAAAACATACCTGGTTATGGAAAGCATAAATAATAAGTATCTTATTTCAGGTTGAAAATTTAAATAAGATTTTTTTATGAGTACATAGGTGAGATGGCGACTACGTATTTCTATGGATTTTTTTAAATACAACCTATTATTAATCTATATTTATAGACCAGATGATATAATTTAAATATTATTCGTTCAATGAGTAGTTAAATGGTAAATAACTAGATAAAGTTTTGAAGCACTAACAAGTTGAAAACGAATTTAATGTCTTGCGTTCACAACTATCCGTAACTATGAGATACCAGGCCCACAGAAACATACAGAAGGTAGAGAAAGTCGTCGCGCGTATTATTTAGGCATTTTTTATGTTTATCACTTAGCAATTGTTATAATAATATAGACGTTCCTTATCTCGTATTCCAGGGACTATAAATTAAAGAATATTTTAACCACTTGTTATCCTAATTATTTTTCAAATCCATTATAGCACCTAATTTAAATAATTAAGCTACTGTTCTGCATTAATGAAGCAAAAACGCAAAACTGATTTGCATGAAAAGGAAAAATACTTTTTAGGTTATTAGGTCAACGTTCAATATCATATACCTGCTTATCTGAGACAAAGTCTCCCATATTATAATAACCAGAGTGTACGCTACTCTACCATCTAAATACTATCAAATTTACTTAAGAGTTTGTATGGTGTATTGGGGAGTCATTGACTTATAATCTCTTCCCTAACCTTGTTCTCATGAGGGGGAACAATATTGTCACAGACACAATGTTAGCGACCTACGTATTGTCCATACTCTTGGCTAATACAATATGCCCACTATGTATAAATGCATCACGAACATTGGTTGAACTAAAAGAGGATTTGATAATGGAATATAGTAAAATGAAAAAAGTGGTTGGAGAATTGCTTAAATAGCCGTCGCATTCTATTCAATACTAGTTGTTTGACTAGGAGTACATAAATTTGAAGTAGTAAATCTGAAACGCTTGAGGGAGGGGCTAATAATATACAATGAAAATTTGATGATAAGAATTGACGTACTTCTATAAAGTGCTAGTTGAGGTACTAGGAGCACATGAATTTGAAGTAGTGAATCGAAACGCCTGAGGGACTGCGGACCGCTTGAGGGGAAAATATGTGTAGATTTTCGTTCTAGACACTTCACGTTTATTTCTAGTTATAGCTTCAATTGTAATAGGCATATCGGACACGCATATGACTTAAAGATCGTTATTTTCGCTTAGCATTGGTAATTTAATCGACGCCTGTGCTTGCCTAAGTCACGAAATTCGCAACATTCGCAAGGCTGTTGGCCTCGATCGTCTTTAATCGAAGCATCGCGGAAGATATTTCGGTGTCCTTCTCATATCAGACAAATCGAGTAGACGCGATAATATTAATTGCGTAGTTTGGAAATAATGATTTGACCTCATATTCCGGATTTTTTTGCCGGAAAAGTGCCTGAAATGTGAATATTTTGTTCAATCATGTTACGTCAGACAGAAATCTAGTTTAGGTTGTTATTATCTTCTAACTTATTTGTTAGTGTGTCCATTTTTAAAGAGGCATTTTTGAACCATGAAATCAATTATTAAATGTTTCTGTAACGGTGTTTTCTTTGTTCCTTTACATCAGGACGTAACGGATTCGCTCGGTGTTGATAAACATAACGCACTCAGTCAGATGTCATTCGACTCAAGTGTTGTGTACCTTTCCCTTCCTGCACTGTGTGCACGACATTTGTAAAGAACCTGTCACAAATTCTTTAGGCCGTCGCCGCGTCGGTCAAGTTATGTCCACGTGACCAAAACATAAATAAATACTTTAAAAGAAAAAGTTAAAATGGAAACCTTCTTTTATATTTTAGGGTACCTTGACTCATGGCAACAATGTTTTTGCTTTAGCTTATTTTATTTTATTATAATGTATGATGTGCTTTATCTGACTGATAAAATTGTATTTAAATCTGATAAAACCTAGCTCTGCCTAGCCTAGCCTAGAAATCTTAAATTGCGAATTTTTGTATTCTGTTTTACACAAAGCGTCAAAAACGTAAAATTTTACTAAAACAAACTTTATCCTATGTTATTAAGGATTATTTTTAGGTATAAATTAGATAATTATTATATCTTTAACAAAATATAATTCAATAAATCTTATAAAGTTGACGTTATACTATTTTAATAGGGTAGAATAGCTAATTATGACCTATCTAAAGTGAAATGAGGTCTGAGTCTGAGCTAATTATAAAAAGAACAGAAAACTCCGTCACATATTAAAATAAGCAGATATATAGATTTGAATTATGTAGCGGAAATACATAAAATTATAGCTTATGATAACTCATGATTACATTAATTGATTTCCAAGGTCACTAAACAATACCATCAAGGTGTACTACCAATAAAATTGTGGGAAATGATGATTACGTGATTTACATGAACACAGAGTCGGCACTCCGTATTTACGATAAAGCCTTAAATGCTGCTTCACATTCTAGCCAGTATGTACCAAAAACATTGAAAAACTAAGAACACCGACCTATAAAAGTTATAAACAAAAATAAAACCAGTTAGTCCCCAAAATTGCGAGATTCCAAGAGAACATAATCGAAATCGGTTATTAATTAAATAAAAAACTTTAAATAAACAAAGCTCCTCTCAAAGCGTGCCGTACAAACGTTCCAATACAAAGCTAAACAGACCTTAAGGCATTGATATTGATATTTTAATTGAATTCATAAGAAAAATTGTACTTCAAACGAAACTAAGTAAATTAAGTAATGCAATTGCGTGACGCTTAATGTATTCTTAACATAATTTTTATAATTAATTCAGAAAATATCGTGAGTAGCATGACCTGTAATTCAACCTTGAGTTGAATCAAAACGAACTCGATAGAAGAACCGTATATTCAGATGCTATTATAACACCCTTTATGGTAAGAATATAGCCCGACATTTTCATCCCAACATATCTGACAGCATCACCTAACCCCAAACTAAGCATAGCTTGTACTATGGATGTTGGGTGACTGATATACACCACATATTATCAATAGAAAATACCAACAACCGATAAAATAAGATGAGCCGAGAGCTTTATCCTTGAATGCATTAGCGTATACAACTCAGTAATGTGTAACAAATGTACATTAGTTCGCCTCGTAGGGCATGCTAAAATTGCATGGATCTGATCTGAGCCTGTCAAGCGTGGAGAGTAGGTATAATCTGACCACGACCTGATTATAATTATAAGTTTATTAGGGGATACTTAAGCTCAATAAGGGTAATTGAATTATGGATAAGATAGAGAAGGAAGGGGTTAAAAAACCCAGAAACTTACAAAAAACAATCTAAAATCTGAAATTGTGGGCAATGTCCCACAATTTAATATTTTAGATTGTTTTCACATTAACATTTTTGTAAAATTATTTTCAAAAAAGGAAAGAAATAATTTATACTTTATCTTATGTCTTGAGCGATTATCTATAGGGTACATAATATGTCATTATTCTATCAATAATAAAAAATATATAATTCGTAAAACATACTCTTAAGCATAAAAGCTATCTAAGCCTACCACTTACTGAATAGCAAATCCAAACATGACGAAATGAAAAAAATAATTATTTTCAAAAATTTACCATTTTAACTCTACCTATAAAGATCATGTTATGGATTCACCTTTTAGACCTAAATAAGTTGTTAAACCTCTAATTATCTTAAAAATGTTTTTCCCCTTGATTTATTATTTGTATAGAAAGTATTAAATTAATGTGTTGTGTGTTTAACTTTTGCTGTATATTTTATTTTCTTTGTATTGTTATTAATATCTTTATAACATTATATGTAAAAACTTTCAATGACCTTCAGTGTTCACATAAGTGTATTAATATTGTAATAATTACATAATAAAGATTTTAGGAAAACTTACAGCTACCTTGCTGTAAGTTTTCCTAAAATCTTAAAATTAAATTAAATATGTTACCTTCACTTGATTTGATTAACAGGTTTAGAAAATTACGTCACATTATTTTTGTAACCGGTTAAGGCCATACTCGGTCCAATTTATTCTAAAATCGAGTAACAAAATACATATATATGACGTCATCCAAAGGGGAATTACGTAGACGGTGGGGCTAAAACTTATTGAAAACCGGTCGTAACATTCAAATTCTACTCAAAATTTACACGAAAATGACTTTCAACGTTAAAAGTAGAAATCATATTATGTTTAATGTGCACGTGATGCGCTTTAATCTGTGACCACTCCAGTATTTTGTGTAGTAGGTTTTTTTTAAAATGATTTTTAGTTATTTAGGGTTTTGTGAACAAGGTATGTATTGTACTTATATAGTAATAGGTCAGGTAGACATTCGGTAGTCTTTCACCCCCACAACTTTGAAACGGGTTAACAATTGTTAATCAAACAAAGCAAAGAAAACGCTCGATTTAGTCACCTTTAAAAACAAAACGAAACAACAATTAAATCGCTTCACACGTTCGAAAGTAACGATGCCACAGGCAGACAGACACAGTGTCAAACTTATAACACCCCTCATTTGCGTCGGGGGTTAAAAGGCTGTGGAAACGGAAGGAATTATCTGTAAGTAGATATTAGGTGCCAAGTTTGCCTAATACAGCTTTCACAGCTTTCTAAAACTATGTACATATTAAATTAATTATCACTATAAATAGATTAAAACAAGAATCTCCATTTTGTTGGATTATTGTAAATTATGTTAATTATCCGTAAACGACAAACATAAATGAATCCGTTTTCTGTAATTTGTCTCAATTTCCAGCTTACGAACCGGTTTTTTTTTATTCACAATAAAGTTTTTAATTTCTACATTTTTATGTCCGAAATCAACCATTTCGCCGATTAATGATGGCGCCATTACCGAAGTGGTTTTCTGTTGAATGCCGCCTACTTACAATCTAAAACTTGACTCTTAAACGGGCCACTTGCGAAAATATCGATAGAGTTAATGATTTGTTTTTAGCGCTCCGTTTTTATCCTGCACACGACGCCGCCACCGCACCGCCGCCGCACCGCTTCACTGTACAACCTCGCCGCGCCGCCACCGCGCTCCTGCAGCGTCTCCCTTCGTCACTGCAATGTCACTTGAAATGTTCTTCGTAACATGCAATGTATTACTTCCATCCGTATAGTGGTAAAATTAGGCATTAACGGCGGTGGCATCGTGTGCAAGAGCGCTAAGTGGGATTACTCTTGAGACGGCTTAAATAAAAATTCTTACAATAAGTATCAAATATATTGCAAAATACATAAGACACAATCGAACATGTTGCGAATATCTAAGAAAAATAATCATGAAACATATTTTTCACGCCCTATCCTAGTGGGTACCAAAAATTATTGAATGCCATAATTCAATAATTATGGCATTCAATAATTTTTGGTAGCCGAGATTAAAATCCTCGATGAATCGTAATCGAGGATTTTAATCTCGGCTGTATTATTAAGTATAGAAGCACCATAAACTATACAGAGTACAAGATTATCGATATTATATAAAAGGAAAAGCTGACTGACCGACTGACATAGCAACGCAGGGCCGAAACTACAAGGCTTAGAAACTTGAAATAAGAAATAAATACCATAAAAAATTGTTGCTAATTATCTGCTTCAATAAGCGTTATAGTAGTAGTTTAGTTCACATACTGAGATTACATGTAGAGCGCCCCTTTGAAGTCTCAGCCAAAGCCTAATTAATGGGTAACGCATCAACAGCATACAATTTCTCTATGCTATTGACGGTACGGTCATTTATAATCAAATATGGCCGCAGTTTCTAATTAAGACTGGGAAGCTGAGAGCTTCTGAATGCCTGTTCATTATGTGATGTGCTGATATGCTACATACTGACATACCTACCAACTATTCATACACTATGAGCTTATATAATGTTTGATTTTGTGAATAGTTCTATGACATAGATGTAAATGTATGAATATTTCTGTCGTCATTAGTTAGCTGAAGAAATTTGTTTTCAGCATAAAGTTTGAAGGCGAGTAGAACAGATTCAAAGATATTTTTTAGGTTAGTTTAAAGGACATGTGACAGTCACCAACCCGCATTAGGCCTTAATTCACCGCATGGCCAGCGTAGTGAATTAAGGCCTAATTTCTCTCGCCAAGAGACAAGTCCCTGTGTCCCAGCAGTGGGAACGTTAATCATAAATACTTTTGAGTATGCGTTAAGCTTATTTTACGAGAGAATATACATTATTGCTATTTACTATACACAAGATTTCTTAAAAACCGTTCTACGAGTAAGTTTCATCAAAAGCAAGGCGATATATTTGGTAGATATAAAAATCAAGTAAAACAATTTTATCATTACAAATATCGTAAACGAACGCCAGCATAACCGCTGCGATAAATACGTTAATGAGGCTAATATAATAATGTTTGGTCCAGTTATATTACATGCGAGCATTATTTAGTATACATGTGAATATAATACCTCGTTATGTTTACATTTAGTTTCCAATTATGAAGCGAGTCGCCGAGTAGTAGCCCGTTTGCTACAAACGTTAACGGGACGACTTGCCGACCGGTTTACCTTTTTATATATATCGTTTCCGCAACCAGAACTCGTAATAAATAGAGCAAAATGAATTGCGCATTCCTAAGAGCAGGTTTATGATTATGTAGATTGATTTCTAACAAAAAATGTCTTTGTTTACTCCTTTTTTATAACAGAATTTGGGATATTTATTTTAAGATATAATTAATTGTGAATTAACTGCCGCTTCGACAATGGTGTAGAACATTCAACAGCAAAAGTAAGTGACAAAATCGAAACATCTTCCAGTTCGACGTGCAAGATATATCAAGGTTAGCTAAATTAAATTATAAACAAGCTATACTATCTTGTCATTTGTAATATTTATAAACACCATACTTATGTGATCTAGTGATTATTAGTGAGGTCTCGTCTGAAAACCAACGCAAATCTGCATCTGCTGCTGATCTGCATATACTGAGCCGAGACCTTTTGACACAACACATTCAATCTTCTATGTTTAGATAGTATTTAGCACTGCACCCTCGATATATTATTTTGGGACCCTATTTAATCGGTTCCTTTTGCTGTTGACTGTACAAGCTACAAGGTTCTTTAGCTTTTGTGTTATTTACCTAGTTATTTGTTAGCCTGATTGTGATTATAGTCACCTAGACATGTTCCTCGCGTCAAAGCTTTTGTGTGTTCACAATGCAGCTCTGCCGCGAAACAAATTGCGATTCACCGGTACGTTAGTTAACATGAAATGTGTTATTTTTTCTCATTTGTCCTTCAGCGTATTTTGCAATGTAAATTACGAAATTCTCGCTCTTATCATTCTAGTCCGATTGAGAAAAAAGTAATTACGCACTAAACTGGCTCCTGAAATCCTCTTATCCTCCACGATAGTTAGTCCATGATTGCCTCCATAAAGGAAATAAATTGACAAAACCATCTTCAGTGTAGTCTAAACTCCGAGGATGGAAACTTTGCAGAACATTATTAAGATTCATTATCTACAAAATCATTTGGGAACTAAAGTTTTCCGGGCGTTTTTTATGATCGGCATTATTTTTTCAACTAATTAGTTTAACTTTTATGGTTAAGTCCACATTTTGTACATGTTGGGTCAGTTAACTATTGTATTTGTATTTTGTGTGCAATAAGAAAATAATGGCAAGCGCAGCGAAATTATTGAAAATCTTTGAGGGAGGCCTATGTCCAGCAGTAGACTTCTTACGGCTAATGATGATGATTATTATTATTATATTGTTTTATTAAGTGTGGTCCAACTGTAATAACTAAGTTAGTAAAATGTTTCATTTTATATACCAAAGTTATGTATAAAAATAGTTTGTAACGAATGCAGTAATACAAAATAAATCCCTCCAAAAAAAATTTCATGACAAATGTAGCCAAGAGAAGAGCGAGTCTACATGGCGTGCGTGAGGCATGCACTGACAAAAAGTTATCAGGTGTCATGTAGAGCCAAGCTTAATATACTCTAAACGCCTCCAACTCTTCAAGCATCTAACTTCACAAACTCTTTGCCGAAATATGTGGCTTGGCGTTTCGTAGCCTTATCGTATGCCTCCAGAAGTCGCATGAAATACATAAGTCGTAATAAATCATTCAAAACGAAAAGAACATATTAGACTTTGAATAGCATTTTGATAACATAATATAATAGCTGTGAAGACTGCAACAGCGAAAGATTCTTGACCCTACCAATATATGTTGTGGCCCTGCCAAGTACTTAGTATTCTGAACCTTCTTCTGATCCTAACGGCAGATTGCAAAACCCTGAGAGACGGTTAAAACCATTTAACAAGCGACGTAAGGAATTGCTATTTTAGTATTCTCTTATATAACTTTATTTCTATACATGAAATCGGTAACCATAAATATTTTTTATTGGCGAATACTTAATTCTAAACTGAAAGGTAAGAGAATTAATTATGAAATTCCATGATGCTGATTCTCGGTTTTGAGAAAAATGTGGTATAAATTTTCCATAGTTGCTTACATTCATATTTTACTAGCGGCTCGCCCCGGCGTCGCACGGGTAAAAAAAGTTCCCGGCAATTTTTCCTTATTTGCTACCGTTTAGACCTACCCTGGACTACGAAAAACATTTTAAAACCAAAATCAGCTCAATCGGCCTAGCCGTTCTCGAGTTTTAATCAGACTAACGAACAACAATTCATTTTTATTTATATAGATTAGATATACAATTTATTTTAGTTTTACGATTGGTGATCCAAGAAATTTTTAACACGCTTTGTACAAAACTTCCATAACCTTCCAAAATAAAAGATACATGAAGGACTTAGTTACTTAAGACTTAGTTTATTTTACTCAAAATTTTGTAAAAAATCTGAGAATTTATGAAATTATAGTGCACGAGAGATGGATCTTTAAACTTAATTTGGACTTATTCGTTAACTACCGATGACAACCCATACGAAATCAAACACCATAAAGTGTGTCTTTTTTATTGAAAATCCTATGCCTCCTTCATTAGATTATCAGCTAATGTATATGAGCGATATAAATATGCCTGAAAAATTAAATAACAAACTAAATTAAAAACTTTAAAGTTAACTTGCGTTATTTGAATACATTTAAACGAGTACATCGTGTCGGGTGAATCTAAAATCGACCCTTGTAATAAATCCCTATAATAAAGAAACGCTAAGTACAAAGACTGCAATAACTTCAAATAAGCAACATAATGACTTCACAAAATCAAAACAAATTAACTCAATTATTAAACTTAATCAAAAAACTTATCTCCCGTAACGCCTTAAACCTAAATCACTGGTTTTATTAACCATGTATAAACGTCCAAACACCGCAACCATAAAACGAGCAAAACATGTAATGTTTTTATGAGTCAATAATGCCCGAGACTCATGCGCAAGTTTTAAAGTAAGGATTATCATTAAAGGCACGCTATCGGCATGCTGGGACAATTAAGGAGTGGTTCTGGCCAGTTCCCACTGACCGGAAGCGGTCTTAAGCAGTCAGGGGAATCGGAACACCGAGATAAAAGTGGTTTGACCTCGTCTTGTGGCCAGATATGACTAATCTTTGCCGGTTTTAGACACCATGGAAATAGATGTACTAATTGATTTGTAAAATTATATTTAGACTACATATGCCACATATTTGCCTGTGTTTTTTAATTATCCAGCGGAAACAACGAATTTTCCCGAGGTATAAAGCAAGGCCTATAGCTATCCTCGATAAATAGGCTATAATGTATCTAATTGGACTTGAAATTAGATTAATTAAATTAAATTGAGGAAAATACATATAAAAAAATATAAAAAGCCGTGTTGGCTAAGTGGGAGGACACTCGACTTTCATTCCGAAGGTCGAGGGTTCAAACCCCGCCACGCACCTCTGGATTTTTCTTGAGAAATTTATGTGCGCTTTAAACACGTGCTTTTACGGTGAAGGCAAACATCGTGAGGAAACCGGCATGTTCTGAGAACTTCAAAAAAGAGTTTGAAGGACATGTGACATTCACCAACCCGCACTTGGCCAGCGTCGTGAATTAAGGCCTAATCTCTCTCGTCAAGAGAGAAGTCCCTGTGTCCCAGCAGTGGGAACGTTAATAGGGTGATGATGATGAGGAAAATACAAACAAACTCTTCAGCTTTATAATATTAGTGTGATAATTAATTATTTTTGTGATGTGAAAGATATATTAAACATAGAAACAGGGAAATGACCTAACGATACAAAAGAATATTTTATATAATTGACAAATGAAAGAACGGTGAGGGACCATTTTAAATATCTCTGGAAAGATGAAAAAGTTGATCCAAATATGAAAATACATATCATTGACATCATTTCCGTTACTCAAACGTATTAACAATAGATAGAAACCGCTAAAAATTAATATCAAGGTCTCGGTAGCTGCTCAAATTACTTACTCGTACTACTGTAGTTCTGTAATTCTGTTACGTTACAACAATAGCTCTGACGCGGAAACGGCAATAGTTTTTCACTATTGCCATTAAAGAATGTTGTTTGGGAAAAATGAAGGTCAGACTGGTTTTTGCTGATATGCAATTGGGGTTTCCTTTAAGGTTAAGATGAAAAGTTGATTTCTTATTACTACTAGGCACTAATTTTTCTATAGAAACGTAGAATATATGAGCCAAATTGTGGATAAAAGATATTCTTTATTCTTATTCTTATTCTATTCTCATAAAGTACAAAACGAGGAATATAATCCGTTTGCGTGTAAACCAAAACCAAACCATACAATAAATCGATTACATACAACATTATATGATTTGATTTTTTAAATTTTTCATTTAGGTTTTCATTAATTATTTTACAAACCCATTCCATTCCAACCCTTCATTCTTTCAATTACAATGAATACCAGCATCATAATCATTACCATATTATCGTTCCCAGTTGGGACACAGTGGCTTTTCTATTGACGAGAGAGAAAAAATCATAATTATACAAACAAGTTCAATGTAGCTAAAATGATACAAAACTTTTATATACGAGCATAACAGTAGATTAAAGCCTTAGCCAAAAAGTTCTCGATTACAGAGCGCAGCGTAAGACGTCCACCTAGATGTGCGGATGACTTAAAACTACTGCAAGGTAATTTCCAACAAAAAGTATAAAAAAAAAAACTTAGATTATATTACTATGATATGTAAAGGTAAGTTGTGCTTCTATTTATAACACAAACACTTTCTTAAGCTCTTAGCAAGCTGTGGTTATGTTTTTCTAGTTTCCAATCGTAATACCTCATAAGTACAGGACCAGATATGCCGACATATTTCTGAGCAATTAGTGTAGCCGCAAACATCCTACTAATTAATATGTATCTCATTTGGGATATACATAATATTGATATTACTATAATCGAGTGAAATAAAAAATTCTTGTAATTATTATGTACCTATGCCTTGATGAAACTAAGCGAATGATTGCTCAGACACAGTGGTATGGAAATTAAAATATAACAGGTGTCAAAGATGCAGATTTTTTTTTAAAGATTACTTGTCCGTACCTTTCTTTACTTATCTTAATATTTAAAATTGTTATTAAGATTAAGATTTTAATAATGTTGGGTTCTTAATTTTAGGTACAATTAATAACACAACATTATTTATTATTTTTATTAGGTACTGGATGGACAATTATAGCAAGGCTTTTAAATACGAAACACATTTTTTTTCTAATGTCATTGTTTTTAGCTTGGCATAGTATTTATTGTATGTGTTATTGACAAATCTAACTTAATTCAATTTCTTATAATTCGTGCTTCAAGCGCTGGCCTCTGTCAGTTTGCCAGTGCCAAGTTAAATAATAAATTTATAAAATGAAAAGATGTAGTAACATCTTACAGAAAAATGGTGTTCAACTGAGTACAGTTGAACACCATTTTTCTCACATAATTATGTTTTAAAATGTCGTACACAATATAAACAAATTATGATCTTTAAAAAATGCGCTGTCGGTCATTTGACAGCGCAAGTATCGAGAAATGAAACCGTCAAGTGCAAGTCGATGCGTAAACGAGAGTTATGTACTATTTTAGCTACATTGCACTTATTAAGGTACTTTATTCTTTATATGAGTGCGATAAATATTTTAAAGTTAATTTAATAAAAGTAAATGGTGTTGTCACAAATGTTACTATTAAAACCGATGATGAAACGATGCGCGACTTAAAATTGAGTTCTTAGTTATGGTTAATATTTTATTTGGAGAAACTATTTTGACAGTATTTAATATAATGAGCTAACAACAACGCTACCAGGTTTTGTTTAATGTTTTATCAGCTGTCAACTCAAAGCCAATGTATACAAATTAATAAAAGAGCGGGATATCATGACACATCTGAGTGAGACGGCATCTGACAATTAGAGTCTCATTATAGTTAACTAGCTGTTTACTCGCGGTTTTGCCGCGTAATCATAGATTTTCCCGTAAAAAGTAGCTTTTGTTCCTTACTGTGAAAGCAGCTTTGTTCGTGCCAAATTTGACTCAATCATGCTTAACTCTGAATAATTTATATTCCCGCGAAAACTGGTATTTTACCGCGATAAAAAGAATTAGAAAAAAATCCCTGCTTTAGTTTTGGCGTGAATGAGCAACAAACACACTTACATACTAATAATATTAGTAGGGCTAAGAAAGTGTTTAAAAAAAGAAAATATATTATTGTTTTAATTAAATATTTTTAAGTGCAAAAATGTTACGTGCTTCCTTTTCTGTAGATGTGTATTGTTTTAAAAATATATATATATATAATTATATATATATTAGTTAGTATAAACCGACTGTGACAGACTATTACCTGTCCATGTACCTAAGCATAGGCTTCTAAGGAAATAAACGTTTTGACTTTGACTTTGACTTTTCAGTATATTTAATTCATACCAGAGATATTTGCAAGAACATCGACACCGAAAAGACTAGATTCGTCACGGCAACGCTACATTCTAGTGAAAGTGAGCACTAAACCAGCCTAGATGCAAATAAACAAAATACCAAATAAGTTAATGAAATTCTTGGAATATTCAACGGCGAAGAGTATTTGAGGAAAGAGATTTTAAATTCAAAGCGCTGATAACTTTACTTTAATGTATAATTTTACAAATTACTAATGACCTTTCTGTCGAACACATATTTACTGAAGGATAGCTTTTAAGGAAATACTGTATATTTAGTACTGTGAGAATTACATTATTTCCTTTATAAATCCTTTATCACACGTGAATAAAAGTCGTGTTAAAAGTCATACGAGAAACTCAAATCACTGTTGTGACATCCTTCACTTAAGATATCTAATCGATGCTAATATTAGAAATGCGAAAGTAACTGTCTGTCGGTTCTTCTTTAACGCAAAATCTATTTTAAGAAGGTTCTTATTTTAATGAAACATTTTACACAAATTCTTTAGAGCCTGATAAAGGATAAAGGCTCTCTTTACCGCGGGAATATCCCTTAAAACGCGGGTATCGCTGCTGGACTAGTTTACTATAAATATAATATAATATTTCTTCATAGCGTTTCAAAACGCAACATCAATCACAATCTTAAATTACCAAGACAAAGGGTCTATCTCCATAAAGACCAGCATAATACGCTGGAAAGGAAAGTTTCGCTCAAACCAGTTAAGGCTGTACATTTAGCGCGATCTGATTGTATCAGTACGTTTCTGGATATATCCAGTGAACACTGGCCTGAAGACGCCTGCTGCACTAAACACTATAATTGTCAGCCACTTCAAAACAATAAGATGTCTTTATGAATGAAATAAAGGTGCCTCGGGAATTTTTCAAGCGCTTCAGCTTCCAAGATATTCTAGTTAGAATTTGCTTATTTAAAATTACATTTCCAGTTTTAAGTACGAAACATAGTTGCAATCTTTGAGCCATTTAAGTACCAGCTTGGTTACTTCTTTGCTTTCAACCATCAACCGCTTTGAACTTTTCTAGAAAATTAATAGAGATGTCTGAATTTGAATGTTTTGATAACCGTAATAATAATAGTGAGATATCATGGCTTCATAACTTTTACCGTAACCAAAACCTGTATCCAATAAAGCAATGTTAAAACTAGAAATATTGGGTATTTATCTAGTTATTCTCTAAAAATTTACGGAGTGCCAGGTACAGTATTAAATGGTAGGTATATTATAAAGATTTAAAACGGGGAACGTTACCATGGTCTGACTGTTTTGTGTTTTCCGATATGTCGAAAGAACACGTCTGTTGTGTTTAAACACGGCAAACGTGATCACGGTATAAGCACAGGG
Organism: Gymnoscelis rufifasciata; assembly: GCA_929108375.1. NCBI lineage: Eukaryota > Metazoa > Arthropoda > Insecta > Lepidoptera > Geometridae > Gymnoscelis > Gymnoscelis rufifasciata. The sequence continues at coordinate 7,337,505 of OV815301.1, forward strand.
GTTAGATATTGATTATTGGTTATTAATATTAAATGGGGGAATATTGGCAGTGTGTTTCGCAGGAATTGTATTGAAATGTAGGCAACATTTATTAGTATCAGTCAGTTTGATTAGTGATTTCAATGATTCGCTATTTTAGGTATACTAATTTCAGTATAAACGTTATTTATTTTTAAAGTACTCTAGCCGGTTTTAGAAATATAGAATACCAGTCTCATCTAAAGAAACGAAAGAGCGGATCTAATTTTACTGCACTCCGAGCGTTAACGTAAGAAATCGAGTTTAAGTCGCTGCGAGAGTCCGGGATCTGGTCTGCAACAAAGCTATTTGTATATTGAGAGTTGCTCAAATTTCTTGGAGATTGTAAACACAGGACAGCAAGGTCATATTACACGTTCTTGCCAGCCTTTTGAAGCTTACCTGACTGTTAAGAACCAATGTAGATACTAACACATCTGTATGTGAAACGTGTTTCTGTTCCTATAACGCTAGCAATATAACAAGTCACGACTGAGATTTCGATAAAAAATGCAATTCTTTAAATACCTTACAACAAAACTCTGTCTCAATAAATTTTAACTAATACTCGAGACTTTTAGTTTTAAATTTGGGAAAAAAAATATTTTGATGTTATCTTATTGATTATTATTAATGTTTCTACTATTATAAAATCTTACATTTGAATATAATATCTGCTTAGAATACTCAGGATGTGGATCCACAGCCTTCAGTTAAAATTAAATGAGTATCATAAATTTTTCATTGACTGTTACGAAATATGTCAAAGTTACATCATAATGACCTTTTGATAGTTTGCATGCAAACATAAAATAGTTGAAAACCGGATTTTTTGATGATCTTAACCTCTTAACTATTTAACTGACTGAAATAAAGCATTGTTTGTATCGTAAACAAAAGAATATCATAAGAATCATTGTGATAATGATAATATGAAAAGTTTGAACTAACTTGTAGGGTTGCCAGTGTTTTTTAGGGTTATTTCTTATATGAATACATTTCATTTTATTTATTTTATACAATTCGTAGTAATCTCGTAGTAAGATTTAGTGATACTGGCCTTAACAATCAATTTCTAAATAAAAACAAAGATATTAAAATTAAAAAAATGTTTGTGTTGCATTTTTATCAAACTAGGTACAAGTTTTTTTAAATCCGTGAATGCAATTTTTTATTTTGCCTTATATTTTCAGATCTTTCCATACTAACCGAAATGTTTGTGACACCCTGTATAAACACATATTAATAAATAAAATAATTGTACGATTTTACGGCATCTGTACTACAATCATTATATAAAATAAATACCTAACTTCCAAAAATAGGTTAATGAATAAACTAGATCAGCCAAAACAGGTCTTCTATTCTGCCGTTATTCGAGTTGCTTTCGTATGAGAGAGACATTAATTACCTATTGACCAACTGTTGCCCGTTGTGACGAATTTCACTATTTTTATTTTCGCTTGACGTTTCGATGCCCATAACAGTTATCACGTCATAATCACAAAAAAATGATTAACATACGTCCATAAAGCAAGCTAGCTAGTCGCGGGTCAATTCTCAAACCTATTTTATTACTATTAAGGTATGTTATTACGATGGTTTTGAATACGAAATATAATTGCTAGTCAAAACGCGTATGTGATATGTGATACTCAATGTCGATCGTGCGATAACATGGTAATGCATCTGTATGTCGCTGTAAATCGTTTTGCTGACGTTAAGGGTATTTTAGTGAGATAGCTTTTTGGCTCACCGTGCACAAGTAATAATTTATTACTATTTCGCAGAATGATTTTGGAATCAATCCTAACGGAATCTGAAAATGGCAGGTGATACGTAACGCGCGCTCATAATACATCTTAAAACTTATGGAAATAATATAATATGCATTAAAAAGTTAAATGTAAATAATAGCAGGTGTAAGATTGATAAATCAAACGACGACCTCTGTGGCTCGGTGGGCGAAGGTCCGTCTTAGAAGCAAGAGGTTGCAAGTTCGATTCCCGGAAAACCAGATTTTGTACTATTTAAAGTGTCTGGTTTCGGGTCTGGGTGTTTTCTATGTATCATATGTATGTATTATAAAAAAAAATAACTACGTAGTATTTCAGTCACCTAGCATAAATGGTTTTGTTTGTACTAGAATTACACAAATTATTTTTTACTGTTCTTGTACTTTACTATCTACGATCAGTTAAACTTTTGGTCGAATGTTTGGGTGGTTATTGGCTTGTATAGTGGTGCCCCCAGTGGAAGCGTCCTTCTTTTATTAATTTATGGTTATGCCATATCAGAAAACAAATGATAAGTTAGTATTTGATACAGATCCTGGCTAACAGACAAACAAACAAGGCACCGTGAAATTAGGAGATGAACAAACGTTTTGTTAATACTGAAGGCAGTCTATGAACGCAAGGTGTATCCAAACAAGCAAATGAGATATTAGTGTTAAGAATTAAAGGATGCATATGATCTGTAGCATTTAGGCACGGAGTAAAAAGCTTTCTTCAATAAATAAATATTTCCGGACACAACAACATCTAGCCCCGTGGTAAGCTCTTAGCTTGTATTACGGGTACTAGACATTTGATATACTTAATATTATAGACGTTATTACATAGATATCTTTTATTATACATATTTATATTTATTGAAACACAAACACTTGACCCCTCGGCGGGAATCGTACACGCGCCTTTTGATTTGACCCACCGCGCCACTGAGGCCAGTCTTATAGCAAATCGTTTGCATAACCAACCGACATTTTAAATAGCGTTTTGTACAACTACACTTGCTTAAACTAACGTGTGTTTTAGTTATACCTATGATATATATTATTATGTACACCTGAACATGTTATGTATGTAATTAATGTAAGTATTCTACACATCTGCGATTGTTTCCTTTCCTCTATATTTATTGTATACTTCCGTATTGGTCAGTGTGAATCTACGTGATTATGCTATGAAATAGACATCCTATGAAAATTATAAACATGGCTATGATTACCTTAGATATAGTACTGTAACTAGGTGGAGGCTAATTGGTTTGATGGATAATTCGTAAGTACCTACGCTACTGTTATCTATGACTATTGTTGTATATGATGACGGGATCATAAAGGAATCTATTTTAAAAAAATCAATTGATTTGCGCCTTGCCAGAGCGTTCACCCATCCAAGTACTGACCTCGCTTAAGGTAGCTTGAAATTTATAGGTGAAATGTAAATTGCGGTTTATGACGTAAACAAAAAATACTTACCAGATAAAATTCAAACAAATTTCCGTAGGTAGTTTTTTTTTTTTTTTTTTTTTTTTTTATTATCGATAAGTCTTCATTTGACCACAATCTCACCTGATGTAAAGTGAAGATGTGGTCTAAGATGGAGCATGAAGACTTAGAAGGTGGCTTCTCCGGGCCACATTACGAAACACGAAAAAATCGCTTCACGCACTGGCCCAGCCCGGAGGGTGGTGACAAGCCGCGGCCGAAGCCTACCACCAGATACTGTTCTTAGCACCACCCGGAGGTCACGTGTAAGGATTCAGAGGGTTACCACTTACGGACGTGAACAGACAAAACCTCCATTGAAGTTTTCATTTCAATGTACATCATATATTTTTTTCTGATTTATCATTCTCTTATTTTAGAACATTGAGATCCACACATTTTTCCACTTTGGAAGTGTATCTGGCGAAAACTATTCTGTTTAGAAAAAAAATAGAAACCTCAATATCATTTTTGAAGACCTATCAATAGACACATACGGGTTTGATGAAAAAAATGTGAAAACTTCAGATACGGCTAGGGATGGGTTATAGAGAGAGAGAGAGATGAAGGGAAGCCAGACAGACTAGCGCCCTTAGTTATCAAATATAAAGCATTTTCGGATAAAATAATAAAATAAAATAAATATTTCCTGACAATCCTCACAACAACATCTAGCCCCTAACTGGGAAGCTCTTAGCTTGTGTTACGGGTACAAGACATCTGATATACTTGCTATAATATACATACGTACATAGATATTTTTTATTATACATATAAAACACCCAGACCAAAGAGAAAGTGCTTGCAGAACATACAAACACTTGACCCCTCGGCGGGAATCGAACCCGCTACCTCTTGTGCCACTGAGGCAGTCAAAAGAAGATGAGAAAATATCGGACATTATTATGTAATACTTTACTTTATTGAAGGTAAATAACTTGAAATCAAGGAGTTTTGCAAATTATAGTATTGAAGCAAAGACTTTGACATGAGTTCATTAAGGAAATAGTATATTTTCTTGGCATGATGCAGCAGGATTATCATGCAAGTAATCACTTTGTACTCCGCACACTGGGCTGGATAATAGCAGTAATTTGCTGATGATAGTTGATTAGTGCACTTTTATCCACGCAAGTTGTATTTATAGAACAGTGTGAAAAGTCTCTCGGCAGGCGATTTAAGTCAATCAATACATGGCAGGTGTTCCGGGTATAACGAGAACAAAGATCGACGAGTGCTCGTCCGTCGGTTGTAATAAATTGATGCTGTATTTGTCCCGTAAAAGTTCGAATTACATAAAAAATCCGCTTTCGTCACAGTTGTTGAAGTCCTCATTCGATCCTAAACAAATTTTATATAGCAAAATTCCGCTTTCGCCCCACTTTTCAGCTTACGTAGGAAAATTTAAGCTGTTTTGTTACACTCACCGAAACTACGTCCGGTTAATAGTTGACAAATGATAAGATTTAACTTAGATTTGTTTTATCAAATTCTAATTATTACCGTAGCTAGCACTATAGTAATAGAAATAGGCCGCTAATCGAAAAATAAACCTTACCTATAAAAAAAGCTAAATAAAAGCGGGGTTAATATAAGTAGATATATTTTATGGCGTGTGTGCTATAAGTTACTCTTAAATTCTTAATTAAGAAAAAATATATATCCTGAATTAAGATTAAAGTGATATGAAACATTTAATGTATTTATAATACACATACGTTACACAAATAATACCAAAGATTCCTGATTAATTGTAGTTATCGATTTATTAATTTTGTAGTTTTATAAAATAAAATCATAAAAACGCCTTAATATTCTTTCTGAGAAGCGAAGCACTTCAAAATTGTAATGCTACGAGTATTGAACAAAAACGGCGCAAAAAAACGCTGTGTAGTTCAACACTTTTTAAGGTTTCCACGAATCGTTTATCGGGCGGTCCACGAATATTTCTAAATGGACTTTTAACGTTGCGTTTCTGATCCAGGCAGATATTTTATAAAAGGGTTTGAAATGCCTCAAGCTAATTTCTTGTTATTAAATAAAATATAACTATATTCTACTTTACAAGTCAAGTAAGTCAACTGTATATTGTAAAGTTCTATAGAATGCTAGCTGACCCCAGCAAACGTTGTTATGCAAAATGAAAAATAGATGTTAGCTGATTCTCAGACCTACTCAATATGCTCACAAAATTTCATGAGAATCGGTCAAGCCGTTTCGGAGGAGTACGGGAACGAACATTGTGTCACGAGAATTTTATATATAAGATAATCTCTTAGAAATAAGGATAATAAGATCCTATGAAATCATTTGCCTCTCGACAATACTTGCTCAAAGATATCTCGATCTAAGTTGCGGCGTCATTGAGAATCGTAGCAAAAAATAATACACTTGATGCATAAATACTACAGTTGTGCAGGATTTAAGGAAAAATGCTAAGGCAGTGATTATTTGCCGTGATTTCCTATGAAGACCACGAGTTATCAAGCGCTTGATATATCCTCACGATTATAACTATTATTATCAATCCTTTAAAACATCCTCAATTTTAACTGAAACGTGAAGCTTTAAGAATCAAAGAACATTCTCGTATTTTCGTCAGCAGAAAGTGAATTGATTTTCAGGTTGCTTCTCACGCCTATGATTACTTCATTAGATCACCGACAGTCTAGTGGAATTTACGTGCGTCCTAACTGAACCGTCTTTAAAGATGAAACTGACGTTTTCGTAATATATTGTTTTGTTTCGATGTACCGCCCGTCCGATTTTAATTGCATTTTACATATAACTAAGGGCCTCTGTTGCTGCAACCTGAATTAAAATCCGTTGAGTATATAAAGATCTAAGCTAGCACACAGCAGAAGCAACTTCATTTTATGCATTGTAAACATATGATATTCCTTTATACTCTGATCCCATCAAACGAATTTTACAAGCGAGCGACCAACAATTCCTTTTATAAACTCTAAGTCTACCTTTTCCTTTAGTTCAAGCTTAATGTTATCCATTGAACACGTCCTATTCTTATCTATATATGTATGTATATATATATGTACAGGTGTAGAAAGGTTTCGATGTTGAATACGTACTACGTGATGGTCCCTGGTCCTTGCAGAGGTGAAGCAGTTACCCCGGTTGTGTCGCGGGGCCCAGGCGAATGGCAGGCCAGACCTCGAAGTCTGCAGACGAGACCAGACCATCAGATACAGACCAACGTTCAGACACTCGCAAAAGCATCGCCAGCGCATTTGTGATAAAATTACGAATGTTGAAAAAAAAAACAAATTTTAAAACAATACGTGGAGTTGTAATTCTATTTCATGTTTCATATCCAATAGCATAATATGCACGACGAAATTAAAGATGTTTGAATTATTAAGGATAGAGTGAACGAAAGGTTTTTAATTAGTTTTTTGTGCGCTAAAGATATGAAACAAGATATGATTTTTTTTATTAACTTTGTCGCCCAGAAGCACACATCCCAAACTTAACGATTTTTAGCCCCTGATCAAAAAAGACAGGGTGTTATAAGTTTGACATGTCTGTCTATCTGTCTGGGCCATCATAGCTCCCGAACGGATGGAGCGATTTCAATTTAGTTTTTTTTGTATGAAAGGTGAGTTTGGCGGGTATTTTTAGACATGTTCCATGAAAATCGGTTGAGCCGTTTAAAAGTTATAGGGGTGAGAGTAGGGAAAGAAAACCGAAAATCTGCAAATATACTCGAGGGGGGTATCAAATGAAAGAGCATCGCGTGCACATTACTAAATATTATGGTGTTTTACTTTTAAGGAAATTAAGGCATTGAAATAAGGGGTTTTTAATTTATTCATAAGTGATAAACTTCACTTAATAGGTAAAACTATTAAAAATATTTATGCAGAAAATATTAAGACGCATCGTAACCTTCGCATGCAGGATCTTTTTTCTTGTACTTTTTTTTAGGTCTATTTGTTGCTAAAATTTTTAATCACACTTCCTTCCAATGTTAAAACAAAAGAAAACCAAAAAAAAAATGAGGGTGCTTTATCAGAAAAACATCCTTTGAATTTCTTTAGGCAGCATACTACTAAAATAAATGTCAGATAAACGGTTTAATGCAGGTTTATTAATATTCTCTCCCTGTATCCTTTGAAATGTATATAATTTTTTTTCAGTCAGAATACTTCTTTCAGAAAATGAAAGACAACCGGTTTGCTGCAGTTTATAATGTCACGTCTGTAAGCACCGAGTACGAGTCTATTTATCTACACAACATATCTAAATTATGATTTCTTAATACGTGACTGTTTGCTAAAATGAATATTAATGTACAATTTCCACATTATTTGTCAGCACATTAAAGAACAAAAAATATTCGAGTGTGTTTATTGAGCCTTCGTAAGCAAGGGTCAAGTTCACAAAAAATATTTGATCGGCACACTTGGTTGTATTAAATTTGGCCGTCATATTCTGGTATTTTTTTGTTGCGTGATAAAAAAGTAGCTTCTTGTATCGCCCGCTCACTTTAGGTATTCTATTTCAAATCTTCTACCAATCAAAAATCATCGCAAAAAGTTTATCGTTGGAATGGCGATAAGAATCTTTGAATTAGGTTTAAATTGAATATACTGGAAACTACTAATTTCGGCCAAAATTAAATGTCAATGAGTTAATCATAATTTTAATCTTATCTAAAATCTAATTTTATTCTTATCTGTTTTTCATTTCTCGTTTCTCGCATAAAATGTCTCATAGTTCACAATGACTCTATCAAATTACCTTTCGCTTATCCTAATAGCACCATCAGACCATTTCAAACAACCATTTTGAATAACATAATTCTTAATTTCAATTTCGTGGCATGCTGGCTAACCCACTACAAAAGCCAGGCCATATTTTCCCTCGGGGGAAACCAAGAGCTAGGTTTTCATTAAAGAGAATTAAATCACTAGTAGATCCGGTTAAGTTAGTCTATTCAGAGGCTGCATCTAAAGATAAACATCTAGAGGGCTCTTGTACACCGCGGAACACAAGACAGTGACGTTACTGCATCTGATACCATCTAAATTCACGGACAGGTCTCGCTTCGTTGCTAATTACTGAGCCCATACAAACAATAAATACTGATTGTAGAGGTTTGAGTCCAACGTTTTATGTTTCAGTTTGTTTTTTACGTAATAAAAGTATGAGTTCAATTTTAGTTTATGTGATACATACTTTAAGTATTTTTTTTAATATGATAACTTTCTTGCAATAATACTCTTGATTTTTTTTGTTACTTAAACTGCGTCTTCTTATGCGATACTTGCAAGCACTTTTGTAATATGCCAAGAATTGTAATATGCTAATAACTACAAAAATGCCAACTATTAGACAAAAAAAAAAATGTGTTTATTTCCTCTCCTCTCCTCCGACTCCGTCCGTAATAAGGTATTATTTCGTTCACCATCATTCCAATTTTGAGCCTTTAACCTTACAAATTGGCTGAATGAATACAGACTATAAATACGACCAATTACTACGGTTACAGCCTCAAGTTAAAAGTTTCTATTTATGTGCAGCAATTTGTATTTGTCTGAAAAAGAATTGTGGACAAGATAAACTGCAAATAGATGTAAGTTGATTTATAGCTTTAATGGGTGTACAGGAAGCAGGCATCTTCCTTGATGTTCAATTAAACTGCTCGCGTGACTGACTGATATCTGTTTAATGATTTAGAAGGTCTGGCTAGCTGGTATTAAGTAGCATCTTTCTCTACAACGACGTTATTCAGCCCCACAGACAATTCTAACAATAGTAAAACATTTTCAACATACACATTTTTTTAGGAAAGCCATTATTAGAGAACACTTTAAGAGAAAAAAACCGAACTAGGCCGTGATATAGAGGACGTGATCTCAACAAACTTGAGGAAAACTGGGATATTTCTACACTTTACAAAATGTTCGTAGATCGCGATTGTAGTACACGGTTGGGAATATAATATTTTCCATTGGGGGGTGTGGGCCCCACCTTCTCCCCCGCATACGGACGTGCAGAATGATTCACAATTCCTGGGAAACCCTTTGTTAATATAATTTCTGTTGCACAAAACGTGTTGTGTCGTATACGGTTAAATGAAAATTTGGACTTGATAAATAATGGGCTTAATGTTAAACTTAGTGAAAGTGTTTAATTTTTAGGTGTTAGATAGTATTGACAATCTTTTAAATTGGAAATTTGAACTAGAGTCAATCGTAAACTCAGTTAGCTCTCCCTGCATAGCAGGCAGAGCCTTAGAGACCCTTAGAGACGAAATACCTTTATGGCAACTAATTAAGGTGTGTTATGCTCTGATTGAATCAAAATTTAGATACAGCATTCAATTTTGGGGAAACAGCTATAAGTACAATATGAATAGAGCTTTTACTATACAAAAACGTGCTATACGTAAGAACGTAAGAATCCCTTCATGGGAATCATGTAAGGACCATTTTCGAAGACTTCATATACTTACACTACCCTGTTTGTACATATTGGTGGCTCTTGTGGATATAGTTAGGAACCTTAATAAATATGAAACGCTAGAGAGTAGGGCTGAACGGCTTATAACAAGAAGAAAGGATCTGACAGCACCTTTGCTCGTAGGTTAAAATTAACTAAGCATGGCAGTCGGTATTTAACAATCTACCAACTGAACTGAAAACAATTGACAGCCCTAATATATTCAAGAGTAAATTAAAGACACTTCTGTTATAGGGATGCTACTATTCTAAAGACTAGTTTATGAACGGTAATATTTCCATTTATCCGTAGAGGACATTAAATTTTTATTTTGTACATTAATTCTGACTTGACATTATTTCCCTTGACATTTGTAATTTTTCTCGTAATTAAGTTTCAATGTAATCTAATATCAAATCAATTTAAGTGTTTAGTTAGGTTATTATATCATTGTAATTATTTCAAATACGTTTATATAATTGTTTTATGAATAAATGAATATGAATATGAAAATATGTTCAAATTGTATGCAAACGTTAAAAACCAAAATAGATCAATTATTACGAATACCAAATATCTTGGTATATGTAAATAAAATTGTAAAAGTGATGTTTGCTAGATTTTGACCAAAATTATTGATATTAGGTAATTCATTAACTTATGTCTAACAAAATTCTTATACAGCAAAATTTGTTCCAGAAATAACCAAAGGTCCAATTAATAAAACTCCCAGACAACATCTTACAAAAATATAGGATTTGCAGGAGGCTACTTACTCAACTTTTCTATACAATCTCAGAAAGTTGCTTAAGTCGGTGAAAAGAAATTTAAAGTGTTCTTATGTCCTGACAAAAGGAGATTTTAATTGCTGTTGAATAACAAAGGTCTGGAAATGTATTTGTTTATCTAGCAAGTCCATATTGCAAGGAACCTTGAAAAGCTTGGGCACAATTCTAAATGGCACAGAATATATCGTATCGTTCTAAAGACGCTGAGCATGTGTGATGTGCCGTGAAGAATGTCGCCCAACATTAATGCCACCTCGCTGAACTCACCGTCGAGAATTATTTACTGAGAATTATTAGAATATACTGAGTTTATTTTGAGATAAATTCAATATGTTATGAATAGAAGTCGCTCAAATACCAATGGAGTAGAACGATTAAATCGGGGTTTTCTCAACAACATCACCAGTTTATTATAGGTTCTCGTTGGTATTATGAGATGGCACGTAGAATGCACGGGTCACCGATATAGCTAAACGGACTAGGCCCCTCGCACTCGGCGACAATTTGTAGCGACGCAGTAGCGCGACTCAAATGCGACTAACACGTGTTATGCGATGCAGCATCAATACAAAGAGTCACCGTGGGCGAGGGCTCTTAGCTCGTGAAAGTGAAAAAGGAAGGGAGACAAGTGCAGTATATTGCAAATACCTAGCCAATAAAGTCCTCGAAAACACGAAACGTCAATCGGAACAAAGGATATTCGCCCAATTCTACTCGTTAGTGCCGAGTGGATGCTATCCCTAACTAAATGGACAAATGGACAGATATTTAGCCAACATAGGTTGAAATACTTTATTATCTCAAAGGAATTGCAATTCACTTAATGAGAAATTACAGAACATTATATTTATGGGATTGTCCAGAGTTCTTCACGATTAAATCATAACATCAATATCACTTTAACAAGTGTCAAGCAAAACCCACGAAAGGACACGATGATCAAGTAGGACCCATTACAGAACTTTGTCTTTTATCAACCTTAATCATCAATGAAAGTATCAAACACGAAAAAAATAACAATATAATCAACTCGATTACTCTAAGCCCATTATTCCAACACCATTACAACGAAAATACGGGCCTGATTTATTTTTTTCTTGCAAAAACATAATGCCTACTATAATCTGTTTGTTCAGCACACAATTTGACACAATGACAATGTACAAATAAAGAAAAAACTTGGTGTTATTTACTGACTAATATACTGATGCTACTCCAGTAATACACAATTAAACTTAAGCCAAGTATGTCAAGTAAATTGAGGGTTAGTGAAGTCGATAGAAACTTAATGAGACCTCCAATATTCAATGTTACTGCCCTCGTCCTTAGACCGGCCGCAAACTCGCGCTATTTGCAAAACAGTAAAATGTCAGTTTTTGTGGTTGGGGAGATCGTTGCAACGCGGAGTATTTGGGCAAAGACAATGTTGGGCGGAGATGGTTTGGTCAAAGCGTTATGGTAATTGGAGACAGAATAATTGGAACATTTTGGAGATATGTATCTTCCAAAAGATCCTATCTATGTATTTATAGAAATCACAGATTTTAAATATTTTTGAACATAACTGTGAAAAAAGAGTATAACTGAAAAAAGTGTATCTGTACTGTGAAAACAGCTGGTTATAAATTTATATCTAAAATACTAACTCACTTTAAACATTTCCAGAAAATATATAACTTAAGAATACCTTTTAAAATATACATATATCTGTGTTCTGTTGCTAGTTTTACATGGTTTAACTTTTTAGCTTTAAACGTAAAACCTTCTAAAATATACATCCACCTGTGTTATGTTGCAGGTTCTACATTTTTAATCAAAAAAATGTAAAGCTTTAGTTTTTTTACTTCAGGATTAGCTCGCTGGTATATTTCTGATGGTGACGGATGAGGACCGTATCAATCGGAGGATCCCGAAGCTAATTAATGACGTCATCGTGTTGCCGCAAAAACTAACCAATTTAACCACTTTACCGCTGGCTTTATAACAATTGCTTGTTTTTGCAAAAGTTTTTGCCTGTTGTCCGATTTAGAAGCAAACAAGTATTAAGTACTCTTACTTAGTTTGTATTTTATAGCCACATTACCCTCTGAGAACCATTTGTGGCAATAAAAAGATTTTTGTACTTGGTGCATGCTTTGGTAGATGACTAAAAAATGATAAATATTCCGTCATTTAGATAACTGAATTTACTTGCATCCATTTTTTTAATTTTCTTGTAAACAAAATCATGACGATACAGTACATTGCAGTTTTACGTGACGAAATGCTTTCGAGCTAAATGGTCTAAATATTATACGTCACAAGCCGTCACTTCGGAACATTTGTGTTATATATTTTAGCATTTTCTTATTAAATTAATTTAGCAAATCGGTAGACGGGCTAAACAGAATACATATTTTTAAGTCACTTTACCTAAGCATATCTTGTCATATACTTAACATGTCAAAGCTCTCAATATATAAATATTGTTAGACCACCCCAGCATATCTTACCCTTATCATAAAGAGGCTACAGACAGTCAGATATTAACAAACATACTGACATACTTAAAACTAGATACTTTCTAAATATCGTTGCTTTGATGAGTTTAAGCTGTCTATTAATCTTAAATTGGTTAAGATTTAACTACTAAATATATTAAGTCTTAGTTATTCACAGTTATTTATTGTTAGACAAGGAAAACATCAAACCCAAGGAATAAGTATCACAGCGCCACCGAAGTAGTAAGGAATAACTATTCTTATTATATACATAAGATACATAAGCCTATTTAATATAGAATAAAGAAGCTATATCCGTTGATACAATCGGATCCCATGGCATCGTGAGCGGATCACAATCTGGAAACTTAATAGCCGTGTTAATCTTGATTGCGTTATCCGTGGATAACAATAAGCCGGTTAGAATTAATATAAATAAACATAACAAATCTTAATGATTTTTAATAAGCGATAAACCTCACTTAGTTTAAACTTAATTGTGCTGACAAAGATTAAGACGCATTATTAACCTTCACTGCGATGCGCAGAATCGGAGGTGCAAATTCGATTTAAACCTCCGAGTAAAATTAAACAATGGTCAAAATTTAGAGTTAGTTCGCTCATTGATATGTGCCAAAGTGAGATAGCTCACCATAACTAACCATTGACACGTACAATAAGCGTTGGTTAGCTATGTCAATAACATAGCTAACTAATGCTAATTTTACTCGGTTTTGTGAAATAATCTATTTCTGCACAAATAAACAATATGAATGCAGTATTTCATATCACGGAACTTGTAAGATGAATGAATTGAACGGCTGAAGAGTTAATTTTATGTAACATATTAAATATATAACTAAAAACATTATAAAAAATACACTTTACGAAATTCTTATGCTTTGTGATAAGTCGAAATACGATAATTAATATATTACATATTTTTAGGCTAGCGCCTTTTGATATATAAATATATTTATTTAATATAGGATTGTAGGTTACAATGAGTCAGACCATGAAATTACATATTTTTATTGTTTATACTGTTATTGAGGGCAGCCGTAGCACGTAACAAAGGCAATTCAAATATTACGCAAACCGACTGGGGATCACATTATTTTAGCGAATTTTCGAAAATTCAATAATAGGCTTGACTGCCCGACGGCGAAATTACGCTTGCGTCAAAATGATATTTTAATAAAAATTTCATTACTCATTTCCGTAACATGTTTTACCGAAACGCCCTCTGCAAAATGCATTTAATCTGTCATTAACTTATGTATAATAGATAACTAATTACAAGTAATTAAAAACAGTGGGTTTGAGAATCACTCTGAGACCAGCGTTTATAGTCAGCAAGCATTTATTTATTTGTTTGGGTCACCCCACTAATTATATCAATTGAAATCTATATTATTTGTTTGAGGCCTCACGCTGGTTTTTAATTTATGTCAAACACGTTCAAAGGTGGCACGATGCGGGCCTAGCGAACACGTAGACTTCAACAAATCTGCGAACCAGATTTCATTTTAATCGGTTCAGTAGTTTTTTTTGATTAATTCTGTCCTATTGACAGACAAATAGAGTTACTTTCGCATTCATCATATTATTAATATTAGTAGGGATTGTCGTGACAGTTGGGCAAAACTTGAAGATGTTTTGCCGAAACTTCAACGGAAATCTTTGTGTTGTCCTTATTCAACAAAGTACTTCTAGATTTTTGTGTTGACTGATTCAAGGTCAAGCGAATCCGGGGCTTAATGAAATTCTCGGTTTTGACAAGTCAAGTCAAGCATTTAAGGAGGATAGCTAATATAGGTGAGCTTGTACACTTTGTACGCGTACTTTAAACTTTAACGTCGAATGTATTTCTTCTCTAGAACTCGTACTCAAAGGCAGTTAATAAATCATAAATGGATATTTATTTCAACACAATCCAAAACAACATCTAGCCTAGGCCTGAGTTACGGGTACTAGACATCTGATAGACTTAATATAATAGAAATACAAACATATTTAGATATTAGGTCCTTACATATGAAATTGGCGTTTTTCGTACTGGCCACTTTAATCACAAATTTCTCCTCTTTGGTAAGGAATTCCAAATTCAAATGTGTACAGCTATAGACTCATGTATTTGTGCTTCGATGATCGTCATTCATTTGTTTTTTTTCTTCTGTTTTTTTCTGTTTGCGTCACTCATTTTACAAAATGGAAAACTTAAAATATCGCATTATTTACGAGTACGAGTTCCGCCGTGGCACTAGTGCTGCGGAAACAACTCGAAGGGTGAATGATGTGTATGGCGGTCGTGTTGCAAAAGAAAACACAGTTCGTTTTTGGTTCCAACGTTTTCGTTCTGGAAATTTCGACTTGCAGAACAAGCCCCGTGGACGGCCTGAGACTCAAGTTGATAATGAAGAGTTGAAGGCTATTGTGGAAGCGGATCCATCGCAAACCACGTCCGAGTTAGCTGCAGGCTGCGGTGTTAGTGATAAAACTGTTTTAATTCACTTGAAGCAAATTGGGAAGATTAAAAAGCTTGAAAGGTGGGTACCTCACGAATTGACTGAAGCAAACCGGCAAACGCGCGTCGACTGCTGCGTTACATTACTAAACCGGCACAATAATGAAGGTATTTTAAACCGAATCATTACCTGTGATGAAAAATGGGTTCTTTACGATAATCGGAAGCGCTCAGCGCAATGGTTGGATCCTGGCCAGCCAGCCAAATCCTGCCCCAAGCGAAAATTAACCCCAAAAAAGTTACTTGTAAGCGTTTGGTGGACTAGTGCCGGTATTGTTCATTACAGTTTTCTCAAATCTGGCCAGACTATTACGGCTGATGTCTATTGTCAGCAATTGCAAACCATGATGGAAAAGCTAGCGGCTAAACAACCTAGGCTGGTCAATCGCTCCACGCCACTGCTGCTTCACGACAACGCTAGACCACACACTGCGCAACAGACGGCTACTAAATTAGAAGAGCTTCAATTGGAAAGTCTAAGACATCCTCCGTACTCCCCGGACCTTGCTCCAACAGATTACCATTTTTTTCGAAATTTGGATAACTTCTTGCAAGGGAAAAAATTCAACTCCGATGGGGCAGTCCAAATCGCCTTCAAAGATTTTATTGATTCCCGTCCGACTGGTTTTTTTAGTAAAGGGATCAATGAACTACCTATAAGATGGCAAAAGTGCATAGAAAATAATGGTTCATACTTTGATTAATTAAATATATTATATTAAAAAATATTCGACTTTTTGTTCCTCCCATACAAAACGCCAATTTCATATGTAAGGACCTAATATTATTGTTATACATTTGAAACACCCAAACCAAGGATTAGGACCACCAATCGCGTGTATTAATAAAAAACCACGGCTTGCACCCCAGAAGTGCCGCAGTGGCAGAAGTTAAGACTTAAAATTAACGTTCTGACGATCTGACGCGAGTTGAAAATGTTTGTTCCCATCACACCTATGATGTTTTCACTTCAGTAATTTCAAACAAAAACTTTATGCAACTTCGTGTATAGAATTCGAATATAATAAACACTTTTTGGTGTTATAATATAATAATATAAACTAATAAAGAAATTAGGAATATCTTTGCAAAGTTGCATACATCTTTACGTATTTTTTCAGTTGTAGGTGTATCCCAGCTGCCACATTTAAGAAATCTTTGGCCAAATTGCAGAAATGTATATGTATATTTTTTTACCTTGGAGTATCCCAGCCGCCATATATAAGCTGCGCGGGCGCGTCGCAAGCGCAAACAAAACTATTGAACGGTGAAAGTAAATGTGAAATCTTTGATAGTATGTAAAACACCCAACTGTTAAGGATTTCTGCGACCCGTGAACAACAAAGCATATAACTTAACTTTGAATACCTATAAAACTATAGGAAATCAGATCAATGCAGGAAACTTTATGTTTTTTAATAGAATTATTATTTTGCCATAAGGTTATAAAGAAAAAAAATGTAAGCGTCGTATTGAGAACCTTGTCTTTTTTTAGGTTAAATGCATAAAAAAAAAAATATATATATATATATATATATATAAACATATTTTGTTCCGTCAAAGAACCGTAACTGCTCTACAATAATAATAAATAATTTGACATATAAATTATTTTTATGATAAAATGAAAGTCATTGATATTTTGCTATTTTTAAATGTAGCAATTATGAGAACTATGCCTCAAATGCAAATATTATATTTTACTTTTAAGGTTTTGTATAAACTGAGGATTTAATAAGTTTTAAATTAAGATTACAGCACTATCCGAAACAATACCAATCTACAAACATTTTATATAGTTAATTTGTCTACTACACAAACATTCAAAAGAAGCTCTCTATTGTTATTTTCTTAATGAAATCAGGTCTCTCGTTGAAATCAATTCGGAATTTCCCTCAAGACATCTGCGTGCTCTCCTTAACAATGATACTTACTGACCTCAAAAATAGCTCTCTAACTTTCCTGACATTTATTTGTTTTGCAGCAAAGACCTTCGGCAGAGCTGTTTTGGTTAAGTGGGAGAACACTCGAATTTCATTCCGAAGGCCATAGGTTTAACACCTCTGGATTTTTCCTCTCGATATAATGTAGTGCTTTAACGGTGAAAGTAAACATCGTAAGGAAACCTGCCTGTTCTGAGCACTTTGAAGAGTTTGAAGTACATGAGACATCCCCACTTGCCAACCCGAACTTGGCCAGCGTGGTGAAGAGAGAAGTCCCTGTGTCCCAACAGTGAGAATGTAAATAGGGGCGCTTATGTTTTTTTTTAATTTGCAGTATTCTAGTTACCTCGGTTGCCAAAAATTTTACCCATGGGCCTTACTTAATACCTTCTTTAATGTGTACCACAATGTACAGAAAATAACAAATATATCTAGGAGAAAAATCCAAAGAAGAGTGTGCTATCACTTAGCCAACACGCCTTTAATTAAAAACTGTTCTAGGCTTCTACGTATCTAATTACTGAAAAGGGTCTTAATCAACACATACATAAAGACTTAGTGAACTCTTTGAATATTTAGTTGTATATTTAGTAGCAATATGTCAAAGTAGTTTGTAACACTTATTGAACTATACAGAAGTTTATTTATAAATACTTATCACCTACTTAAATGTAATTTTATAGTTTATACCATTGTGATTATTATAATTGTTACAGCAGAATTATAAAAACCAGTTTTCTCATAATTTCAGATTCTCGCGCGATATTTAATACCTAAAATGTTGTTTTTGTTTAATTTTGTTTGTTAAATATACTCTCATAATTTATTTCATAATCCAAGAAGTTTGTTTGAATCATTTGATGTTATCGACGTAAATTTCTCTAAAAATAATAATATAAATATGACTAAGTAAGACAATGTATGTAAACATGGAGTTTTGCAAGCTGCGCAAATACTGCAGTACAAGGAACTATGACGTCACGCCATTCGGCTTCGTTTTGTTTGGCGACACACTATTCCACTCGTATGTCTGTTATGGCATACCAACCTACCTTCACTAGACGTTGTATGTTTTGAAAATTTTAGATACAAAGATAATATCTTTCTGCACACCAATAATTTTATTTGAACAATATAGTTACGATAATTTAAAGTTGACCTGTCAATGTATGCAATGTGCTGTTAGGGAAATAAACATTTTGACTTTGACATTACAGACTAACTTCAAAGTATCAATAGCCACTATAAAAGATAACAATATCCATAATGAGGAATATCATTAATGTATTATTTATAGTGATTTTTATATATCTAATCTATTGTATATACAAATTAAATGTATCTATCAGTCACCCAACACTCAAAGAACGTGCGAGTGCTGTTAGATTGGAAATAGTTGTTGTAATAAATCTAAGTTTAAAATTTAAGAAAACCCCCCGATTATAATGCCTTAATTTCCTTAAAAGTAAAACACCATAATAAGTTGTAATGTACACGCGATTCGCTTTTATTTGAGACCCCACTCGAGTATATTTGCAGATTTTCTGTTTTCCTTCCCCACTCTCACCCCCATAACTTTAAAACGGCACAATAGTTTTTCATGAAACATGTCTAAGAACACTCGCGCTAAACTCACCTTTCATACAAAACAAAACTAAATTGAAATCGCTCCATCCGTTCGGGAGCTATGATGTCCCAGACAGACAGACAGACACACAGACACGTCAAACTTATAAAACCCCTCATTTTTGGTCTTGGTTGGTTTTAGCGCTATACACTTTTTGATATAGACCTTTTTATTTAGCACCTTATTTCGATCGTGTGCTAAACATTAAGTAAACAAATTCAACTCTTTGGAAGTAAACCGCCACGTGGCATATTATTATTTTTTTCATTGTAGTCAATATCATTAGAATAAAGGTTTTTTAAATTTTTTATTCTATTATTTCTGGTAATTTTGACGTTGTCTTGAATAATAATGAACATACCAAAATTGTAAATACGAGAGACTCATCCGAGTTATATAATAATAGCTTAGTAAGACTAAAAACCTAGAATATTGATTGATTAAATGATTTAAGTAAAGGTACAATATAAAAAAAATCTTCTAAAAGGGGTTGGGTATTTGTTTGTGAAGTGGAAGGGTTGAATTCCAACTAACAATGTCCGCAATATATCTGATCTTTCAACATAAATATGATCTTGAACTAATTGTCTTCGTGATCCTTCACGAATCTTCGCAACTATTCACAGACGACATTCGGTAGACTTGAGTGCCTATTGTATTATCACATTGTCAATAAAGATCGTTCTTCGGTCAAATAAGGACGACTTCATAGCGCAACCTAATGTGACCTTAAAATTGGTCTTTAAACAATAGTACATTAACAATGAATTCTACAAGAGGGAGCATGTGGACTATCTTAATAGACTTTACATCTGTACTATTGCTAGTATGTATAATAGGCCTCAGTGGCGCGGTGGGAGCCATTCCGCTTGCGTCGAAGAGGTAACAGCTTCGATCCCAGCCGAGGGTTCAAGTATTTGTATGTTCTGCAATCACTTTCTTCTTGTATTTTTATTATATTGTGTATATCGGATGTCGAGCACCCGTTAGACAAGCTTTAGAGCTACCACGGTGCTAGATGTTGCTATGTGGATTTTCGGGATATATTTATTTATATTGGTATGTCGGGTATTAATAAGCTTCTATAGTTAAAATGTTTCTTCAATCTTTTTGTTTGCGACATATAATCCTACTACTATTATAAAGGCGAAAGTTTGTAAGTATGGATGTATGGATGTTTGTTACTCTTTCAAGTAAAAACTACTGAACCGATTTAAATGAAATTTGGTACACAAAATCTCTAGAGCCTGAAAAATAACATAGGCTACCGCGGGTAACACCGCGGGGCACAGCTAGTTACTAATATAGGTTGATGTGTTTAACAGTGAGTGTGTAATCTTCTGTAATATTATGTAGATTTGATGTTTTGATGATTAATTGAGTTAATTTTAACAGCACTCTAGCCCCATACGATAGGATAGAAAAGGACACTGTTTGTATGCTGTCTGCAGTAGTAATACTAAAACTATTTGAACTTCGTCGACAAAGTGCAGACGCGGAGCAGTTTACAACATATTTTTAAGATTTTTTTTCCGTGTATTGATCCAATTGTTATGCAATTAGGTTCCTTTTAGTTCAACAGGAGCAGTAAAATGAAATCAATATTTCCGGACAACCCACACAACATCATCTAGCACCGTGGTTAGCTAGCTCTAAGCTTGTGTTACTGAAACTAGACATCAGATATACTTTATATAATAGACGTACAAATAAAGATAGTTTTATTATACATATTAAACACCTTCACAAACGAGAAAACATACAATCACTTGGCTCCTCGGCGGGAATCGTACCCGTAATAATAATAATAATAATCGTAACTCTTGCGCCCTACCTATTTAGGTGTTGTTTAGTTATGCTGGAACAAACACGACTAAATCAAAACCATCAGGTAGCTCGCATTCCCACAGCCACATAAGTCTACAATCAATACCATTATACTAGTAACTATCACTATCAACGTAACAACCGCCCTAATATTGTTATCAATAAGCAAATAAATTCACGAAGCAAATATTGGGTATGTATTTGTGATTTGAACACGTTTCGTTCGGCCTTTGTTTGAGCGATTTGTTTAGAAAGACGTTGTAACTAGTCGATAACATAATGCGGTAATGGAACCAACTTAGCTAGTCGGAGACTCAAAACAGCTTCTTGTATATGGCTACATATCCGGACTATCCATCTTATCTTTCAAATTGATAAATTTATGAGCATGTGGTTAATAGCATACGTTATTTTTCATTAATGACTATATGTAACCGAACCAACCCGCACTTGGCCAGCGTGGTAAATTAAGGCCTAATCTCTCTTCAAGAGAAAAGTCCCTGTGTCCCAGCAGTGGGAACGTTAATAGAATTGATGATGACTTTAATTAAAGATGCGAAATAAATAAAACGCCTTTTATTATGTCATTAATTACATATTATAAGTTATATATTTACTACTTAAATTTATCTCAATATTACTATTACAAATATTACAAGACAATTCAATCAATGTTAAATCGTCAAATGAAGGAAATAATAGTCACCGGTGATCCAATTCCTCAAACTCTTTATACCTACATAGTTTTTATAGTTAAAGGACTTAGTTTGATTGAATAAAATTGTATAATGACAAAGCATAAAATACCACCATTTTGATAAAATCTCTAAACCTTCATCTCTCGCCAAAACCAAGTACACACGTAAAACGTAAAGTATAATACAGGCATTTAAAGATACTTTGAGCTGAATGTAACCGGTTGCTCCACCTCAGTGAAAACGGCTATGGACCAATGAGATAAATTTAAACAACACACAGATTTTATTGGTAAAAGATACACACAACTTGTGTGGGTAAAGTTTAAGTTTTGAATCGAAAAAATCTTGAAGCTGGCCTGTGTTTTGATATATATATTTTACCTATTCATATATTTTATTAGACATTTATTTTATGATTTCTTTGATGATAATTAATAATGGACTCATTCATTGGAATAGTATAATATCTCAAGAAAATATACAAGTCTCAGATCATGTTTTGTACTACTCAAGGACGCATAAATATTTCATTTACTGTGTAATCGCCAAATATCAAAACGCATATTGCTATTTTTTTATATTAGGCGTAAACAGTTGAGTTGATATTGATATAGCTTATTATATTACAAAATAATTCAGTTGAATTTTTAAAATGTTTATTTATTAGTATGATTCACAAAAACACCCAAGCTTTACAACAAATTGTAGGATAAACTAAATCTCATAGGGATTCAAACCCTTAAACTGTAAATCGAGAACTTCACTCACGAGTCAAATATTTGAATGGAGTTTACTCTAGCAATAACAGCAAGGCTAATTGGAATTCAAGTCAGGTCCTTTGAAACAACCTTGCATCGATAGTTTGGTTTAAACTATCAGTCAACTATATTGTAGCAGACGTTTCCTCGCTCGGTTTAATCAAAGATCCTTGCTATTGATGCTATAGATCCTGGTAATAAATTATGACGCGATATGAGGTATAGCATTCCTCTTTAGTAGAGTGGGCCCGCAAAATACCGGTCCTGCGGGGCCGGTGTACTTAATGCATTTAATTTATTGCTTTTTTAAGTCGACTAGGCCCATTACTAATTTGAACAAAAATCTATAGTATAATTTCAAATCAGAGGACAGATGTGAACAAAACATACCTGAGATAAATATCAGAAAACCTAAACTTTGACCAAACAATGGTGTTATTTTTATTATATTATAATATAATTTTTAGCATGTGTCTGACAGATTTTTTATCATTTAATTCATTAAAGAGGTTTAAAACAGGTATGTCTTTATGTCCCGCAATTGTCGCAACTTCATAATTTCAAAATGTATTACTAAGTCGAGAACAACTCAACATTTTGTATTATTATTTCACAATCACGGTAATCTTCTATCATTTTATAAAAATGAAAATCAATAGTTTTTTGAATTGATGTCGATTATTCGAATTCAATTGAATTTGGTTATTAAAAACACGTAATAATGTATTTATTCGTATTTCTTGAAACGGAATATTGTTAATTACTTTTCGCGGCATTGTTTTAAAGGTTTAATAAATAGACAGATAAAGTTTTTACACTTATAGTAATAGGTTCACTTCAGGCCAAGGCATTGCAAACCGTATAATTTTATATTATTTATGAAATTCGCCTTTAATGTTCTATAATTTTAATAAATCTCTTTTTGAAAAGCTTCTGTAAAAGGTAAATTAAATATACCAAGTAATAGAAAGCAATTTATTACTGTGATTGGTTGATTGGTTGAGGTTGGAATTGTAAGAATTCAATTTAATTAGGCTTGGGGCTACATCTTGACAGGCAAGGCACTGCAGAGTGAAATCTACTTTAAAAAAAAGTTGAAATAAATGGTGCCGTGTATCTTTGTGTAACCTCAAGTCATATATTAATATATCGTCCTCTTCCTAACCTGCCAACCTAAAAAATAAATTACTTTAGGTATTAATTAGACGGTAATTAGTGAGGTACCTTTTGGTAACTTCAGAATAATAAATTAGGTCCTTAAAAAAAGTAACCTTCATTCACGCTGGTGCAAGACAATGGTGGGCTATTAAACAGGTAAATATGTACCTACAGTGTATGGTGCTATAAAGCAACACAGGAAAGATAGATAGATAATTATTTAAAGCATAAAACTTAGGAACTTAACGTTAGAATACCTATTTTATACTAATATTGTAATTATCTAATATGTAGATGCAAATGCTAACTGCATTTTATAAAAAAAAAAGGTTTATTGACAGTTATGCATACTTACGTCTAAAAGGTATCTCACTTTCCAGAACTCCATCTATTTATAGATACAGAAAATATATCAGTTATTGTTAGAAAGGAATTGTAGTTTATTTACTGGATATTTCAACACCAATCCAGACAAAAACCGACCATTAAAATAAATATATTTGATAATAATTTGACTAGTATTACACCTAGGGTACCATGTGCCTTAAAAAAAAAAGTTTTTAAAAGCTAAGGTGCAGTTCGATAGGTCATCCATGATCCTGGTGACCGAAAGATAGACAGACAGACGAAAAAGTAATATCAGTAATAGGGTCCCGGTACGGAACCCTAAAAAGGTAAAATTAACGTTCCCAAAATGAAACACCAAAACAAAAAACATTTGAAACGATTTAACAACACAAAACGAAAACCTGTGACAATCTGTAAAAAGACATTATATAGCGAATTTAAAATCGGAATCTAACAACGGAATGGTACAGACTGGAGATGATAAAAAAACTTAGCTTTAAACATAATAAATAAGAATGAATCACAATGAAGGCGCAAGCGCAGGCATGAATACCAAGTGCGATGAACTCGGAGATAAATTGCAAAATATTTTAACATGTCAATTCACTCTTCGACACATAATTGCTTTTTATTCTGTGTAGGTATTCACGAACATACACTATTTCTTTGGTATTTCGTATAGTGAGTTTTAAACTCCTAAATCGTGTTTTATTCTGTTACTTGTCTGTTGTTTGATTTTTATGTATATATTTTTTGTTTTCTTTTATAATATTAAGTTTTTGTTTTTTTTACATTTTATTTTTAGCTCAGTACCTAAAATATTGTTTTTAATCATTATTTTTTAACAATAGAATGCCGCCTGCTAGATCCATTTAGGAGCAACAGGACTTACTATTATCACAACTCAATCGTTTGAACTCAAACTAAGCAGTAGGTATTTGTACTATGTGTATATGTATATATTATAAATAAAAAATAATAGGTTAACATCATCAGGACTTGAAAAGTCCGCATACAATAACGCAGCATCACCAAACCCGAAACAAAGCAGAGCTTGTACTACTTATAGGTGACAAATATACCACATAGATATTATTTTTTTGTAAATATAACCAACTTATGATAGGTATACAAAAAAAACCTACAAAATGACTGTAATACCTGCGCCTAAGGTCATAAAAAGTGTCTGGTTGTTAGAGTTCCGTACCTAAAGGGTAAAATGGAACCCTATTACTGAGAGTTGAAATTATGAGGAATTATGTATTTCTTTTGCCGGTATAAAAAAATCTAAAAACGGATGATGAATATTGTATAATTAGGCTTCCATACAACAAACGTGTTTTTTAAAAGTATTTTTTTACTTTCTTTAAACAGTACAAGGAAGCCAGGTCAGTATTAATAGGGCCAGGTTTAGTAATTAGCCCATCTCATAGTTATCAAATTTAATTATATTTTATTATTTTTAATAACTACATTGCTTTGCACGGATGCTTATTATTATACATAAACCTTTCTTTTTAACCGCATAAAATCCGTTATTAGTTTCGATAAAGGCAGAGACGAGGCGGGGGACTTAAATCTTTTATAGTAATCTATTCTTATATTATAAAGCAGAAGAGTATTATTGTTTGATGACGCTAATTTTAGGAACAACTGGTCTGATTTGGAAAAGTTTTTCAGCGTTCGATAGCCATTTGAAGAAGGCTATAGGCAATTTTTACCAGGAGAAAATACAAAAATACAGGCAACGCGATGGCGTCAATGAAATGGATTAACATTCTATTTCATTATAAGTATAGAAGTTATAACAATGAAGACCAAAAATAATTATTTCTAGTGTATTTTATTCTATCATAAATAGCTGAGCTAGAATTGAAACGACCACAATGTTGAGTCTCTAAGTACATGCAATAGCATGAGAATCGCTAAGGTTTTTGTCCGCAGCTATCAGCTTGCGATTCACACCCATTGTCTTACTGGTAATGTTAATGCAAAAAATTACTAACAGATTACAACAACACAGCTTAGGAGATACGGCTAACGTTCTTTATTTTCTATTAACTTTTTTATATATTTTACGAATATTTAACGTTTTAAATGATGATTTACGCTACACTCTTCAAGCGTCGGTCGATACAGTTGGCTCAGGACCTCTGAATCCTTACACGTGACCTCGGGGTGGTGCTAAGAACAGTCTCTGGTGGTAGGCAGCTTGTCACCACCCTCCGGGCTGGGCGAGTGCGTGAAACGATTTTTTGTTTCGTAATGTGGTCCGGAGATACCATCTTCTAGGTCTTCATGCCCCACTTAGACCACATCGTCACTTTACATCAGGTGACACTGTGGTCAAATGAAGGCTTATCTACCACAAAAAAAAACTGTTGAGACGCCATAGTCACGTCTCTCAGTCATGAGGTTACGTCTGTGAAGAGGAAGGAATTGGTAATTTACAATGGTAGCCTTTGTAACGTAAAGTAAATATAAATAATTGTGTATGCGCCCGGCTTTACAGAACTAACACTATAAAACACGTTCCTGAGATTAGAGCGCTCAAACAAACTGTACAGCTTTATTATTTTAGTTTAGTTTGATTAAATAATGTGACCGGTTTTTTAGAAATATGTAAAATATTGTTAATATCAAATTCAAAATTCCAGAGGCAAACATAGTTTTGTACTTAGAATAGTCACAAATCTTAAAATAAAATATATATAATAAATTACATTACATATAGTTTAAATATAAATGTTTCTATGGATGTTTAAGTAAAACTTTGCAAGGAGTTTTATCTGAGAGGAAGTCCTTGACGGAATAGTACGCTTTCTTTTGAAGTATCTTATTAATGTTAAAAAAAAATATGTTTTAAAAGATTTTTCATTTTACTAGTAATACTTGAAATTGTTACAAAGGAGTGTGTTTTAAAATTAAATAGAAACATTTAAAGGACTGAACATACAAAGAAAAAGTCTGTATCGTCATTCGTTTAAATGAAACTAGGAATAATTTTTAGAAGATATTTCATATTATTTATAATTTTTATGCGACATAAGAGAAAGGTCTGCAAAAAACTTAATAAAAGTTTTTAATATCAATATACGACGTCATGGGTAAATACAGACGTTATTTTATTCTGTTTTTGTGATACGTAATTACTAACCTACCTACTACTTGGCTTGAATAAATAACTATTGCAGTATTCATTAATATCTACAAAATTGTGGTTATAAGACTTTAAGTAAGTCTCATACATTTACTTAAAGTCGTATTATTAATTTATATTATACTTAATTTTGTAGCATGTAGAACTATAAAATTTGGCGAGAAGAGTTTTAGATGTGTGTTGATGGATATGTGGGAAGAGGTAGGCCAAAGAAAAGAAAGGATAAAACATGTTGTGCCGACCCCACGTAATGTAGGATAGGGGCAAGAGAATGAATATATAATAAATGTTTATAAAAAATGTGTGATAAATCCACGAGGACTTTGCCATTTATTTTGTGCTAGCTGTTTTATTATTGGCTGTCACTAAACCAAAGTATTTTTCTACAATAATAATACAAGAGTTCGCCAGCAGTATTTATTTATTTAACGATCCATAGACGTTTTTATAAAATTGAATATTCATGAGTACTTAGTTCTTTCGAAATTCCTTCTAAATTAGGATCATTATAAGCGGTTATTTACTTGAAGTGCTAAATAAATTATAGCAAATCCTGTACCAGCCTGAATAAAATAATTAACAGTATTAAACTTATAGTAAAATAAATGAGGGGGTTCCCTTGGTCAAGTTTTTAGGGCGTCCGATGTCCAGCGGTGGATATAATATGGCTATGAAAAATACCGTAATAAAGTCTAGAATATCTACATCTTATGTGAAGTTTTGATAATTTTAATACAAGCACTTAGAAATATCAACTAGTTGGGATATTTACCATGATTATGCGGTTTTTGATTTTTCCGATAATCTTAATGCTTATAACCATGACAGTTTCAAAAGTTATATCTTACATTATGAAGTTTCTAAACAAAAGTCGCAAAGAGGAAACCGCAAATTGTTTATGAAAAATTGCAGATAAATAGAAGAATTATCTTCTTCTTCTTCTTAGGTTAGGTACATTATGCTCATGAATACCATAAAGAGTAGGATGTAGCTGTAACTAAACATAAGTACCTAAAACGCCATTGGTTTGCTTGAACCATAACGTTGTTTTCATAAACAGTCTCTTAGGTAAGCTAGCACGTAACCAAAGATTAGCCAAAAGGCTCATTATTGCACAATAACTTATGATATGAAATATGTTTTAACCTTGATCATTAAAAATTAATTATCAGTATCATTAAACAATACAGTACTACTAGTTCATTTAGACACTTAGGCCAGCAAACGCATTCTGTAAAAAATCGAATCCGAACTCGAAATCACTCAAGTGACCGAGCTCACTTCGAACGCTCGTCACTGAGGCGCTACAGGCGCTATCGAGTTTTACAGAATACAAAATTTTAAACCCACCGCGGATTCAGCTTCGTAAGGATCGAAATGAGTTTACAGAATGCGTCTACTGGTGCTGCGTTACGCGGGCGCGGGCGCGTTTTTATGTCAAATGTATCGTAATATCTCATACGTCGCGCGACGTAGCATATTTGTATCACACTCGCGCCCGCGTATCGCAGCGTTAGGCCTTAGGGTCAGCAGACGCATTCTGTAAAAAATCGAATCCGAACTCGAAATCACTCAAGTGACCGAGCTCACTTCGAACGCTCGTCACTGAGGCGCTACAGGCGCTATCGAGTTTTACAGAATACAAAACTTTAAACTCACCGCGGATTCAGCTTCGTAAGGATCGAAATGAGTTTACAGAATGCGTCTACTGTTCTGACCAAGACGCAACGCGACGATTCTTGAAGACGCTAGATCATCTAGATCTGCGATTTCAAATTATGTCAATGTAATTTTCAATTATCTTTTATAGTTAACTAGCGGCCCGCCCCCGCGTCGCACGGGTAATAAAAGTTCCCGCGGCAATTATTAAATTTTTCTCGCCTTTTAAACCTTCTCTAGACCTCCACGAACATTTCAAGACTAAGATAAGATAAATCCGTTAAGCAGTTCTAGAGTTTTAATCAGACTAACGAACACAATTAATTTTTATTTATATAGATAAAGGATATTTTTATAGCACTCTTCTCCATAAAAGTACACACCCCGTCTTCTGTCACTTTAATTAATAAAATAATCCTGCTATATGAATATCCAACAATAGACTTCTTCGATAAATGAGCTATCCAACTCTTAAATAAATATTCAAATCGGACCCGCAGTTCCTGAGTTTAGCGCATTCAAACATAAAAACTATTCAGCTTTATAAAATTAGTGTACCTAAGCCTGTATGCTTGCAAATATTAAAATCAAACATTATAATATTGTTGAGGCTTAAGTCAATATTGAATTATTAAAGTCAGTAATATCCTCCATTCACTATTGCATTTACCAAAATAATTAGAGCTTAGATGTAAAATGAAATCAATACTTGATCAATACATTCCGATTACGTAAAATGGTCATTGATTTATGTATTAAGTTATCAATGCATACCGTAAAATGTAGGTTCTGAGGGCCAGTATTTACTACGAACTCAATTATTCAAATTATGCTTATTAATGAGCCAATACCAGAATACTTGATCATGTTTATTATCAGACATTTGGTTCGTCTCTTTTGTGGTCTCTTTACATAGTATAAGATTATATAAACTACTGGTTGCTGGTTGCCTAATGCTGGCTTTTTTTATAAGTTGATATTTTAGGAGGAAGGTCTAACTAAGGCATAACGCTACGTTACGCGCGTTTTCATACAAAATTTTTACATCGGCGCGGCGTCGCCCGGCCTGTGACGAATCACTTTTGTACGCGTTTGAGATAAAACCCGCGCCCGCGTCTGCTTAACGCCGCGCTTGGCCTAATAATGTATTTATTATATGCATCCGAGCCAAGTATCTATGCATGTCTATATTTATATTCTATTCAGTAGTAAATAGCATAATATTCACATGTACTCAGTGGAGTTAATTGTCTGATAAGAAAAATCATAAACCGTAAAGTTTTAACACTT
The DNA here is from genome assembly GCA_929108375.1 of Gymnoscelis rufifasciata. Lineage (NCBI taxonomy): Eukaryota > Metazoa > Arthropoda > Insecta > Lepidoptera > Geometridae > Gymnoscelis > Gymnoscelis rufifasciata. Next base: position 7,367,525 of record OV815301.1, read on the forward strand.
ACAAAGCAATTTAAAATCAAGGAACTTTAAAAATAGCCGTGCTCTGTAGAATTCGGTTGCTTGCCTTGCCTGTTTAGGACACAGGCCACGCGGTTTTAAAAACGTGTTCGATGTCATTATGTCAGGACAATTAACATTATTGACATTAATTTATACTTAGGGCCGATTTTTTCAACGTCATGATAAAGTTAACAATTCGAAAAACTATAGCAGATTGAAGTTGTCTGATGTCTCACTTCAATGTTTGAAGGTTAAGTTTTAATATTATTCCGCCATCTTTACCTTTAATGGTTTGTTCTTAACTGATGTTTAAAAATCGCCTCTGAAAATGTTTATGTGTATAATGTGTACGTCCATACGCACACACACAATTACACAAAAATCTTGAAGTACCTACGCAAGCTTAAGTAAGGTTTGTTTATGGGATATAAGTTCTTATGCTTTGTTGTACTACACGTATTCTACGGTTGTGGAGTGGCTTGCCACCTTATATCAAAAAAGCAGCACAAAAGACCACTTGAAACGAGCAACTAAAAACTTTTATTGACAAATTATATTCATAACTTATTATAATTTTCATTTTAAATTGGGAATATATATATTTAAATAAAATATAATGTACATATGTATTTAGAATTATTATTATTATGTATTTCATATTTTTTATTTTTACGCTTTATGATTGTAACTGTAGATTAGGCAAAATTATGTAAATTCTTGACCTCTTATTTAAAACCTGTTTGACTGTTTGGTTTGCAGGTAGAAAATGCCTTAGCATTAAGCCCAGCTTTTGTACAACTCTTTATTTTTCTTGTGCAATGAAGTGTTCTTAATAACGAACCATTGCAGTTTCAGCAAATGCTGAGTCGGCGACAATTTAGGGTTCATCTGTGTTTTTATTTTAATTTAGTATTTTAAGCGTAGTTTTGTAATGCAGATGTAACATGAATAAAAATTTGATAATAAAAAAATAATATGCTGTATAGGTGTATATGTACAGGTGCTAATTTGACCTAGAAGTTTAGTCTCATTTCTCAATCTATACAGGATGTTCGAAATAGTTGGTCAGTCGTCTTCCTTTCGAGGCGATGTCACTTAAACTGTGTCGTGGTAACGGTCCCGACTTGTTTGCTCTCAGTTCTTTGCTCAAGAGCTTAGTCATTGATTAGCATAAATGCATTTTTAAACTGGCTTCCTAAAATGGCTAACAGTTAAATGTACTCAGTAGCTACGCGAGATTTCGGTTCTGTTTATTTTTTAACCGTAACCCAGTTTGTGTTTATTATTTGAGAACCTTTTTAACGTAGATAATGATGATCTATTATAATATATTATCTTGAAAATAAAAATAATCATTAAACATAATAATCTCCCTTTAAGAAATCAAACGAAAGTCTTCTTTAAACAATCAATTAACTTCCTGTAGTGACATGAAAGAGTTATTTAGAAAAAAACTTTACAAGTGCTGGTAAAAAAATGTAACTATTCTGTTGACGGTTTAATATATTTTTTCTGTATAATTTGAATGATAAATTTACACTAACTGAATTTTATAGCAATGTTTCTGATTTTTATTGACTGTCATACATTATTTTAACTCTCTATTTTATTCATTGTTACATTATTATTGTGTATCAATGATATGAAATATGGATACAAGAATACAACTATCAATTGCGTGCGATGTCAAAGACAAAGTCAAAACATTTATTTCCTTAAATGCAGGTCAATTTAAAATTAATATAACTAAAAAATATATATAGCATGGAGCGCCTAGTTATACAAGGCAGAATGGAGGGAAAGAGGTATCGTGGTCGCTCTCCAACAAGGTGGATTGACCACATCTCAAATTTGTCTCAGTCCGCCATATTATATATACCAACTGCTCCCGCAACGCAGCTAACAAGAAACTATGGCAGCGCATTGCAAGAGCAGCTACTCAACATAAGGACCCCCATAACCACGACCACTCTGTCAAAAGTGACCGACTAAGAAGGAGATATATAACCGTTTAACGACTTCCGTCACTGATGATGATAACCTCACAAACCAAGGGCACCCAGTGCATGTCAGGATCAATCAGCAGAGATCCTAGATTCATCCCGGAGGTCAGCAGCTCACTTCAATTAATATTCTAATTAAAATACACTTTCCTGTTCAACTTTATTGTTTATCATTGCAAGTGATACTTTGCTAAGTTGCTTTGATTACCGCGGTTTGATGTTAATTAATGGAATTTACCTGAATCGATCATAGTGTTATAAGTCGTAGTGACCCAAAATATTTAGTAACTGAGTTTTAACCGTTTTCATAAATTTTATCTGTTTTGATATTGATTAACGGTTCAATAGGTAGCCATGAATAATGTCATGAATGGTCAGAAAGTTTTGATTAGAAATTTTAAACAAACCGGGCAATCAATTTCAATTTTTATCACTAGGATCTATTTTAAACATTTTGGCATTTCTGACAACATTCATGCATTGTCTGGAACTATTGTTAAATTTAGCTTTGAACGTTTACGAATTAAAAGTTCAATTGTGTGTTATTCGGAATTTTATATATGTGATTGACATGAAAATGTTTCCTGATTAATTCATCGTCATCATAAGCACGTTTTACGTTCCCACGGCTGGGACAGAGGGACTTCATTCTTGACGACAGAAGGTCTTTTCTCAACGCGCTGGCCAAGTGCGGGGTGGTTACTTACTTAACTTGTGTCCTTTTATTACTTGGCGATCAAAATCACAGACTGACAGAAAGAGCATCTAACTAAGATTCATATCGTTATAAACATGGCCTTGAGTGAAATACAAAACAGTAAATCTCTGATCGTAAAAGTACGAATTCTACCAGTAGCTGTGTAACCTACCACGTAATTTCAACTGGAGCTAGATTACGGTTTCTACTTTTTAACTACTTAAAAACGGAATATCAAAAAGCCAAACTAAATACAAAAATAGGTATTCTGTTTAGGCCATCGGTTAGCCCGTCAAAAAAATACTGGACCCCTATTGTTATTAAGTTAGACTGTAAGCATTGGTGTGCAATAAATATATTATCTATCTATCTATTTTTTGCTATATCAATTGAATAAGAAAGTGCCAAGGAAAAGACGCTTGTTACGTATACATTTAGTACATTTTGCTTGAAGCATTGCGTCACATTTCCGTTTGCAAGAATAAATAAAAAAAATATGTACAATTTTTTAAGAGACTAAAAGGACGGAATAATATTTTTTTTAAGTCATCTACCCTATTTAAGGTGTAAGTTTTATGCTTGTCTTTGTAACCTTACAACCATTTTTTATCATAACGTTAAACAGAAGTTTTATAGGCTGCTGTATCCAACATGACCCCTTTATAATTCCATAGGGTTCTGTCCATTGTTTCTTCCAGCAATCTTAAGTTTAACCTCAATAAAAAGCATCGTTACATTAAGAGGTCGAACTCGGTTGTTTTTGTTAAAATTTCACTTATTCTTAACTTCGTTGTGAATGCAGGTTTCTCTTGGTGTTCAAAGGCTTATGTTAGTTACTAGAGAGTGTTTCTTCTTTTAAAAGATATTGATTTGAACGTCTCGGATTCCCCAGAACAGTACAAAAAAAAACGTTGAGCTAAATGTACGTAAGAATGGCAAAGCACTATTAATATTTTATGTTTATGGTTATGTCAAAAGAAAGTGAGTAAAGGACGTGGTGTAAATTATTTCATTCCACATAGCAATAGAGGTACACAAACAATATTGGTAAATATCACTATGTATTGGTGTCGCAGCGAGAAAGCACGTATTTGCTTTAAAATGTGATCTATGAAGCACACCGCAAAAGTAAATATACTATATGCATGTTGGAGAATCCTGAACAAAATAATAACTGTCATAGATACAAATGTCAAAAGGTAGACCAAGATTAGGTCTAAATCTAGATTATTATATTAATGTAGGTTATGTAAGTAGATGTAATAGAGACTGCTGGAGGGAATTGGCGGAGACCTTTGCCCAGCTGTTGGCTGACAATAAGTCGGTAAGCACCTACAGTTAGTAAGAAAAAAGTAAAATTTAGATTTGTCCGTATGTTTGGTAACATAATTCATCAATTAAGTATTGATTTAGCATCCATAAATTGATCAGTTCTGATTATGATCTAATTGCTCAATCCATTAGTTCTAAAAATACTAGTCGGTCGAGTCAATTGTTGTGAATAAAATGTTTTATGTGTTTATACATATCAGCTCAAAGTTAGAATTTAATAATTGACTTCAGATGTTTGGACCATTATAATGGTCATGAACAGTATTTTACTAATAATAATTATTATTATTATTCAAATGGCAGAAAAATTATAAACAATTTTTCAATATTTAAAAAAAGTTGTTTTAGTAGGAAACGAGGATGGAAAATATATTCGCTATTGGGCTACCCCCAAATTTCCTCGTAAAAATTCAAAGGTAAAAAGCATACTCACATACAAGTAGAATTGGAGTCCCCCAGTCTCTTATGTCTGTCGCCTCATTGATATACGTTCATTATTATAGGCTAGCTTCTCACGCCACGGCGTTGATTTTCCCGCGAAAACAACAAAGTTTACCGCGGTAAAAGTAACCATATAGCCTTTTCCCCCTTCTGAATCGGAACTTCAGTTTCTGAGATTACCGCAAAACTATTCAGCTGTATAATATTCGTATTAATTTTATTAGATATAAATATTATAAATTAAAAATAATTGCTAGCATTTTATATCATTCATACGTCTTTAAAAAACGTTTTAAGTTTAATTTAAGTTTAAGGAGATTGTAGACTCAATTAATTATAAACCTAGATAGATGACAGCGGATCATTAACCCAAATTTTATATTATAATAAGACAAATTGTCTTGAATGGTTATTATTTAAACTGGTCTGTGGAAGATGAACTTTGGACTTATGCTTTCAAGATTTATTGTTATTTGTTTTGTACTTACTACCGAGGACTAAAATATATTTTCAATTTATTTTTTAGTTAGAAAATTTTCGTTTATATATGTGTATATAAAACTAAAATGGTGTTATTTAGGAGCATTTGCTACAAAACTTGTTAAAAGTGTACGGCGATAATGTCAGCGACACAGTTTTATTTCAAGCTACTGCAGACATTATCGAATTCCTATAATTATATAGACGTTTGTAATGTTCCTAAATAAAGTCTTTAAGTCGATTTCGTGTTATAATCTGGCATTTATTATAGTATGGAACTCAGAATATGGAGGCAAAACTCCACAAAATATTTATAAGAATACAGGTACACATATTAATAATCATGTCATCGTGTCAGTCATTAAAAATAAGCTCCAATTTCACCATTTTATGCTACAAACCGAGTTTAATGGAACCTAGATTACCCATAGAAAAATGACAATTTGATCTCAGTTAAGCGGTAACACGGAGGCGGAGTTTAGCCTGACTTGATCGCGTTTATAGCCAGCGAAATCGGGGCTTAGTGTCATAAACATAATAGTTTTGGTTAAGAACAGACCGCAAGCTATTTTATTAACTTTTAACATATCAGTGTCTGTATATACTCGTAGCAAGTAAACCTTTACTCGTCACCGATACTACCTCACAAATGACCTCTTATGTACAAGTTGAAGATACCACGATATATTACGTTACTCTCCGGGTTAAAATTATGCAATTTGCCCCTAACTGTAACCTAAGGTACGCCTGTACTGGTGTTTCACAATTCATATTAACATTCATAGAATGACTTGTTTAAACACCGCAAAATCTTAGAACGGGTACCGGATAGTACCTATATTTGTTCATTAAGTAGATATTTATAGTTTATGCAATTAGGCCGTTTGGTTTCGGAAATTACGTCGCTTTATTATACTGTAGGTCAGTTTATCATTACGAATGTAATGTTGAGTAGGCTTTACATGTAGATAGATATCTATCTATCTACAACACAGACAATTACATGAAAAAGGAAATACTTAGAGTACATATCTACATATAAGTGTTTTATGAAAAATATAGAACAGAAGAAAATGAAAAACATTACCTACTAAATATAAGAACTTAACAGTAAAACAAAAGATCACAATTAGAAATAAAAATATAAAAAATAAAGACAATCAATTATTATCCGTACACAAGTCAAGTCAAGTTTCTACACATTTTACAAAAAAAACTATTTTTTTTAAAATGCAAAACGTTACAGATATTGTTTAATTATTTTTTATAGTAAATAGCATATAGCAAAATTTTAACATTTTGACTAAGAATAATGTTTTAAATATATATTAAATTTTATGCAGAAAAAGATTAAGACGTTTCTGTAACCTTTACACAGGAGGTGTTAAATAGATAATAAATCTACAAAGTTTTCTTATAATGTGCATTATCTCTTTAAATTAATATTATTGCCAATAATAAATGTTTAGGCTTTCAGCATTATAGCGGTCTATATTCCCTTGAACTTGTTATCTTGTATTACTTTATATATTATAATTTTTGAATTTTTATCATGGTTTTTGAAAATATTATGCCTCAGTCAGTTGTTTCAGTGATCATGGCGCTTACAACAGCGTCGCAATATCGGAAAACTCAAAAACCGTCAAATCGTCAAATGGTATGTTAACCGTTGTAAGTCATAATATTTTATATGTTTATGTTATTTAAAATGAAGTGGTGTTCATTCGATCATTTGTATCATTAACTAGCTGAACAATTCTAGCTTCGATCGCATGCGGAAACCAGTGAATCACTAAACCCATTGCTAAAATTGAAAACGGCATAACGAACCATTCAGTAGTTAATGAGTTTACCGCGAACTTAGGGACAGACAGGTACGGCTGGGGACTTTAAAATATAATAAGTATAGATGTGTGTTAAATTTTATCAGGAATTTGACTTAAAAATAAATCAACTAATTAATAAACAATAAATACTGAAATAAAAAGTAGTACGCGCTAAAATATATGTAATTCAAACCCAGTACGTTATGATTATTTTAACATTGTTATCTGCTTCTAGTTAGCTTCATATCTGTAAGAATATCTAGGGATTCTATATCTATAATACTCAAAATCAACATAAGCGACAAGTTCTAAAATGATATCCCAAAAGTGGAATGCCACAACATTATACAAGCCTATTTAATACAGATACATTGGTACAGTTTGTCCATTTTGCGGTACGTGACAAACATACAAAATAATGACTGACATTACGAATGGACATTTACCAGTCGTTAGTGTTTATGTATTGGGGGCAAAATCTGCTAAATATTTTGCATTGAATAAATTCAGATGTTACTGCGTCACGAACATTTGACATGCCTGTCGATGTGCGGTGGGCAACGACAAACAAAAATGGATTTATCAAGCCTAGGGTTGCTGCCGAAATATTTTATGGTAATTTGTATTTGAATAAAATACTTTAGGATAAGCTTATATCGTTTAAACAAAACAAATCCATGCGGAATAAATGCTAGAGCTATTTTCGTCTAAGGTAAATTATATTTTGAATAGAATAAACGGAAACTTGACGAATAAATTACAATTATAGCTAACGTGATGATCGTAAGACGAAAACCATAAAAAATACATATTTATTTACGTTTACTATTGAATATAAAAGTTATTGTACATACCTACTATAATATTTTAAAATTTTAGCTTAACTGAAGGATTGGTTATTATCAAAACTTTTAACCGGAGCGTGGGTACAAAAAAGATAAAGATTATAGTCTGTTGGAGATCTCTTGGAAACTGTCAACTACTTTTCTTATATGTATTCTCGTCTCATTTATAAACAAATCTCGAACGAAAATAAACGAGTATTGTAGTTAAAACTTCGCATTCAATAAAATATGTATGCGGTAATAATATGCGGTTTGTCTAACGAAGCTTAAATATTTAACATTCAGTTTCCCGACCGGCTAGCTTCTCGCCGGTATTTATAAAATGTTATCTTGTTGCAATCAACTAAGCATAAAATTATACATTTTTGAGAATGTTATCATCGTTGGCAATAGCTTTTTTAAAACGTATTTGATAAAATTCCTTTCGTAAATTAGCTTGTAGAGATAATTCATATAATGTTAAGAAAATACACTTTATGTAATATAATATAAACAGGAAATATATTGCCTACTTATCGAAATATTACTAATAACCTATTATAGATCCTAAAATATTAAAAATAATGTGACATCCCTGATTGGTTTTAGAGCAAATCCACTCGAATCCGGCAGATCTGGTATCGCGTTGTTTTATTCTCAGGTACCGAAAGCTTTTTAATTTTGTGGCCAGACCACCGCCATCTCCCTATTGTTACTTTTGACTGGTGATTTTGAGCTTTCATAATACTTTTAGACTCAGTTCAATTCGGATTTTACAGAACAATGCAACGCACGCCTTTTGAAGTATGGGTTCCTAGTACTCACACTGAGTACTTTCTTTCATACTATAAATTTATACATTGGCCTGCAAAATTACTAAGTAAAAAACTTATAAATTTAACTTTCTCAGATCTATGAGGTCAGAGATTTAAACGATAAAACGTATTTCGGTATTTTTATCTGCTTTTTCAAATTGGAAAACTACTTACAATACATAAACTACAAATCAAATCATACGAAACGCTAAATCGCTTCCCATCTTCAAAAAACTGCTTCACGAACACTTATTTTTATCTATCATTATAGTCTATTATTATTCTTTATTTATTTATCTATTTATTTTTTAGTATCGCTCTTATTAGGATATAGTTTATGAGTTATGTAAGTTTATTTTTAAGTTAACTTTATTTGAAAATAGTTTTGAATAGTTTATTTGGTATTTATTTATTTTCCTTTTATATCTTCTTTACGTTACGCCACTGTCTATGTCGTTCTATTTCTTTCCTGTCCATCCAAAGGTTGCCTGGAAGAGATCGCTCACAGCGATAAGGCCGCCCTTTGTACTCCAATGTATTGTCTTGTTATTGTTTGCAGTTTGTATTTTATTTGTGGTGTACAATAAAGAGTTATCTAAACTACTTACTTATACACTATTAAAATATTGCTTTGAAAAATAATAAAACCAAAAAAGAACAGTTTTGGCTTAGTGTCAAAAAACAAGTCGATCTCAGTAAGCGGTAAAACGAGCTTAGCATGATCTGATCGCGTTTTTAGCGAATGGTGAAATCGGGGCTAAGAGTAAACCAAAACATATAAACTTTATATTAAAGGTTTTATACACCCATAACTTAAAATAAGGTACCGACCATAAAGTTTTTATAAACTAATCAAATTTCTTTCTCGAGTCCTTTTTAATTCAAGACTTTACCATGAATCCTTAAAAAGTTGATTAAATTGAACAAGTTCTCATACACCAACCCTATTTATTTTATTATTGCAGACATTTCCAGCTCCGTTATGCGGTTTGAGGTAAAAAAAATCCTTATATTGTAACAACAAAACAAACAAAATAACATGTATGTAAAATAATATGAAAAAATAGGTATATTTTATGAATAGTCCTTGATTCATAAATATCATAATATATACCTAATTTAATATTTTCCTGTTTCTGATTTAACTTTTAGCAGGTTATTGAAGCGCGTCTGTTTTCTCTAGCGTTTTTGTACTTCATACTTAATAGGCAATATACAAGCGCATTGTGCGGCATAATTCTATATTTTATTAACCTCTGAAAATTTTTAGTTTAGGTTTTTAAGAATGTGCGGTGGTCCCTTGCGTGTGACATCGTCTCGACCGTAGAGGTCTGATAGGAAACGTGTAAAACTAACACACATCTTCAACTAGTGAGCAACCCTAAAAGCGTCTTTAACTCCCCTTGAACCACTTTGCAAAAATTGCATAAAAATCCTACGTAATCCTCGCTCGTATTTATAAAAACTGCTATTTCTGGCTAAAACACACAAGCCTATAAATGCCTTATTGTGCGATTATTAAAGAGAAAAACAGATCAACAAGGGTGAAAAGCTTTTAAGCTTTTCACCCTTGTTGATCTGTTTTTAAACAGATTTAGAACTAATTTAGGTTTGTGAATAAAGATACCATGTATAAGAACATTCGTGCAAAACTCACCTTTCATGCAACACTAAATTGTAATCGCTTCATCCGTTCGGGAGCTATGATGCTATGAATGCTACCTACAGATAGAAAACAGAGACGTCAAACTTATAAAACTCTTTTTCAGTCGGGGTCAAAAAAGTGAAATGTTTATATGAATTCGGGGGTAAGACAAAGCTAATCACTGATTTGATAATTATGCGTGATGGAGAATACCTGTAAATATAATAGTCTGCCTAAAACAAAACAAAAAACTATGATATGAACTTTCACGGGTCTAATGTAAAAAAAACGGTAACAACAAGTTCGACGGCGAGTTGGTTTTGGTTGGAATTTGCGAAGCCATAGTTCACGCCTTTTGCTATTTTCAGTTAATACAATTGTCAGTTGAAACCAAAGTTAACTCGCGTTTTAGAAACCGTTAACTAAATAAGTTAATGCTGTGAGTATTTATGCAATTCTAGAGTTAAATATAACGCAGTGAAATTGTGACTTTGAATTGCTTAATGATTATGTTAAACATTTATTAATCATTATTAAAAAAGAAATATTTTCTTAGAAATATATTTTTAAATAATAGGCCTAATCTGAAGTTAATTTCATACATTCAACAGTAAGTTTTACTTTATTTACATAGGAATCAAAAATTTGATCATGATTTATGATTCGATTGTTTAGAAGGAAATATCATATCTATTTGTACTAATATTCTATGCGATATAAATATTCAACTGAAACAGTAAAAAAGGAATGACTTTTATTTAAATGTATGCTGTATCAACTAGAAATATTCAAGTAATTACGAATCCTGTACGTCTACTCTTAGAAGGTACATTTATAAGAGTTTAATGTTGTATTCGGACGTACGTACGCAACAATACAACACTACATACGTATTATAATACGCAAAACTTAGTAAGGGCTCTAGTCTCTCGAGGACATACAATTCTGGCGCGTCCCTGTGACAACCTTAGCAGCACATAATAATAAATTAGCCATAATATTAATACTTTTATAAATGTATGTTTTATGTTATTGACTGCAGGTCCTTTTAATCCGCGATGTAAAATTATACGCTTATCGAAACACTTTTGATAGCACGCTTGGAATTATCTGAATCATAATGAAAGCGCGAGAATGCACGTGTTTATAGCACACTGTGAAGTGCAAGTCTTTAAAATTATGCATTACCTGTGGTTATAAAATGGAAATGAAATAGGCGAGTCGACTAAAGATTTTTTTATTACTAGCTGACCCCAGCAAAAGTTGTTTTGCAAAATCAAAAATAGATAGTAGCTGATTCTCAGACCTACTGAATACGCATATAAAATTTGGAAGAAATCGGTAAAACCGTTTCGGAGGAGTACTGTAACTAACATTGTGACATGGAAATTTTATATATTAGATTTGTAGTTTTCATTACTATCGGAACTTACTGAAGTTTTTTTTAATTCTAAATACATACAGACAGACAAGAGAGTTCATTACTTTTGATGCTTACAAAAACCAGTTATAAAAATGTTATTAAATTAAATTTTATTGAATTATTAAATAATATTTATAATAAATTTAATAAAATTGTTAAAAGATAAGAACATGATTTTATTTATGGCGGCGGTAAATAGGTAGGTTTAATTGCTCAGCTGTTAAATTTAAGTGCGTCGTAAAGACGGTTCAGCTATTGGGTACAAGTATAAAGGATGAAAAACTTTCATAATTTTTCAGGATATTCACAAGATATACACAATTAGTAAAGGACGTCCACTTAGCTAGATGGATGACGTCACCGTTTCGGTTTCAAGCCGCGGGTTCTTAGTGCTGGTCTCTTCCATCCTATATAACCTATGTAGTTCTACGGCTGAAATGTTAATTATGATGTTTTTTTTATGTTTAAAGGTAGAAGCGGTTTGTTACGTAACGCTCGTGACCTAGGCGTAACTCTGTCTGACATCCCTGTCTCTTACGCATACAGTAGGCGGTAGGCGGTCCTCCCTCCTGAAATGCATACTCAAAACGAACAAGAAACGCCCGACAGAAGTGATAACTTCATTTTCTAACTCTGTAGGTTAAAGGAGGGAGGAGAACAAAGTGTCGTTCTTAGACAGTTTATAAATTTCGCCGCTAGAGGCGTGCGGATAATCTTTGCATCGCCAATAGAGATAGAGGACTTCTAGGAACTAGAAGTTAGCTAAATTATTGAAATTTTTAGTCTCCAACTACCAACTACAACTTTTTAACAAAATTCTCTAAATCGTGTATCCCTGTTTATTCCCAAACTTAGCTATATATAGAAAAATATTTTGCTGATGCCCTGATATGTGAACAAACTATTGTCCCTGACTTTGCACGTTTGCACCCTAATTGCTCATAATTATACATTGTGGATAATAACTGTGCTGTCATTAAAATCAACATCATCGTTTCATGCCTCGAGTGAATAACATGATGTCCGTCTGTACGTAGTGTCAAGTCATTGGTATAAAGATATACATTTTTATTATTTATGAACGAGTATTTTACTTTACAAATGTAATCACAGAAAAGAATATATTTCATTGATATAACATAAACAGTTCTGGTTAAATTTAGTTTTTGACTGACCCGTTATTTTTGGAACCGAGTGTATATAAAACACTCATGTTAAACTTTGAGAATACTTATACTTATATACTTAAATTAAACGGGTAACATACCATGATTTGACGGTTTTTGAGCTTTTTGATATTACCCAGTTACACGTTTAAATTTGGTAAAAATAAAATATTAATATTTTCATAAGTTATTTTACTGCGTGATGCTTGTTTTACATACCATGATATTGTATTTACGCTTAAATGCTGAAAAATGTGTTTTTATTTTGATAATGCGACTAAAATAGTACAGAAATTATACAGTTACATACGTGCCCTAGATCCTATATTATAATCTCTAAAACGTTAGCACGTAACTCTGACTAAAGCTATTTTCCACAATACTGGCGCATTGATAAAAAAATATTCATATTCGTCATACAGTGGCATTTGAAATAACTCCACGCTTTATCTGTGGTATTTTCCACTAATCGCTACACCCAGAAATTAGAAGATATTGGTGGGTATTGCACTATTTAACTCTTTTTACTGACTCTTAAATGATTGCCTTGTTTTATGACACTTCAAAACACACTCATATTTATTAGTCGTAGTGAGAGAATAACTAAAAGAGAAGGCTATAGCAAAAATTTCAATGGCTATATTTCATAATGTTCAGGCTGTAAGCAGCGTTTTAGTGACGATTTAAAAATAGACGAACAACAAAGATGAACCGAGTAGAGTGACGAATCGCCACCACGCTGTCTGAATGATAAAATGTTGTTTTGCTAAACACAAAAATGTAGAACGTCGTTAGCGTGTGTTTATTCTCGATGTTATTGAATTGCGGTATAAGTCCACCGAAGTTATGCAATGGCCGACCACCTTCCATGTTTCTTCACTCCAAGCGCTGTCTAGATAACTGGATTTATCCAGTTAAAACCAAGTTATAGTAGCGACGCAAAGCCGAAATCCAGTTTAGTAAAGGTCTAACTTAATACAGGTAATAAAATATGACTGTATTCTATTATTCGGATGGTTATATTAAATTTAAGATTTCTATGATAGTTTTTAATGTAATGTTAAAAATTGAATTAGAGTTTCATTTTTAATGATGCCAGGATAATAAGGCAAACAACTATCATAAAAACGGAATTCGATAGATACTTAATTAAAATATAATAACAACCACAAAACGACATAAAAGTAAACATATTTTTTGATACACGGCTAAATTTCCTTACTCGACAAAATAATAATTATGTATATCGACAATAATTATTCATTGAATGTGGCGCTTACCAGCAACATTTTCCCTGAGGGAAAACCAAAAGCCGACAATTTGTATGTCTACAGGAAAACTGTTACAAACGACACCTACCCAAAAGAAATCTCAAATTCATTAAAAAGATTGAGGTTTCGTTGTTAAATTTCGTAACAAAACAAGAAGACAGTCATGTCCTCGCGATCCTGATTGTGAAACCTTATGTAATAAGATGAACTACCCATAGCTGAGATACAATTGTAGAATATATAGTACAAAATAATAAATATGGTGTTTAATGTGTATAATAACAAATATCTTGTATGTATGTCTATTAAGTATATGAGATGTCTAGGTACCTACCCGTAACACAAGCTACGAGCTTACAACGGGGCTAGATGTTGTTGTGTGGATTGTCCAGAAATATTAATCTCATATATAAAATTCTCGTGTCACAATGTTCGTTCCCGTACTCCTCCGAAACGGCTTGACTGATTCTCATGAAATTTTGTGAGCATATTGTAGGTCTGAGAATCGGCCCACATCTATTTTGAAAATGCAAAACAACGATTGCTGGGGTCAACTAGTTTATTTATAATAAAATATAAAAGTAATTTTAATTTCTAGGAGTACTTCTGTTAAAGGCATCTATATAACTCATTTAATTTTTACTTCCATGCTGACAAGTAAGACAAGTAATTACTAAAAATTATAAACTAGGCCAACTCGTACGCGGGTGATTGTTAAACAAATAGGTATTTCTAAAGATACACTATAAGTACACCTCAACGCCATCTTGTTTCATATTTTTTTATCAAGACACACATTTAATTTCATACAAAATATGTAACTCCAGAAACGACTAGGGCTTTCATATAAACCTCCTACCCCTATTTTTCTCCCATAGGGGTGGAGTTTTCAAGTTTGTAGGTGATATAGTTCTGAGATTTTGAATTTGAAGCGTCTAATTTTCTAGATAAAATTAAAAGCTGATACAATTACACAGTAAAAACTATATAATTTTTTTTTATTATACCAATATGGAACCTGTTGCGTATAATGTGTTTTAAACAATAATAAAAAATAAATTTCAGAAGGTTTTGTATTTAAACGCAGGAAAATATAAAGGCGAGATAATTATTAAGTGGAAATATCGCCATAATCTCAAAAACGACTGGACTATGAAATTTATTCAAAGCCTTATATATAACTACCATCTGAAGCTAAACAAGATTTTTTCTAAAGTACCTATAATCTATTTGTAATAATACAAATAAAACCAGCAAGTTTAAAAAAAAATTGCAATGCATTTTATTCAAAAGTTTTCCCAAGCCATGCCTCACTAATGAACTAAAATTCGTTTAAAACGGACTTAACAATTTCGTTACACGTTGAGCCTTTGTCAGATAAATGCAGTTTGGACTGCACGGTGAATTAAATTTCCACCTTATCAAGATAAAACATGATGGCTTTGGTATTAGCAAGCAATTTGGTCCCATAAGACAGAGTTATTAAACTTTAACTGCCGTTGAGCGCCGATATTTCATATGAATATCGTATTTGCACACTAAGTTTCTACTTGAAATATTTGCAAAGATACTTATTTGAAATTTTGACTACGATATAAGATAACTATAAAAAATGAGGGTATTCGAAAATACAGTTAGTCATGCAATTCACTGAACTATTTTTTTCTTTTAGCAAATTTAAGGCGTAAGCATGTGCATAAAATACCTATCAATTCGTGTATTAGGTATTAACAAAATTCGTGAGATAAAAATAACCATTTCCAAATTATTATCTAAAGTAGTTCTTCAACAATCGGATTGAAATAATACCTCTAGTTTCAACTTGAGAATAAACTTAGTCAAGTATGAATAATTCCTTGATAGACGGCGAAGCTTCCACCCAATTAAAACAACTTTTTTTGAAGGTAGACGTGCGAATGAATGAAAAACCGTTCAAAACGATTTAAGTTTTGTTCGTTCCTCTGTCACGAATATTAAATTAACAATTTTATGGTTCAATGTGTTGTAGATTCGATGTAGATAGGTTGGTGTTTTTAAAATAGGTTTTTGTTTTCATACGAGCGCGTGTGTATTACATACGCGAACAAAAGAATCAAACATACGTGTCAACCGCCAACCGAATTCGGTTTCAATGAAGTGAGCTTAGCAAAATTATAAAAAAAGTGTCAATACATGAAAATATTTCATGGGAAAAACGAGAATTAAAGGAAAAACGGGAAGTGTGGTAAAAGCTGTCGATGAGGGTAGTTGACAGATATTCGTTCCCACTCAGCCTTTGCGTCCCTTATATTCGCAGCAGCAGGATTTCGCTTTGCCTATAAGTGAAACTCACCTGATCGTAATTTTCAGAAGTCCAAGTGGTTCCTTCTTCAAGAGAGCAGTCCGGTTTAGCATTCAGGTACACGAGCACAGTGCGTGAGAGAAAGGGCGGCGTATCGGTCACTCGCGTTGTTGTTCGCGAAGCGTGTTGGCCGGAGCGACTCTCGGTTAAGACTGCGGTCGCGAGGTGCGGGGACCGATATATGGATGCGTGTGCGCACCCCGCCCCGACCTAACCCCGCGCATCCTGAAATTATTAAATAGAACCTTTTCAGTGCTTAGATAGAATAGAGGGATGAAAGATGACACAAGAAATATATTTATCACAAAATAAATATTTGAAAAAATTAGATATGTTTAAATATATTAGACAGGTTGATGAAGCATGGGAATTAAGATATGTTTTATATAGAATTAACATGAATTCTTTAAAAAACATATCTCATAAAATTAAATACTATAAATAAATACTTAAATACTATCATGATATATATACAAATATTTTTTGTGTCGCAGAGTTTAGTAAATATTTTAGTGTGAATTATTTTCTATTGAGTCGTAGATTTATGAAAACTTCATCAGTGCCTAAATTTATAAATTTACAATACATTTTCAATTTGTTTTATTAAATAACTAGCTAGGTTTAACAATTATTTACAAAAGTTAGACGATTTCTTACTGTAAGATTTTAAATACATTTATTTAGGTCTGTTAATAAGTTAGTGTTACAGTGAATCATTTGTTTTCGTACCATAGGACATCCTTACTCACCTTCATTAGAATAAAAAAATGCAAGTAGGTATTGTTTAATTCAATTAATATTTACGTAGTTTTTATAAGGTTGACAGTTTTGTGTAAATTTAGAACTTGTCTACAGGCTCAATAACACTAAAATTCACCATAAATGTATATACCAAATGTTTTATTTTAGAAACTATTTTCTTACTGGTATTTTAATAAAAAGTTGATGGTAAATATTAATTAAATTAAACATTTTTTATTCCAATGAAGGTGAGTAAAGATATCCTATGGTACGAAAACAAATGTTTAACTGTAACGCTAACTTTATTAGGTTTCACAAACTTCGAAAATTTTGATTAAAAACACTGCTAACACTGCTTTTAATCTAAATTTACGAAGTTTGCAAAACCTATGAAATTCATAGCAATATATATTTTTTTAATTATCAATGTATTTAACAAAATAAAGACTTGAAACGGTCACTTGTGTTAACATTAATTGCAATCATCATCATCACCCTATTAAAGTTCCCACTGCTGGGACACAGGGACTTCTCTCTTGAAGAGAGAGATTAGGCCTTAATTCACCACGCTGGCCAAGTGCGGGTTGGTGAATGTCACATGTCCTTCAAACTCTTTTAAAGTTCTCAGAACATGCCGGTTTCCTCACGATGTTTGCCTTCACCGTTAAAGCACGTGTTTAAAGCGCACATAAATTTCTCAAGAAGAAAAATCCAGAGGTGCTTGGCGGGGTTTGAACCCACGACCTTCGGAATTAAAGTCGAGTGTCCTCCCACTTAGCCAACACGGCTTTTTTAATTAATTGCAATAATTGATGTAAATAAAATAAATAGGTAGGTAGTTATTTGGTTAATACCTAATTACATAATTTCATAGAATGGACTGCGAAACAGTATTTTTCCGTGCGATAAAATTAATGAGTTAACTCCATCTGCAGTGATTAGTCAGGAGTTCTTATGGATCCCATGTACGATTTTAGGGCTCCGTAATGGGACCATATTATTACTGAGACTTCGTTGCTTGTCTGTCGGTATGTCATCAGGCTGTTTCTCAAGAACCGTCATTAATTCAGAGTCGATATTTTGAGGGAGCATTTCCGTGGCCGCTAGAATAACACACACCAATATAATGCTATACATAAGTGAAGCAACGCTGCACGCTTTTATACTTAGTTGGGTAACCCCGTTTTATGCGGATCGCTCACAGCGATAAGGCCGCCCTTTGTACTCCAACGTATTGTCTTGTTATTGTTTGCAGTTTGTATTTTATTTGTGGTGTACAATAAAGAGTTCTATCTATCTATCTATGCATCTTTCTTTTTGCACTATTGTTACAAAAAGTGAACCCCTGTGTGCCGTCCATTTTATATTTATCGATATTATTGCTATTTTAGTAATTTTGTGTCTAAATGTTATATAGTCAAACCCCGAAGTCGAGGGCCAGTAGTCCTAGGCTTAATTAGTCTACCCTAGGTTAGACTGGAAGCCTTATTATGGCCATAAGCCCGTAATAAATTTAAGAATAAACTTAATATAATTTAAAAGTTGTAAACCAGTCAAACTTAGTGCTTAGTAGAATGTTAGCGCTTGTTAGACAAGGTGTAATAAGTTAACCTTTAGAAATGCTAACGTTGTTTTGCAAAATGTAAAAATAGATAGTAGCCGATTCTCAGACCTACTGAATACGCATATAAAATTTCGTAAAAATCGGTAAAGCCGTTTCGGAGGAGTACGGTAACTAACATTGTGACATGGAATTTTTATATATTAGATTAATAAATTGTTAAGATTTTATCAATAACTTAAATGGTACATTTGCAGTGACTTAATATAATATTCCGTTTTACCAAACACTTACTCAGAATCCATAATACCTAAAAACTTTAAATTATTATTAGATTCTAAAATCTATCTACTGTCACCTAAATATAAATATAGCCTATAGAATTACCTGGAAATATTTTTTTATCGCGGTGCATGCAGGCCGCTAGAATCGAAATAACTGATTTTTTTAAAGGATGCATATGTCTAATAGTAATTTCATAAAATAATACTCGTATCTCAGAAAACGCATAACTCAGAGATTTGGTTCCTAACTATTTGTTTGTAAGCATTTACTCTGTCGATTGAGAGGCGTTTCATTTCAACAATAAATCACGTTTTTTTAAATGGCGGCCCAGTAGTTATTTCAAGCTGATTAAAAATATGTCGGATTCCCATAAAAAAATAAAAAATCATCATCACCCTAACTACTGGGACACAGGGACTTCTCTCTTGGCGAGAGAGATTAGGCCTTAATTCATAGTGTTGCTCGACGGGGTGATAAATATCAAAATCCTTAAAACTTAAAAAAAAAACTTGATTATGATAGATTTTTTTAACCTAAGTAAATTAACATAAGTTCAGAAGAAATTTGATACGCTGTATATGAGCCCATTATGTTTTTAATTAGAAGTTGCTAATGGATTACTTTTTCTTCCAATCGCTTCATTGCTCTAGTGTAAAAAAAACGAAGCGACCAGATACTATAAATTTATTTCCTATTTATCTTTAAGCACCTATGATTGTTTTTTTTGGTCTTTGATTTTATTTTTTATGTGTCTTACTTTCCTAAAACCAAACAATGGAAATAAAATTTATTAAAGATAAAAGATAAAAGATACAAAATCATTTAATGATTTTGTATCTTTTATCAATATGATAAGAATCTCTCCAGTAGGTAGGTAATTCACGAATAATCTTCAGTAATCTATACATTTTACACTGGAGGTCGGTTGAGGCCTATTTAAATGAATCTTGTTTGTCACAAATTCTACAAGCAAATCGCATTAAGGCTGACTACAAACCTACCGATCTAATACGATTCTATTCTTTTCTATCTAAAAGAGTGCGAAACAGAAATGAAATCTGGACCATCGTCACACATACGCCGGTCGCTGTGCTTACTGTCAGTACATTCTTACCGACGATGTTGTCCGGTTGCTTGTTGACTGGGCGTTCTTAGACCGGACCGAGGAAGGATGTTCCAGAATAGCAGAAACTTTGGAGAGGTACTTAGATCATAAAAACCAGGAAAACCTCTTCATGGTTTATGCATTCCTGGTATTTGGCCTTGGTGTTAAGACTATGCTTGTGCAAATTACATCACCATAAAATCAGCAAATTATAAACGCCAATTCATAATGTTTTCTTAATTATGTCATAGGTAAATAAATCAATGATATGACTATTATAATGGGTTGAAGTATTAGGGGAAATAAAATATTCTTACAACCAGAGCAGTTAGTTGTATCTAATACGGGTATTTTCATTTTTCTGGTAGAAAGATTACAGCTATTATACGTATATTATTTTATTAGTACTTTCTATGTATGATTGGATTCATTTGGAAGGAAGTTTCCAAGGCTGTGCCTAGTTTGGAAACCATTATATTAAGATTTTTTATATCACTGTGTTGTACAATAACCGTTCTTGTTTTGTTGTTTGTTGTTTATTACTATTACAGAGTTACACGGTAGGCGAAGTACGGTCTGTGATATGACGTAGGTAGCTCTATTTTCTATTTTATTCTAACCTTCCGGTTTCAATTTTATTTTCGTTCTGTAAGGTCCGGTCCTGGTCTGTCATAAGCCTTTTTGCGATTTTTGTAGGATGTCTGTGTGTGACTTAAACAAGATACTTACTAACATAAAAAAATAATCCAAACCGACTTCTTCAACTTCAGTGTAAAACGAAAAATAAAATTGAAGATAATTCGAGAACTACTGGAACAATTCTTTTTAAATTTAAATAGTTGGTCTTGAGCTGTCTGGTAAAGAATTTAACAATTTATTATTTTTGATTTTTATCGAGAGTGGTGGTAAACGACCTACAAATAAATAGTGGGACCACAAAAAAAGGCACATCATTTGCAATTAACAACTTTCATTTTCGTATAAAAAAAAGTAAACCTCAAAATCTGTTAAGGAAGAAAAAGCTCAAAGGTAAAAAAAACTACAAAGTTTGAGCATTATATAACGAATGTCTGGCTGATTTCAGCTCCTAGACTACAACGCATCTAAGAACGAAATACTCAGAACATCGAGAACCTGTAATTGTCAAGGACTGGATGCAGTTGACGGTACAAGATAAAAACAAAAGAAAACACGTTTATGACATCTGAGATGCTCCGGGTTAAGAAGCTGGGAGAATGAGATGCAGAGGGTCTAATCCGCGACGAATTGGGTAGTTACTAATTTATAATGTACATAGAATTTAATTCTTAGTTTGAATTTTTTACGGGTAGGTAGTTGTTATTATATAGTTTTAAAATATATTGGTATGTGCAAAGAGATGCATTTTTAGTGGTAAAATGTGTTTCTAGTACTGGAATCGCGCAACGTCGCTTTTATATTATAAAAATGACGTTTGTTGTATAGGAGTAACAGGGTCACGATCATGCCCTTGGTTACGGAGCAACAAAAAAAAATTTTTTTTATAATCTATATAATCCTTAATTTGACCACAATCTCACCTGCTGTAAAGTGACGATGCCGTCTAAGATGGAGCATGAAGACCTAGAAGGTAGATGGCTTCTCCGGACCACATTACGAAACACGAAAAAAACGCATTGCGCAATGGCCCAGCCCGGAGGGTGGTGACAAGCCGCGGCCGAAGCCGAATCATTACCATTCCATCCATTTCCCATTAAAAAAAATTACGGGTTTTCTATCATGGTCTGCGATAATGTCTCTCGGATCTTGAAGAAGGTAAGTTCGTTTTAAACAATTTTCAAACATACTTTTACATGCTCTTGTAAAATTTTACAATTTATGTGAACGTAAATAGAAATCTATCAACAATAAGCAGAAGTGCAGTTAGTTAGCGCCTAATACAATTTCACAGCAATAACAAGCTCCTGGAACTTATATGGTATCTGTTAAGGCGATTCACTTATTAAAAGCACTCAGAAAACTAACGCACGCAGAAAAATATACACCAGGTATATTGAAAACAAGTTTTACTCACTTAAATTCATTTCAAAATGTATGTAAATTTCAGTGTTATTTGAAATGAATTTACGCGAGTAAATGTAAATTTTAAAATGTAATTTTTAAAATGTAGTTATTTATAACTAGCGTTCTGCTCGCGGCTTTGACCTGCGATATTTCCCGCGGTAAACATGGCTGTTGTCTTTTACGGGGAAAACAGTTACGCTCCTATTTTACCGCGATAAAAAGTACCTAGCTTATGTGTTATTTTGATTTCTAAGCTCAGTTCAGTTCTCATGTTCAGTAGATTTTGCGTGAAAGAGCAACAAACACACTGACTAACACACTTACATCCTCACAAATTTCTCAAAAACTCGCGTTTAGAATATTGCTAGATTTTTGTTCCATGAAGGAGAATAGATTTTGAAGATTCTTCATTAATGTAAAAACTGTCGCCACGGTAATGTTACACGGTAATGGTAATGTTTGTATAATGAATTAGACCCTATTTTATAAAATTTTATTAGAATCCATCAGTTGTTCTAGAGTAATATTAAGGTTAGCAGTTATATTCGTAATTGAATCAGGAATGTGGAGATACGTAGAAGAACGCGGGTCACTGACTTGGCAAGCGAATTAGCTCACTAAAGTGGCATTGGGCAGGCCATGTAGCACGTTGAACCGATGGCCGTTGGGGCCGGAAAGATCTCGAATGGAGACCACGAATCGGCAAACGCAGAGTAGGAAGTCCAACTAGATGGACGGACGCCCTGGTGAAGGTAGCGGGCTCGCGGGGATTACAAGCTGCTACCGACCGAAGTCACTGGAAGTCCTTAAGGGAGGCCTATGTCCTGCAGTGGACGCCCTACGGCTGAAATGATGATGAATGACAAAAATGAGAATTGTGGTTTTGAAGAAAAGCCGTGTTGGCTAAGTGGGAGGACACTCGACATTCATTCCGAAGGTCGTGGGTTCAAACCCCGCCACGCACCTCTGAATTTTTCTTTTTAAGAAATTTATGTACGCTTTAAACACGTGCTTTAACGGTGAAGGCAAACATCGTGAGGAAACCGGCATGTTCTTAAATTTTGAAAAGAGTTTAAAGGGCATGTGACCACCAACCCGCACTTGGCCAGCGTGGTGAATTAAGGCCTAATCTCTCTCGTCAAGAGAGAAGTCCCTGTGTCCCAGCAGTGGGAACATTAATAAGGTGATGATGATGTTTTTAGGTCATTTAAGTCTCGTATAATCTATAGAGTGACGTGGTTTGCAAAACAAGCAAAACCCCTGAATGAAGGAGACTTACGTAGACGTATAAACCCTTAACTTATCTGTAACTGTTTTAATCGTAGCTGAATTATAATCTCTTGCTTAGAATAGGCACTAAAATAAAAGGAGGAATAAAATTTGTTTAACAAACAACTTGAAATCCAGGATCAAAATTAATTTGATACGTTTGAGATGAACTCAAAAACCATGGGTTCCGTGTATTTCAACAGTTTATACACTTATTTTAGTAATTTACCCATTCAAGTACTGACTACGCTCAACGTTGTTTAACTTTATGCATTGACTGATTCAGTGGCGCGGTGGGCGAGATTCGGATTGCGGCGCAAGGAGTAGCGGGTTCGATTTTCGCCGGGGGTGGAAGTGTTTGTATGTCCTGCAAGCACTTTCTCCTTTGTCTGGGTGTTTAATATGTACATATATTGAAAATATCTATATGCGTGTGTCTATTATATTAAGTATATCAGACGTCTAGTACCCGTAACACAAGCATAGAGCTTACCACGGGGCTAGATGTTGTTGTTGTGAATTGTCTGGAAATATTAATTTATTATTTATTGATTAAAAATGAAAAATAAAAACAGTTTAGGAATCAAATCGCGGATAGACACGCGGATATTGACGTTGAAGTAAGTTTAACAGGTACTAGAACGTCATTTCTGAATTACAAAAGTTACGGTTCATCATCACCCTATTAACGTTCCCACTGCTGGGACACAGGGACAAATCTCTTGGCGAGAGTGATTAGGCCTTAATTCACCACACTGGCCAAGCGGGTTGGTGAATGACACATGTTGTTTTAAACTCTTTTAAAGTTCTCAGAACAAGCCGGTTTCCCCACAATGTTTTCCTTCACCGTTGAAGCACGTGTTTTAAAGCGCACATACATTTTTCAAGAAGAAAAATCCAGAGGTGCGTGGCGGGGTTGAACCCACGATCTTCGGAATGAAGTTCGAGTGTGCTCCCACTAAGCCAAACACGGCGTTTAAGTTACGGTTACTATTCGCTAATGACCTGGTCTCGTTTAAGAAGGGGTTAACCATTTTCCTCCACCCAATTCTACGAATTATCACCTTATGAACATACAATTTACCTGTTTTTGTTCTTGGATTAACCGCATATACGTGGCGAAATATTACGGCGGACATAGTGATGCAGGAGTTTTCAAAAGAACATATTGACATGTGGTATTTAATACAAAAACAAAGGCTTTCATTGTACCTACCGATTATTGGAGATTCAAAAGCTATTGGGCCGACTCTTTTGAAATTAAAATGGCACAAATTTGAAGGCACAAATTTCAAATAAATCTAAATTAAAACTTTAAGAAAAACCCCCCATTCCAATGCCAATTTCCTTAGAAGTATATCACCATAATATTTTGTAATGTGCACGCGATGCTCTTTCATTTGATACTTTCACTCCAGTATATTTGCAGATTTTCGGTTTTACTTCCCCACTCTCACCCCCATAACTTTTAAATGGCACAACCGATTTTCATGAAACATTCTAAGAACACTTTCGCCAAACTCACATTTCATACAAAACTAAAATGAAATCGCTCAATTCGTTCGGGAGCTTAGATGACCCAGACGAACAGACAGACAGACACGTTAAACTTATAACTCCCCTCTTTTTTAGTCGGGGTTTAAACAACAAATTAATCTAAATTAGATAATAAGTGCGGTAGATTAGATAATAAGTGCGGTAGATTATAAACTGGACCAGTAATACACAGCTAGCTGCATGACTTCTATACCCTCCGCGCTAGTTAACAAACTGTGCTACGGCGCCGATCATCGGATCGGCATCGGCAAAGACAAGCGTAAATTTAAAATTAAAAAAAAACCGTTTTCAGAACGTTAGTTCCCTTATAAGTAAAAATTCGTAAGTAATGTGCACGTGATGCGCTTTCATCAAAGACCCCACTCGAGTATATTTTCAGATTTTAGGTTTTCCTTTCCCATTTTTACCCTCATAACTTTTAAACTCGGTCAACTATAATATTATAAACGGCTCAACCGTTTTTCGCCTAAGAACACTCGCGCAAAACTCACCTTTCATTCAAATGATTGAAATTGAAATCGCTTCATCTGTTCGAGAGCTAATGATGTCCCAGACAGACAGACGACAAAAAAAAACACTGTCCTATTTTGAAAGAATTATTGATGAAATAAATAAGCTTTAAGCTTGTGTTACGGGTCGGTTCTAGACATCTGGTAGATATTTTAATGAAATAGATATTAAATTATTTAGGACATATTTTTATTATATCTATATCAAAAACACCCAGACCTAGATAAAAGTGTTAGTAAACATACAAACCCTGATACTCGACGGGAAACATACCCGCTGCTTTTGCGGAGTTTCGACCACTGCGCTACTGAGGCAACCCGGAAGCTGGAAATGTCTCATAATATCAAGACTACATATTTTCTTCAATCAGTGAGTTTTGCGACTGATAACCAAGGAGGGGTCCAAAACGTGGTGCCTCACAATAGGCCTTATGAATAAGCTCAGAGTCGTTCAATGAGTTATGGAAAGGGCTTTTATCTCAACGAGAACGAATCAGGAATGAGGAAATACGAGTACGTAGAAGAACGCGAGTCAACAACATAGCCAAACGGATTCCTAAAGTGCTCTCAATAGGCCATTATATCACGTAGAACGGATGGGGTCGAAAAGCTCTAGAGTGGAGGCCGCGAATAGGGAAGCGCAGTCAAGGACCTCCACCGACTATAATGACGGACGACATGGTGGAGGCCGCTGGCTCACTGAAACCGAAAATCATTGACGTCCACTGCTGGGCATAGGCCTCATCTATGTGAGAGAGAGAGAGAAACATTTATTGACACATCACAACACAAAATACAATAAAACAAAGATAAACAATAAGGAACTTCGTTCCAACACATAACAACATAATTTTCTGATGTGTCAAAAGGCCTTAGCATAATGCAACCCCACACTTAGAGCGCGGAGGTGCGCTGATTTTCAGACGAGACCTTGGACTATGTTCAGCTGCGACGCCTTATGGCTGAAAGATGACAGGTTTTTTGAAGTGAAACTTCTTTAGAATCGTTGTGATTTCAAACCGGATGCAACGGAAAAAATGACAGGTAAGCCAATCTTAAACGTTAACAAGGTTAAACAACGTTGCGCGACGCCAGTAATTGGATGGGTGACCACCCGAACAAAATCTTTTGCACAGTATTTTTTATTGATTATCGTTCATTCTTTTGTCGATTTACTGAAGTTTCACTTCTATCGTGTGTGAATCGCACACACACCTTTTTTTTTATTATTTTTAAAGCGGAAAATACATTATACAATCGGGAAAATGCATAAATCACTACACAGGCTCATGAGAATCTAATTCATAAATGCAGTTATTACCGTATCCAACTTTATACACAGTAGTAGTCATAGTCACAGCAACAGGAAATGCTTAAGTGCCAGACAATAAAAAGGACTTTTCATAACTCACTCTGAAACACTAAACAGATATTATTATCTGCATATTGATTGCCCTGTTTCCGGTGTGTAGCTTTTCTTGTAAATCATATTCACAAAGCCATTATCTTTATCTCCGTGATATGCTATTAGATGGGTGTCTAGGTAATACAAGGTCGTTTTGACACAAATGGCATGTTTTTACGTTTAAATTATCGTATACAATAGATTAGCTTGGTAAGGGCATGTCATGAGAAGGGGTGAATAATTGTGTAATCATGTGACGAGACGAGCGTTAATGATGCATGTGGATTGATATGTGGGAAAAGGTAGGCCAGAGAAAAGATGGATGGACTGTCAAAACGTTTAGAAGCACAGGGCATGCATGAACAGGGAAATTTAAAATTAAGCAAATCAAATTTTTTGATGAAATATTTGTCAAGTTGTTTATAATTATTTAGTAAAATTGTCTTGACAGTTTGCTTCAATTTTTTATACTGAGTTGAGAAGCGAATAGAATAACACAGCTCTATCAGTTTTTGCCATTTTGTAGTCGTTTCAATTTTGGAGTTCTTATTTATATGTACCTATTATAATGTGATATAATGTGTGAATGATGAAAGGGGTGAGTGTAAACAACAGTCGTAAATGGCAACTCGTGGTAGGGGTACTAAACTGATTTGAATGAAATTTGGTACACCGATTCGCTGAAGCTTGAGAAGTGACATAGGCTACTTTTAACCGCGGGAAACCTGCAATATCGCGGGAAAATACATTAAACGAGGGTAACACCGCGGTTACTGCTGGTTTATGATAAGTTTAGAAGTAGTTTAGAAGGCTGGAAGCAGTGTTGGCTAAGGACACTCGACTTTCATTTCGAAGGTCGTGGGTTCAAACCACGCCACGCACCTCTGGATTTTTCTTCTTGAGACATTTACGTGCGCTATAAACACGTGCTTTAACGGTGAAGGCAAACATCGTGAGGAAACCGGCATGTTCTGAGAACTTTAAAGAGTTTGAAGGACATGTGACATTCACCAACCCGCTCTTGGCTAGCGTGGTGAATTAAGGCCTATAATCTCTCTCGCCTATGAGAGAAGTCCCTGTGTCCCAGCAGTGGGAACGTTAATAGGGAGATGATGATGATGATAGAAGTAGATAGGCACTTATTTATTTAAACACGCGAATAACCATTTATGCCGTGTGCAAAATTACATTATGATTGTTTCAGCCGTTCTGTGCCCGTTATAGACTGATGTACCATTGTTCTAATAATAATAAAAATATTGAATGCAAAACAGGTAAGCACTAAGCTGTCATGGTGGCATTGTAGCGAAATAATCCGATATCTTTTCCTTTTACACAGGCATTGTATCGAATATAGTTCTAGGAGATGTATCTATCTATATGTGTCAGAGGAATGATAAAGAGACTCCTGCATTTTTTGCGCTATTTTTTGTTTTTTTTTTTAGTTTCTTTTTATCACCTTCCCTTTTTCCTTCCCCACCTCTACCCTCATAACTTTTAAACGGGTCAACTGATTTTCATTAAACATGAAAACTCTCTCAAACTCTCAACAAACTAAATTGAAATCGATTCATCCGTTCGGGAGCTCTGATGCCAAAGATAGACAGACAGACGAACAGACGGACACGTCAAACTTATAACACCCAACATATTTTTTGACGGGGGTTAAAATATCCGCTGTTTTCTAGTGGTCCCAGGATTTTGTCCCATTAATGGGACCACAAGGGAGAACTGTTTCTCGTAGTCCCATTCCTATGCTCAGTAAAGTATTTATCCTCCTGTATATAGGTATTCTTCTTACATAGATAAACTTTAAGAAATTAATAATTTACCAAAAAAAATCAATTTCACCAATTCTTATCCCGGAGGTGGGCGTTATGATCTGCGACACAGTATTCTTTACTTCTGCAGGTCAAATCGCTTCCTATTTTATTTGTACCTATGTTTATGTTCCAAATAAATAATTTTTCTTTTACTTTTTTGCTACTTTAATATGCGTTATCCTATTTATGTAATGTACTTGTTATTATATCACTTTAAATCCTATATTATCTATGTAATACTGTTGTGCAGCATGTCGATAGACACCACAAGGCCTCCCCCATCCTATTATGATGCTGTTGATTTACTGGTAGCAATTTTTTAATAAAGGGTACTTTTAAAGTTTTATACTTATTTGGTTTTTTTAAATACTTAGTGGAAAATTTAGTGATTATGAGCGTAGGACAATTTTTTGTTAGTGGTTTTTTGGTGGTTTTATAAGTTGAATCTGGTGGTAAGGTAGGTTAACTGTTGGCAACACTGCCCTCGGTTCGAGTCCCGTTTGGGAAATTATTAATTTCTTGAAGATTAATTACCCCGAGTGCGAGGGCTATAATAACAAAATCCTTAGAATAGATAAACTTTTTGGAGTGTGTAGTGAAGTGTTAGATGATGAATAAATGACACTAAATACATCAAAATTCTGTTAGTACTTAGAATTCTGTTGATAAGTAAACAGGAAATAATATACTCATGGAAGAAATTTTGTTTCTTAAAAGAAAGGGCGGGACCGTATTACTATATGATGGGAGACAATATTATAGGCATATGGTTTATAAAAGCGGGAATGTCGTTTGGAAGTGTAGTCAAGCCATGGTGATATTTCGGTGGGACATTTTTTAGAAAAATTGAGTTAAAATATAATACTTACCTAAAGTCTTTATTGACAAAGAAAATTACAATCAAATAATAGAAACTAAAATTAGTATTTACAACTGAAACAATTGAGCCAACTGCAGAGTGTTGCAAACAATCTACAGGTAGCTCAACTGATCCATATCAATACCAGTCGGAAGCGTTCCCTTACCTAAATAATATGAAGTTGATACATTTATTATTATTGTTTCTTTTGGTAACCACATAGTTTTATATACAGGATGTAATTACACAATAATGGGACTACGAGAAACAGTTCTCCCTTGTGGGCCCATTAATGGGACAAAATCCTGGGACCACTAGAAAACAGCGAAAATATCGGTATAACTCCATCTAATAATTTTCAATGGTATTTGTATTCTTTACTTTCACGTTCACTTTTTAAATCATATAAATGAGATTTTTATTTTATTGGAAACTCTGACGTTCCGACCTTGCTCGGATGCTTAATCCTATTTGAATTGAATCACAACCTGTTGAAAACTCATCTAAATCCTACTGCATTAATATCCGTTCACTGGTTATTGAGTTTATCATGAACATTAAGGCACACAACGGAAATATTAAATTCCGTTTGTCAGTACTTAAAGAAAAATATTTGAATAAATTTTAGTAGGTTTTGTGCACGGTGTCGTCGTCGTTTCTCCCCTAGTTAAATGCACTCTGGAGGTTTTGTCTGTTCACGTCCGTAAGTGGTAACCCTCTGACACGTGACCTCTGGGTGGTACTAAGAACAGTCCCTGGTGGCAGGCTTCGGCCGCGGCATGTCACCACCCTCCGGGCTGGGCCAGTGCGTGAAGCGATTTTTTTGTGTTTTGTAATGTGGTCCGGAGAAGCCATCTAACGTCTAGGTCTTCATGCTCCATCTAAGACCACATCGCCACTTTACATCAGGTGAGATTGTGGTCAAATGAAGGCTTATATTACAGAAAAAATAAAAAAACCTCAGAGGTGTCAAGGGACACCCGGATGGAACGAAGCATTTAATATTATCTGTATACTTGTGCAGAAACACTGTCAAGATTCATTATTATTATTATCAAAAATAATGTTCAATGCGAAATAGAAATGAAAATATCTGGCTTGCTTTCTATAAGAGAGAGAGAGAGAGACAGACAGAGAAACATGCGACGCCGCACAGCTTACAATAGCTTAATAGCAAAAAGTTTTTTTTCACAAAGTTGTGTTCCGAATGCAGAAATATTAAGCCGGGGTTTGTAAAATTAATCTGAAACCAAATATTTAATCCATAAGGAATCTTTATGATGATAAATCAATTCAATCCTTATCCTTTATTTTATAGAACACAAGAACATAGTGTCTTCCCCTTAAATAGAGACAATAAGCAAAGTGTTAATGGACACATTCTTTATATTACTCTACGTAGCAATTTAAGTCATATGTAAAATTACTAATTAGCCTTTATAATGGCTAGATCGTAATATTGTTGTAGCATCTTTATTTGAGAAGCTGAATAAAAAAAAAAAACCTTATCCTTGGGATATCTGAAATTCCAACGAGAAAACAGAAAAATCGATTTTTTATCGTTATCTTTGCTGCTTTCTGTTCGAAGTATTTAAACGCTATTCAGCAAAATTTTAACTCGCACTTGGCCAGCGTGGTGAATGAAAGCTTAATCTCTCTCGTTAAGAGAAAAGACCTGGGTGCTTATACAGAAACGAAAATTTAGAAATTCATGAAGAATTAGGTTATGTTAATAATAAGCTTTAGCACTACCCATGTTTTTATGTTTTCCCATGGGAACAACGTATTGTCCCGGTAAAGCCTATAAATGGGCTATCTAACACTGAAATAATTTTTAAAATCGGGTCATAGGTTCCGTAAATTAGCGCAAAATTAGTTAGGATGTACATGAAAATATTTTCTACAAATGTTTACTAACGATTGTAAATATTTTTAAACAGCACTATGGCAGCCATTATTAGCGTGTTCCTGAACATGTGATCAAAGGCAGGCTGAAGAAAGGTGTCAAAAGCAGGCTCAAGAAATGATGGATGGACTGTGTGAAGAATAACATGTGTAGGAAAAGTGAGTGTTGAATTAACTGGTGACAAAAGAAAATGGAACACACATGTTGCGGTGACTCACAAGAAAATGCAAATAAAATGGAGAAGGCTGTAAAATTTCAATGTGAAGCTGCATATCCATCAGAGCAGCCTCATGCTGAGCAGCCTCGACTTGAAGCAAACTGAGGCACCTCACTCCGAGGCATAGGCTTAAGGCTGCGGATCAAGATGAGGCATTTGATCAGTGTAAGACAATAAAGCGATGACACTCATAATTAATAACTATGTTAAATTATTTTAAATTTTTATGCGGAGAAAGATTAAGGCGCATCAGTAACGTAGTAGTATCGAACCTGCACCTCCGGGGAAGCGCCCCAACGTGCTACCAATTGCACGAGCGCGACAATCACGTGATAATTCGAAATCACTTGAAATATCGGGTGAAGACTAACGACATCTCGTAGAAAATCACACGAGTATTCTACTTCCCGCGTGGAAGGTTACGGATTTTGTTTTATTTGCGAGAATACATAATCTTATAAATAAAACTAGCTGACCCCAGCAAACGTTGTTTTGCAAAATGAAGAATAGATGTTGGCCGATTCTTATACCTACTCAATATGCTCACAAAATTTCATGAGAATCGGTCAAGCCGTTTTGGAGGAGTACGGGAACGGAACACGAGAATTTAAGTCACAATGTTCGTTCTAGTAATTTATAATAGTGACTATACTACGAAACTATATGTAATTCATGTCAGATCTTAAATAATAGTTTATGTTGTATGTGTATTCAGCCTGCAAGCAGGCGTGCAAATATTGTTGTAATGTTTTAATATTAATATTAAGGTTAGATGGGGTAAGTGTAACACCGGGGTAAGAGAAACGAGAGGCTTTATTTGGTAAAATAAAAGCTTTAGGTCTAGAGTAGCTCTGTCGATAAAACAGTTTTAGTTTATTAGTTCCACCGTTCATACATAGATGTCGCTACGATGTTCCATTGCCGAGAAAAAACCAAAACAAATTTGACAGTTTATAACCGCGCGAACACGAGTTGGATGCGTTGTCTTTACTTCGGCATAAATTTGTGAAATAAAGGTGTTTTAGACTGTTTGTTTTCACCTAAATAACAAGTGAAAGGTAAGTAATACTCTTTACAAAGTATTTACGTTCTAATAATACAGATAATAAGAGTTATGTTGCTATCAAAATCATAACCTATAAAATCTTTGTTGGGGTAAGATGGACAGCTACATACGGGGTAAGAGAAACATATGTTTCTATTACCCCATGTTAGGAATGGTAAACCTTTTTTTAGTGCTGCTGCTAGACTGCTACAATTCTTTTAATCACTCCCCCTTTCTTTGCTGAGATTTATTAGTCTTCTGTTTGACTATCATATTTAAACACAAGCTGCTGCTCGCGGCTTCGCACGCGTTGTTTAAGGTTATTTCTTTCCCATGGGAACTGATTTAATTGATTTATGGGATAAAAAGTACAGCCTATGTTACTCTCCATCCGTTCAACTAACTCTATGACAAAAATCAAGTCGATTGGTTGCTTAGTTAGGGCGTGAAGGAAGGACAAACAAATAAACAAACAAACACACTTTCGCATTTAGAATATTAGTTAGGATTACTGATATTTATAGGTGTTATATCTCTTACAGGGAAACCATGAAACATGGTGCGAATATATATAAGAAAAACGGATAGAGGGACTACTTACTCAAAAGAAAAATTGCTGGAGGCTGTTAAAAAAGTGAAAAATGGCACCATATCTGCATACGCCGCTTCAAAATTGTACAAAATACCTAGGGCGACGATAGTAAATCGTGTTTATGAACGAAGAGGTTTCAAATCCAACACTTTAGGAAGAGACAAAAATTTGTGTTGATTTTAATTAAAAAATGTTTTTTATCTCTGCTTTGGTGTATATGTTTCTCTTACCCCAAATTTATTTTTTTCTTGTGTAACAGTAAAGCAAGCTCTATTTGAAATGAATATGGCTCATACTCGATTGCCACCAGATTTGCCGATTTCAGAGTCGGTTTAATAAGCTTATCTCTATTACATTTACATAGATATTTAAAGTGTTTCTCTTACCCCAAACCATGGGGTAAGAGAAACATTAGCACCACGAAAGTATTTTGCCATTTATTTCTGAAGATAGTGGTGCCAGAAGATTATGTATCAAAGTCATAGGCAGCTAATGAACTGAATATTTATTTGGATATAGCAATATTACCGTAGCTGGTTTAGGTTAGGTGCTGGGACTTGTTGATCTTGATATATAATAAAGTATGTTTCTCTTACCCCATCTGACCTTAAATAAAAATAAGTAATATAATATCTGTGTTCATAATTTAGTTTGATGTAGCACAACATAGCATACCTACCTATTTCAGCTTAATTATAATTACACATAAAAGCAGGCATAATGGTTCATGTATCTAACGATTGATATAGGAGCATAATTAAGCTACTTATCTAGTTAGAAGATCGAGCGTGTAAAGATCTTTTAAGTTAGACATTTGATTTCCTGCTAAGTTTAATTACTTTGTTCATTGACGACCTCTGTGGCTCGGTGGGCAAACGTCCGCCTGAGGCGCAGGAGATTGCGGGTTCGATTCCCGCCGGGAGACCAGATTTTGTACGATCTACAAGCTCTGGTTTCGGGTCTGGAGGTTTTCTATGTATCATATGTATGTATTTTCAAAAAAAAATGGATCTATGTAGTATATCAGTCACCTAACACCCATAGTACAAGCTCTGCGTAGTTTGGGGTTAGGTGATGCTGTGTGAGTAGTCCGGAAATTTATTAATTTATTATTTATTATCAACATCTCATCTGACGTGCTCATTTTCTGGAGTTTGCGTTCGATAAACCAGAATTTGAAGGACCACAAAACTAATATTTATTTATTATTTATTTACTAACCCGCACTTGGCCAGCGTGGTGAATTTAGGCTTAATCTTTCTCATCAAGTGAGAAGTCCCTTCAGCAGTGGCAACGTTAATAGGGTGTTCGAATCTAATAAACTATTATTTTAAATTTCACACAAATTGGTTCAGTTGTCTGCCGTGAAACACGGACATATTAACAGACACACACATACACTTTCCCATTTATAATATTAACACGGATTAGCGACGTAAACGTCTACGTTTACGACTATTTATTTTTGTATACGAGTACCTGTATCATTAGAGCAGGTACCATCAAACAGCATAAGTCATAACCATACATTTATTGCAATACATATAGCGGAAGACAACGAGACTCGAGTTCTTGGAAAACAGGTATTATTTGCATGGGATTCCGCGTCTCTATCTGAAAGCATCGCTTCCCATGGTTATTATGCAGGTACTGAAACACGTGCCGCGGCTTAATGATACGTGTGCTTGCCCCCGCAATGCTGAATGAATGCCTATTTAATTCATACAAGCACATTAACCAGTAATTTTACTTGACGCTGCACTGTATGGTTGTACCGTGCTTCATTTCTGTAGGAATCTTAGGGGGCGATGCAATATCAGAATAAAACTAGCTAAATCCGGCAAACGTTGTTTTGCAAAATGAAAAATAGATAGTAGCCAATTCTCAGACCTACTGAATACGCATATAAATTTTGGTAAGAATCGCTAAAGCCGTTTCGGAGGAGTACGGTAACGAACATTGTGACATGGACATTTTAAATATTAGATTGAGAAACCAATACAGGGGACGATGGAAAATAAATTGTCACTTTCCCATCAAGCATTGAAGTTAGACATCAGACAACTTCAGTTCAGTTCAATTTCTTTTATTTGGACTTTGCGCTTGAAGCGACAATTTGCCAGTGTCGAGATATATCAAATTATAAAGTGCAAAAGATGTTACTCAGTTGAACGCCACTTTGCGTCTATACCAGACAGCTTCAATCTGCCGTTTAAAGTTTACTAGATTCTCACGTCACGGAGTTGCCCGTGTTTATGACGTATTTTCCCTCGGTAAAGTAAGAAACCTACAGCCTTCCTTGATAAATAGTCTACCTACCAGTGCAAGAATTATTCAAATCGGACAATTCGTTCCTGAGATTAGCCTTTCAAATAATACTCCTCAGCTTTATAATAATAGTAGTTTATTGGTAAGTTAACTTTATTTTGATGTTCGAAAAATCGGCAATCAGAAACATTTAATAAACATTACGTTAAGTATTTATATGTATAATTTATAATCCGATACATATACTAAATTTTTCAATAAATTTAAGCACATACAACCAACCAGGTACTAGAGCATTAACAAATAAAACACAAGAAACCAATACAAAGCTAATACAAAACCAAAAACACATTTAATGTTTCTACAAATAAGGTACTTATCTAAAACTATCGGAAGTAATGGCTAAGATGACAGTAATGCCCAGTTTGAATAAAATAAAAGGTTACAATTTCATAAAAATAATCGACATTTACTAGAAAACATTCTAAGAATCATTATTGACCATATTTCGAAACTACTAGACCATTATTATTCAATTTGCAAGCAATCAGCAGCTTCCCCAAAAATCGCGCCGAATTGCAACTATATATAACCCCCATGGATTCGTTATGTCTGTCTGTCTGTCCGTATATCACATCCACTTTTTTCCCGAAACTATAAGAACTATGAAGCCCTTAAAGAAAAATCCAGAGGTGCGTTGCGAGGTATGATTCCACGACCTCCGGAATGACAGTCGAGTGTGCTTCCACTTAGCATGTGGCTAAGTTATTTCCTTGATATTTTTGGAGTTTACTCCTTAAGAAACGATTTGAGTTATAAGGCCCGGTACGGAAGTTTTATGAAGAGTAAAATCAAGTGTAACACGAAAAGTTGAGGCGTTACGTAGAAAGAGACAAACATATATATCTGTAGGATTGAACGTGTAAAAGAATGAGATGGAATACATTACACAGCGTATCTCATTCTCGGGGTCTCCTCTTTGCGCGATACTTCGTAGTCTCACTGTATTTTATTTATATTATTTTGTAACATACTTTATGTAATATGCTTTATTGAAGTAATATAAATAATCCGAATAATTACAGATATAAATTATGTTTGTTTTCATTTTAGCAGATGCGTTCATTTACCCTTTTTTTCTATTCGATATATATCATAATTATCGTTCGTAAGGAGTAAACTCCAGTCGTCCGTCGTAGCTGACACACACACACTTTTTTTGTTTATACAATTTAGTTTTATTAATTTTAAGTTGACCTGTCCATATAGGCTATGTGCTCTATGGAAATAAACGTTTTGACTTTGACTTTGACATGACTTTCAAAAGAACATGCCGGTTTCCTTGCGATTGCGATGTTTTACCTTCAAGTCATGTCCCTTTGATGTACGTCAAACTTATAACACCCCTCTTTTTAACCGACTTAAAAAAAAGGAGGTGTCTCAATTCGACCGTATATTATTATTTTTTTTTATGTATGTCCGCGGATAATTTTGTCGTTTATGAACCGCTTTTGATTATTATTTTTTTGTTGGAAAGGGATTATCCCAAGGGTGGTCCCATGGTAAGGAAACCAAGATCTAGTGGTGGAATCCTGAAAAAAATTGAGGGAAACTCTTCCTTTCAAAATGATTAAATACTTCATTATTTAATTGTTTATGTTTCTTTTAATTATCACTTATAATGTCGAAATGATTTGTAAAGTTAATTTATATTTTACTTTTCAGTTTCCGTTTTGAAGTTGGTTTAATTTTAGGCAAAAAGTTTTATTTGTATTTGTAAATGGCCGTCAATTTAGCGTTCTTTCAAATTATACGACATAACTAAAATATTTAATTGAACATTTCTGAAATTGAGATTAAGGCTTAATTCACCATTCTGACTAAGTGCGGGTTGGTGAATGTCACAGGGAGAAGGACGTACTTATTAAGGACATAATAGTGTATTCATTCTAAATGTTTTTGCGGCAAAATTTATATTTTTTTTATTGCTGCCATGTTATTCCTATATACCTATATACGAGTACATTAAAATACACGACTCTCCCCTTCCCCACCCCCTCCGGAAAACCGTTTCACCCCTACCCTCCTTGAAAAGTGTCCGATTTTACAGATTTTCTCAATTTTCAGGAAAACTATAAAAACTAGGAGAAAATGGTTAAAGACGCAATTATTTGTCAATAAATTACCTACAAATAAGTACTGACATTCATTGCGATACCATTTATAGTTTCCAAGTTATGGTGCATCAAAGATTACTAATAATGTGTGCTTAGCGGAAATAAAACATTTAATACACAAGAAACAACAATATTTATTAATTTTACAAGAAATGCGTTTACCTAAACAAACAAAACAATTTTTTTTATATAGTAAGTACTTAATATCTAACAAAAATCATTATCGTCATCATTATCTTCTAAAGACTTGTTGAATCAACTAAGGCCCTGGTAATGGTTGCACATGGTGGAACAACGCAATCCAGCTTTGACACATCCACATCTTTTTCGGCAGCCTTTTCTGCAGCTGCGCGATACTATTTTGAGTATCGGCTGTGGCGCTGGTGATTCTGTGGTATATATGGGTGACAAAAAGTTATTATTATTCTTCCAGCCCCAGTTTTCTGGGTTCAATGCGTTTCCTCGCCATAATTGTACTTGATAAAAAGTACGCATTGAATGCTGAAAAGCTGCTCCTGATGAAAGTGGTAACTTTGATAATATCACCGTATTGTTCGTCAGACCAACATATTTGTTGAAATGGACGTATCGTAACTCGTTTAAACTTTTCTCCGTTTGCTTAGCCCCATAAAAGGCGAGAATATATCTTTCTACCGCTATGAGCAGAGTCGTATAACTGAACAAAAGCAAGTTTCTTAAGCAATCTTTTTAACAAGGAAATATTTATATTGCAGCTTAGCAAGGGACTAAACAACGAGGGGATAAGCGCGTTAACGCGTTAACAAGCGCGTTAACTGGCTTACTGGTGACTAGTTTTGTCTCACCACTGTCTTGATACACCTCTAAGATAAACTGAACTATCTTTTGCATTTCTAAGTCTGACTATTAGTAAAAGTAAACATTCCTAGTGAAAAAGTAGTTCTAGTGAAAACTTGCAGTATACTGGAAATAAACACTATGGCCTCATCAGGTGTAGTCATCAAAAATACTTGCATCAAATGCAGAAGAACCATAACAATGAGAGATTATTTGAGATGTAGCAATTGTTAAAATTACTATGATGTGGAGTGTGCTAAAGTATCAGAAAAAGCATTCCAGGCAATGACCCCTGAAACAAAGCTGTCCTTCAGATGTAAGACCTGTATTGTAGAATGTAATGTGATCGGCAAGCGCAGCGTCGGACGACCACCAACAAGATGGACAGATGACTTAGTCAAACTTGCTGGCTCTCGGTGGATGCAAGTGGCGACCGATCGGAATGATTGGTCGTCTTTGAGGGAGGCTTATGTCCAGCAGTGGGCGTCTAATGGCTGAAATGATGATGATGAATGTGATCACAGATTATGACTCGTCACAAGATGAAATTCCAAGGGAAACAAAATCCAAAATAGCTCCAGTTGAGCCTCATGTTACCCGCAGTAAATCTCGCTGTAATGTAGGTCTCTGCTCTTGAAGGATATGTGACTGAGAGTCGGCTCTGATCAACTAAATCTAATCAAAGAGCAAATCACAAGTTTTCATGAGTCATCAATCTCTCTTACCTTCCCTCTCCAAGATCTTGGAAAGACTTATGAACCAGCGTATTGTTAATTTTCTGGAAAGTAATAAACTCCTTTCTCCTTCTCAGTTTGGGTTTCGATCAAATAGATCAACCAATGATGCGGTTCATGAACTAACTGATTCTATCATCTCGGGCTTGGACGGGGGAGGGAAGTGTGTGACCGTGTTTCTTGACTTCACTAAGGCATTTGACACGGTTTCAATTCCGATCCTTGCGTCCAAGCTGGAGCGGATAGGTATTAGAGGACTCCCCCTTAAGCTCTTTCGGGATTATCTTTCGGGCAGAAGTCAGCGAATTAAAATTGATAATTGCATAAGTGATGAGCTCCAATTAGAATATGGCGTCCCCCAAGGCAGCATATTAGGTCCAACTCTATTTTTAATTTTTATCAATGACCTATGTAACATGAATATTCTTAATGGCCGAGTAGTGACCTTTGCTGACGACACAGCTTTATTCTTTAAGGGTAACAACTGGTTGGAAGTTTTTCAGTATGCACAAAAAGGATTTAATGAAGTCAGCTCATGGATTAACGCGAACCTTCTCACGCTAAATATCTCCAAAACTAACTTTATTGCCTTTGCTTTTAGAAACAGCGGTCTTCCACCACCACACCTCACAATTCTAGCCCACCAATGCGGGCTCCTCACGAAAACCTGTTACTGCTCATCACTGGAAAGGGTTGACAAGGTGAAATATCTTGGCATCTACCTAGATGCAAACCTAACTTTTAAATATCATATAGATATACAAGTTGCTAGATTTAGGAAACTTATCTATATATTTAAGTCTTTAAGGCATATTGCTGACTTGGAAATTATCAAGACTGTATACTTTGCGCTATGTCAAAGCATTGCTAGTTACTGCATCACTTCCTGGGGTGGGGTAGCTAAAACACACTTGCTAGCACTTGAAAGAGCTCAACGAGCAATTTTGAAGGTGGGAGCGGGTCTTCCTTACAGGTTTCCCACGCAGGAACTATTTCATGTATGGGATGTTCTATCAATAAGACAGTTATACATTCAGCAGATAATCCTTAAAAAACATACCATGATATTCTATGATCCTAATCTCGATAGTGAAAAACGTAGAAAGGGTAGATCTGTGTGCAAATCTTCCAGTTTTCGTTCCCGGCGCTCGCACAACTTTTTTTGTTTTTTAGGAAATTTCATTTATAACAAAGCTAATAATCAACTTTCAATTTACCCAATGACCAAACATAAATGTAAGATTTGTACTACTAAATGGCTGAAAGCTTTAAATTACCAACAGACGGAAAATTTACTATTGACAATTAAATGAACAGTCTAGTCGTCAAACTATATTGATACTACATATATATTCATAAATCAGCATTCATAAACGTTTACAAGCTCACACTTGCATACGCACACAACAAAACGCACCCACGCACATACACATTCATACACAATTAAGCATAATTACGCATAACCAACTACAAATACACACACGCACACTTTCCTATACACATACACAATAATGTTATAAAATATGCTTAGCTTATCTTATCTTTGTCTTTATTTTCAACTATGTATAATTATTAGATCTTAGTTTTATATTAGGTTCCTAACTGAAACTGGCCAGGTTTTTGAATATAGCTATTATATATAAATGAGATACCATTTAAAGCCATCAATTTGGTAAAATTTGGCACAGTTTTTAGGTTATGGTATACCTGGTTGTACTTTATATTTTTATTCAATTTTTTTCCTTTTATTTTTATTTACATTTTAGACTGTCCCAATTAATTAAAGAACACCTTGTGAATCCGTGGAGTGGGACCTGGTGACCAGTAACACAGGCTTTTAGCCTACCATTGGCACCAGTCTCTCACAAAATAGATATTTTAGGTATGTAATATGTTATCTCATAGTAACATAGATATAAGGCTTTCAACAATGTAATTTTTTGTGAGAGGAAAATAAATGATTTATTATTATATTATTATTATAGTCATTCTCATACTTTATCTTACAGTTTGAGGACATGAAACAACAGATGCAAGAAAAGGATACAATTATTGAAAAACTTAAAAATGATAATGATCAACTTCGCACAACAGTCAATGATCTGTCTGTAAGGCTTGGAGGCATTGAACAACAAATGCGAGATAACAATCTAGAAATTACTGGAATTCCAGAAATTGGTTCTGAGAACCTTATAAACACTTTTGTGAAACTAACTAAGACAATTGATGCTACGTTATCAGAAGAAGATATTGTACATGTTACTAGAGTTGCCAAGATCAACAAAGAAAACAAGAACCCACGCGCTGTAATAGTGAAGCTACGATCTCAACGTCAACGAGACATAGTTCTGAGAGCAGTCTCCACCTTTAACAGAAGAAACCCCAAAGAGAAACTCTCTTCAAAACATTTAGGCATTGGTGGAAACAAATACCCAGTGTATGTTTCAGAACACTTGAGTCCAGTGAATAAACATTTGCATGCGGCTACTGGGCACTTCGCAAAACAATTTGGATACAAATTTGTGTGGGTCCGTAATGGAATCTTGCGTAAAGACGAATTCTCACAAGCAATTCTTGTAAAATCACTTGACACCCTGGAGCAACTCAAAAAGGTACCTACAGCCAGTGGACCTGCATAATTCAATAGCGAATTGAACTGCGATAATAAGATTCTGGATCTGGTTATTAGTAATCTTAGCAACATAAAGGTAACCAAACCGTCTTATCTTTTAAGTAAACTTGACACACAACACCCTCACATATTATTATCCCTTGTCTATAACAGTATTGAACAACTTAAACCATTACCTCGTACAGACCATAATTATTTCAAGGCTGACTATGAGAACATCATAAAAGAATTAAGTAAACTAGACTGGTGTGAAATTTTCAAATTATGAGGTAATAATGTAGATGAAATGGTTTCAACCTTTTACAGTACTATTCAAATTATAATAAACACTCACGTACCTAGATACTCTAATAAAACATGTAGGTACACATCCCCCATGGTTTACTAAAAATCTCATTAACATGTTAAGAGAAAAAAAAAATATAGAGATAAATTTAAACGTTATAGTAATCCCCGAGACAGAAATAGCTATGAAATATTAAGATCTAATTGCCATAAACTTACGGATAAATGTTATAACGACTAAAAACAATTAATTGAAACTAGTATAGTAAGCAATAAAACACCCAAGTTCTTTTGGAGCTACATCAAATATAAACGTGGAAAAAGATCGAATCTCCCATCAGAAATGTACATGAATGATATAAAAGCTAATACAGGAAAAAATATAGCCAATCTATTTTCAACAATTTTCATCTGTCTACAATAAAGAATACAATGACAATTATGATTCCATAGATTCCAGTGGGTTTGATAACTGTAATACTATCAGTAAGATTGAAATAACTAAGAATGAGGTATTATGTAAGATTAAAAGACTAGATTCCTATAAAGGTGCTGGACCAGATTCCATTCCGACATTATTTGTAAAAAAATGCGGTAAAGTATTAGCTTACCCCCTTAGTTTAATTTTTAATAAATCTTTATCACTTGGTGTTTTTCCACAATAATGGAAGAAATCTAGAATAGTTCCAGTTTATAAAAAAGGCGATGTTAACAATGTCAGTAATTATCGTCCAATATCTATTTTATCCTGTTTTTCCATCTTTTCGACTTTTCGAATCTCTTGTATGTCCTGTTATAACTAGAAATTTTGATTTAATTTTGTCTGATGCTCAACATGGTTTCAGAAGTGGGTACTCAGTACAAACAAATTTGACACACTACATATCTGATATACTTAGCGCTCTAGATGAGAAACTCGAAGTAGATGCTATTTATACCGATTTTAAGAGCGCATTTGATTCAGTCGATCATACAATATTACTAAAGAAACTTGAATTTAATGGTGTCAATGGTTCCTTGCTAAAATGGTTCTCATCATATCTTCTAAGACGCTCACAAATAGTTGTAGTTAATGGCTACGAATCACAGGCATACTTCGCCGAATCCGGCGTTAGCATTTAGGTCCGATACTTTTTAATTTATTTGTAAATGATTTAACACGTTCTTTAAAAAGCAACTCCTTACTTTTTGCTGACGACCTAAAGATATATAGAGTTATTAATTCATTCGAAGATATCATACTCCTACAGAATGACCATTTAGGTCATTCTGTAGGTGTGCTAGTGTTCTAATAATGTGCTCTAATAACTCAATGAAACTTTGTGTTAATAAATGTGTTCATATTCGTTTTTCCAAAAAAAAGAACAATATTCTTCCTATTTACACTTTGCATGGCAA
Source organism: Gymnoscelis rufifasciata (assembly GCA_929108375.1). NCBI lineage: Eukaryota > Metazoa > Arthropoda > Insecta > Lepidoptera > Geometridae > Gymnoscelis > Gymnoscelis rufifasciata. The sequence goes on from OV815301.1 coordinate 7,411,016, forward strand.
CAATTTAGAATCCGTCAAAGAAGTACGAGACCCTGGTGTCATTGTTGATAGTAATCTTAACTTCAATGAACATTATAACCACATTGTTAAGAAAGCTGCTCAAATGATAGGATTCATAAAACGTAATACTAAAGGATTCAAACATACACGCACTAAGATTGTTTTGTTTAATGCTCTCGTTCGTAGTCATTTAGAGTTTTCGAGTATTATTTGGAACCCTTACCACACTGTCCATTCCCAAAGGCTAGAAGCCCTTCAGAGGAATTTTACGCGTCACTTAACTTACGTCACTCCAGGATTGTATCATCGTACACCATATTCACATCGTCTAAACCATTTTCAAATTATTTCTCTCAGAAATCGTAGAATAATAAATGACCTTATCTTTCTTTACAAAATTTTAAATGGTCACAAAGGTTACAGTAGTTTGATGAATAAAGTCTCCATAACTGTACCATACAAATATCCTAGAAAACCCATTAAAAACATAATTTATACACCCTTTTCAAGAACCAACCTTGGTCTCAATTCTCCCTTGTATAGGGCAGGTAACGAGTTAAGCTTTGTAACCCAAAAACTACCAGAACTTGATCCGTTTGCAGACTCTTTACCTGTCTTTAGAAATAAGATTATAACTTTTTTTCTCTCCAGTTCACCATCAAATTGATGGCACTGGGTGATTTTGTGTACTTTGATCTATTTTCTATGTTTTTACCTATTTTTCTATTTTAATTTCTGTTCAATTGTTTCATTTTGTTTCATTTTTAACCCCCGACCAAAAAAGAGGGGTGTTATAATAATTATTATTTTGTTGTTTGTGCCTTACTTAAATATCAGTGTTGTGCTCGCCTATTATAGGCACATATTCCATAGTAAATAAGTATTAAAAAATGTCTACTAAATTTTTTTTGTTATATGTGCTGTTGGCGGTGCCATAATAATAAATAAATAAATAAACAGCGAATGATGACGCAGATATGCTCATTGTTCAAAAGGCAATAGAAGAAGCCAAAAAAAAACGAGAATGTCGTAGTGGTTGGGCAAGACATAGATCTGTTGGTCTTATTGCTGGGTCTTACTCCATTACACAAGAATATATTCTTGCTGAAGGAGGGCCAAGGGAGTGTAAACAAGAGACTTATAGCACCCGAAGCTTGATAGAAGGAAATGTGGTCGAAAATTGCAGGGAATCGATCCTCCTTCTGCATGCCATAAGTGGTTGCGATACTAATTCAGCATTCTACGGCAAAGGAAAAGTTCAGTCTAGTCTGCTTGGTAAAATTAACCAGATATTATATTTGCGTACGGGTAATATATCTAGCTTCTATATAGTACATCACATAACTTAAAATTTAATACGGGTAACATAGGTACCTACCATGATTTGACGGTTGTTTCCGTGATCATGGCGCTTGCAACAGCGTCGAAATATCGGAAAACTCAATAACCGTTAAATCATGGTATGTTACCCGTTTTAAATCATAATACTAATTGTTAAAAACCATGATTATTTAAAAAGCTACATAAATGAAAGTTCCCCTCCGCATCTGTCTGTCTGGGGATAAACTCAACAGCCACATAACAGACCTTCATGCAGTTTTCAGCAACACTTTTAAGTGTATAATTTGTTAAGCACTTCCTTAACAAATCATACACGCAAACCTTCCTCTTGAATGTATCCTTATGAACGATAAAAATGAAAGGAGTTGGGAAAATCAAGCATCTACTTTGTAAGTTTTGTATATTTATCCATGTTACCTGACAGTAGCAGTCACACAGCGTTGCGCATATCTGCGCATTTAGCAAAATAACGATTGCCGGGTCAGCTAGTTATTTATAAATATCAGTATTTATCTCGATGTCAAGTTATCTCTTAATAGTTTTCCGTAGTTAATAGTCGAAAAGATCTTGTCATCTTGTACAATTGTATAATTATGGATCAGCAACTATGTAGCGCGTTAATTTTACACGTTTTGCTATACAATAATTGTCTTCCGTTTTTCTATTTTCATCTGGAAGATTCCTAGTTCTTTATTATTGCTACTGATGTGCGCTTTATATTATAAAATGCTGCAATTCGTGACTGGTTATACGAGTAGAAGGAACAAATACTCAAAACTTGAAGCACAGCTTTTGGTGGAGGGATATCCTATTTTACCCAACGATTTTAAATCTAAGATATGCCCTGACGGAGAAATCTGTGAAACTGATTAAAACGTAGTGATTATATACTCTCTGGAACTGATGTTTCACGGTATTTGGCCAAACAAGTTTCGTTGTCATGGCGACGAACTTAAAGTATCTATGGTAGTACCTACCATAGATTGATTCTCTAAAGCGACGAACATAACGTTGCTATGGCAACGAAACTTGTTCAGCATAGAAATGCCGATAAATAGTGTATCTCTCGCGTTTATTAGAAATTAGATGTACCTATCTTTTTCGTACTCTGATTCAAATGTGCCACAACTAGGTTACCATAAAAAACTCAAACATGGCGCGAGTTCACTAAGATAAAGGTATATCTAGGATTTTAAACCTTTCACCAAGACCTACGTGACCAAAGCGTGACCGAGGGAGAATCAAACAAAATGTACAGATATATCATCCTTTATTTCGCAATAATCCATTATTTAACTCTACAACATTATGCATGCATGTGTTTTTATGGTAAGAACTCATCGACTAGGAATTTACACAATCCCGCTGCTAAAATAATAACAAAACAATTTACATAATGTTAAAATAATTTACACATAAATAACATTTTATTATAATACATTTACCAAAATATTCACAGGAACTAATAACAACTACTTACTATCTAATAATTTGTGAAATCCCATTGAGGCGCGTTAAAATCATAAATATAGAGAAAAATTCTGAAAAAGCATTACTATATCCAAAATATTTTTTTTTAATATTGTGATATACTTATCACAATATTAAAAAAAAATATTTTGGATTTTGAACGTCACATAATGAAATAGTTTTCTGACATACTTGTCAGAAAACTATTTCATTATGTGACGTTCAGGAGTCATAAATAAATAATTATTAAAACTGTGTTATAATATCTTGTATTATGGGTTTAAATAGTACCAACCTAAATAGTATATTGTATGGTTTGCCCCATCAGATCACAGAAATACACTCACCTATCATGGACCAGCCTGTTTTGTAAAAATTTACGGTTTGGAACAAGTAAAACAACAAGAATTTAACACAAAAACCTAAGAGCATATAAGAAAAATATGTAAATTACAATAATAATGATGCAGTGCTCTTTGACGACGGCATTATGGACTTGATATATTTTATAGACAACAGACAGTGGATTAATTCAAGTGAACTGATAAACTTAATATATTATAACATAATGTTTCTGTCGGTGCGATATTAATCAGCTGATATCTGGACCTCACGTTGCCACGCCACGCAGACCAGCAATTTAGCACTAATCTTTCGAGCCACAGATCTCGCGTGACAACCACACAGAGCTGCATTAAGCCGTCAATAGAAACTGGTGTTTATAAACGTCTTATTGGGCAAAGAATGCCAAGGACTAATCTATGACTCGTTAAATGTAAAACATATTGCACGTTTTTTTTTATTTAATAGATTTCGTCAAAGGCATGTCTATTTAATTAGCTCGTGGTAAATATAACAGTAATTCTTTGATTAATCGTGATTCAATTACTAGGAAAATACAAAGAAGATGAAAAAACAACAATGATTAATAAATATTATATTAATTTCAAATGATAAAACGAATAAAGAATCGTGCTGGTATTTTTAGAATTATTACCTACACGTTGAATTTCTCAGCAAGGGCAATAGATAATATTTTATAAAGAATTTTTAATTGTTAAGTTTAGCAGCAATATCTATATAGACATATTATAAAGACCTATTTTTAACTACGGCCTGCCCTTTTAGAAAATATACTTTAATTATAGTCTATCCATATTTAGACAGAAGATTTAGTTTCAAATTCAATTCATCAAATTATACATTTTCAAGATTATTCGTTAAAATAATATGAATATTATAAAATAAAATTGAATGGATATCATTGATATTGATTGATAATAAAATAAATATAACTGTTATAAATTGTAAACACTTGCGAATTTCAGAATTTTTCTACCTTACATCACATTGTGCTAAACAAAATTCACAAAAAGACGAGAAAGGAAGACAGCGAAACTTCTTAACTGTAAAATGTATAGAAAAGCTGAAATTACAAAGGTAAATGTACATACGAATACAAAATAAATGCTTTGGGTGATCCTTCGACCAAACAACCTAGAGGCATCACAATCAATTTACAATCACTAACATTCACACTGCCATAAGGATTTCATTATCGTCACACTACTAAACGTCCACAGAATATCTTGTAGGAAAGAAATAAAAGAGGACACATATCATATCTAAAACTACATTGGATAAACTTGTATTCATGATATAAGCATGTACTGAGTAAACGATACTATGGGGTCATTTATCCAGCGGTCCTATTTGTTCTAAGTGTTTCATCTTTGACAGATAAAACACTTAGAAGAAACCGTGGTAATGTTGTCTGAAGTTAAATGTATTCTATGTATAATTGATTAGCCTTTAGAGTCCGACTGCAGGGCAAAGGCCTCTAAATGTTTAATATTAATAATGTTTAATGTTACTTTTTAAATTATCATGGGTTTTCACAACCTATACTATTTGGTTGATTTGTTATCGTCGTTTTAGTCTTAATAATGTTTAATTGTGCCTGTTAGTTAAATAATTCAATTCAATTAGCAAATCTAAACTGAGTTTTTAAAACCCTTTGTACATAGAAAAGAAAACGTTAAATGGACATTATATTTTTATAGATGGCACATCTATATTTTGAACAATACAGTTTAAAACGTTGGAACATTAGAATATTTCATATTTATCTAAGATTTTCCTTATACATGTATGTTTAACACACTCAAAAATGCTGAATTTACTAATTTCCATTAACCCTGAACCATATGTTTATCCAGTACCTAGATTACAATTTATATATTTAATAAATATATGATATTTATGAGAAAGCTTAAGAAGTTATGTACTCATAAAAATCAAGGAAATAATCTGTCCTCAGTGACACATCAGCCACATAAATGCCCCAAAAGCTTTGCTAACGAGCGTATAGCATGCATACGTATATTACGATATATTGGCACCAAAGACACATCTGTTTACGTCTACGGTGACACCAAGACACAATAATTTAATGACAACTTTTGAAGTTGTTGATCTAAACATCCGAATATTAAAACACTTCTCATTGCATACTATAACAAAAAAGGTACCCATAGAATGTTAAGCCGGCTTTTTGTACTTTACAGCAACACGCTTTTTGGAATCCTTTTCAATTTAAAAATAACCTTAACGAGTTGGGTGAAATATTCGGATGTGAACAGTGTAAAAATAAACTACCATTCTTTTGAAACAATCCTTTCAGGAAATAACATTTTTATGTTTTGCTTTAAATTTGCCCTACTGTACAAACTACCAAATATTTGTATAAAAATACTTTATGGACTAGTGCCAGGCATTATTATTTGTTGTTGATTTAATGAGTAACAAGTGCAATTTTTGGTAATAAGAAATACTATATGGTAAACAGAATTTCAAAACAATATAATTTTCAAGTAACGCAGGAAGTCAGCATACAGTCGGTGTCTAAGCTGCCATTTATATTCGCTCTGATACTTTTAATCTTTTAATTTAAAAAGTCGTAATCTTACCATGTTTAGACACTATTAAGGAAAAATTCAAAGCATGAGTAAACTTAATTTTAAGGAAAAAGTATGTATTATGATGTAATGTGAGAGTATTTTATACAAAACGTTCCTTGAAGAAACCTATACATTTTTCAGAACCATCAGATATAAGGCAGTTACTAAACAATTGATTTGTGAATAACGCTTGTACATTGATACATATTACATGTTCAATGATAAGAAGAATAAAGTGTTGCTTCTGCTAAAAAATAAAATAGCTTAAGATAATATAACAATCGCGTTTATAAAATACATTAAAGAAAACAAAACATAAAAAACAAATAGATGCGGCCTAACAGAGTATTAATTAGCTATATTTCCATAAACCATGTAGATTCGAGTATATTTCTTTCAAGGACTTAAGATCAAACCGACATTTAACAAGATATTTGTGGCAATTCAAAACAAACTAAAAGGTAAGACTAACATGAAATTAGCCATGCATCCGTCATTTAAGACATATGACGTCTTAGTTAAGTTTTGTAAATTTCCACTATTGCCGTATTCACCTTGAATTTTTAAAAAGGTTTTTACAAAATTATTTAATGTTCTGTAGAAGGATGCAAATATATCACAAACTGATAGCGTGATTTGACTTTTAAGAAGATAATTTAAAACGCATTTTTCGATATTTGACCGACTTTAATTAGGTCGAAGGAAGATAAAAATTAGCGAATTGCTGTCCCGGGTAAGAATCAATACTAATCGCAAAGGAATAACTTATTTGCCGACTGCGAAAAATTTTGAATGACATTATTCGTTATTGAGAATAAGGGATCTATTTAAACGAAGTTATTTAATTATCTGCAGGAGATCAGAGACAAAGTAATGAGCACAAAAAATAAACACACATATCTTAAAGGGACCTAATAATTTATATAATCTGGTCGATATGTCAGGGCGCGTTTAATTTGTGACACGTGACCTGCCCTATGGGTACCTAATAACTTAAATCATGATGCATGATCTACCTAATGGGATGATGATTCATCGCAGTCGGTTACTTTCTTAACATAAGTGTCTGCCAGCAGAAATTTACCTAAGGACGAACATAACTTGGCCTTGATTTGAAGTTATCTTAATTAGGTGTGGCTGCGGATAGGAAACAACCCAAAATAGTCAACTAAACCTATAGAGGTTCATGAGATAAAATGTCGTAAGAATTTGTTTGTTCTCGTTACTCACTTGGACATTTGTGTTTGTAAATAAATCTAAATTTAAAATTTAATCTAAGGACACTCGCGCCAAACTCACCTTTCATACAAAAATAAACTAAATTGAAATCCGTCCGTTCGGGAGCTATGATGTCCCAGACAGACAGTCAGACAGACAGACAGACAGACAGACACAGACACACAGACAGACAGAAAGATAGACAGACAGACAGACAGACAGACATGTCAAACTTAAAACACCCCTCTTTTTTGGTCGAGGGTTAAAGAAACATATTCTATTTTGCATAAGAAGGTTAGACTCGTAATTATTCGCTTTCTATGTGGACCACCGTTTTAAGACGCATATTCAATGACAAAATTAATTATTTTACATTCAGAAACCCAGCATTAACTTTTATGGTTACCTACCTATGTCTTTTGTTTCTATTGACAGGGGAAGTTTTTTTATAAATTTTACATTTCGTACTTCACCTACACTAGCGCCCCAAGCGGTGATTGTGGTCCTCACTGTAGACAATGACACATGACTGATAACATTATTCTACAAATTCACGTCCGTCGCGGCAGTGTCATCGATGCTGCGGGTGAGGACCACACGACACCCAAAACCACACCTAATTGAAATTGATATTTAAAATGAATAGGACTATCACACGTAACCATTTTGCAGTTGTTTTCGACCACCAGTGTAAAACCGACCACATCGCAACGACAGTGCGCGCACGCATTCACACATCTACATTACAACTATCAACAACCTCTGCACACCCAAGATTTTGTCCACACAACGTAACTACAAAAAACTGCAGCCACAACACATAACCACTGCTCGACCACATTGTCGCTGTGATGTGAATGTGATATGTGTTGTGGTTAGCCCTTAGCAAAACTATGTGGTCAGACCTCGGATCTTCCCTTACTTCAACAGCCAAGTTATGTGGGTCATTTAGGTAATATAGTAGGCCCTTGAAGGCCTAGGCCTCCGTCGGTTGGTTGAGGGCGGCTCGACTGCTGGCCTCGATGGCGGCTGCGACGCTGATTCGCCGCCGGCGGTATTCTCAGGATCTTTTTATCCTGTGATCTGAAAAAAAAAACTAATATTATTATGATATATTCTTTGTTTATTTTTACTTTGTTTGTTTGTCGGCATGTTCTGAGAACCTTAAAGAGAAATTTGCAACAGAGCGAAGTCACTTTGATGAGATCTCATAGAGGAATGGTTGAATGTGGCCATTACACAAAAACTTAAATCTAAATAATTTAATAAATTAGTTAAGTCCCATTAATCTAACCTTTAAATGATACGTGTATAATAGAATGTCCTACATCTTTTATTTGCGAGTGAGAGATCCTGGTGACCAGTAATACAGGTTTATATACCGCCTGAGGTAGGTATAGTCTCCCACAAACCTTTATTAAATGTTACCTTATTCCTACTTATATCCATAATCATTAAGGTTTGTGTGAGGAAATAAACGAATTTTATTATTATTTTATTATTTCCATTAAAGGCATTATTATAGTAAGCCGTTTACAGACGGTCAGCTGTATATTCAGATTGGTTTGAACATTATTTACGCACTGACTAACTATTCTATTACAAGTGGTAATTTGCATAGAGGTTTGATTTATCTTCCCTTTCTCTTGTCAAGATCTTGTTTTTAATATTTATATTTGCTGCCCTTACTAAGCCACCATTGCCTGAATATGTTTTTACAATCCAAGCCACATTATAATCTAATGGTTAAAATGGTTGTAATGGTTCTGTAAGGTTCGTTTCTGAATATTTCCATTTGGGATGGCTCTGTAGTTGATTTATATACAGACTGCCTCGGTGGCGCAGTGGGCGAATGTCCGCTTGCACAGCGTGAGGTAGCGGGTTCGATTCCTGCCGAGGTTAAAATTGTTTGTATGTTCTGCAAGCACTTTTCTCCTTGGTCTGGGTGTATAATATGTATAGTAAAAATATCTATATATGTATGTATAATATATTAAGTATATCAGATATCTAGTACCCGTAACACAACCTTAGAACTTAACACGGGGCTAGATGTTGTTGTATAGATTGTCCGGAATTTTTTTAATTATTTATATAATCATGATATCCAGTAATATTGATTAAGTTTGGTACAAAGATTCAAAACTTTGGCATCATCATCATGATATATTTAGCCTTAGTTGGTCCACAGGACATTAGCCTTCCTCACTGATAGTAATCATATTGGGCGTTTAGCAATACTCAGCACGGTTGGCTTGCGCTGTTGAGTATTTGGTGTTGAGGTACAAGAGAACACACTGCTGACATCTTCTGGTGAATTTCTCATGGTTCTACGGCGCCCACGGGAAGAGATGGCTATATTCACACGCCGCTGTTATTGGCGATGCAAGGATTATCCGCACGCCTCCAGCGGCGAAATTTAGAAATTGTCTAAGAAACACTTTGTTTGTTTATATTTGATTTGTATTTATTATTTATGTTTTCCGTGACGTTAACTGTAACGAAAACTGTCAAAGTGTCGTTCTTCAACACTGTTAAGACAGCTTCACAATTTTGACACTAGAGGCGCTAGTTAGAATCTTTGCATCGCCAATAAATAAGTAGAAAACATAAAAGAAAAACATTTGTAACTGTAATACTTACTATTGCGCGGTAGTACGGTGGCCTGCGACTCCTCAATCGTGGTCAAGTGCAGGTTGCCGTGGAACATGTACTGAATGGTGAGGTGCTTCGTCTCGCCGACGCACGGGTCGTAGAAGCCGGGCAATTCAGACTGAAAGCAAAACGTTTCTTTTACCGAAAATGTTTTAGGATAATAATATTCTGTTATCTTCACCAGCGTAGTAGTATGATGTCCAAAAGTTAAGTTTTTGAAGCTCAGTTTGAGGATCAACGGTTTAATAGAGCAAGTTTAGGATGACAACCAGCGCTCTGAGGTGAGATGCAATATGCTGAGACAGGGACACAATGGTTTAAAATTCACGTAGGTTTAAGGTATTTAATAAATAATATATTTAATAATTATAAGTTTTAGATATTAGTTACGTTTTTAATGGTAAGTTTCGAGTGTAATAATAAATATTGTTCTTTCTTTCTTTCTCTATATTTACACATTTCGAAGGACTATTAACTGCTGGAATCACATGAAGGCCGAACTGTCGAAAAGGAAGTGGCATCAACTGGAAGGAGCTAGAAGACACTGCACAGTATCTTGCCAAGATGAGAACCTTCAAAGGTATATTAATCAGACAGCGGTCAGGCGGTCAGGTTTTCATTCGTTTTGTGTTTGTATTATTCGGAACGCTTCACAGCCTTACCTCTCCTTACCTTGTCTGATAGATCCCAAAAAGCCTATGTTCCATTAAGGGTTAGAGGACATCATCATCATCACACCTTGCTGGCGTCCATCAGCTTCAGCCGTGACTCCCTGATGAGGCACTAAAGCGGCACGGTGATGTCGATAACCTCCGAGAAGGCAGGCGTCTCTGAAGACGAGATATCAACAGAGAATGCTCTGTGACAGTTGAGGTATAAGAGGACATCATTATCATCCTTGCTTGCGTCCATCAGCTCCAGCCGCGACTCCCTGATGAGGCACTGGAGCGGCACGGTGATGTCATTGACCTCCGAAATGGCATGCGTGTTAGAAGACAAGCATCACCAGAGATAGAGCCCCAGGTCATTGTTGAGGTATAATAGGACATTATCATCATCGTCATACCTTACTGGCGTCCATCAGCTCCAGCCGTGAGTCCCTGATGAGGCACTGGAGCGGCACGGTGACGTCAATGACCTCCGAGACTGCAAGCGTGTCCGATAACAAGCATCACCAGAGATAGATCCCTGTTCTTGTAGAGGGATTGAGGTCTGCACGGTCTCGTCATTGACTTCCGAAATGGCATGCGTCTCAGAAGACAAGCATCACTAGAGATAGAGCCCCAGGTCATAGTTGAGGTATAATAGGATATTATCATCATCGACATACCTTACTGGCGTCCATCAGCTCCAGCCGTGAGTCCCTGATGAGGCACTGGAGCGGCACGGTGACGTCGATGACCTCCGAGACTGCAGGCGTGTCCGATAACAAGCATCACCAGAGATAGATCCCTGTTCTTGTAGAGGGATTGAGGTCTGCACGGTCTCGTCATTGACTTCCGAAATGGCATGCGTCTCAGAAGACAAGCATCACTAGAGATAGAGCCCCAGGTCATAGTTGAGGTATAATAGGATATTATCATCATCGACATACCTTACTGGCGTCCATCAGCTCCAGCCGTGAGTCCCTGATGAGGCACTGGAGCGGCACGGTGACGTCGATGACCTCCGAAAATGCAGGCGTCTCCGAAGTCGTGGCATCACCAGACTCGGCGATTGGGTGGCTTGTGCAATCTGTGCAAACAACTCAATTGTAAAACATTTTACTGCTGATTGTTAGTGTAAGTATAAAATCGACCTTGTCGTTTCAGTGACAGACTGACAAAAATTTCAAAAAGCTAGGTTATTTGTTTATTTCCGCGGAAATTCAATTTTTAATAAGTTTTGCTGGATATAACATCCTTTCAATAGTTAGGGGGCCTTGATTTTCCGCACTTAGACTCAAAGGTGGTCCGTTGTGCGTGGAGTGGGGCGATAAGTGTAACCAGTCCAACTCCGACCAAAAGCGCAGAAATTTCCTGGGGTCTTCGCAGGCTTCTCGGAGTGACCTTTTCAATAGTTAGTTATCTGCCACAGTAAAATTAACATAATTAACCTTCGTCATGAACTACTATTATCTATTGTTGATACTATTTAAATCCGTTCGTAGTTTAAGGTTTAGTCGAAAGTTGTCTGTTGAGTACTAATAGACGTATATCAGAGAAATGCATGTGCATTGCATACATTAAAATTAAATAAATTTATTGGACAAAGAACATTATAAGAGTTTTAGTAGAATCTTACCTGCAGGTAGTTTTCCGTACAGCGCTTTTATCAAGACTAGACCCTTTTTCTTCTCCTCGTCTGCCTTAATACGGGCGTATGTGGCTTTCATGAGCTCGACTGTAGCATGCGCCTGAAGCTGCATCTCTTGTGTCCTGAATAAACCAATGCAGATTATAAATTTGAGCGTTATGGTATCTAAAAACTGAGTTGAGAGCCTTTTTTGGCTATCTGTGTGTTTATACATGTTATTATTGTGTTAAGTAAATTATATCAAACGCTTCCTTGCTTTGCCACATGTGACTGGCCGCATTAGCTCTATATATTAATGTCCAATTTGACTCGGAGATGCTGAAAAAGACCTGAATTTGACTTAGGCTACTTCACATTCACAATTTTCCAATAGAAAAAAACGGTTTGAAATTGAATTTGTTAAAATATGTAAACTGATAGGTCTTCTCCATGTATTATTTATTGTCTCTGGCCATGTAAGCAACATTACCTTTCAAAATTAGCTTCCATAGAGCGTTTCTTCACTCGCTCCTCGCGTTCCTTGGTTATGGGGTCCAGCACCAGTTTCTTGAGCACCAGCCACACGACCACGGGCACCACCGTCGCGTAGAACACTGGAGAGGGCATCACTTCTTCGCAGAGCTGGATGGGAAGCACTATGGATTGAGTCGCATTCGTCCATCTGGAAGATAGAATTTAAATATGTTAGGAATAAGGCATGATTCAGAATTCTTATAATTTCTTATACATATAATTTCAATGAAGTCTTAAGCTTGTTTCAGTAAGGTTCAGGATGCTGCGTTTAGCTTTTTAAAATAAGCCTCAAAATTATCTCGGGATCTCTCTTCTCTCAGAAGACATTCTCAAACACTACACCTCGCACAGTAGTATATCTGTACATATTATAAATTGTTTATACATATTATAAACAAAGTCTTATGCTGTAGTGTTAGTCTGTCTGTCTTTATGTTCGGGAAATACTCTAAAGCTACGAAACGGATCTTCATGGAATTTTCAGCAATATGTAGAGTAATTCAAGAGGAAGGTTTTGGTGGACAATTCATTAAGGATGTGTGAGAATTAGTTAAATTATGATACCAATTGTTGAAGTAGTCGAGCAAAATAAAGCTCTTACTTCAAGGTTTTTTTATTTATAGGTATCTATGGCACTTGATAGTAGCAGTAACATTCCATTGCGCATAAGGCAAAACAACGATTGCCGGTTCTAGTAAATTATATACTATAAATATTTCTGCCCATTATAATTTTGAGAAAACTGCAAGAACAAAAAAACTTTATATTTGACACAGTTAATGTGGAGAAGAGGTGCGTTAGGCTTCGACCACTGGGATATAACTAGTCTAGTAGTTTAGCCAAATGCAGACTTTCAGTAATTCTTCGCATTGATACCTCGAAGTTAAGCTCTACATAGCCTAAGCACGTTGAGCTTTCGAAATAGCACGGATAGACGCCAAACAGCATTAAACCAATACAGGTTGGCAGGTTGAAAATGCCTAGCCATTAAACCCACCTATTTGTACGAAGTTTTTGTTAAAATTAAGTCGGAGATATCCGATCGCGGCAGCCAAATTTATGTTATGCGTACTTTGTCGCAACAGTCGGCTATTATTTCAATTACAATGTGAGCAAAACAATAGCTGCAATTATCAGTAGTTGATCTTTAGACAGTTAAAACAGGAAGCAAATACATTTCGGCAAACAGTAGATTATACACAGTGGATAGCAAGATTTTCATATAATAAGTCGCAATTGAAAATGGAAGCCAAAAACATGTTGTTCCGACCCCACGCAATGTGGGATAAGGTCAGGAAGATGATGAAGTCTATTTTTATATTATAGATAAGTATATTCTTTTCATGGAAGTTTATAAGATAACATGGACTGATATAAAGAAGACGAAACTGCCTGAGACCTAAGCTGGGTATAAACATTTTTTTTATTAAAGCAATGGAGCGCAGTATTTTGGGTTTTAAGCGGACTGACCGAATCCCCAATACAACACTACGCTCGTGCACTGGCATTGCAATTATTCAATTCTCTGCCTACTGAGTGGAAAAAAATTGATAGACCGACTATTTTTAAGTCTAAACTCACAAATTTTTTATCTACAGAATGTTTTTATTCTGTTGTGGATGTTTTGACGTACTGTGACATTTTATTTTTGCTATTTATTAATTTTATTTGACATTCTCTTTTTGTATCGTTTGTTTTCCCTCATTTACTTAAATAGGTTAAGGAGTATTATTATTCATTTACGTTTGTGAAATTGTGACTGAATAAATGAATTTAATTGAATTGCTGATGTTGGATTTAAGTCAGCCAAGTTGAAGTGGGACTGGGCGGGCCATGTAAGCCGCATGGGCACTGAAAAATGGACAAAGATCTGTACGCCATGGCAGCCAGACGGTGCCCGACGTAGAGGTCGGCGCGGAAGCGATGGCGAGATGACCTCGATGCGTATCACCGTGAATGGTGGCATTCTGCGCAGGACCGGGACACTTGGAAGGATATGGGGAGGCCTTTGCCCTGCAGTGGGACACTATAGGGAAATAGCATAACTTAAATTTTGTAAAACCAGATGTCGACAAGTAATAAAAACCTGGTTCTGCATTGGCGGTTAGGCAATTGTTTAGTTTTAGTTAGGGTGCGAAGCTCATTGCAGTAATATCACCTATTATATACATATATTTTTTCATGTTTAATATGTAGTATAATAGAAAATCTATAAATGTATGTCTATTATATTAAGTATATCAGATGTCTAATACACACAAGCTTAGAGCTTACCACGGAGCTAGATGCTGTGTCCGGAAATATTGAATATTTATTCATATATATGTATATATATTTTTTAATTTATTTAATTAATATTTACACATAATAAAATGCATTTGAATCACTCTTTTCATTGCTGAAAACTGTATTAAAATCCGTGTAGTACTTTAAATTTTAGGAAATAATGAGAGAACTGACAGATGAAGCTACTTTATTTTACACAGTACTAGTAGTGCCCCGTGGTGTTACTCGCGTGTTAATGGATTTTTCCGCGGTATCCCATGTTCCTTTTGTACTTTCTTAGGCTCTAGAGAATAATTATGTGTTCCAAATTTCATTCCAATTGGTTCAGTAGGTTTTGCATGAAAGTGGAACAGACAGACAGACAGAGTAACTTTCGCATTTATAATATTAGTATAGAAGTATGGATCGGCAAATTCATTGTTGTTAATTCATTTAAGTGTCCACATAGCGACAATGTAAAACCAATGACAGTTGAAGACGAAATTCTCAAAAAAATGTACCTAATTTAATGGATCTTGACGCTTAGCCATAGAAATAGGATATAATACCAAGACCTACAAGAATCACATAGTCTGCTCAGAGATGTGACCAAAAGATACGTACATTTATGTAGCATTTTCGCAAATTGGGTTTCTCATCGCGAATTATATTAAATATATCAATGGACTACTTATAATAAATAACTGTAAACATCCTTTTCTGAGCCAATTACTACCAGAAATTTGAAAAATAGGGTTCTAAATATTACTTAAATGTTAAGTGTCTTTACACGGTTTATTTTTTTTTTGTTATATAGGATCCGACACCATAATTTTTTTTAAATAAAAAATACACACATTTTACCGCTCAGTAAACAAAACCTACCTTACCTAAAGTTTTACCTAAAAAATACCAAGAACAGCAAGAAAACCTTATAACACATACAGTAATTCAATTACTCTCTTTTTGTCTTGGGCAATTTGAACTTGATTAAGACTTCTCGCTCCCTTCTTGTTTCTTTTCGCGTAACAAAAATTATTCGTGTTCTGTGGAAAATCACCTATGAGATGGACAGAGGGAATAAACTAATTTTAGAATTTAAGAAAAACCTCCGAAGCTTAGTCTCCATAAAAGTAAAAAATTATATGCATTCATATTTATGATAGCGTTCATTTGACTATATTTGCAGATTATCGGTTTTCATTCCCCACTTTCACCCCAATAACTTTTAAACGGCACAACCGACTTTCATGAAACATGTCTAAGAACACTCGCGCAATACACAAATTTCATACAAAAAAGCTTTTGTTATTTTCTGCGACAACAGCCATCTACATAATATCCATGTAAAATTTATCCAAATCGGGCTTCGCTAGCAATAATGGATTTTCCCGCAAAATGTGGTATTTTACCGCGACAAAAATAGGCCTATGTGTTATTCGGCGTGTAGAGTAACACACATTCACACTTATCCACACGATGTTATTATTAAACCAGCACGTATACATCTGTCTATTCTTATCCGCCTCTGAGAAGAGAACCCGCAACCGCTATGGGAAATCTAATTCTCACCGAGTCAATAAGTTTGTAAAAAAAGTTGCTTATTTAGATACTTCAAATAATAACAATATAGCTAGTACAAATCATTTAAGCGCCTGAAATAAAGATATCTTGCAATGTTCTGGTTTGCCACTGTTTTGATTTAAAGAAAGCAGAGCCTCGTAATCGTGGATTCTTCAAACATATACCAACCGAAAGCCAACAATCGCAGTGACTTCACACTTTTTAAGTTTTGACTCGCTAGAACTAACTATTCTAAGTTAAAACCTCATTCCACTGAATCATGCCATTGGTTTACGCAAGACAAGAAGATAGATTTTTCAAAACAAGCTTAACTGAAAATGTTCCAGCTTCATCCAAGATTTTAGCACAGCTTTGTTCCAACAACCATAATTGGTTTTACACGAAGAATCAATGTTTTTAATCTTTGATATATAAACTAGAAATCTTGCCTACTGATATTGTACTGTTTTTTACCGCCAAATTTAAAATTTACCTTTCTTCCCGATTCCAATACCTTAAGACCCTACAAAGTAAAAATCTTATTATTTTGTAATGCGCACGTCATCCGCTTTCATTTGGTACCCTCGACGAGTATATTTGCACACATTCGGTAATTCTTTTCCATTTTCACAGCTCAGCTAATTTTCATCAAACATGTAAAAGACCACTCGCGCGTATGTAACCTTTTATACAAATTAAAACTCAATTGAAATAGCTTCAGACAGACAGACATACAGAGCCGTCAAACTTATAAAATCCCTCATTTCGGTCGCTGGTTAAAAAATACGCGTATACTAGTCTTACTCACTTGCATTTGAGTATAATTCCGCTTGGCACGCCGACCATCACCGCGGCTGAAACGCTGCTGTGCTGTGCTATCTTCTTCTCAGCACCGTATTCTA
The DNA here is from genome assembly GCA_929108375.1 of Gymnoscelis rufifasciata. NCBI lineage: Eukaryota > Metazoa > Arthropoda > Insecta > Lepidoptera > Geometridae > Gymnoscelis > Gymnoscelis rufifasciata. The sequence goes on from OV815301.1 coordinate 7,428,198, forward strand.
TTATCCCGCCGAAAGTACCGCCTCTGTAATGTAACACAATCGTAAAATATATTCTATACCTCATATTCGTAAGATATTAGACTTATATTAGGTTAATAAAACGTTTGCTAAAAATTGTGCACAATCTGTTATTAAACAGTTCAATAAAAGCTTTTCACCCTTGTTCTTCTCTAATAATAGTAATAGTCGCAAAATAAGGCAAATATAGGCTTATTGTGGGTTTTATTCAATTCCGTTATCGACACTCAGGTGACATTGCAGGCAAAAACAGATCTCTCTCAAAAAAAAAAGTGCACTCGGGGATTTAATAAAAAACTACTCCTTAATGTAATGTACAAAAGTCGCTAGAAGGTTATGATAATGCTGAGGTACACTGAGTGCAGATCTAAATATCTAATACTTCTATGTAATGTGTGAAGAAACTTAGACACAACTTTTGCTGCATATATATGCAAAAGTGACTCTGCCTCTTTCAAGCAAAAACAGATTCTCTACAGCATGAGAAGGATCATGTATTTTTTAACTCTGGAGAATATGTCGTTTAGCGGAAAACCCCATTATAACGCGAGTCACCCCGAGGGCTTTACATGTTACTTACAAAACAAAAATACTTACTTGAGAGCCAACCGGAGTTTCATATCGTAAGAAGGAACCTTCCACATAACACTCAGGGACACAAATGAATGCGGCTTTCCAATCTGGACAGCCACATTACTGAAAATGATAAAAAGTGTACATATTATAAAATTAATCTTTAGTCTTTATGTTTGGTATATACTCTTAAAAGCTGCATTATAGGATCTTCCTGTCGTTTTCAGCAAAAGGTAGAGTAATTCAAAAGGAAGGTTTTGGTAGAAATTTGTTAATGTGAGAGAATTAGTTATTATTATAATAATTGTTGAAGATTGCAGAAAATAAATCAACTTAACAATTCAGTTTGAAAGTGCTCATTCAGTAATCCAGGTATGAATGTCATGTGACGAAAAGAGTGTTAGGTGTGTGTTAATGGATATGTGGAAAGAGGTAGGCCAAAGAAACGATGTATGGACTATGTGTGAAGGATGACATGTGTAAGCAAGCGAGTGAGTGTTGAGACGCCGAGTGACAGAGGAAAATGCAAGGAAAAAACTTGTTGTGGTGACCCCACGTAAGGGCAAGAGAATGGTGCAACCGAGCAGTTTTAAGATAATACGTTACGTAAAATTATTATCTACCTGTGGTAGCGTTCCGAGTCACGCACATAGATAGTGGACATTGACGATCCCTGGCTGCCGGCGCGATATGTCAGATAGCCCACTGACTGCGCATCAAGCTGCAACGCCATAGCTGTAAAAAAAAAACATAAATCCAATATTGAGATTATTTAAAAATATGTTTTTTATATTTTTACTTGTACAACGAAAAATCAAGACGTACAGTGCATTGAAATTTCGCGTGACGATATGCTTTCGTGCGATTTGTACTAAATTTTGCAGACACAACTCCCGAACGTTGATGCTATATACTTTGCTTTTCCTTGTTGAATTGATAAAGCAAAAAATATGTGTCCAAATTTTTTGGCGGGCAAATAGACAAACTAAACAGAATACAATTTTTAATTTAGTCATCATGCCTATAAGACATTTCATTGTGCTGCTTGTTGTTATGATGTGGCTACATAAGTGGCTTTTAGCGAATATTAGTATCAACGCGATGTGTGTGGCCGGGTACATTGTTGCAAGCAAATTAGAGCGTGGGCTACCATTACGTCACTTCAGAATCTTGTAGCTCGTAACGCGTCACTAATCTTTGTTCGCTAATGTACATGAGCATCGCGTATACCCGTTCACGATGATGTAAGTACGGTTACGCGACACCTACCTTCGCGCTAATGTAGCCGCACCATAACAAGAATATGCTCTAGTGTATCATCATCTCCTGGAACGATAACCAGGCTGTATAAAGATATAAAAACATGACTTACTGGAGAAAAATGATGGTGATATTCCTCTAGGAGAAAACTGCAAAACAGTGCCACAATTCAGGAACATCATCTGGGACAGAGTGCGGAATATCTTGAAACCCAGCTGAGGGCCATTGCCGATGCCACACTCAAATTCTGTCCACCCCTTATCAGAGCTCAGATTTCTATTACATATATTGACTGTTCCATTCCCTGTAAATTAAGAATAGGTTAAGTGGCGCGGGGTAGTCTAACCTTTGGAGTTTGTTTAGTCTCTAACGATCTGTGACCAGTGACATGGTTATATTTATCTTATTACATGTGTCCTATTAGATTTTATTGTAGATTACGCTTCGCAGAAGCTTCTTAGTAAAAAAAAGTCACTAACAGTTCACAGCTAATTAAAGAAAGCTGTATTTTAGGACGAGAAAATTAGCGTGAATGTGAATTTATTGTCATACACTATAATGAATTACATCGTAATTTTTCGACTCTCTAGTCAATGCATTGTAAGCTATACTTTCATTAACTTGTTAGATTATAAAGCTATAAACAGAATGCATTATCAGCAAAATAAAACCGAAGTAAATCATACCTATGCCATTCTGTGTGGAGATATTGCCAGAGACAGTCATTGTGTTCCGCAGCGTGACGGGCGCATCCACTGATTGCTGGATGCTCATACCCGATACTTCAATAGACGGGAACATCTCAGACTCCTCCCTGATATAAAAATAAAGTTCAATATTGATACAAGTTAAATCACTTTTTGGCACCAGTTTTCCCTGGATGGAAATAATTGTCTCGACTTTTTACAGTTTTATTTTGATGTACAATTAAATTTTGTGTATAGTATCGTAAATATGTGGCTTTGATTGCTTAAAATTTAAGAACTCCTAGTGAATAAAAAGACTTGTGGTGTGGAATTATTGGTCATTTAGTTTATTAAAAATAAATGACACCTATCTATTTATTTTAGTCAAACTTGCTGGCTCACGGTGGATGCAAGTGGCGACCGATCGGAATGATTGGTCGTCTTTGAGGGAGGCTTATGTCCAGCAGTGGACGTCAAAAAGCCGAAATGATGATGATGATGATTTATTTACCTTGCTATAGAAAACTGAAGATGATATAGGTGTTCAGTATTTTTGGACGGGGTAACATACGGACTAAACAGAATACCTATTTTATATGTAGGCTGTATGTATATTGTCATAATTTTTCATATATCATAATTTTTAGAAAAGCAACCATTTTTATAAAGACAGTCTTGAAAGTTGTAACAAACATTTCTATTTTTAAGAATAATCAGGATACACTGTACACCTCCAGTTTGATAACCCTTAACCTATCTGAACTAAGGTATAGATATACAATATGCTTCTCAGCTCTATGGTGGATTTTTTTGTTGATAAGGTCACAACTGCTATCCATACTAGATACTTTAGGGACCTACTCACTGCAACAATTTTTCTTAAAAGGCAGTAAGTGTGAGCGACCCTCATCTTTACAGATGAAAACTTATTTTCTCTCTACAAATAACCAGTTTAGTTTATACATTTGAGAGTTCTCTCCAAGTATATAATATAAATAAATAAATAAATAATAGTACATAGTATTGTGTATTTCAACGCGGTCATTTAAAATTCAAGACACATCAAGTGCATACCCATAATGAAAAGCAAAACAGAACAAGTTAGGTGGCTTCAAGATATGTCCAGGCAATATAAATATACTGAACAAGTTACGGGCTTGAAGATATGATCAGACAAATAAATTAGCGGACATACTTACACTTCATATTCGTCATAGTATTTGGTGAATAGATCAGTCGCATTGATTGACAATGTAATAGTGCCACGAAGATTGGCGCTCTGCTGCAGCCTCCTCTCTTCCCGCTCGCGTTTCAATCTGAAACAACATGTATAAGGCATAAGTTATAACTTATAGAACTAGAACTTAACTTAACTTAACTTAGTTGAGGGTTACTTCAACTCGGTATAACAAAGCATTGCGCTCAAAGCAGCGCAGTTGGCGCCTAGCCGAACTTGACGCTAAGCTTGTATTGACAGATGTCACGTCAAGTAAGCGAACCGCAAAATGATATTTAAAAGCGTTTAATATTCTTAAAATCCATATACATTAGGGATAACTCTGCCGATAGACATGGGTATCACTGGCCGCAAAATCACATTCTTTTTAAAATGGCGTACTTGTAGGTATTCCATACAAAAACGTAGGAACCAGATTCAGTAATAAAAAAAAAATTAAATTGTTTTGTCTGATTGCAGTTATAGTTCTATTTACAGGCATATAATTATAGCCAACATAATAGAGTATTGAAATAAAGAACTATGCAAATCCAATCATAATGTTGACCAAAATTATGTTGACATTTTGTGTTCTTCAAATAGTGAATAATTTTCTGAGATTTCCTTCCTACAGTGCACAAGCAAGCAATTTATGCTCATTGTTATTTACTTATTTTTACTCATCTCTTTATTTGTCAGTTATGGTGCAAAAAGGTGAGATTAATGCTATAGCATTATCTATCAGCCAACTCAAAGTAATTCACAATTATCCATTTTAAAAGTTCTTACCTTTCATATTCTTCTCTTATCTCTCTGGGTGTTCTCGTGCGGAATATGACCTCCCACCCATCCACTTCCAATCCGCGTATCCCTAAAAACAGCAATTAGGAAAAACCATTACGATTGATAAAATGAATATAAATAAAACATAAAAAGCCTTTTAATTCTTGCTTTTTACAATTCAGTAAATAGTTAAAGGAATATATGTTATAGTTAAATTTATTAGTTTTTCTATAATATTGTGCGGTGCCCTCGAGATGAGAAGAAGTAGAAGTTGACAAAAATGTTTTGACTTTGACTTTGATGGGTGAAAGACTTTAAAAGCCACTGCAGGGCCTCTATGGTGTTGAGTAGCCAATTACTGCATGTAGGCATGTGAAGCTGAGTAAGCATGTGGGAAAAGATAGAGGAGGAATATGCCAAAGTGCAAACTGTAGAACAAAATTAAATAGTTAATGGACATTATATTGGTTTAAACCTTACCCAGTGTATCATAAATAGCTCGTTTATGTGAATCAGACAAAACTTCATAGGCTTTTTTGACTTTATTAAATACATGCTCAGCCCATTTTTTTTCATTTGGTCTGTCATTACTATGTTTATCGGGATGGAAAATTCTTGATAGCCGGCGATATGCACTGTTTATTTCTTCTGGTGTTGCCTGAAATATAATTAAGTGGAGGAATAAAATAGTGCTTTGAAAGAGTATATTGTACTTATTCTTATATCATATATTTTTTGTATTTAATGCTCATACTAATTACTACATAACATTTATAGTGTGGAATTATAGCTATATTTTTATATGTTACAGAAATGTACATAAAAACATGCTACTTTATTATAAAGACATTTATTTAATAACAGCTTAGTTTAATTGTTTAGAATAGAACAATGAATATATACAGACTTAAGATACTGTTCGAGGAAATTTGCCAGACGGTTAAATTCTAGTCAACAGCAAAATAAACTGATGAAATAGGGTTCCAATATATGAAGGAAATTAAGTCAAAAGTTATACTGAAAGTTGTAGGTTGATAAAAGTAAAAGAACAAATTAAGTGTGATAAGTAATTTCAACAATTAAAACTTTTTTTTAAATTGACCCTTTGGTATAACTTGTTACATCTGGCACGTCTCACTACAAGATGCTTTGAAACAATCCTTTGATTACCTACTATTGCTGTTGACTGTACTGGTATGGCATATTTATATATATATAATTTCATCTTCACATTTAAACCTCAATTGATGGTCAATCAATATATTTTAACTCAGTAGTTTTCAGTATCTGCTAACGGCTTCCAAGTAATATAACAGTATAAAATAAACTTTATGACCTAACATAATAGGTTTCTTCAATTAAACCAGATTTAGTATATAGACTAAACATTCATTTATATACTTATTTTGCTATGAAATCAATATTAAACATGTTTTCGTATTATAGAAGTACTGTTGAGGGTAGAGCCGGGAACATCGAGCATGTCGTTACCTACCTAACCTATTTGATTTCATAATTTCTAATGAAAATGTACCAAAAATAAACATAAAAAGACAAGCACACATCCGCTTTGAAATATTCTGGATTTAAGATGTTATAATTAAGTTATATAACACTACAGTAAAAATATCCGGAGCGACAAGTGAACATACAAAATGACATGTGATGCAATAGTTACCGTTTTCGAAACATTTAGAAATTGATAGTAATTTTCTTCCATTAAAATATTTTCATCTTCTTCTTCCATTTTTACTGCTAAGTAAGACTTTCAATTTCAAAAACAAGGAGTCATTAAATTTCACTTTAGAGTTTTGCACACATTTGCTACAGTCAGGCTGGAGCGAAGCGAGTGTCTAAGAATTAGAATGTGATGTGACTGTTAAAAAACTTTGCAATGTTTTGACAAAGTTAGCCACCTAAAAAAAAGTACCAACTAAATAAAACGAATCGCGGCTATAATTCTTCCAAATATGAAATATATTCTATGAGTTCATAATGCCTGTGTAACTAGCTACTTCTTAGATAAGTAGTTTTATTCTTCTTCTTCTTCTTGGCAATAGAGGTTTTATTCTTCTGATCACTGTTCATTTTACCTGTCAGTTTTATACAGACCGCGAATATTGGAAAATTAAAATGGAACAATAAAATTAATAAAAGTTCTATTCGATGCCTAGATTACAATAATGTAATCTGGGGTATTCTTAGAGTATCTATAGTAAACAGAGCGCGCGTATCACTAAAACTTCATTGTGCAGAGCAGAACGTGGACAGCTATCATAGACAAACGAAAAAAATTGAATGACAGGTAGAGATGGGGCGTGCCGATGGGGAAAAAGCTATCGACATAACATTAATTAGGTTCTCTGTTAGTTACACACTCATTATGTTATTTACTTGTTCTCTGGTTCATTATATAAAACATCTAGTAATTTACCCAATTATAATGATAGTTCTACCATTTACATAATCATTTTCCGGTTGTTTCAAGTGGTTACATTTATTATTATTATAAATGTAACCACAAGAATATAAATAATTGTACTGTACGGTACGAAGGTCCGAAAGGTGTGCTTAATTTAGGTGTTACATAGTAGTAAGATTCTATCATTCGCAGATGATACAGTATTATTATTCCAGGAAAAGAGTTGGGAAAAGCTTTTCCATATCACTCAGTCGGGTTTTAATGTAATGTGTGAAAGTCTCTATGGTAATATACTAACCCTAAATGCTGCCAAAACAACATACATTACGTTTTCACACCGAAAGCCAGGGCAACCAAGCATCTCTACTTCTGCTCTACGTGCCCACTCTTTGCAATGTCTTAATGCAAATGTGTGCAATTGTGCTTGCCCCACGCTAAGAAAATGTGAAAGTACAAAATACCTAGGTGTAATTATAGATCAACATATGTCTTACATTATGCACATAAACACGATTACAGCCAGAGTAAGGAAACTGATCGCAGTTTTCAAAAAGATCAGGCACGTTGCTTTGGAAACTCAACTCAAAAGTACGTACTACGCGCTCTGTCAAAGCCTGCTGTTATATTGCGTCAGAGCTTGGGGTGGAGCTGGGAAAACTCATTTGCTAAAATTAGAAAGAGCTCAGAGAGCAGTGCTCAAAGTAGCTCTATCTAAGCCGTACAGATATCCAACTTCCCAGCTCTACAATGAATGTAATATACTATCAGTTAGGAAATTATTCATACAACAAATTATTCTAAAACAGCATAAGCAAACTATACATTTTGAAGTAAAAAATAAGAGATGTAAACATAAAATTTTCAAAACCATTTCATGTAACACAACTTTTGCACACCACCATTCAAAATTTTTTACCTCTATAATAAGATTAACAAAATTATAGGTTTACATGAAAAATCTTTTAATGACTGTCGAGTAACCGTAACAAATTATTTACAAAGCATTAATTATGAACAGACTGAGCAACTGCTAAATATTTTATCATAGTAACGGGCTAGATTAATCATATTAGTACTTTCATGATAGTAGTAGAATTATTAGTCTAGTATTTTTAGGAATGTAAGTAGTTAAGTAAACAGCCACTGTATCTTGAGAAGAAATTGTAACTCGATCGTTAGGTGGAGTTCATAACACGTTTATCTGTTAAAAGAATTTTAGTATTATTAAATCTTGTCTTTTTATTTTATTCTAATACAGATAACTTGTAGGCATTTTATTACAACACTGTTCATGACTTTTTTGTACTTAACCTGAGAGCAAATATAACCTCGGATCTAAATACAAGCTTTAAGCTTAGTTAGAGCGAAGAGAGCATTTGATCTGACTAAGGTTTAATATAAGTACATACCTAAGTTTTTATATAAGATTCAATTTCATTATACATAAGTGCTTTGTAAACCTTAATATTATGAATAAACTTTTTTATTTATTTATTTATTATTCTGACATTACCGATAATAATAAGAAGATAAAAATGTGCCGGTATTTTTTTTATCTTATATAAATTATCGAAGAAAAACCCTACTCCCAACTAACATATATATTTTTTAAAACTACAATCGATCGCATCCCATCACTATACTTTTGACAGTCGGCGCGGTGCGCTCGATCCACGACTGCGAATGCTCACTGCGCAAACGTCATGTTGTTCTTAGACGTGTTTAATGTTCGCAATTCAATAGGCTCACTCTATTCTTACCATAGATAGATACTTTAAGGGGGTATTACTATTTACTATATTATGAACTCTGTGGTATTACTCAAGTCGCGGGCACCGGCCGGCGCGGCATAAGAACTTTGCCCCTATCTCCTCCCGTGGGTACATCCATTACACAACATTTTTGATACAAATTAAAATCTCATGAATTAAAAAGTTTTGAGATCGGCTAAAATGAGAAAAGTCTTTCATATGCGTGAACATTAAAAAAATCAATCACAAATAGGTACTTCGGGAACTAAAAATGCACGCCAAATGTGCAGAATGTGATTGACCAAATTTGGTATGGATGAGGACATTATTTCAATTTCTCAAAAACTACTTTACCGATTCCTATAAAATTTAAATGGGACCAACTTGCAACTCCTTTTATTTAAAAATTATCAACTAATTTCTAACGCAATTATTCAAAAAAAATACGTAAACATCACATCATTTTACACTGTTGGTTAAAATATCATAAAAATACGATTTTATCGCGTGGAGGTAATATCTACTAATTAGGGATAGTAATTCGCCGTCCTAGAGTGGAAGGGAGATGGTGGAATCTGGTCGTGAACTTCCTGTGAACATTCTTCTAAATGGAAACTATATAAGATGAGAGATACCTTGCGATGGTGCTCAAGACTTTGGTTTTTGACCTGAGCAAGGTACTGTTCATCAGTTTGTCTGAGAGCTCTTCGTTCTATCGCGTCTAAAGCAGCAAGCTAATACTTAGCCGAGCCGTCGCGTCGCGTCGTCGCGGAGAAAAAGATTAACACTCCGTGAACCTACACCACCGGGAAAGCCAGATTAGTCGGAAATTTACGGATGCGTCTTAAACTTTTTCTACATTGGATTGAGAATAAAAATAAATATTTGTAGAGTGTGGCTTATGTCCTAGAGTAAAAATGATGATGATGAATAATAAATATTTAATTTGTAGCAATTAGGGCGTGTCTTGTGGACGACGCCGGCCGTAGACAACCGGGAGCCGCCGAGAAAAGCGACAGTGTCGTGGACCCTCCTCCAAGTACGCGATCGCCGTCAGATCCCACCATAGAGAAGTGAAAATTTTAACGAAAACAACCAACTTTCAGTTTGAAATAGAAATAGAAATGAGAAATAGAACTAAAGCCTATGTAGGACATATTTAATTCTTTTTCTCATAACCTATGTAGGACCTTTAAAGGTTATAATAATAACTTTATATCTATTTCTCATTCCTGAAATTTTGTAAAGGAAATACCTAGGTCATATAGATACTCTAAGCCCATGTATTTTCTTTACCAAATTTCAGGCTAATCGGTTCAGCCGTGTTTCCGTAAACGACGGAACAAACAACAGACACACAAAGGAAAGTGTCCCATTTATAAGATTAGTGTGGATTAAGTATAACTCGGGCCACGGGCTTTCAACAGTTTCAACTCCTCTCGTGGGTGCAACCATTTGCTAACATTTCTGATACAAATTAATCGAATCGAAAAATACACGCCATATTCAGAACCTCCTCCGTTTTTGAAGCTGGTTAAAACGAGAAATACCCAACAAGATGCGCGAACATTAAACAAATCAATCACAAATACCTCGAGAACTAAATATACTACCTTTCTAAAGTTATAAAGAAAACATTCATTTGTAGCATTTCAATGTTTTCGTTTTCTTTAATTGTACATAATAATTATTACTATGTATAACATTTCCAGTCACTCCGGTTGGAAGCAGCCTACATTCACAGTGAATGGTGAACTGAAAGTTCTTATTAATAAGTTCATCCTATTTTGAAACCAATTTTGAATATCATTTAAGTATTGCATATTTGGTACTTCATTCCATAAATATACTTAGTTTTGTTATCAAATATTTTAAGTGTTTGTAATAATTTGCATTAAATTATCTTTGAAAATATACTATTTTCTTCTTTTTATGCAGGTTCAGTTGCCCACAGAATGTATTTTTCACATGGATGTATCCTGTAAACGGATGATATTCATATAAATAATAGTCATAGACATAGGACATATTATTCTTATTTACCACAGAAATACAACAAAATAACACAATCAAATTATTTTTGTTTATAGCATCAAAATAAATATTGATTTCTCATATATACTTAAATAAGATTATTAGAAGAGAATAAAGATAAAGTTTTATATGTTATGGCCATACAACTAGATTTATATTATAATTATATCATAAATTGTTCATTTGCAACCATCTTGTAACATTAATACTAATATTTCAGAATAATTATTTTATGATTCACAACTTACTTAAACTTAAAGCTAAGACTAAAATTACATTAGACCCATACATCTTAATCAATCTAGTCACGATGATGTCCATCTTATGTAAGTTACAGCATGTTGTGAATTGCCAGTGTTGTTTAACTCCTTGACCCTTACTTCAGGTAATAAGGTCAGGTAAGCGGTAACCGGCTACCGCTTGGGGATTAACGAGTTAATTTCACCAAACTTATTCTGTGTTTGCAAGAAAAGAACAAGATGATTTACCAAAATGGCCATGGTAATTACTATGGTTATGAGGGTACATACAACTACATATTAATTACTGAGGATGGTAAATTAGTCCCAGTTCTCATAAAAAGGGTCATCGGGCTTCAATTCCTGACCAGCATTCTGGGCATATATGGGCTTGGGCATTGTATATAAGCTACATTTTTCCCCTGTTTGTGGCCACTGGACTTGTTTTGAAGGACAATTGGCAATATGTTCAGCGAGTTCTTCCTGCGGGAACCGATGGGAGTGGTTGTATGCACATATTGCAAGTGGTGGATACTTCTTTTCACATTTGAGCAAGTGGATTTGAATGCGGGAGAGTTTAACTTGGTGAGATTTGTTGTACGGACATCTGACAAGGGGGATCTGACTAGCCATCTGAAATGTTACAAAATATAATAAGTAAATAAATATTTCCGGATAGGTAAGCTTTAAAGTTTATGAATGATTAAAAGTAACGATAATAATTTTGAATAAGATATTGTCAGAATATATTGGGTTTAAGACTTACTAGTTGTCTTAGATTAAACCAAATTTTGATTAAATAGCTGAAGATTTTGTTTGAGTGATCGAACGCGCTAATCTCTTCTCTAATCCAATTTAAAAAAATATCTACTACTAAAACCTACATTAAAAAAAACACGCAAAATGGCCTGAGGCCGCAAATATAGAAAATAAATAAAGTATATTGCGAAGCTTGGGTTTAATAAAACAATCACTGAAAATGTCTAAAATAATGGTAAATTAATTACCTTTCCCTCCAAAGCTATAGAATTTCCTGTTTTTAGTTATTTCGTAAATTGCAGAGAGTATTTATTCACGTAAATTGTTCCGTTACGAAATCACAGATTCACATCACAGCAGCAGAGAGTATTGGATTTTTTAATCATTAACTAAAAACGGACGGCGGCGAGGCACTTCGAAGAAAATGTTTGATTATAATCTATGGATGGATTAGGGCACATATTAATATTGTTCTTGATGGACAATAGAGTTTGCTTTTTGGCCATACCAATATAACAAAAATCTGTCAGTAGTGTTATACCAATGGTGCCAACCTTCTAATTAGATTGGTTAATTTGGGCTTATAGCATAAGAAAAATATACACATTCTTTGTCATTTTAAGACAAAGAAAGCATTTCAAAATGTTGAAAACAAAAGATTTATTTTACTATATTCGAGTCTCACTCTGATGTAAAAACTATAATCACATACAGCTTATAGGGGCTTCCGTCTGTTAGTTGTGGCTTGATGTTGATGATATCTATCTATCATAATATAGGTCCTACTGAACAGCTGCTGCCATCAATGGATTGGTTGGTGTTTTATTTAAAAGAATACAGTTACTAAATAATTTCTGCAATATTATCTCACAAGGTACTATATTATACATACAATATAATTTATATGTCTAAAGAAATATATTTTAATTCATCGACCAAACCACTCCACTGCTAAACATTTTTTTTTAAGTAATATTAGTAATTTACAAGATGGAATGTGTGAAAGATGACATCCAAGTAGTAGGCAATCGAGTACCCCAACCCGAACTCATTCACATCATACATGACATTGGCCTCTCCCACGAGTTCTCTCCTCCGTCGACCGAGAAACGTTCTCGGCGACCCACTAGACCCCATCTCAGCCGCTAACCTTGAGTTAGCTTCCCAGTCCCGACGTAGAAAATAACAACAATAAAAAAATCGGACCCGCCAGCGGGGCCGAAGAATCCCTATCTCCTCTTTACACCCCGGCGTAATAATCCATGGTCCTCTCATACTGGCAACAGCCCAAGCCGAAGTACGTTCCTATGTGGAGTCCCTTGGGCGTGTTGCCACAATCTAACTTTGGGGGCGGAACACCGATGCTAACGCCTTGGTTGAGTTGAGACGCCTTCTGCGTCCGCCACAGTTCGGTAACGCTGACATGGCCATCTGAGGTCAAAAGCATCAAAAGCCATACCAAGATTTGTAAAACGCGCCTTTTTTCGTAGCTTCCCGCTCTTTTTAACCCCCGACCAAAAAAGAGGGTTGTTATAAGTTTGACGTGTCTGGGACGTTATGGCTCCCAAACGGATGGAGCTATTACAATTTAGTTTTTTTTTGTATAAAATATGAGTTTGGCGCTAGTGTTCTTAGACATGTTTCATGAAAATCAACAGTGCCGGCACGTGACCGACAGTTCCGTACAGTTCGTAAGTTACGTACGGCGCAGCACTGACATCACTGAACGTCACTGTCACTGACGAGTACGGATAGCGTCCATTAAAATGTATGCTAGTACTAAAACGTAGTGATTATATAGGTACTCTCTGGCTAGTACTTGCTTCGGCAGCACATAAACTAAAATTGGAACGATACAGAGAAGATTAGAATATGTATGCTACAACATAGTTACGGAGACGCAAAATGGCGTTGAACTGAGTAACATCTAGTACTCGACACTGGCAAATCATCGCTTCAAGCGCAAAGTAGAATTACAAGAAACTGAACTATTATTTTTCGCTGACACTGATGGATACATTACATACGTTACGTTATCGGCACGTGTCGACACTGATATGTGAGAATAGGCCTTCAAAGTAATGGGGGTGAGAGTGGGGAAGGAAAACCGAAAATCTGCAAATATACTCGAGTGGGGCATCAAATGAAAGCGCATCGCGTGCACATTACAATATTATTACGGTGTTTTACTTCTAAGGAAATAAGGGCATTGGAATCGGGGGCTAAGCTTAAATTTTTAATTTAGATTTATTTTCTAATTTTAATTAACAAACACGAAACCAAAATAAAAAAAACTTGTCGTGACAACTTTATGTAAGATTTTTTTTCGTCTAACCCTTTTACAAAGCGCGATAAGGAACTTCGTTCCAAAAACATTTATTGTTAAACTTTGTTTGCAAATAACCCACTGTTAAAATGGGTTTAGCACTTTTTATAATAGCACAATGTTTCTGAAGTGCGAAACTTGAAATTTGACAGGGAGGCTTTTAAAAGGATGTCTACATTCGCAACATAATTTTGCAATTTTGCTACCGAGGAGATAAAAGGAGGTTGGAAAATTGTATTCAAGTCCAATGCTTTAATTTAAGAGACTATAAATGTAAGCTCTACATACTACGGTAAGAAGGTGTCCTTTGTGTCCTAAGGGATAAATCCATAGGGTTAGATGTTTGTATTAAAGACCCTAAGTATGTTCCTATATTGTGGTGTTGCAATAAAGAATTTTTGTATTGTATCGTAAAGATCCATGTTTTCTTTGTAACTAAGAGATTTCTTAAAACGAGAACAAATTACCTACCTATGTGCAAATAACTAACTCAACGCGAACGAAGTCGCGGGTGGTGAATATGAACATCTTATTGCTAACGAAAGTGAAACTAAAACATCTATGACAGAATCTTTAAAAAAATACATCAAAATAAAAATCTATTTAAATGTCAACTGGTATTACGGTTGCGGTAGGTACACCAGTGGTCACCAAGCTATAAACTTGATATATAGCTTGGTGACCACTGGTGACCGAAGAGCAGACCTGCAGATAACGTAGTCTGTTTTACGGAACCTCTTTTTTGGAACGAAATTCCTTGCTTGGGCTTGGAGGAGATGGGGATTTTACTGCGCGACTGAATTGAAAAAAAAGTGATAGTAAAACCGTGGAATATCTCAAACAACGAATTTTCAACTGCCGTCGCCGGATGTCCATATCGTCTAAAGTACTGATTAGGTATCTTTGAAATTGATATATGGTATAGTTCAGGACTTAATCTATCGATCACATCTTTCCAAAACACGATACCATAAAATTTTCTCGAAAAAGAAATCGCAAACTTACCTCTAAATTTTTACATACTTACATATGAATTTCTCAATAAATACAGAAGTTAAGATCTTAAGAATTTGCATGGTAATAGAACTAAGTAGGTATATACAACATTTTAAATGTTTAGTTTTTTTTAAATAACTATTATTATGTTTGTGGTGGACAAATACCTACAATTTGTGCAAGAAATCAACAAGCTATCCTAATCCTATATATCAGTACCGCTTCGGCTTTCGTGAGGGACACCCGCGTTGCTTGTGACTTGTGAGTAATTATGAAAGTGTAATAATGATAAGCATTGTAATCACACTAATATTTATAAAAACGCAACTACGTTAAGATTCTTTGTAAGGATTTCTAGGTTATCTTTCTTATTGTTTTGAGGGTCCTAAGGAAAAAACGGTCATGTGTGTGTGTGTGTGTGTGAGTTTTTGGAGTTTACTCCTTAAGAAACGATTTGAGTTATAAGGCCCGGTACGGAAATTTTATTAGGAGTAAAATCAAGTGTAACACGAAAAGTTGAGGCGTTACGTAGAAAGAGACAAACATATATATCTGTAGGATTGAACGTGTAAAAGAATGAGATGGAATACACTTAACAGCGTATCTCATTCTCGGGGTCTCCTCTTTGCGCGATACTTCGTAGTGTCACTGTATTTTATTTATATTATTTTGTAACATACTTTATGTAATACGCTTTATTGAAGTAATATAAATAATCCGAATAATTACAGATATATGTTTGTTTCTCTTATCATTTTAGCAGATGCGTTCATTTACCCTTTTTTTCTATTCGATATATATCATAATTATCGTTCGTAAGGAGTAAACTTCAATCGTGCGTCGTAGCTGACACACACAAACTTTTTGGAGTATTAACTCCTTAAGAAACGATTTGAGTTGTATGGCCCGGTACGGAAATTTTATGAGGAGTAAAATCAAAAGTGTAACACGAAAAAAAGGCGTTACGTAGAAAGAGACAAACATATATATCTGTAGGATTGAATGTGTAAAAGAATGAGATGGAATACATTACACAGCGTATCTCATTTCTCATAATTATTGCTTGTAAAAAGGTTCCATGACGGCATTTAAAAATAAAAAAGGTTGTATGCTGTTCTTACGATATTTAAAAATAAAGAAGGTTCTTTCACTTCTTGAAAACAGAACACGAGGCTGTATGCAATATAAATTATATCACTTGGCTTAATGGTCAAGTGACTTTTGCCTGCTTATGACAAATAAAAATAAAAGTTTCATCTTTTGTAATATTTCTGAAGTGAAATGCAAAAATATTCCATAGCCATTACATTTATATAATTTTATATACACATAGAGCATATTATTATGCATAATATCGTTATTTTTTTAAGTTTTTGTTGCCAGGTATGGTATATACAAAATTGGTATATTGGATCGGAATAGTTGCAGTATTTATTTAAGCTCCATCTAGTAACAATTTTTAGACATTATTGCTGAGAGACTTATTTCACCAAGCTTCCGTTCATGTAGATACGTAGATTACCGTCATCTGAATGGTCAATTCGGAATAACTGGACAAATAATTAATGTACCTGTATCGGTTGATAATATGATAAGACTTTTTGATATCTATACTAATATTATAAAGCGGAAGAGTTTGTTTGTTTGTTTGTTTGAACGCGCTAATCTCCGAAACTACTGGTTCGAATTGAATAATTCTTTTTGTGTTGGATAGTCCAGTTATCGAGGAAGGCTATAGGCTATATAACATCACGCTACGACCAATAGGAGTAAAGATATAGTGGTAAATGTGTAAAAAACGGGAGAAATTGTTCATCTTTGAAGCCTTCCGTTGCGTGCGCCGTGAAAACGGTTCAAGATACACAAAAATATGTATTAAAGTATAATAGCTCTTTTAATGATCTAAAAAACAGTCCGCGATAGTATATGTCTATCTTTTAAGATTAACTCACAAAAACCGTTTTTATGGTACCTAATTTGGTCGAAATAATTTGTTTAAGTTGTATCAACATAATAATATTAATCTTTATTCAAATAAATATATTGTTGGTTAAGAGTACTTCATCCATTATAACGCGGGTAGCACCGCAGGCCACAGCTAGTATATTATAATTATCGTTCGTAAGGAGCAAACTCCAATCGTGCGTCGTAGCTGACACACACACACACTTTTTTTATTTTACAAATTGTGTCGATTTTAAATTAGCCGAAGGAACTTCGTTCCTACCTGGTGTCCACGACACCACATCTTTTTCTTTTCTAAATATATCTGTGGTTTTTCTCATTGGATACTCTATGGATGCCAAGAACAAACATGCTGAAGTTGAATCAGCATTTATAGCATAGACCAAGAGTAACTATGGTTGATATATACATTCTTTGTAGTTTGTGTTTGTGATACACGTTCATCCAATAGGAGGGCAGAAATTCGGCTGCGTCATTATCATTATTCCCTTTGACCTTAGAGCCGAATCCATCCATAGACACGGGCATGCGCGCGCATGCCCGCTCCCTTTCTCATCACTCACACTATCAACAAAACACTCGCAGTGGTCGAGAACATGACAGAAAATCAATATTTTCAAACGACTACATAGAAGGTGTTTTTCAGTTCAGTTCGTGTCGAGAGTCGAGATTAGTGCTCGTTTTGCATCTATAATTTAATAATTTCAAAACACCTCAGGAGGACGACAGGTAAGTTGTATAGATGTGGGTAGTAGAAAATACTGAAATATTTGTTTATCAGCATAATTCATATCCAAACTCAGATTAGTGCATCGACAGAACCTAAATTAGAAATAGTGCGTCTCAGTAAATTGTCAGGTACCTATGACATACACTGGACCACCCACCTCCCACTCGGTAGGTAATCAATATTTTAATGGCTTCCAGATTCGGAAAACCCGTGAATGAAAATCATCTCGCCAAAAATGATTAACGATTTAGAGCCGGTTTCCGGAGTTCAGCACGAAGAACTAGTTATGGAAGGTGCTGTGGCGGCGTCTCTGTTGATTCCGAAAACATCAAATTCGAAAGTCGGGCTGGAAATAACTGTCGCCCCACCTTCTGAGAAATCGTCGCCTCTGCAATCCCCACAGCGCAACCCTAACGACGCTGTAGAATCACAGCACCCTCCAATTGTTCAAGTAAATATAAACATTGAGCCTGCGGAGTCATCTGATGATGAAACTGTGAATGTTCACTTAATTCAAGAACCATCCAAAAGTGATGCAGGAGAGATACAGCAAGTATTGATTGACGTATCTGAAAACAGTAGCACAGTCATCAAGCTCACTGTGATAGTGTCCATGGTGTCACCATTTGGACATGGGTCTAACATACTCAACCATGTGGGCAACTTTAGCTTGGATGTAAGTTACCCAAAACATACATAAATTTTAAACCCCCATTTTAAGATTGGAAAAGTTTGTTTACTTCATATTTTTTTTGTTCTAGGCTGCTCCATTCACTAAAATGAGGACTGTGAAGAAAGGGATAACAAAGTATTTGGATATTTGCTATGAGGACATGGCTTTGGTTTACCAAGGAAAATTCCTTGGGGATTCTCACTCGTTTGAATACTACGGTATTGATGATGGTGAGACCCTGCATTTGCTTGCAGAAACACCCAACCCGCTTTTCCAAGAGATGTTTGAAGCGTTCAAGGATAATGGCCTTTCTGAAGAAAGAGCATGGTGCGCTACTCATAAATTAGTCAATATTATACATGCTAAATATGGTGTGGAAAATGCTGAGGAAGCTGGAGAGCTACATCTGAGTGCTGAACAACTTCAGTTTGAGCTTGATAATCTACACATCCCTGACACAGATGAAAGTGATGTAAGTGACTCCTCCATTGATGAAGATGAGGATTACATTGATGAGATTGAATACCCCCCAACTGTCAATCTCATTGGTGAGCTTGTGATGATAAGCGATGAAATTGCTGCCCATTACCAAGCCCAAGACATTCTAAGTGAATATCATTTCTCGGAGGATGATACGCAATCCGAAGATGGTGATGACAGCTCAGATGATGATTACATTGATGATTATGGGGATTATCTCATCATACATACATCTTACTTTTCTGAGTAATCAAGATAAAGTCAAAACACCGATCTAGATGTTAATTATTGATGTCATATTTACAACAGTATAATCAATAATATCTAAACAGTTAAAAGTAAATGGTAGTATTTGTATGAAAAGGATGCAATCTTATACGGATTATATGTGAATTTGGATCCATTTTATAAAATACAACTAATTACCTATAGTATCTATCAGTAGCTATTAGGTCCATTGGGTCTTAGTCGGCTGACTGCTGACTGTATTAACAATTTACTCAAATTAAGTATTCTAATAGTAAAAATAAATGTAACACTTGAAGGGTTAACCTCGCTTTGATGCCTGAAATGTTTGGGGCATTCATCTCATCTTGGCGAGAGTTGACCCCAATTTCTCTCAAAACATTCTACATTTCAAGTTATATACTATATAACTAATAGATTAAAGTATATTCAATCAAGTAATCATAGTAAATAAGGATATAATGTACACATTTATATTCAATAAAATATATAACTATATTTCACTATTTATTTTGCAGGTACCTTTAAAGTAAAATTTTAAATATTAATATGGTTGTGAAGAGCTCCTGACCTTTACTAAAAAATAGGTATACCCTCGAGTCTTCCTCATCGTCAATAATTTTGTGGTCAGTCAACCGATTATATTACAAATACCTTCCTTTTTCTCATGCGGTAATTAAATTTTATTATTATATAAAATTTCCTGACAATCCACACAACAACATTATACGCTTTCTAAGATCAGCTTGTGTTAAGGGTACAAGACATCTGTTCATCAAAGAAAAAGCCGTGTTGGCTAAGTTGAAGCACACTCGACTTTCATTACGAAGGTCGTGGATTCAAACCCCGACACGCACCTCAGGATTTTTCTCCTTGAAAAATGTATGTGCGCTTTAAACACGTGCTTTAACGGTGAAGGCAAACCGTCGTAAAGAGACCGGCGCGGCGTGTTCTGAGAACTTTAAACAGTTTGAAGGACTTGGTCAGCGTGGTGAATTAAGGCCAAATCTCTCGCCAACAGAGAAGTTCCCGTGTCCCAGCTGGGAACGTTAAAACGGGGAAGATGATGAGTTGTTTTAAGTTGTCTACGAATATTTTTATAATACCTGTTAAATAAAACCCTAACCCAAAGGGGGGATATGACATAGTGGACTATATATTTTATTACCTAATTTACAAAATGGCGTCCAGTAGTCGCAATGTTGAATTTTCACTACATACATACTTATATGTATAGACTGTTAAAACATTACCACTCATAATAGTATCTAATAACACTCCTTTGTGTTGCGCAGTCACGTTTAGGTAGTAATTTTCAAGTGAATCACAATTTCAAACAAAATAAATAAAAAATGTTACTTGACTGCGACAACCTCAATGTAGGATTTCAATTTACTTTTATGCCAAACAGATTTTAAATGATTAAACAAATAAATACCTAGAAATCAATAAAATGATAATTGTAAAGAATCATTGCATAGTAACTCCCTTCTTTTTTGGTCGGGGAATTCGGGGATTAATTCTTCTTCTTCTTTTATTAGATCGCGTCCGAGACTGGCTAAATGGCCGTCACGTCAACAGCCAATGTCCGTTGTTGGGAATTGTTGATGCGATAAGATTTTCAACCATAAAACAATGGGAGTCGAGTTATCAAAAAATAAAAATAAATGTCCTAACAATCAAAAATCAAAATATATTAGCAAAGTTGATTATTGACACTGAGAATTTGAGAAACTACGTATACCTAGAAATTAGAAATTAAATGTGAGATGAATAGCTGGGGATTAATAACAGATGGCAGAACTCGATTAAATAATGACTTTGATTGAATGTCAGAATATGGCACATTTGACACAAAGAATGCTGTCACTTTTCTGTTTGTCAGGCAGGCGATATGTCTACGTCTAGTCCGTCGTCCCGACCGACCGACACATCCGTTCGAATACCGATGCGATGCCGATGTTTTAGTTTTTTTCAGAATCGTTAAATTTATGTACTAATATCCTCTTTCCAAAATATATTAGACCGAGAGTTCGCGTTGTGTTTATCGATATTTGTTCGTTAAAATGTTTTTGGATTCATTAATATTCAAGCGAAACAAAGTTTCCAAGGTATCCTTTTAAATTTTGTTATTGCTGACATTGTGCTCCAGAACAGGTATGTGGTCTATATCAACAAATGTTCTGTATTGTCCTTAAGCTTTTTACATTATAATTTTGATCTTGTGAGTTGTTAGAAGTGACTAAGTTACGCATTTCCCAACAAGGTAGCGTTGACGAAGCCTGTGCTGTGTAGGCGTTAAGATCTGTTTTAATATATAATAGGATGGTGTCATCAACAGAAATTATTCCATAGTATAAATAATAATTGAGTCGAGTTAAAACTTAATATATTGCTTTCTCTTAAAATTCGAATAAATTTCTAAACTAGCTACTTACCAGTGTGAAAGTTTCATTCCTATGTTAATTTATATTCATTTTGGTGGGGAGATCCAACTCAAGTTGTAAACATGACATTATATTAATAATAGTAGCTGCCTGCTGGAAAAGCATTGTTTATATTTTTTTTATGATGGTACCAACTTACCATCACCAATACCACCTACTTAATTTTTACCTCACCCAATTGATAATTTAAAATTATAAAAATATACCTATGTGATTGGTTTTTGGTTACAATGTTTAGTACATATTTAATATACCAATATATATTGTATCTCTTGGAATTATTATTAAAATACCCTGTTCTATGTTATCTACATTTCTGTGGATCAATAAATGGACTGAACTTCAAAATCTCATTGTAGGCATCTTGATCTTTCTTGATCTTGATTCTTGATTGTTGATCTTTTAGAAAATATGGGCCATTAAACAGAGTTTGTGCGAGGAATCTTAACTCTGTTCTGTTTCTGTTTGATGTCTTGTTACCACTGTAATGTAATCTATTTATTGATAATATCCTCTTATCCTTCAACAAGGATGTATGGCTCTTTGAAGGTCTCCACTTATTTATTAAAAGTATAAACTTAGTATACCGAGTACAAGTATTCAAACTTAATAAATTACACTAAAAATGCATAGTAATAAGAAATTATCTTTTTAAGAAAGAAATTTTCTCTTGAACTTTATTTTTTTCTAATTAGCTGTCCATCATTGTACATTACAGAGTGCAAGTATCCATGCTTGCATTGCAATTTAGATTACATTTACATTACTTCCAAACATTTATCAAATGATTTTTAGGGTTCCATACCCAAAAGGTCTGTCTGTCTGTCTGTCATCAGGCTGTATCTTTAGAACCATGATAGCTAGAGAGAGTGATATTGTGAAATTTTGAAGGATTTGCCGCTATAACAACAAATAATAAATACGTATTTGTGGGGGCTCCCATACAACAAACGTGATTTCGACTAGGTTTGCGTCCATCTTCATCATCATCATTAATCCTCTTGCCCTTACCCCAAATTAAGTGGGGTCGGCACATCATTTTATCTTCCATTTTCCTTTATCACTCATCATCTCAACTCTCACTCCTTTCTTGCCTCCATCTCATACTTTAAAAATTGATTTTCTTATTACTAAGCATTTTAATTATAATTTATTGAAACAAGCCCCTTTCAAATAAATCCCTAATAGGTTATTCCAGTTTTGCAATTAATAATAACTGAAACTTTCCTAACCAGTTCCTAAAGGTGTTTAATAGAAAGTAAATATATTAAATAAAATAATATATATTTCCAGACAATCCACACAACAACATCTAGCCCCGTGGTAAGCTCTTAGCCTGTGTTACGGGTACTATACTCCGTCCAACCAGCATAGAGCATATTTACTAACAAACCATCTGACAGCTGACAGTTCAATCAGCTGATGCAGGGGTAAAAAACATTTTATTATAATTATTTTGATTGAATCAATGCCTTTATGGTGTTTATGTTTTAATTTGTATAATGTCTTATTAATTACTGTAACTGGTGTAAGCCGTGGTGATTATATAAATAAATAAATTATTGAGGTTAGCTCTTGCCTGCGGATTCGTTTGCGGCCTACGATATACGTAATTTATTGTCCTTATTCAATTTTATTGAACCAAACATTATAAAACTTGACTGCAACAAACAAATTAGTACCTGCATAACCTATCAAGATATACCATGTAGTGGCTATTATCTTGAGCTTTGATGGGTGTGTCTCTGGGCTATGCTAGATATTTGATGTAATGATGTAATTGATGTAGGATTATCTTGGAACGAAAGGAACGAAGAGCAAGTGTTGCTAGCTGGTTTCAGCTTACCCTATTTAGTGGTGTTAGATAGGAGAGAGAAATGTATTGAAAAATAAAAGGATGTATTACATTTGTAAGACATCCTTTTATTTTTTTATCACTTTTTATAGTAACAGTGATGATGAGTAGATTGTCCCAGAAGAGAGACACATGTATTGAAAAAATAAAATGAAGTCTAATGTAATGAATGATCCATAAATAAATATTTCCTTTAATTTCCATTTATAGTTATTTCATCTTCCTTTAGCTTGTATTACATTCTTTAAGAATAGGTAACGATTAAAAATTGCCAGTAGGCTGATTTCACTAGGCTGTCTTGTTTAATTGTGCCACATAAATTTACATCAAATATCTAGCATAGCCCAGAGACACACCCATCAAAGCTCAAGATAGTAGCCACTACATGGTATATCTTGATAGGTTATGCAGGTACTAATTTGTTTGTTGCAGTCAAGTTTTATAATGTTTGGTTCAATAAAATTGAATAAGGACAATAAATTACGTATAGCCGTAGGCCGCAAACGAATCCGCAGGCAAGAGCTAACCTCAATAATTAATTTATTTATTTATTCACCACGGCTTACTCCAGTTACAGTAATTAATATGACATTATACAAATTAAAACATAAACAACATAAAGGCATTGATTCAATCAAAATAATTATAATAAAATGTTTTTTACCCCTGCATCAGCAGATTGAACTGTCAGATGGTTTGTTAGTAAATATGCTCTATGCTGGTTGGACGGAGTATAGACATCTGATATACTTAATATAATAATCATAGATATTTTTTACCATACATATTAAACACCCAGACCAAGGAGAAAGTGCTTGCAAAACATACAAACACTTCACCCCTCGGCGGGAATCGAACCCGCTACCTCTTGCGCCGCAAGCGTACCCTCGCCCACCGCGCCACTGAGGCAGTCAAAGTTTGAAGAACTTTGACTGCCTTGACTGACTTGCCATAATGATTAGCTGCTTTAAAATTTATGTGACTACTGTGACTTAGATGAAATAAATATTTCTATAATGCAAAAAAACATGGGCAAATTTTTTGCATGAACAAAGCGAAAGGAGAAATTTTGAAAGTCTTATGTCTGCTTAGCTAAACTACCTAATTCTTAATTGCTTAGTGACATATGATATGTATAATTCATAGTCAGTGTTAAGAGTGAGTAATCAATTAGTGAGTGTAATCTGAAGTTTACATTTACTCACTAATTGAGTGAGTCAGATTGAAATGGGTTGCAATTTTCTCAGTTGAATATTCTTACTAAGGGTTACATACACAAAGGGTAAAGTGATAGATAGAGAGTTGATATTTTGAGGGATGATGTATCTCACTTGTCTCTATAACAACAAACACTAAAAACACATTATAAATACATTTTATTTTTTGACATTAACTTACTATATTATTCCAGAAAAATCCTTATAGAATGTTTATGCACCTAAATTATTTTTTATTGTGTATAATCTGTACATGGACCTTAGGTGCAGTATGAGTCCATCACATACTTTTTTTAAATCCTTACTCTTGCCCTGCTGGTATGTTTTTCTAACACTTGTTTGTATGCATTAGTTTTTAGTTTATCAGAGTAGTTTATATATTGGTTTTAGTGTAACATTTTGATCCAGGGCCACTGTTTGCATACATGAACTTTTTATTTATGCCGAGTTCTTGTCTTTAGTTACTTTATCATCATCAACATCAGAAGTTTGAACTTATGTAAATATACATCTACGAAAATTAATTGACTTAAAAAACATTGATTTTTATAAACAAGTAGTATATTATACGTGTTGGTTGCAGTAAAATACGGCAGGCTGACGGCCACAGCACAATGCCTTCCACCCAACTGAACCTTCGAGAAGACGACGTGGTGCGGCTCGCGCTGGAGTTCCTCCACCACCGGGACCTGCACATCACGCAACTCTCCCTCGAGCGGGAGACCGGCGTCATCAACGGAAACTACGCCGATGATGTCCTCTTCCTCCGACAACTCATCCTCGATGGACAGTGGGATGATGTCCTAGAGTTCATTCAACCGCTCAGCGCTCTCAAAGACTTTGAAGCTGATAAATTCAATTATGCCATTCTAAGGCACAAATACATTGAACTATTATGTATTAGATCCGAAATAAAAGCCTACAACAACGTAGAAAACATTGTGGATGAAGTAGTCAAGGTGCTAAGTGATCTAGAAAAGTTAGCTCCCTCAAAGGAAGAATACTCGAATTTATGTTTACTGTTAACTTTGCCCAGTATAACGGACCATGTTCAGTTTAAGAAATGGAATCCGAGCAATGCAAGGGTTCAATGCTTCCGCGAGGTATACCCTCTGGTAGAGCATTTTCTTCCATGCGACAAGAAATCTAGCAACACAATCTCGAAGTGCGCTAAAAACGATCGTTTGATGGAGCTTCTAATTAAAGGAATACTCTACGAGTCGTGTGTGAATTATTGCCAAGCGAAAGCAACGGGATCAAAAGAAGCGCAGTCGAATGATGTTAATTTTTCTAGACTGCTGGACGGCTCTGGGTTTGATGAGTCTGACTTAAGTTTGCTATCCTGGCTGCAGTCCATTCCGTCGGAAACCTTTAGCGTACCTTTCGAACAGAGAATGCTCAATGTGGACGTCGAGAAGCTCGAGCGTCCATCGCTGCACACGTCATGGACGGAACATATGCTCGTGACACCGATAAAGCCGCGGACTTTCCCTCATCTGGCGATGCCTTTCCGAAGACCCCGCTCCGCCGCCGACGCTATGACTCGCTCGTTGCGCCCGCTGCCCGACGGCGCGCCTCGGCATCCCGCGGTAATGGCTCTCTCTGCGATCGACTACGGCCCGTCATCGTCATGTTTCGGAGCGTTCCACTTGACGGGTATCAAAGGGAGTAAACTTATGAACACTTCAGTGGACAGGCTGTTCGACAACAAGAGCGAGAGCATCTTCAATGGTTTGAATGAGTCGTTGAAGCCCATCGACGAGTCGAAGACTGGGGAGTCTAAGAATAACAGTCAGGCGGCAAGTAGTGTAGGCGGTTCGACGGCTACTACGCCGGAGCACCGGGGGCAGGAGTACTCGGCCTGCACGTCGGTGTCGACGGCAGCCTCCTCACTGGCCGAGCGCGCGCCCGAGACCGTGCAGTCGCCGGCCGCACAGGCCGCCTCCGGCGACTTCAGGAGGGACCTACTCAAGGAATACCAAATACAAAAGCAACGCGAGTGCGATGACTACCTTCGCAATCTCGGCACGTCCGATTTGCGCCAGCAAAAAGTGTGAGTAACTTTCTATTTTTTAATAATTAACAGCATTTTTAACGTGGCATGCTTGCCGTACATTTTGTAAGTTACAACAGCATTTTCATTGCAAGTGAATAACTATACTAGCAGCTTAAAAGTCGTGAATATGTGCGCTCGAGAAACAACTGTGACAAAAGTGAAAAGTTATAAATAGAATAATACTATCCAACATAGTATTCAAGCCGCATTCTGATGCTTCTCCAATTAAGAAACATACAGTATGTTTAGTGTACCAGATAAATTAAAGTGAAGATAACATTTTCAGGACGGAGATGAACGATACAGCGCCAGCATTCCAGCCCGATGATAAGAACATGCCTCACTCTCAGCCCCCGAACAGCAGTCGCGAACACACACTTAACAAGTAAGTTGCCTTCAGTTTTAATTGCATACACGTAAGAATAAATTATGCTGTAAATGCATCATAATCAGCTTCGCCTTACCCATCAATTTGCAGATTACAATCTATGTTATGCAAATATTAAAAAGTAGTAAGGTTTTACTCAGTTAAATAGTTTTGTCTGGTTGGATAGCTAATTTTCCAAATTAAATATTAAAGTTTTAACTGCATGCACCAACCCGCACTTGGCCAGCGTGGTGAATTAAGGCCTAATCTCTCTCGTCAAGAGAGAAGTCCCTGTGTCCCAGCAGTGGGAACGTTAATAGGGTGATGATGAACTGCATTCAATATGCAAAGTCCCACAGTACAGGCTTTAGTTTGGGAACCATTGTCTATTGAATGCTATATTAAGATAATGGAAATAAATTCATATTATTAAAAATATTATATATTATAATTTATAAAAGACATTGCCCCATACATTACAATAATTAAATATGTGTACCAGATTTTACTGCTGACGTATTGATTTACAAAAACATAGTATACTACCAATTATTCGCCAATAATTAAAATATAATATTTGTTTACCCGTCCCAAATATAGTTTTCGAAAAAAGAATAGTATTAAAGCTACTACGTGTCCCTTATTGCCAACAGCAGTATCAATTGATATGGGTTCAGTGTAGTGTAGAAAAAAAGATCAAAACAAATGATATTTCTAGACGCTTACATTGCAAAAAATAGCGCATCGCATCAGATAACCATTATTTTCCTTGCGGTACTCGCCTCGGTAGAATGCGCACCGCACAATTTCCTCTGAATGTTTGCTGAATGGTCGCAAACCGATGCAGTTTTCTCCTATAACCAGCCGGCAAATTACTAAGTAATATGTAAATTATATGCTTATTACCCGTTCCAACTGTGCTATGGATGATATTATTATGGTTACGATATGTAACGGCTTCTTCTCTATGTTTCAGGACGAACGAAATCAGGGAAAAGCCGGACATGAATGACCTGCTTCATGTGAGTTTAATTCTGTTCTTAATAATGTTAATACTAGCACCCGCGGCTTTTCCACGTAACAATAGATTTTCCCGCAGTAAAATTAGCTATGTTCTTAACAGGGACAACAGCTATCTATCCTTGTCAATTTTGATCCAAATCGAGCTTTGTTCGCAATAATTTTCTGTGGTTAAATGGGACCATGTGTTGATAAAAATCAAAAATAGATAGTAGCCGATTCTTACAGCTACTGAATATGAAATTTCGTTACGGAGGAGTATGGTAACTAACACTGTGACAGGTGAATTTTATATATAAGATTATACGGTAAAGTTTTTTTCGAAATACCTTCAGTCGTTTTTGTGTGAAAGGGCAACATACACACTTGCACACTTACCCACATCCTCACAATTATTTAGTATTGGTCTAAATTACACTACTACGATACTCGTTCTACGTATACACGTTTTCTTCAATATAAGCTAGTTTATGCAATATTAGCTAGCTAATTGGGATACAATATATTTATAGCTTATATCTTATAGGGATACAACAAGTTATAATTCATTACTTTTATCACGCCAGATCCAATACGTTGTGCTTTGTACTTATTGCAACAATAAATATATTTATATTACTTTAACCAAATCTGGAAGGAATTAGGATTAAAAAAAAAACGAATTTATAGATTGGATCTTTAAATTATCGCTTTATGCCTAGTAGGTGTTCTGGTAATTAAAAACTATTTTAACGATGCCGATGTTGTGCTATAGAAGTAATTTTGTAGTTAAATTAGAGTTATCTAAATAAGATGATTTGTTATATTCAAGTAGTACCGTCTCGAGTGCGTATTTTGTTAATTTTTTGGTTATCTTGTTCATACAAACTACATTATTGGTATTACATAATCTGACAACAGAAATAAATTTAATATATCACGATACATTTTTGAAGCACGTTTTTTTTCAATAACATTTATCTTATAGTACGGACCTTTTTAATCATCTCTGAGTGAAATAGCCAATGGTTGATTATAGAGCTATCAGTAACAGTTGTCAGTTAACTTGGAGGCTTTATATTTTAACCATTGGCTTTTTATCTGGAAATTTTGAAGCTGGTTCTAAGATTAATGTAACTATAATCAATTAACATTACACAGCCACATGTTACATTTAAGTGATTTTCTTCTTCTTCTTCTTCTTTAATTAGATGGTGTCCGAAAGTGATTTTCAACACTATCCGAAATGACGGTATAACTGTGACGTGACGTATGTTTTATAACAAATTTCTTCTTCTTTTTTTGGACTATGGCTCGACGGGCTATTTTGCTGTACAGTCAACTGTAAGGGCGCTTTCAATTTGGGCGTTTCGAGACGTACGTCTGTGGCGCGGTAAGCAGAGAGTTTTAATGTACGTTCGACTGTTACATAATAATACAAAAGCGACGGTACCTAGAATTGTTACTGTACGTACGCCGCACTGTTGCCGCACCGTGCTATTTTTATGAATATAATCGAACGAACATGCAACGTTCGTTAAACGCTCCGCTTGGGCGCCGCAGACGTAAGTAACAAAACGCCCAATTTGAAAGTACCGTAACAGTCAACTTCCGTGTTTAACTAGACTACCTAATGATTAGATATGGTACTCATCCATAAAACAATGGAAATTGCGTTTTCTTGGTCTTCAATTGTGAATGAACTGTAGGTGACAATACAATACAATACTCTGTATTGATCACAACATTACAAAAAAGAGAAAGATGTACTTACAATATTTGCGAAGTAATGGGCGGCCTTATCGCTGATAGCTATGTTCTCCAGGCAACAATAGGGTAGGGCACAGATCATAAATCACACAGGGTGACATAGAGTTAAACGACTTTTTTCTTACTGTCTCAGTATTAAGATTTTTGTATCTAAGCCTTCAATGGATTTGAACAAACCATTGATTATGGCTACAAGTGAGGAGTAAAACTGAGGAGTAGCTAGAGCCGCCTATTGTTTTCATAAAGGTGTAGTAGGTATTAAAAAAAAATTGTTTCAATTTAAAATACTTTATTTGTATATAATGATGCTCTCAAAAGGCGAGCTTTATTAAGCTTGCTAAAACAGTTGCTAATCTAACAGCTTACATGTAGTGCTAAAATTACAAATAAAAAAAACTTAAATACTAAACATTATGCATTAACTTAACCTAACCTTAAAGAAAAGAAAACCATTAACAAATATATAGATATATAAAAGATTACCTATGTATGCTGAATCTTATATAGCAAAAAGTATGTAAAAAGTTAAAAAGCAGGTTGAAAACATAAAAGTAATTTGGATGACGTTACGTTATTAATAATAAACTTAGGATATAATTCCTTTAAGAAGTGCTGGCGCGGTGCCCTTTTGAAGACATCTTTTGATTCTCATTCAGCGTCGGCTATTGAAGTACCCTTACATATTTTAAATTGAAGTTGATTCGATTGTCTGTTTGGTAAGATCTTTTAATCTACTCAATGGATTTTAATATAGCTTTTAGTAGTAGCTGGAGTGAATTAAAGGGAAGGTTTATGCTTCATTTCAGTGCGAAGACGCTTATTTTACGTGTTAGTGTATTCATTTTACATATAAATTAAAGGTTGCTGTATGCAAATTTATTTTCTGATTTTTATATTTATATTATTTTCTATTAAGTATTTATTTTTCAACTAGCTGACCCCAGCAAATGTTGTTTTGCAAAATGAAACATATAGATAGTAGCCGATTCACAGACCTACTGAATACGCATATAAAATTTCATAAAAATCGGTTAAGCCGTTTCGGAGGAGTATGTCAACTAACACTGTGACAGGTGAATTTTATATATTATATAAGCTGTATGTAGTTAGGAACTCGTTAAAACAGACATAGAAATTTACGTAAATTTAAAATTATTTCTAGTTTATTTATTTCTTCGTCATTGTAAATAAGTGTTTTATACTTTTATAATAATAATATAAAAAAATATCCAAGAAAAATATAGTATCATTGCGATGGTTAAACTCGAGGTGTAGTTAAACAATTTTTTGATTTACTCATTTAGATCAAACTGTAACATAAAATAAACAAGACTTTTATGTACCAAAATGACCACTAAAAACATCCCACGTTGTTTGTAGTCATAAAACTTCCGAGATTAATAAGTTTAGGCAAGCCTCATTAAGCATATTATTAACAAAGTTGAATAGCTACCATTAATAATTATTGATCGCGTTGATAATTATGTTTGTTTGTTATTTGGCGCAAGAGGTAGTGGGTTTGTTTCCCGCCGAGGGGTCAGGTGTTTGTATGCTGTGTGGATTGTCCGGCAATATCTATTTATTTTATTCGTTGTTATTATTTATTAATAGTGTGTTAAGTGACTCAAATCTTTTCTAAACGACACTTTAAGCATATCCTTTACTTTACCACGGGCTAGATGTTGTTGTGTGGATTTTCCGGCATAGTATATTTATTTATCCTATGATTGGCACTACATTATAAAACTGTATTCATAACACTAATCTATCTTCTTCTTGGTCGTAAACTTTACTGAAAACTAAAAACGAAGAAAGACGTCGCCGCCACCTAGCTCTATCTGGTCAAGTTATATATATTAGGTCCTTACATATGAAATTGGCGTTTTGTATGGGAGGAACAAAAAGTCGAATATTTTTTAATATAATATATTTAATTAATCAAAATAATGGTTCATCCATTATTTTCTATGCACTTTTGCCATCTTATAGGTAGTTCATTGATCCCTTTACTAAAAAAACCAGTCGGACGGGAATCAATAAAATCTTTGAAGGCGATTTGGACTGCCCCATCGGAGTTGAATTTTTTCCCTTGCAAGAAGTTATCCAAATTTCGAAAAAAATGGTAATCTGTTGGAGCAAGGTCCGGGGAGTACGGAGGATGTCTTAGACTTTCCAATTGAAGCTCTTCTAATTTAGTAGCCGTCTGTTGCGCAGTGTGTGGTCTAGCGTTGTCGTGAAGCAGCAGTGGCGTGGAGCGATTGACCAGCCTAGGTTGTTTAGCCGCTAGCTTTTCCATCATGGTTTGCAATTGCTGACAATAGACATCAGCCGTAATAGTCTGGCCAGATTTGAGAAAACTGTAATGAACAATACCGGCACTAGTCCACCAAACGCTTACAAGTTACTTTTTTGGGGTTAATTTTCGCTTGGGGCAGGATTTGGCTGGCTGGCCAGGATCCAACCATTGCGCTGAGCGCTTCCGATTATCGTAAAGAACCCATTTTTCATCACAGGTAATGATTCGGTTTAAAATACCTTCATTATTGTGCCGGTTTAGTAATGTAACGCAGCAGTCGACGCGCGTTTGCCGGTTTGCTTCAGTCAATTCGTGAGGTACCCACCTTTCAAGCTTTTTAATCTTCCCAATTTGCTTCAAGTGAATTAAAACAGTTTTATCACTAACACCGCAGCCTGCAGCTAACTCGGACGTGGTTTGCGATGGATCCGCTTCCACAATAGCCTTCAACTCTTCATTATCAACTTGAGTCTCAGGCCGTCCACGGGGCTTGTTCTGCAAGTCGAAATTTCCAGAACGAAAACGTTGGAACCAAAAACGAACTGTGTTTTCTTTTGCAACACGACCGCCATACACATCATTCACCCTTCGAGTTGTTTCCGCAGCACTAGTGCCACGGCGGAACTCGTACTCGTAAATAATGCGATATTTTAAGTTTTCCATTTTGTAAAATGAGTGACGCAAACAGAAAAAAACAGAAGAAAAAAAACAAATGAATGACGATCATCGAAGCACAAATACATGAGTCTATAGCTGTACAAATTTGAATTTGGAATTCCTTACCAAAGAGGAAAAATTTGTGATTAAAGTGGCCAGTACGAAAAACGCCAATTTCATATGTAAGGACCTAATACTTATTACTTTAATTTATAATAAGTACCCCGCTGCGTCTGTTTGTCTACCTGTCTTTAAATTCGGGATAAACTCTGAAACTACTGAACGGATCTTATGCGGTTTTCTGTAATAGATACTTCTATTCTATTCTTTGTCGAGATTCCTATATTCCACACCAATCTACAACCATTATAGGATAGTTGTAAATTCATTGTTATGACACTGAAAGACTTATCTATCAAATGATTTCATACCAATATTAGTGATTACCATCTTCAGAATATCATTAGGTAGTGTAGGAGTACTTTTTGCTGCGCTTGCCGCTCCATCTCTATTCGAGTACATTTCAGCCCTAACGAATATCTGTTCTACGATCTATAAGGCCTACCAGCTGCCACTTCAAGGAGCTAATCCATTTGGCTAGGTCGGTGATCAGCGTTCTTCTACTTTTTTTTTTATTTTTATTATTGATTAGCCTTCATTTGACCACAATCTCACCTGATGTAAAGTGACGATGTGGTCTAAGATGGAGCATGAAGGCCTAGAAGATGGCTTCTCCGGGCCACATTACGAAACACGAAAAAATCGCTTCACGCACTGGCCCAGCCGAAACCTCCCACCAGAGACTGTTCTTAGCACCACCCGGAGGTCACGTGTAAGGATTCAGAGGGTTACCACTTACGGACGTGAACAGACAAAACCTCAAACTTATCACCTCATAGACCACGGGAAACCCCAGGTCTTTCCTGCTCTGCGGCTTTATCAACTACTAGCTTTTTACAACGGCCTTGCCCGAGTTTTATGGTTTTTCCCGCGGTAAAGTAGCCTTCCTTGATAAATAGGCTATCCAACATTTAAAGAGCGATTCAATAGTTCTCGAGAGCGCGTTCAAACAAACAAAAAATCAAACGAACAAACTCTTCAGCTTTGTAATATTAAAAGTATCATCATTATCTCCCTATTAACGTTCCCACTGCTGGGACACAGGGACTTCTACCTTGGCGAGAGAGATGAGGCCTTAATTCACCACGCTGGCCAAGTGGGGGATGGGGAATATCACATGTCCTTCAAACTCTCCAAAGTTTTCGGAACATGTCGGGTTCACCGTTAAAGCACGTGTTTTAAAGCGCACATACATTTTTCACGAATAAAATTCCAGAAGGTTGTGGTGGTGTTTGAACCCACGAACTTCGAAATGAAAGTCGAGTGCGCTCCCACTTAGCCAACACAGCTTTATTTAATAGAAGTTAATCAGGAATAATAGAATAGAAAATATGCCCGAACTTGTTAATTAAACTTATTCGGAAAGGCTCTTTACAGTACAAAATCTTGATGGAGATTGATTCCGGGGGTAAAGATAAACCATAATGGCGTTCGTATTTTATTCATCTTTTCCTTTGTACTATAACTCTGTTAAGGGTTAAGGGGGTTTAACCGTTAATTCCACTGAGCTAAGGGTAAATAATACTAACTTTGACTATAAGAAAATCTGCATAAAAACTTATTGTTTCTCGCGTGAGCAATATATTTTACTTATAAACTTGGTGATCAAAATCTTAATCGACACCCATAATCAAGTAAGTAATGGTCCAGTCACAGTGATAATTAATAATTAATTCTCAGTAAGTAGTTATAAGAAAGCCTAATCTCTCTCGTCAAGAGAGAAGTCCCTATGTCCCAGGAGAAGGAACGGTAATTTTAACGTTATAATATAAATTAACTTGACCAGGCTTGCTGGCGCTTTGGCAGCCGCTGCCGTGGCGCGCTCGCTACACTCGCTCGCCTCGCTCGTGTTATTTTTTAAACAAACCTAACCTACATCTTCGTTCTATAATTCATCCAAACAACGTCCACTAGAGATTTTACGGAGAGACGTCGTAAATAGATCAATAGCCTGACATTTACAATACAATACAATCGACAGCCGTTAATTATTTTCCGTAAGTTAATTAATTTACTAGGGAATTGATTAAGGTACGATTAGTATCATTCCTCATATTCTAATGCATCATAGACAGTGTTCTTTCTACTCCCATACTAGTGTTTCGTACGTTTGTACTAGTAGAAGTAGTACTCAACTTGTGCGTGATTTATTTCTAAGAAGTTAAAAGGTAAGTAAAGGGTTTTATAAATAAACCGGAATGATCAGTTGAAGCGTTGAGCGTTTGAAACGTTCGTAACAAGTCAGTGAAAAGCCGCCGACGGCTACTAATCGCTTTTCTCGTCGTAGATCTGTATGTATGCGAATAAGTCATGGGTGCATCTAAGATAGACAACATACTAATAAGAAAATTAATGTTAATTCATTTAGTTAATTACTTGATTCAAAACCTTACCTTTCTTACAAGTAAAAATCATATCATGTGATGCGCTTTTATTTGAGACCCCACTCGAGTATATTGGCAGATATTCGGATGTTTTTTGCAAATGTTCTTCTTCCCCACTTAACAGCCCCCATAACTTTTAAACGGGTTGTCCGATTTTTATCAAACATGTCTAACACATGGGCAAAAGTCACCTTTCAATACAAAAAAATACGAAATTGGACTAGTAGGTATGCCAGGCTCTATACAAAGATGTTGGAACCCCTTTTTATAATTAAAAGCAAAATAAAAAATAAAAAAGGTAGTTCTAGCTTTGCTCGGATG
Source organism: Gymnoscelis rufifasciata (assembly GCA_929108375.1). Classification (NCBI taxonomy): domain Eukaryota; kingdom Metazoa; phylum Arthropoda; class Insecta; order Lepidoptera; family Geometridae; genus Gymnoscelis; species Gymnoscelis rufifasciata. Next base: position 7,463,844 of record OV815301.1, read on the forward strand.
CGAAAACCGTCATTTTTTATCACTCTTACTATTGAAGAAAACGGTATTTACTTTATTATTAGATTTTATTTTTATAAAAGGTAATGTATAGCACTCAGGAGCCCAGTTCTAACAGGATGTGTTTTTTTCCTTGGGGCTACCTTAGTTTATTGCGTATGTTAATTTCTCATAAACATCGGGGGGGTTCAGCAAATACCGTAAAAAAACTGCGTCGATTTCTATACCCTCACATTATTAAAGTTTTTGAGAATTTCAATAATTGATGTTGAAGTTATATTACATAATAGCGGCCCGCCCACGTCGCACGGGTAAAAAAAGTTCCCGGCAATTTTTCCTTATTTGCTCACCGTTTAGACCTACCCTGGACTACTACAAAAATGTTAAAACCAAAATCAGCTCAATCGGCCCACCCATTCTCGAGTTTTAATCAGACTAACGAACAACAATTCATTTTTATTTATATAGATTGTCTTAATTATTAAGACTGTTACGTTACATTATGACTGTCTACGGGAATAAAGATACAAATCCTATTATACCAAAAACATTTTTTTGATGAATTTTCAAATTTATTTTGATTCACCATGAACATTTTAATTTATTTCGTACCTTGAAATACTTGGGGTCTTTATGGGACCTTTAAGTTCAGTAATTTTTGATTTATCATGAACATAAAGACAGACAGACGGGTGACTTTCATTTACAATGAGCATAGATAATTATTGGCGGTTGGTTTTTATAAATCTGTTCTAATAAAGTTAATAATATGAAGTTGTTAGCTGGTTAAGTTGAAAGCGCTTATCTCAGAACGAATAAAAAAATAATCGTTATATGCCTTCTTACGTTTATAAAAACTACACGTAATAAGGATTATAGAAAACACGTAAAACACTGGCAAATATGTACTGTGGTATTAAGTGCTATTAAGACAAGAGGTTCCACAAGTAAGAATAAGAATAAGACACATTGAATTCGGACCACAGTAAATATAAAAACATACATAATAAATAAAAAAAAACACAGTAGCATGAAATAAACAAATGCAGACACTTAAATAAAATATTAATTAAAATTAAACAAACTTTTAAAAGCAAAGGTAAATACGTCAGCGTACGCCTACATTTAACATTTCTCGACGTTGAGTTTTACGGGTCCTAGTTATTGCGAGACTCGACAATGTGACGCAAAATTTGGTCTATTCGAACACTAATATTTTATTATTTTCCTAGCGGACTCAGCAATCACCATTCTGCCCGTTTCTATACACTTGGATCCTTTGATGTTACAAGCACAATCAAGTTTATCAGAAGCGTCCAGACGGTTTCGCCAGAATGTCTTTGATTAGCGCCAAAACATTTATTTCTGAAGGACAAATTAAAAAGGTTTCTTATTTTTATGTCTCTTGCAGGCCAAGAAAATGGTTTATTGAAAGTACCTTATCATATTTAGTTTATAATACTCACTAACGTAATGATAAAATGAAAGAAATGATAGATTAAATTTCTATTTGTGTAGGAATATATAATGACGGGTATTAAGAAGACATAAACACAATTAAAGATGATGTTTTATCGACTTTTCAGGCTAAACCGCTTGCTTTTAAATAAATACTAGGGGGGTTTAAATAGCTACCTATATAATTTTAAACTTATGACAACAGCATCATTGACGGGAGTGTTCTCCTTTTAACGTAATCTTTAAGTTTGTCCCATACTTATCCTCCGGAGCATCTTAGCTCAAATCAACCAAGTATGTATTATAAAAAATGCTAAATAATTGTCTGTCATTGTCTCTGTATGTGTCACCGATGTATAAAATTTAACATAATCGGCCCACACACTATTGGCCATACAAATAATAGTCCATTTCATTCTTTTGACGACGGGCACCCTAAATTTGTTACCAGAATAGTAGATACTAGAAACTTTGCACTTGTGCACATCAAGCTCTTTTATTACCTATCCCGCTTGACCTCCTTTATCTAAAACTAGACTATGCAATTAAAACTGAGGGAAAACGCTCAAACGAGCAGTTAAATAGAAGAATAAAACAAAAAACATAATGACTTTCTCGTGCCGCCTCCTGGCAAAGGAAGTTGAGTTTGCAAAATGTGAGGACCGGCAAATATGCTCAAATTTGTTTAGCTGAGACGCCAGAGAAAGTTAATAGTTTCGGAAAAAAGTGGCTGTGCCATACGGACGGACAGACAGACAGACACATACGAATCTATAAAGGTTATATTTTTTGCCATTTGGCTACGGAACCCTCAGAACCCTGTTTCCGGCCTCTGTTGTAGTCCCTTTGGAACTACTATTATTTTTAAATTCTGTTGTTTTAAAATCTATAAAAGTATACGGCTTTTTCCAAATGTATTCTAAACTATCTTGACCGTTCCTGCTTTCCACGGATACAAAAACATTCCTCTTGAATCACTCTACCTGTGGCTGAAAACCGCATAAAGAACCCTTCAGTAGTTTTTCAATTTATTTCGAACTAAAAGACAGACGTGGGGGACTTAGCCCCGAATCGAGTTTTAATGAACCTAGTTCCACTATTGAAAAATGACAAATCATAGCCAATGGCGAAACCAGAGCTTAGAATTAAAGTATATAAATGAAATATGTATGTAATGTGTATTTATTGACCGTATCGAAACGCGCCGGTGAATTTCTTTAGGCTTTGTTTTCCCCCCAGTGGAGCAACGTAAGCTAACAAATATATAAACTGCCCTAAACAAAGGCCCTTAGACGCACGACACAAAGTTTTCAATAAGCCTTTTCATTAAAGAACCGCGGACATACTATTTTCATAAAGTTAGGTTATTGTCATGCCGGAATAACAGGCCGAAATGAGCTATTCTGAACGGGACGCTCAATTTATGGCAATGGCGTATCTCCTTTATTATGTCTTTGTGTGATAGCGGAGCTACTATATACCTGGTTATTGTGTTGCCAGGGTTATAAACATTTAAGGTTTTCATTTTAATTTCCATAGAAAGTATTGCAGAGGCGGCTTTTATGTTACTTTATGTTTATAGCCGTTTATTTACATGTTTATTAAACTCTGACTTATGCTACAGCTGTTCAATGGCTGAATTATGTACTACGGAGAGGTGTTTTATACATATGTTACAAGTCGTCTGTGTCTGTGTGTCTATGGCACCATAGCTATTGGATTAATTTAAATGCGTATGTTTTTATTTAATACAATACAGTACTGTTAATCTGCAATAAATCGAAATAGCTTTTATTTAAATACTATTGTATAATATAAGTGTTACCTTATAGTTTTATATAACAGATTAATGTTAATTATAAAATAAGTTTTTAATTTTCTTCTAGACATCGATCGTTTTTATGACTACGCTTAAGTTATCTTATTTACCATCTTGTTGCTGGAGAGTAAACTTAAAATCATTATATTAATACCGTCAGTATTAATGTAATCAAAGTTTTGATAATTACCGAGCCAGTATCGCGCAGTTCTTGGTTATTAAAACTTTGATTAAACGAGTGTACCTAACTCCGTTAATCTCCCAACTTCAAAGTCACACATGCACACAATCGGTTTTGTTGAGAACATAAGTGACCTTCGCATGTTCTTGAACCGCCCACGTTCAATCAGTCCTTGTTTATAATTGATGATTCTCTGTATTACATAGCTGGTCCATTATTTACCTCCTTGTCACCTTTATTTATATGTAGTTACATGCCGATAATCGAAGTCTTGTTGCTCGCGCGCACAGCTCTGAGTCACCAGTAAGCGCTCTGCGCACAATTCCGCTCGCAGTCCAGTCGCGCTAAAGCATACTTAGAGGACATACATGTCACGTCTTATCTTACGCATAATACTATCGATTAAACGAAGTATTTTCTCATATTTTGAACTGAAATCGTGTTGAACTTATATTTGTGGGTCATAAAAGTGTTGAAAGATGACTACGGTGAAAAAAGCGCTGGCGATGCGTCAGCTGGACTCTATGTTTGGTAATATGGGTCTCGACGGAGAGGGTCGCCGGTCGCCCTTAGTCAGCTGCACCGTCGAGCACGACCCGCGCTGTGACGTCCACGGCCGCTGCGGCACTCCCTACCGCTCGTCCCTTTACCTCCACAGCAGAGAATCCACGCCGGGGTTTGGTAGAACTTCACCCAATAATGGTCTCATTTGCAGGTATTTGTTTCACTTTGGAGTTATAACATTTTTACGTTAATACGTCTTTGTCTCGTCTAACAATTATTTATGATGCAACAGGCGCCGGGACTCTGGCCGCTACTCTTCTTCGCCTGCCCGTGAATTGGAGCACCCATCCACATTCCCCAGCATATTGAGGCGTGATCGACTCAGTCCCTCCCTGACACCGCCGCGGCGGGAAACACCGAGTCCAACCCAAAAATTTAACAGCAAAAGACACTCAATGGGCTCATTCCCGAATCTCAGTCGCGCGAACGTTGTCAATTACAGACGAGACTCAACGGCCAGCGTCGGTATCCGAGAAATGAAAAGAGATTACGTTGGATCGACAAATTCCCTCTCCAGAAAGAGTTCCAATGATACAATTGGCTCAACGACGACATTGACGCGGAAAAACTCGAGAGATTCGTACATCAGCTCTTTGAATTCACTCTCTAGAAAGAGTTCTATTGACACAAAGAAGTCTTCGACGGATTCTTTGGATTTTTGGCAGACAACTTGGGATCCGGAAAAAAGTTATTTACACTCTACCTTCCCTAGCGACGAAAGACTCTCACTTGGACAACTTAAGGTAATTTAATAACATGCGCTTGCGATCATAGTAATAGCAACGACACTTATTTTCCTTACAAGTTATCATATCTTCTAACTAATATTACTAATATTCTGAGTAACAATACTCGTAGGTAACTTCGATTTATTTTATTACTCAATGCAATGATCAATGTTTTAATATAAATCTAAGTGTCAAAAGAAACGATTGAACTAACTTGTTGAAGCAATACAAATCGTTTCAATTAGTTTGCGCTCACAATAAACAACTAACTATAGCTATATATACTTACCACCTTTAGCCGCCTGCGCACAAGGTTTGCGTTGATGAATCCTGATGAGTGTAACTCTATACTCCTTGATGGGTTTTAATCAACCAATAGACCTAAATTGATTCTTTTCCAAAGCCGATGTATGTGCGCTTAACGGAACAACGTATGATTCACTCAGACGATATGTGTACATCGGTGATTGTGTCAATGTTTGCTCCCATATGTTGCCACAGATTTTTGGTGTAAATATTTTCGCATTCCAGATGATATTACTAAGAATGGCGTTGATAATCATAATATGGAAATATTTTTATGTTCAATTAACAAATTGTTGGTTTGTTTTAGTTATATGAGCGTCTTATTTATATTGAGTTCTTAATTACATAATCGAAATATATAAAAAAGTATCCCTTTTACCTTAATTCTTCGTCTTCGAATTAACGACAAAGGGTTTTCGCTCTCTAATTATTATTTAGAGAAGATTTTTCTGTCAAAACCCAGAAATTTGCGCGAATTTAAACAAACTAGCTATACACGTCATGTTGTTACCCGTGATTTGGCTTTTTCCGCAGAAACAACGTATTTTCCCGCGGTAAAAAGTAACCTATAGCCTTCCTTGAAAAATCAGCTAACACGATTTTTAAAATCGGATCTGGTAGTTCTGAGATTAGCGCGTTCAAACATACAATCAAAAACAAACAAAATCTTCAGCTATATAATATGTGTATAGATGTAGTAAACAAAACGGTATAACAACTTCTTTTAAGACAAAACAACGTCTATCGGGCTATCTAGTTTATCCATAACTTTCAATTAACTTGACCTACCTACCTATTTGATTGAAAACGGACTTCCTCCGAGGTCACGCCTTACAGATATAATATCTGTATCATTCACGTGAAATATAAACTCAGTAACGATATAAATAATTTAATTAGTTTATTTTAAAATCTTTATCTTTGTAATTTGTAGTTATCGTTCTTTTTACTCCACCGAGTCACAATTTCTCCGAGCTGGTATTGTTATCTTCAGTGTACATAACAAAATAGCTCAGATTACTATATGCTTCAGACATAATGCTAAATATCAAGACTGAAATCTGACTAGATCTCATGTTTCAATTATTTGTTTTTAGATATGTTTTATATCATTTCTTAAAATGCCTTTCCGGCTAGGCTACTCATAAAAACAACCAAACAGCCGCCGATTAAGAATTGAAGACTACCGTCTGTCTTTATCATCATGCTACTGTAGGTCGGGAAGCCAACGGACAGAAATGTTTAAATCTTAAAGACAAACACAACTGTTCCGTGTTTAAAAACTCTGCTAATATTACAGAGCTGTGCGAGTTGTAAGTAAATATTATCATAATATGGCCGAGACTACTGGCAGAGAACGGTGTCGCGCCCATAAAAGGCGGCATAGGTAGGTCACTCAAACTCGTCGCGATACACCTTATCTGACCATGTACAGTGAACCCACTATGATGTAACACAATTCATAGCATAATAAAATATATACAAAATAGATTGTTGCCAAACGACGAAATAGGTCTCGTAACTTAACTATTTTATTACACAAAGCCAATATAAATTTGCGTCAGTTTTATGAAGTAGATCAGATGTCTAGTACCTGTAACACAAGCTGGGAGCCTACCACGGGCCAGATGGTGCTGTGTGAATTGTGCAGAGCTATATTTGCTTATCTACAATTGTGAAATAGATATTGTTCGATTGTTCACATAGCATGAAGTTACCATACGTACAAGCAGATCTCGTGCTTATATAGCTCCTGGGTGATCAACACAAGATTATTTTATAATATAGGTACATACGCATAGAAGAATCGAAGACAATGTATGTGACAAACGGAATCTATGTGTGTGATCCATCGCTGGGAATTAAATAAATACTTTGGTCGCCAGTCATAATTGTATTATATAGTCTGGTCCAATTTTATTGTATTTATGTGGCAGTAGCGCATATGTTTTGGACAAAAAACATTGTCTTCTCACTCTGACACGCCAAAAATCATAAAGTCACAAACACCACAATTTAAACGTTTAATTGGCCTTAACCTACTAAAACAGTTTTCTATGCCGTTATCCTGCTAGAGCATAAAGCAAAACAATATAAAGCAAATATTTCTATATAATAATTGAGATTCGGCACTTAGGAACGGACACGGTATGATAGAAAGCTATTTCAATGAAAAGGTTAACTACATATCGTAAAATGCGATCGTTACTACGAGTAATACTACTGTTTGCGGCTTCTACACATGACATAGATGCGCGCAAACTTTGCGAAGTAGGATTTCAACTTTTTAATAACTTGGGGAGGTAGGCTGTTGTCTAAAGCGATTAGGGGAAATATCAATACAAATGTATAAGAGTTTCGTTGTGATTAAAAAAGTGATAAAAAATTCGGTATTAGCTAACGAGGGAAAAATTAGAAATAATATCAATAACTCACCCTCGGTTTTATTTGAGGCAAAAATTTATGTTTTGAATAAACATCGTATGATGTAGGGCCTGTTTCACGAACTCTGAGTAAACTTAGACAATGGTTAAAATATAGACATAACTAACTATTGACATTATTATCCATTGCTTAGTCAACTTGGATATTGTGATACAAGTCCTTACTGTAAAAATTAAAAAAATTTGTATATTATTGGAATAACTCATTTAAACTCCTGGTGTTACTTTGAAGTTGCCTATTAAATTTTCGACTGAAGTACGTTTAAACAATTTTAGTTCGTCGGGTCCTCTTAATGTCAGGCTCGCGGTGACAGGATAGGATCGAACAGCAATTTCCGGACCTCACATCTTTGACTTAAGATATAAGGAAGCTGCGCATTGTTTACCGAGATCATTAATTATACATCATATCAAGCGTAGGTTGAAATTAAGATTATGATGAGTTTCTTCTGACACAAAGTTGTTTATTATTATATCACTCTATATGGGACAACCTTGAGTTCTTCGTTACAAATATGGTGACTAATTAAATGTTTCAATTTTCTTACGTTATTTCTAGACTTGCGTAGGCGATTACTTGAGTATTATTCGTATGAATTATGGGATTGCTAGTATCCTTGTCGGTAAACAAACTGCGCAGTGCCCTGTCCAACCCACGGTGGTTAATGAGATGTATTGTTATGAATTAAAAACTGTTTGTGATTCCGAACGTGTGTATTGTGACGGTGTTACGCCAGTAGAAACTGTGCAATGCCGCAAATAGGCGAAAGTGGCATGCGCGTAACTAATTTAACTCTTTCTTAAATCATGCGTCCCAAAATAGCATAAAATCGCGATAGACTGAATTTGTATTTTATTAGTAGCTATGTTACAAGACCACATATTCCTTATTGCTATGAAAACAGATGTTCCATTTTTTTAACATTAAAGAAAATCTAATAATTTGCTAAGTTTTATATGTTTATGTTTTATATTAATTTAAATAGACTATGTATTACCATTACTGTAGGTCAACTTATAGTACTAGTACCTTGTAGTTTCAAGGTATAACAATAAAAATATATTCTTGATACGAATATGACGACTTACGTTTTCTAATGCGATACGCACGATTTGTAGAAGCGTCAATACGGCAATAAAGATACCGCTTTACGACTGGCGGCACCAACAATGGAAATTGTAGGTACAGATACTTGTAACCGCTGCAAGAAATGAGCAATATCCGAGTGCACAGAACGTGTTGACCGCACACGGACTACCCCTTTCACTTGCGCTCATACCAAATGGTGTGGTGCTAAACGCGAGCGTGCCTTTCTCTGTGTGTTCATCTCTGTCTAGCGTGCGCGAGAGCACAGGCCGAGGTGGGCTGCCGGCGCCGGCGGATACCGTCGCCCGTGCAGTAGCGCAGCTCCCTCGACTACATCCGCACGGAACCGCGAACGCCGCGCTCGGATGCCCCTCGCATCTATGCAATATCAATATGAAGAACAAAACCGCACACTACGTAGACGCGCCGTACCGACCGTGGCCGCCGCTCTCGCGCCAGACGCAATCCAATTTTTATTTTCGACCACCGGATTCGATGGACTTTAGGAATTTCAAGACCGCTTCGTCAAAGGGGTCTACATATTCAGATTTTTCCGCGATGAGTGCTTATAGCAATAAATCTCGGGATTATTATTTCTTGTCGCCGAGCTATCGGTCCGCGGGGGCGCCGACGCCGAGCGGGCACGTGGAGCAGTACGCGCGCGACCGGCCGCGCCAGCTCCGGAACCCTAACCCCTCGGCTTCCCCCTCGCCCGCCTGCCCCTGCAGCCGCTCACGGTCCCTCGAAGACGTCCGCACAGAAATCGTCACCGAGTGGGAAGACGACGACGAAAATGGAAATCGCATTGTGGCGCCGGCTACCAAATTCAATCGCACTGCCTACAAAACTAACTCCTCTATCGCCAAACAAGGATATCTCACTCGTCATTCTATGGAAAACTTAGTTGACAGAGCCCCGCAGTTGCTGCCACCCAAACGGATCTCCGCCTTCCAGGTAATTGAGTTAACTTTCTATCGTGACGACCGACTTGTTGAGATGACTGTGATAAAGCGCTGTGATTGTTCGCTGTTGCGCAGGCTCCAGAACGCTGACAATCATTACTTTGTAAACTATCCTAAACGAACGTCTTTCTAGGTGTAAATAGTATATATAGTTTATAGGAACACGGTTTATTTTCCAGCCTAGAGGCTAAGCGAATTTGTGTGCTTTTTGCGAATTGCAACTGGTTTACTATGTTCTTTCGATAGGTATGGCATGGTCTATGTTACATGAGCTAGGTACTTTATTGGTTCGCTAATGACCAGAGCTCGTTCTGCTCCGCTGAACCGCGACTGGCCGTCCTGGGTGTAACGGATGTTTACTTATAAACCTGTTAAATAACCATTAATTGTTTAACTTACTGGTCAGAATCGGTTAACCGTAACTAACTTTAAGCAATCAAACCTTATAGGCAAAGATACTGTAACAGTACTAATCATAATGACGTAGAAAAATGAATACTTCAAAACGGTTATCAATTACGAATACCATATTCTTTTATCTTCGTAGTATAAGATAATGCCCATTTCAACTGTGAATCAACCTCAGAAAGGCAACTGAAGCCATTACCACACATTAGACCCCGTTTTCATTAATTCTAATACTTATTTAAACGACTGAATTTCTCTAAACCGTAAAATTTCTGTCCCTAATTGATATCATTAGCTTTCAACACATAAAAAGTGAGATGGTAGGGTTTACGCATTGCGAGTTTTTACTGCCACACAAATGCCTTAATTTTTATGTAGTATTTTAAAATAGAACCACTATTCAAATGATATTTAATTCTGTACAAAATGTTTTCTCTAAAACTTGTCTGGTTTAAAAGTGAGTGTTACTTTAGTCCTAGATTTATTACACCAATTACGTGATTCAGACTGGATCGGCAACCGGTTTTATATAATCGAAGTAGGCATTTTTTACAACTGGTAATAACCAAGTTTTCTCTAAAAATCATATTTCGTTAACTCGTATGAAAGTTATGCAAGTGAAACTTTCTTACATAAGTATTATTGGTATTGGAGTGGCGTTCGATGGTTTTCTACACGGTTATGTTAAACAAAGCTAATAGTAAATTTAATATGGTTTATGTAAGATTAAATCTTAAGGGAGATAAGTATGTTTTTCTACCTAAATTGCCCCTTAACTTATTTCGTGTTAAGATAAAGAAACAAAATCTTTGTGGCCGATTTAGTTTACTTTCAATTAAGTTTTATGTAAATAGCTGTAAAAACAAGCTATTTAATGGATGAGATAGATAAAACAACAACAAATAAAACAAAATAATTTAATAACACATTTACATAATCATGAGACAAATGAGAGAGATAAGTAAGAGGTGGACTCATGCACCAAGGGTTTCCTGTATATAAAATAAACACTTCAATAAAAATAGTGGGTAATGTACATCGTATGTATTGTTTTAGTTTTATCATTATCTTATTTTCCATCTTCTAGGCCTTCATGCTCCATCTTAGACCACATCTTCACTTTACATCAGGTGAGATTGTGGTCAAATGAAGGCATATTAATAAAAAAATTTTTTTAGAAGAAACAGATATACACACACCCTCACACGCGCACTTTCCAATATCAATCAATCAAACATTTATTAAAAACCAAAGAACCATTTTACTGTACACTTCTATTTACAGTAAAAATCTCGCCCGCAAAATAACTAAGAAAACAAAAATCTACCGAATCAGCTGGATAAATATCAGTTATATACGTTTAGATTAATTTCCCCGCTGTCTCTAGGACAGAAAATATCTTCAGACGTTATTATATACTTGCGCTATTTTTGGGATAAAACTAGTCCAAAGAGTAATTAATTACTCGCTGTTGGTTGAGGGAGGCGGTTCATATGTTTCTCATTCGTATGTTAATATCTTTACTTTTGATGGGCAGGGCTCACATCGCAAAGATATGAGCTTAAAAAATCTCAAAACTCAAAACTGTTGTAGTTTTCACCATTTTACGCGGTGTTGATAAATATAGTTATGTGTGGTGATACATTAAAAATACACATTATGTATGTGTATCCATCAAATTCAACAACTCCGTTTTTCTTGTCAATTCAAAGATATTCTTTTATTTTCTTGAACATAATAATTTATGTTACTAACATTATACATTTTAAGCTACCCCCAATATAACTTAGTCGGTTATTCACCCCAAATTAAATTCTCTACATAACGCCTAGGTTAACATCTCTAAAGGTTTCCTAAAAAAATCTAATTTTAGTGTTTTTTTTAGTGTTTATCATAGCGACAGTCTTATATTCATAGCATGAGTTATAATATATTTTAATAACTAATTTTCTTCGATATCAAACCAACTAATCATTAATATATTTATTTTTAAACCGACATTATATTTTGCCAATAAGAGCGAGCATAAGTCTATATTTAAATCTATTCAAGGATTCCCTTTTGGGCGTGTTGGAATACTCATTTCATCTTTATTCTCGTCTTACTAATGAATTATTCCATATAATAATGTTACACACATACATATGTATGTTAGAGATGTACGTCGGCGGTGCGTACGAGGGTTGCCTTTTAAGTCGTGTCGTTACCCTCCCGCGATTGGTAAAAAATATATATTTGGTGTCACAACACTGCAGCGATTCAACCGAGGAGAAACAAATCATGTTTTTAAGCACCAAAAATTTTAGGTCATTTGCCTTACAGCGCTGACTTAAGCCCTAACGATTTCTTTATGTTCCCCGAAATTAAGCAGACTTTGTGGTCAACACTTCAGCTTACCCGAAGAAAAATTTTATATGCGTATTCAGTAGGTCTGAGAATCGACTACTTTCTATATTTCATTTTGCCAAACAACGTTTGCTGTGGTCAGCTAGTAGTCTATAAAGTTGTATACTTATTTCAAATGACACAACTTAAAATACAGCCCTATACCGCTTAAATAATTAAAGCAGTGTATATAAAAAGCTCAATGAGAATATCCTAAGTACGGTAAATAAAAATGTTTCGTTTGAAATGTAATCAAGAAATGGGCACTAAGCACTAATAAGCATCGAGCGCTTCTCCAGCTATTGAACGTATTCGTATGAACAAGATGCTTTAATATTTATGTTATTGAACAGATATTAGGCATCTGTTTGCTTTGCTTTCATTTTCTCATTTTAGGGTTCCGTACCTAAATGTAGGCTATCTGCCACCGTTGTATTTCTCTTGCCGCTTTAACAAAAAATACTAAAAACATAAAATGAATAAATATTTAAGGGGGCTCCCATACAACAAACGTTTTTTTCTACTAAGTTAAGCAACGTTGCGCGAGGCCAGTACTTGGATGGGTGACTGCCCAAAGTGCATCTTTTTGCACTTTTAAATTATAATTTTTGATTTTTTTTTCTTGCAAAATGTGTATAAACTGTCCACGGAACCCTAGGTGTAGGTTGATTCCATCTAATACTTCTCCAATTTATTTTAATTTTAATCCAACTACAATTTCATGAAAGAATTTGTTGATTTTATATAGCTTGCTAAGTTGTTTTTGTATAAGAAATTAATTAATAATTCCCCTGTCTTAGTGCCTACACAGGTACCCTATAATACGGGTATAAGCACATAAAGGCGCGGACAGTTGCAACATGCAACCCACGTTAATGTTGTTTGCGTATTTTTACTGAAATTACGTTTCAGTCTCACGGCCTGTCGCGACAATCCATTAACTTTGTCTCACTAATGAAACTTTCAAGAAAACAATATGCTCAACTGCTAGAATTACAGCGCAGTTGTTTATAGCGGACCTCTCACAATTTCTGATTTATAGCTGTGGAAAGGGCAAGCTAATAAAAACTTTAAGATAAAGTTGCTGGATAAGTCGAAACGGTTCTTGGTTAATTGGTATATGAAGCGGATAATAGGGCTGTGAATGGCATGCACCGGGCGAACATATTTTGTTCGAAGATTTGCGATTTGGAAGCCCATTTGTCTAAAACACCTTGTATAGTATTGCTGAAAAAAGCTTCCTTTTGCATTCTCACTTTGGGGTGGTGAAATTGCTACAAAACATACTATTAGCTTTAGAGGAGGGCTTAATTTTGTTCTTTTAAAGGAAAATGTCATAATATTTTGTAATATTCGCTTTCATTTGAGACCCCACTCGAGTATATTTGCACTTTTACCCCCCATAACTTTTAAACGGCTCAACCGAAAGATTTAAGAATTGTCTGACAGATCTCTACGTAGAGATTTGCGTCTCTACGTGTAAAGTAATAATTAAATAAATTTCTCCGATGTCTGTAATGAGACATGGCGAATCTATAAGGGTTACGTCTTTTTGTCATTTACTACAGAACCCTAAAAACTGACACTTAATTTAGTCGTCATTGAGTTTTCCTAAACGTACGTATTCTTCGTTCGTAAGTTTTTCGCCAAGAACTACTTGTACCTACCATTTGTGTCACTATTAGACAGACAGACAGAGATATAGATAGCTCTGTTCAGCGAGCTACTTACAGATAAGGATTTTATGATTTCGTGAAGTGCTTTTCTAAACCATAAAGGTTTTATCCAATCCCAATGCATGCCAGTTCTCAGTATAAGGAATCCCAAAATATATTTTTTTTTTTGGTGTGTGTTTATCTTAACGCATTCACCAAATACATGATTATACTTACCAAGATTCAACAGTATTGTTCTTATAGTCTCGGAAAAAAGCGTCTGTGCCAGAGGGACGGACAGATAGACTGACTGACGTGACGTGACGTGACGTGACGCATCCATAAGGGTTGCGTTTTTTGCCATTTGGCTAAGAAACCCTAAAACGTATTAAACACATTCGTCTCTGTTTAGGCTTTAATAAGCATACAAAAAATATAGCTTCATGCTAGTTGTTTTAATAAGCTTCATGCTAGTTTTATTTACTGAGCTTTTTAAATCTATATGGTAGTCGATATAAAAAACCTAGTTTTCTGATTGGTGATGTCATTTCATTGGTTTATGATTCTTTTAGTATGTCGAATTCGCCTTATTTGTGTCAATTATGACTAATAGTTTAATGAAATTGTTGTATTTTTAGCTCAGTAGGTAAAATGTCTGTTGAATCCGTAATGCATACTTATTATTTATATATATTCAGTCGATTTGTCATTTTTAGGGTTCCGTACCCAAATAGTAAAACGAACCTATTATTGTGTCTAAATCTTCTGTCTGTCCGTTTGTCACGAGGCTGTATCTCAAGTGATAGAGAGAGAGTTTACATTTTAAGCGATTATATACTTCTCTTGCCGTTATAATAACAAATACTAAAAACACATACTAAATAAATATATTATGCTCATACAACAAACGTGATTTGTATAAAGTGAAGTGACGTTGCGCAAGGATGGGACTTATACAGTGCTTGGATTGGTAATCGATCTATTTATCGGTTTATTTACGACCGATTATTGCATCTTATTGAAAACAATTTTTTTATTACTTTTTTTTGTTTTTCTTATACTGCATAATGTATATAACTGTACACGGAACCCTAGATGTAGAATGATCTCATACTTGTCAAATTTATTCTTTAATGTTTATATTAACATGCAGTATTTGAATCATCATATCAGCTGTAAGACGTCCACTGCTCGACATAAGCCTCCGTCATAGACTCCCATTTATTTCGATAAGAGTCCTGCCACCTTATACCTGTAGCCTTTACCAAATCGTCCGTCCGTAATTTGGACGGCAAATATATCATAATCATCATCATTACTCCATTAACGTTTCCACTGCTGGGACACAGGGACTTCTCTCTTAACGAGAGAGATTAGGCCTTAATTCACCTCGCTGGCGAAGTGCGGGTTTGTGACTCTCACATGTCCTTCAAAATCTATAAAGTTCTCTGAACATGTCGGTTACCTCACGAAGCATGTATTTTAAAGCGCACATAATTTATTCAAGAAGAGAAATCCATAGGCAAATGTATAGAATCATTGTTATATTGAAAGCTACGTAACCGAACGTCGAGTTTTCTGTATTAAAAGATGGATGGGTAATACGGTATTGGTTTTCTTTCATACAACATAACGTGCCATACATGACTACTCGACAGATGATTTTATAAGGACATCTGACGCAATCGACATTTTATGAATGTTAAGAAAAATACGCGACATTTTTATGATGTAGGTATGTGTATTGAATATTAATAAGCATTGGTGGGATACCGCAAAATAATAGAATGGAATAGCTAAATTCATTTTACATTAAAGCAATCAAAATAAATTGAATTAAAGCCAAGTAAAACTATAACTTATCATGAGTAATAATGAACGGTTTTTTTTGCTTATAGCAAAAGTAAAAGGTGTTTGAAAGAAATATAGGTAAGCGTTTGCCCAGCCAAAGGACGAATTTTTGCATTGAAACAGATAATTTAATCAGTCAATACAATAATATTGATTATTTAAATGGCAAGTGGCTTACTAAAATGGAAACAAAATA
Organism: Gymnoscelis rufifasciata; assembly: GCA_929108375.1. NCBI lineage: Eukaryota > Metazoa > Arthropoda > Insecta > Lepidoptera > Geometridae > Gymnoscelis > Gymnoscelis rufifasciata. The sequence continues at coordinate 7,479,885 of OV815301.1, forward strand.
CTGTTTGTAGCCGGCAAAATGAGATTTCAATAAGAACAAGACAATTTAGATCCATGATTTACTTTATAATTATGTTGCCTCTTATACTAACACGTAAATAAAATACTTAAGTACAAGCCGTCATTAACATGTCTGATGATGGCTATTGAAACAGCAAATAATGAAATCATCGGCTGTCGTTACATCAATGAAAAAAAAACTGTGTGCTTGAGAAGCAACGAGAAAATCAAATCATAACGCATTAAATACTTTGTGTAGCGCATCTTATGTAACAAAATCTTGATCGGCTAACGAGTTACTGGTATAATAATGAATCTGTACATGTACCTTTTAAAATATTTATTGCAATGTTTAATGACATAGAACATAACAAGGACAAAGATAAAACACGATTATGTAATCTTAATATATATAAATCTCGTGTCACAATGTTTGTCCTCAATGGACTCCTAAACCACTTAATCGATTATAATAAAATTCGCACACCATGTGCAGTTCGATCCAACTTGAGAGATAGGATGGTTTTTACGACGAGAAAAATTCGAATAATTTCCGGAAAAAAATTATACCCGTGCGACGCCGGGGCGGGCCGCTAGTAAATAAATAAATATCTCCGGACTAATCACACAGCATCACCTAACCCCGAACAAAGCAGAGCTATAGATATAGAGTATATTAATACATAGCAAACACCCAAACCCGAAACCAGAAATTGTAGATAGTACAAAATCTGGTCCCCCGGCGGGAATCGAACGCAACCTCTTGCATTACATAGTATTTGTGATTGTTACACAATGGTTTCCTGAGTGTATGGAGCTGTTTATACCTGAGTTCTGTTATTACAATTGACACCTCGCTCTTAGTTAGTACTTGTGAATAAACGCGAATTATTATGCGTAATAGCATGGTGAGAAGAAACATGCTTACGGTGATAATATAAAAGAGATTTGACATCGACGCGGGACTCTGAAAAGATTTTTAGAAAGGTGAATAGCGCGGGCTGTTAAACGCTGTTCGCTTGAAGAGCTTGGTCGAGATCTAGTCACGGCATGAATTCGATTTACCATGAAAGTCCTAAGTGCCATGCGTCGCTAACGGTTATAAATAAATAAATATTTCCGGACAATCCACACAACAACATCTGGCCCCGTGGTAAGTTCTAATCTTGTGTTACGGGTACTAGACATCTGCTATACTTAATATAATATTATAGGCAATCATATAAAAATATATTTTTATTGTGCATATTAAACACAACATACAAACAATTATCTTACCGGTCTGACGGGTTATCTCTTTTATTAGAGTACTATAGGTGCAATAGCTGCGAGGTCGGGATGCTTAAAATGGTATAATGGTTATTCAAATAGGTTTTACAATATAGTGAATGGGAGATTAAATATTATGGAAGATTGCATAGTGGATTCCGTAACGTAGGATCTCAAACTCACAAAACGCGCATTACTACTCGTATGTGCGCATAGTACAATTTGTAATCTGTATCTACTGTTCTTATATCTATACTAAAATCATCAACCACGGTACCACGGTAAAATACGTCGTACCTGCGGGAACATCCATAGAACAGGGTCAACGCCGTGGTCTGAAAAACTTTTATATAAATTGCAATGGCCTTCATTGCGGAGTGCCAATACACGTAAACCTTGTTCATGAATTAGGCTTTAAAATCCTGGATACCGAATGAAAATTCTGTTATCTGTATTGAGATTATCAAGAACATAGAAACAAACGCGATGACGACAACTTTAATATAATATTTTGTATTGATATATTATAAATTTACTGACTGAATTGGCTGCCTCAGTGGCGCGGTGGGCGAGAGTCCGCTTGCGGCGCAAGTGGTAGCGGGTTCGATTTCCGCCAAGGGGTCAAGTGTTTGTATGTTCTGCAAGCACTTTCTCCTTGGTCTGGGTGTTTAATATGTATAATAAAAAATATCTATGTACGTATGTATATTATATTAAGTATATCAGATGTCTAGTACCCGTAACACAAGTTAAGAGCTTACCACGGGGATAAACCTTGTTGTGTGTAAAAGAAAAAAAAAAAAAAAAAACTATAAATACTAAAGAGCCTTAAAAAAATTAGAATGCGAGTTAGGCTACACTTCACTGGGGAGTTTGATTAAAATATTGAAATATATATTTAATATTAAGATTGTCAATAATGATTAAAAGTAGAAAAAATACGAGTAAATACATATTTCTCGTGAACAGGGTTCAACCAGAGAATGCCTCGACCGACTATTTGTCATAATATGTATAAAGCTCAGGCAAAATGAGAATACCCTTACGGAGCCGGGTTTGATCGAGTCGCTTTATAAATCCTGCAGATGTAGATGGGCTAGGCACCTGAATACACGTTTATGTGAAATTGCGTTGCCTTTTCCACGCATTACGCACACATATTACAGAATATAGGTTGATATGATATTTCAAGCTAAGTATTCACATAGCTTGAAATGTTTTTTATTTATTTTTATTTCCGGATAATAAACACAACAACATCAAGCCTCGTGGTAAGGTCTAAGCTTGTGTTACGGGTACTAGACTACATTTTTTTTTTAATAATATGTATTAGGCATTTTACCGAAATAGTATTTTCTTTTAATTTTCTTAGCTACGTAAACTATCTAACTTTCAAATGAGACTTTTTTGAATAAAATACACCGTTTACTCAACCAGAAACGAAGAAGAAACTAGATGAATTAGTTTTCATTAAACAGAATATTAATTCAGCTTTTTTTTTTTAAATGCCGACATATACATTATTTTTTAACCGATATTTATCGATAAATTTATGTCGTGTAACCGCATATTTCGTTTGATCAAGGTTCGAAAATTCATATTGTACCTACATTATATATACATAGATATTTTTATTATACATATTAAACACCCAGATTAAAGAGAAAGTGCTTGCATTAATTGGCATAAGTTTATGTTATGGTTTTGTTTTTGTTCACAGAGTTGTTTTTGTTATACATTTTTTATATGTATTTTTATACATTTTATAAGATTCCTTGTGTAAGATTTAGTTATACATTTTGTTTTTGTTAGTTTTGGTTTATCCAATAAATCAATAAATATCAGGCTATCTGAATATTTCATTGTTATATCAATCACGCTTCTTCGATTAGGACCAGTTCACTTTAACAGTTGTTTTGTAATTGGAACTTTGTTGTTGTTTGTATTGACATTGTAATTAATTAATTAAATTCTGAGGTACTCCTGTCATTAATACAAACCAATACAAATCTGGTCCCTGTTTGTAAATTGTTTTAATTAGGTAAAATGTTACAGAATTAAATTAAAACGTTAAACATTTTCTGATTAAGTAATCACTCCACGGCCTTGCCCGTATTTTAAAGAGAGTTTCCCGCGGTAATACTTGCAAGCGAGCGTCACACCACACACATATAAGAAAATGAATAAAAACAAAATTTATAACACCGTATAAGAAAAATATATCATTATTTTAATGAATGTTCTAGAAAATGCAGTCAGATTGCATAACATTAACACTTGCAAGCGAACTTCACACCACACCTTTGCTATAAAAAGTATGAAGCTATTTGAATATTTTGCTTTCAAACAGTCACTCATTTTTTCTACTCGTTTGTGTAATATTTTAATATAATCTCAATTAAAATTTTAATAAACCTTCTATTTCAGAACTTTAGTAACCTTCAAAGTAAAAAGTCATACTATTTCGTAATGTCCATGTGATGCGCTCGAGACCCCACTCGAGTATATTTGCGGGTTTTCGGTTTTCCTTTCCCACACTTTCTTTTAAACGGGGCAATCGATTTTCATCAAACATGTAACACTAAATTGAATTCGCTTCATCCGTTCGGGAGCTATGAGGTGACAGACAGACAGACACGTCAAACTTATAACACCCCTCATTTTTGTCGGGGATTAAAAATAGGAACTTGAAAGATAATATTATTATTGTAGACTTGCCTTAAACTTTACGGTTCAATCCGCTCACATGATTTTATTGCGTAACTTCTAAACTCAGAATAAATTAAATTATTCCGGAAGACACTCTTACATTTTTGCAAGCTTTTGATCCTTAAGATTGTGGTATTGTTGACGACGGAATTCTTTAATATAAAGTCTTTTTTTGAGCAACAATTTACCATTGTTTGTTGTGATTGTCGTTAGAAATTTATATTTTATACTGCTTCATTCGCATTTTCCGTATTTTGAATAAATGATAAAGAGCTGTTGCCGTAAAAGGGTGTCCACGTAGATATGACAAACAAATGACTTTGTTATAATTTGTAATGATTGCATTTCACAACTTGTTTTAGTTTCAAAATGAGCAAAGTGTCCACATTAGATCTCATGCGCCGCGACCTTTGATTCTTATCTTATAAATGATTATTAATCAAATAGGTTGGATTTATAATTTATTACGAAGCCTTATCATATCCTAGATAAAAAAAATAAGTATATTTTTCTAGCAGTTTGCGCAATTGTAACGATTGAATATTAAACAGTCGTCTTGATTTGTAAATTGCTCTTGAGTCATGTGGCGATGTGCCATCATTTAAAACCTTGTGACTATTGAAATCTACTTAATATTAATGTAAAAGATTTTCGATCGCTTTGAATGCTTGACCAGCTTAGAATTCGATCGGTGATTTATCACATGCTGACAGCAGACCAGCTACCTGTATCACAAATAACACATTTTAGGATTCAAAAGCGGGAATGAAGTGAAAATGATGAAAATGTTATATTTCAGTTACTTAATAATAATGATTACAATTCGGTTGTATTGAGTCTACATTAAATTATGTGTATATACTTTTAGTGTGTATGTATATACCTGTGCTATGAGATGTAGTTCTGCCTTGATACTTAAACAAAATAATTAAATGTACAAATCTTTGGTATTTTAAGTAGTGAAGAGTTGTGTTGAGAAAAGCGTGACACTTTTCATTCGTTGAGTCGAAAATAATCGATCATTTATTAAAAACAAAAGAAAGTATTACATAATAAACGTAGTCTTTAAGATTTTACCGCTTGTGCTAGTTATAAACTGTGTTACAGCAAGGTAATGCCCCGCAGACCACGTCAACATATAAAATACCTTACTAGGCATATAAATATATACCATACAGACTAAAATAGTATACTATAAAATATAATTAAAAAATCAATTAGGGATTTTTTTCGCGAACGCACCCATAAAGCGCAACAACGTTAATAAACACAAGTATTTGTTTATATGAAAATGATATACTTAATAATCTTTAAAATTGACTGACCCTGAAAAATGTAGTATATGTTTAGTTATTTGATTTCATTTTTAACGTGGCGAGGCAAATTAGGCCAATTATCTTGTACCAGTAGCATTCTCATAAACTTTATCACTGTTGCAATAAGTTTCGGATAAGTTCTGGTTTCGTGTAGGTGTGCATGCTGAGCTAAACCTTTTGGAACTGAGTCAATATTTAAGTACAGCGGTTTTGTGGACAAATCCACGTCAAAGTTGTATAATGTGTCTTCCATTTCTATACGATTAGTCTTTTGTAGTTTCTGTAATTTACCTTTTACCTCGACCCTTATGGTGTTTCTGTGATTGTATTGAATGTCTATTATTGTATCAAAATAAATAAGTGTATAATGTTAATTATTGTATTACAATTGTTCGGACATAATTTTGTGTGACATCTATGACAAGGCCTCTTTACAGCTGCTATTATTATTATGTAAGTTGACAAAGCCCCTGTACAGCTGCTATATTTATTTATTATTGTTTAAATTGAAATTGAATTAATGTATTTATTTAATGATTATTATTGATTTTTTTTTTAATTGTGGGTAAATAATATTATTTGACGAAACTAAGTGTACAACCATGTTCCAAAAGTTAATAAAGATTTGAATTTGAATTGAATTAAAACTGTCTTCCACAGGCACAAAACCGAAATGGTGGGCATCCGGTCGTTCCCTCAGGCGTCACCGGCCTGGGGCCAGAGGCTGAAATCAACGGCACCAGGCCAACCTTCAAACCTGTCACGGTGCTCGAAGATCTCCAAGCTGTCAGATGTGCTGAATTCCATCCGAATGGAAAACTGTATGCTGTCGGATCTAATACGAAGACACTCAGGATATGCGCGTATCCGAAAATCGACGATGTCAAGTAAGTACTCACGTGCTCTCCCAGATATAGTATTCATCCTTATAAGTTAAAAAAAAATTATGTCTCGGGACGCCGGGGAAAAGTGATAACTTGGCGAAACGTCAAACTGCAACATTTACTAGGTTACATTACTACCCAATTACCTTGTTTAAATGTCTCTTCATAGATAGCGCCATAGTAAAAACTTGCGAGCACCAAAACGCACCATAATTGAATGTACCGTGGCGTGGCGCCGTTACGCGTTACGTGACAAAGATGTTTACCCTCCTATAAAAGTTATCACTTCTAAAATTAGTTCTTCCTACTCAATTTGTACCATTTCCAGACACGCGGTAGCAAATCAATTGACAAAATATTTTGATTGTATATTGTCAGCTTTTATGTAATAACTTTGTTGTTTGCCGCGTGGAGACCTATTTGTTTCCATAAATGGAGTCTGAGTGTCAGATTTCCGCGTGCGACCTTACACGGTGCGGCGACGGCCGTGGACTTTCTTCTCGGCGCGACGTCTCGACCTTCCCGATTCGTGAGCAATGGTTATTACGTATCGCGACACCGGTCCGTAAATCATTCCACTATACAGTGTGAGTCCGCTTAGTGTGCACATAATAATATTTATATGTATTATGTGTTTTTAACATTTATTGGAAAATTATTTATTCCTGAACATTTCACTCTCTTTCTATCACGGTTCTCGAGATACATACTGGTACAGACGGACAGAAAGACAGACTATTATTTAATTAGTTATTAACCCGTTTAATCGTGATAAACCGGTTATTTCTATATTTCACAATTTTAATTACATTGGCTTTCCAGAATTTAAATCAATATATCTTTTGATAGAATTGGGAAAATTATCCAATATTTTAATATGCACACATTAAAAAGACTACCACTATATATTAATAGAGTTTTCTTACGTTTATCGGATGCAATCTCTTTGTATCTAAAGGTGGATATACCAAGTAACGTTATTTTGAATTGTATAGAGACGAATGTTGTCGCTGGTATTAAACTCATTAACTCAATAGCTGAATTGCCTGCCATACAAAAGTCCCGCGGCTTGGCTATCGTAATAGCGTGCTAATAAGATTATAAATGTAAATTTCTATAAATGCAATAAATAACTGTGTACTGAATACAAATTGCCAACTTTAAATTTACTTTAAATTGACATTAGATGTTTGCCTTGAAGAAAAACATGTTTTCAACAGTATTTCGCGCTTCTAACAGAGAAGAAGAGTTTCTTGATTATAGATTAACCCTAAAAAAAAAGAGATGTTTACTGTCTGTGCTAGTGGCGCCATCTGCGCTGAGTTTCGCGTAATATCCCATTTTGAATAACACTCACATTAAAAGGGTGAATTTAAATTCTTTGATATTATTGTGTAACTTAGTGATAAATCCTTACATGTAACCTTCGGGTGGTGCTAAGAACAGTCTCTGGTGGTAGGTTTCGGCCGCGGCTGGTTTGGTGTTTCGTAATGTGGCCCAAAGAAGCCATCTTCTAGGTCCTCATCTTAGACCACATCGTCACTTTGTATCAGGTGAGATTGTGGTTAAATAAAAGCTTTTCTAACATATTTTTTTTTTAGTCTATAAAAGTCAAAATTAAATAGAGATTAGCAATTGAAAATGGGCTATTATTTTATTATTGACAGAAATGCCTCTATCATATTCCACAATTTCAACTTTGTATTACTTTCTGACTAGTAAGACAAAGTAAGTAGTGGGACATTTAATGTGGCATACATTGTATTGCCGCACGACAATGTTTTACCGTTTTGCGAGGACATAAATGGTGGTTCCGTATATGTCTTGAAATTGTTATGAATACCCTTGAAAATATTAACAAAATGCAATTCCTTATTAGCCAAGCCATCTGGTGCCAATGCAGTGATTAAGCATTTATCGCGAAACCTTGAGCATATTTAAATCACTGCTGTTATACATTCTGACACCATTTTCTTCTGAATAATATGATTTTATTATAAAATGTAAAATTCACATTTGCATGGCACACATTAGTCGCTTCCAACGTGCAATCCAAAAATATTGTTAGCAGATATCTATCTCTGGTTTTTAGTCTATGTAAGACACCAAATTATGATCGTTTGAAATTTTAGTTTTCGTCTTAGTGTACAAAATAAATAGTTTTTTGGGTACAAAATATTAATACTTTACCTTAAAAGATGGCATTGCTTGAAAACTTAGATGCTTCCTTGGCTCTCGATTGATTTAAATATCCGATTTGAATTGAAATAAATTTGAAAAGTGTAAGGTGGACTCATACACCAACGGCACGGTATTTTTGTCTATACAGTATTCCAACTCGGCCGAGACTAAGAAATAAATAACAACTGCGCGGTACCTGGTAAAGGGATAGGGCTGCCGAGGCTGACAGCATTTTAATTACATCTGCCTAGTTTGACTTTCCATCTACACTTTGAAATTAACATAGAAGTAGAGTAGTTTAAAAAAATAATTAGAAACCTAAATATGTTTTTTGTTGACCTATAAATAGGGACCCGACACCTATGGTCTTTTTGAATAAAAATATTCAAGTTTCAGTTATAAACATGAAGAAGTCTAAAAGTCCAGAACTCTAAAAAGATAATAATATTAAATGTTGAAATTATTACAGTCTGAAGATTATTGTAGAGGGATAAAAATCTGAGAAGCTAAATTTTATAATATCATTACATATACTTAATGACCTTTTCAACTATATAAACTAACTATATCATTGCATTATTTCTTAATAGCCACAGTAAATTTTTCTTCCGCCGGCGCTGGAGCAGAAAAAGCCGTCATTAATAACCATGGAGTGTTTGTGCTCGGGTAATGAGTAATGAATGACTGAGCGTCTTAAAGTTTGCTTTAGGCTTGATATTGAATTTCAAAGCACTGGGAAAATTATTTATTAACAACGCTATATTCATTTACAATGGTAGACTTGTTCGTGTGCTTTCGGAACTGCTTATTTATGTTGTATTATCGACTTCTGTTATGGTTTCCGTCTCAATTTTGGAAGTATAATTTCAATTTATCGTTTGACTTGATTTTGGTCTGTGATAATGATAAACAAGGATATTATGATTCTATACAGGAATTACGGTTTGTAATATATGTATATATTTGTGGTTTGTGGATTTTAGGGGTTTCACATGGTAAAAAAGTGACCTTCATATATACTTTTTGAATATATGGGCTACGTAAAACCAGCAAGTTAATTATACTCTTAGTAAGCTTCCGTGATTAGCGCCTTCAAAAAAACAAACTATTAAGCTTAGACTTATATTTTTTTTTTCTACTACAGCAGTAGAAACGTAGGTACGTATCTACTGCTGGGACATAGGAACTCTCCCTCTCTCACTCTCAGAGAGAGAGAGAGAGTCGCTCTGTCCCAGCATTGGAAAAGTAAATATGGGTGCTTATGTTGTTAAGTTATATTTCAGCAAGATTTACGAGACATGCATAATATTTAGCACAAAATTTCGTAACGTATAATATCATTTAAATGATTAAACTAGTCCAAGGTTCAGCAGATGCATATTCACAAATCTTGAATTAGTATATCAAGTTTCGATTATCTACTCGACCAGGAAATGTATATTTCTTGAAATAATTAATTATTTTCGCAAAAGAATACAACTATTTGGCATTTTCTAGTGATAATATATTATTCAAAACAATCTTTAGATTTGTCTGTTAATCGAAATATAAAACGAAACAATGGTTTATTTGAATTGAAACCCAGTAATAATAAAATTGTTGATTAACTTTTTTTCCTTTATTGAAATTTTTCAATATTGCCATTGACTTACTTATACTTTTAATTTAATCTTTTTAGTTAATAACAGTATATTTCGTTTACTATCATTGTATTGGTCACACATGCTATTTTTATTTGATTTTTCTATTTTATCCATTTGCTGGGCAAAGTCTTGCAGACAATTAAATAAAAAATAGAATCTGATCTGATAAGATTTCATATAATACCGATGACGTCATATAGATAGTAAAACTCGGAGCACATGAGCAGACGTTTAATCATCAAGTTACAAAAATACGAGGACCGAGAGACCACTATCAACTCTTAAGCCCTGTTTTACGAGCGCAGCGCACCCAATAATGCTTCATTTAACTACGCAATAAGAAAACTGCATACATACATCATTCTTAACCTAAGAGTAGCATGGTACAGTATTATGCTACTCGTGATAAAAGCATGTTATTGAATATATGTCATCGTGTGGCCGAAAAGATCTCGAATAGAAACCGCGGATCTCAAGATTCGCAAGTACAGCGTAGGAGATCCAAAAATTTACGAACGCTTAACTTGGTTAGGGCGGCGGGCACACGGTAAATTCAGTGAAGTCTATTAAGGAGGCTTGTATAGAACTGCACTCCCTACTGCTAAGATAAAGAGACGACGATGACGTTGCAAACATGGATCTGAACACAATATTATATATGACACATACTTCAATCTTGTAAGACGCTTCAAAATCTCCATTTTCTATGCGAATTCTCAAAGTTCTTAGATAGCTCAATAGGCTAGATGTCACAAAAGAAAAGACTAGTTCTACTATCTAGACAACTAGATTATTAAAAAAAAATTACATGTACCTTTATTTTATCTTGTTAAATGTAACTAAGATACAAGAACAGTGCATTGTACTTTCGCGTGTCGTAACGCTTTCGTACGAATTCTACTGAATTTATACGTCACAAGGCCCCAATATTATACCTACATTACTTAGAAATACAGGTAATATCTCATTTTCTTTTCAATTACCCATTATTTACAAGTGTTTTTTTTTAACAAGTAGTTCCGTCGGAATACTAGCGCTGATACTAGTTTTCTAGTAATCAAGCACATGCTGAGACTTAGCAATTTTTTCGAACGAATGTTTTTTTTTGTTTAAAAAAATGTATTTTGTTTGTTTGATTTAGTTAGAGTATTACAGAGTCTACGCTGTTTGAAGAAAACCATACATCAAAGTTGCGGCTTTGATGCTCTATGTCTTTGCACTTTTTATTAAATTGATAAAGCGAATAATATGTGTCCAGTATGTTTGATCGGGCGGACCAAACAGAATATCTAATGTTCTATTGGTTTCTTCAAACAGCGTAGACTCTGTAATTATCTTAATAATGGGTAATTGAAAAGAAAATTAGATATTACCTGTATTTCTATGTAATTTAGGTATAATACCCGATCGATAACATTATTTATGGAATGGTTAACGCCGACACAATCATAAGTTATGATTGCGGAATAAGTAACTAAGATTTTGTTATTAGTTAATATATACGCGGCTTTGTTTAAAATAGTAATTAATCTTTTGTAAGGAAATGTGTTGACAAGTATAATGCCAACAAGTTTTAAAAACTTTTTTGCCAAAAATTAAACCAACTTCAAACGAGAAACTGAAAAGTACAAAATAAATTAACTTTACAAATCATTTCGACATTATAAGTGATAATTAAAAGAAACATAAACAATTAAATAATTAAGTATTTACTAATTTTGAAGTCGGTGCCAAGTAAAACAATAACTAGATATAATATAGGTACCTAACATCAATCTTTTTCACAACTCAAGCCATAAGGTATTAGCAGGAAAATTTACTCTAAATATCAGTCCATTCGCGGTATATCCGCGCACGCATTTCTATTTGGGTCCTAAATGCTGTTAATTAATATGTTATTTTGACATATATATGTGTTTAGTGTAGGTAAAAATGCATTTGTTACTGCATTAAGTTTTTTGTAGTATTTACTTCGCACCGACCTCAAAATTATTAAATACTTAATTATTTAATTGTTTATGTTTCTTTTAATTATCACTTATAATGTCGAAATGATTTGTAAAGTTAATTTATTTTGTACTTTTCAGTTTCTCGTTTGAAGTTGGTTTAATTTTTGGCAAAAAAGTTTTATATCACGATTTTTAGTTATTACTCTACTAAAATATACCTTATAGAGTTCCTTTGACTGTCCTTCATTTTCATCATCAGACCCCTAATATCAGTCAAAACCCATTTAGATGAACGATCTCAGTAATATAAGTTAATCAAGCCCAAACACAAAGTACTTGCTGTAAATCGTTGAGGAGTTCCGTTGACCGCCTTTCCCTCCATCATCAGATCAACACCAGACCCTCATTCATAAAACGGCTTTAAAATTCATTATATTGAATAATATTAAGTAACACACAAGTCGGAAAGACGATATTTTCAAGAGTTTCCCTCAATTTCTTCAGGATTCCACCACCAGATCCAGGTTTCCTTACAATGGGACCCCCTTTGGGATACTCCCTTTCCAACAAAAAAAGAATAATCAAAATCGGTTCATAAACGACAAAGTTATCCGCGGACATACATAAAAAAAAAAAAAAAAATATATACGGTCGAATTGAGAAACCTCCTTTTTTTTGAAGTCGGTTAAAAAGACTTTGACATTAACGTTTTATGTTATAGCGTTTTTTGAGTAGCAGCTGCTAAAAAGTAAACACAGCTGTCTATCAATAAAATCATCTATACCCATACGGATTCAACCATAATAAAACAGTGGATGACACAACACACCAGTAAAACTGGTTCAAACAGCGAAGTTTGGACATAACTGTGGTTAGTGAAAGTTCATCTTCCATTTTTAATCAAACGAATCACCATATTTAAAATTTAACCATAGTACTTGCCTAGATCTCTCTTTAAACCAAACAAAAGGAGTTGTGCAAGTTATGTTCTAATTTGCATAACAGAGAATAAAGGTTAACCCAAATATTAACGGTTATTCTAAGGCCAAATCTCACGCTTCTGCTCTGTAACCTTGATGACGAAATTGTTGATTACTATTCAAAACTCGCAATTTCATTCATTTTGATGAGTATTTCGTAACGTTAATCAAATCTGCAATAATGCACGCTGGTGTATAATTTGAAACAGTTATTTGAAGTAAATGTAGTTAGTTCTAATTCAAAGTTACCATCCATTCGAACTCCAAGTCAACTATCTTAGTGCTGTGCTGGCAATGTTGGCCTAAAAGTTTATACGGCTTTATACCACAAGTCAAAGGATGGAATCATTCGCTAGAGTTGAAACTGATAACATCTGTCTACCGAGAAATGTGTCAATTACAGCTTGCATTAACTTGGGAAAGATATGACTTAAGCCCCTATAACTATCCGACACCTTCTTTTCGAAATTTTCGAATTTCATAGTAGTTTTTCATATAGATTATATAAAAAAAAAATTAATTTGGTTTTGTTTTGACATAGGTATTGCACTTGGCCGATGTGCGTGGTGAAGTTAGTCCTAATCTTTCCTATTACACAAACTATCTTATTTAATTACGGAAAGCAAATGATTCATGAATCTTATGTAGCAAAATTACAAAGTACAGTGCACTCAATCATTTCTAATGAGAACATTGAGTTTTGATGTAATTCCTACGTAAGTTTTTACTATTCTGGTCGTGATTCATTAGTCGCGCATACATAAATTATACACAGTTTGCGAAAGTAAGAAAGCGTAATGTGTCGATGACCCTCAGACAAATCGTTTGTTAATCTACTAATGTACAATCTTACATTGTTAGCAGAGCGCGCGTCGATACACTAAAATTAAATGAAAGTTAAAAGGTTTTTCTCTTTGGGAGGGAGGTGTTTGGCAAAACTGGATTTTTATTAAAAAAAGAATAATTGAATTTTGATTGATTTTTATTGAAAACGTTGTGCTTTAACGTTGAAGGCAAACATCGTTATGAAACTGGCATGTTCTGAGAAGTTTGAAGGACATGTGACATTCACCAACCCGCACTTGGCCAGTGTGGTGAATAAAGACCTGATCTCTCTCGTCAAGAGAGAAGTCCCTGTGTCCCAGCCGTGGGAACGTTAATAGGGTGATGATGAGATGTGTTTGTTCACAATCACACCTAATAGTAAGTGCATGTCACGTATTGTGAGCAGTGGATAAATACATATTTAATCATTTTCAATATAAATATGAAATAACCAATATAATTATCAAAAAATGAAGCTTACAATTAATTCACCATCCTAAATACACATAAATATACGCATAAATCACTTAATTTAATCACGTTATGCAAACACAAAAATGACGATGTAAATAAATTGACACGAGACAAAATCCAAAGAAGTTATGTTAGTTATATTATTAATTTGATAAATATGTTTGCATAAATTTATTGAGAAGCTGAATTGAGAGAAGCATTAATAAAATTCCTCAAATAAGGAAAGTTACAATGTATGTACGCGTTGGTGGTTAAATCGACTTATTGTGAAACTTTTTGAATTATGCACGTGGTTGGTAACACTCGCGACAACATCGATACATGCATTATACAAATAGATGTATGTACATAATGCCATTTGACTCGCGTTTGATGAGATTTTACGATTTTTTGTTTCGGATATACTTGAATCACTGTCTATTTAGGATAATGTATATCGTACTATAATAATATAAATAAATAAATATTTCCGGACAATCCACACAACAACATCTAGCCCCATGGTAAGCTTTCAGCTTGTGAAAGCTTACCATGGGGTACTAGATACGGGGTACTAGATATCTGATATATTTAATAATAAACATGCATATAGATTTTCCGGAAATATTTATTTTTAACCGTAACCTTCGCACGCAGGATTCAAACCTGCACGTCCAGATTCCTGCAGTATTCGAACGTAAAAAGTGACGATTGTCACTAATTAAAAATCATTAAGATAACCAGTTTTGTACTGAGAATCTTCTGGCATTGACCATACGTACCTTACATCAAGGGAGTCTAATTATTCACGGATAACAATGCATGTCAATAGTTTCTTTTGTGAATCGATCAGTATATTATAATAAAAGGTATTGTTGGATTCTCAAGTGACTATACCGCCTTTTATAACACAAAGGCAATTTTACATTGAGTTAGTAACTGACGTCAGTCCACTACTGAGTCAGTGCTGACCTGGTACTGCTATCGTGTAAATTGTTTCTAAACCAGTACAGTACTATCGCGACAGTACTAACTTCAATTTACCCCGCTTCCTATTCCCTCAGCCACCCGCGCCAACTCAACTGACGTGTTAATGCCATAGCTAGTCGCTTTATTGTATGGGGACCTCGCTGCGTCGCAAAAACTGCCAAAATGGCGCGAAAACTGAGCGAGACGTGAAAAACCTAATAATAAAAATAACACAATTATAGAAATAAAGATATGCGTGCAAAAACAATTAGAAAATGCGTTTTTTTTAGTATTAATATTTCCGCACTGACTTTACGAAAGTAGTAAGAGATAAAAAAGATCAAAAGAGGTGTCCTCGACCCCCGACGAAATACTGACTGCGTGTTACAAGTATGAGTCAGTTTTGGCGCCAGCACTGACGACAGCTACTGGCTCAATGTAAAAGTAAGATTGTTTCGAATGGTGTGGTGTGACGGTTGTTAGGTATGGTAATGATAATGAACCTTGTGTCATGCGTGGCTTTCATTGCCTTTCTAAATTCTAAAGCTAGCCAGATTAATGTGAGGAGGAAGTTGGCATATCGCTTGAAATAAATCTGCAGATTACGATAAACTCGCTTTAATGATATTTATATATCGCATCCGGTATATAATATTAACAGTCAAAACAGTAGTCTACTAATTCCTGTCTTATTTTTTAACCCCTGTAAACTTATAGTAGGTTAATAGAACTTTCGATAAAGAACGTTATTCATAAACCTAAATAACTGCGAAATCTGTTTATTAACAGGTCAATTAAAGCTTTTCACCCTTGTTTATCTCTTTATTAGTCGCAAAATAAGGCATATGTAGGCTTATCCTGTGTTTTAGCCATTATAGTTATATTACTTAGAAATAGCTTTTATGAATACAACCCATGAATTCATATTCAATATTATATAATTGAGCCGACATTTTTGTACAATTCTCTATTGTTGGTTCCGAATCTGGGTATATTTATAGGGTATGTTTGTAATTGGAAAAAACACACTCGAACACAACACAACAACAAACCCATGCACAGTCAACAGCAAAATAAACTTATTTTTGATTGTTTTGTTTTTAGATACCCGGTGTTATTATGATCATTTTCTTGTGACCTATTTAAATTTTAATTTAAAATTGTCAATTTGTTATAACTTGTTACATTTGGTTCGTAAGTAGAATATGTTTTGAAACGTTAACTTTAATTACTTACTTTTGTTGTGGACTGCTTAGTTTTTATTAAGATGGTGTTATGTTTCAATAGTAGTTATTAATTTGATTTAAGTATATCTTTTATACCTTAATTGAAGTTTCTGCCTGTTTGTCCTGGTATAAGTTTCATTTTATAAAACCAGAACTCCATTTCACATTAGTCATTCTTTGCATTCGTCCGTACGCCATTGGTTTAAGAAATTGACAGGGAAAATAGGAAGATAAATTTACTATCTGGTTCATTTTTCTCTAATGCTTGACAGCGCTAGCCTGGGGTAAGCCCTTCACAGGAATCCGAGAACATTACATAATAGTCTTTATTTTTTTTAAATAAAATTAGATTTAATTAAATCGACATTGGTGGTTTTTTAGTCTTATTTGAGATTTAATATAAAATTTTGATTTTCCAGCGGGCACAACGAATTTTCCCTCTGTAAAAAGTCTGTAGCCTTCTTTGAAAAATGGGTTATTCAACACTAAAATAATTACAACATTTCGATCAAATCGGACCGGTCCTGAGATTAGCGCGTTCAAACAAACAAACAATCAAACTCTTCAGCTTAATTATATTAGTATACATTAAATATTAATATGAAAATTATAAACTACATTCAAATTAACCTGTTCAAATTAAACTGAACCCGCAGAAATTAAACATGTCTGAAACATTTTTAATACAAGCCTCTGATGGTTGGTTGGTTGGTTCAATTGAAACCATGTTCAACTATTGTTAAACTCGCGTTTAATGAAAATGTTGCATGCCTGTGTTCTTAGTGTTGGTAACGAACCGTTGAAATTTGCAAACTATTTTGTACTTAATTTAGTAACTAAACCGCGATTAATTTGAATCGATGGAGATTAATATTGCGGTCGTTGGTCCGCTGTTGGGGTTTCTAGTTCACATAATTACATCGTTGACTAGCTTTTATGCTATCGAAAATTGATTAATACAAATTTGCCCAAATGCTGGTGGTATAGGGCGTTAATCGAACTATCAGGTCTATTTAATCGAATTCAGGGATTTAACGTGATCCCACGTGTGGTGTCACGTCTTTAATTGCTAGAGCTTAATCTTAACAGTTAAAGATCATAACGAAATATCTCGAAAACAATATTTTTCATCGCAAATGTAAAACTATAACCAAGAAGCATTATCATGTCAAGTACCCGTAACACAAAACCTTAGAGCTTACTGCGGGGCTAGATGGTGCAGTGGTGATGGTCGCGCACTATAATAATAATAATAACTTTTGCTGGACAATCTACACAGCAACATCCAGCCCAGTGGTTAGCTCTAAGCTTGTACTTACGGACACTAGACATGTGATATCTATACTTATCATAAATTCAGGTCCCCCGACGCGTCTGTCTGTCTTTATGTTCGGGATTAACTCGAAAACTATTGAAAACGATCTTTATGCGGTTTTCAGCAATAGTTAAATTGATTTTAGAGCAAGGTTTTGGCATCCAGTTAGTTCTTAAGAAAGTAGACGTAAATATCTATATATTTATAATGTGATAACTTATTATTGGAGGGTCAACCGGTATGTCACAGTACACTTAATGGCACAAAATAGTTTGTCTAGTATCCATTTATCTAACAAATACGGCAGCGGTACTCACGCTCCTGCTCTCTCACTCTTACGCACACAGCTAGAAGTTATCACTCCCGTCAGGCGTCCTGAGACGCACACTTTGTTATAGTACTTATAATAAACCCATGGAAAAAGCGCTTACAGAACATACAAACACTTATCTCTCGTCGGGAATCGAGCCCGCCAACCTATCGCCCTCTGCGCTACCAAGACAAACTATACTAAGTGTTATTTATTATCTTTGAACAGAGACAACAGCGCCCCTACCGCGCCCACAGTGCTCCTGAAGAGGACGAAGCACCACAAAGGCAGCATATACTGCCTCGCCTGGAGCCCCGCCGGGGACCTGCTGGCGACGGGCTCCAACGACAAGACGGTCAAACTGATGCGGTTCGACAGTCATTCCTGCAACCTTGAGGGCCAAGAGGTATGTACTCCTATTTGTACTGAGATACAACAACCTGCTGTATCTATCTATCTATCTTCTTCGTCGGTGTCATCATTTCAGGTGTTTCGTGTTTTTCGTGGTTTAGCTGGAGATTTTTTATTTTTCAGGTCTAGTTTTAACGTATTTCAAAATAAAAAATGTAAATTAACAAGATAGATATAAACCCTAAAAACTATTGATTATTATGTCTACATAATGTGTTACTAAGAACACGTTCATAAAATGACGATGAATACCTACGTCACGAGACATCCTAATCATACTTCATACTAATATAATATTATAAATGCGAATGTAAGTTTGTTTGTTACGCTTTCACGCAAACACTACTTAACCGATCATCATGAAACTTTGCACATATACTCTTGAAGGTATTAAAAGTAACATAGGATACTTTTTTTTTAATGTAATTCCGCGGTAAAATTCATTTAAACGCTGGTAACATCGCAGGTCTCAGCTAGTCTCTTATAAGTTAAAAAATCTAAATTTAAAATTTAAGAAAAACCCCCGATTCCCGTGCCTTAAATTCCTTAAACGTAAAACAACATAATATTTTGTAATGTGGACGCGATGCGATTTCATTTGATACCCCACACTAGTATATTTGCAGATTTTCGGTTTTCCTTACCCACTCTCACCCCCATAACTTTTAAACGGCATAACCGATTTTCATGAAACATGTCTAAGAACACTCGCACCAGACTCACCTTTCATACAAAAAAAACTAAATAGAAATCGCTCCATCCGTTCGGGAGCTATGGTGACACAGACAGACAGACAGACACACAGACAGACAGACAGACAGACACGTCAAACTTATAACACCCCTCTTTTTTGGTCGGGGGTTAAAAAAAAAACTTTCTTTCTCAACTCAAGTGAAAACTCAGGTTAAGTTTGTCTACGACCTTTTTATTCAAACTGTACCATATTTTAAAGTAGATTTTTCAAGCCTTTGATATCATCGGACTGTCGTTTCTTTGAAAATAAGGTGAAGCTTATCTGAAAATAAAATAGAACCTGTCTGAAAAATCGTACCTTTGTCCAGAATAGTGGTAAACTTAATTTATTTACCTTCGCAGATAAAAAAATTCAACAATACTTTAATTTTACTTCGAAAACCTGTTGTTAATCATCATCATCACCCTATTAACGTTCCCACTGCTGGGACACAGGGACTTCTCTCTTAACGAGAGAGATTAGGCCTTAATTCACCACGCTGGCCAAGTGCGGGTTGGTGAATGTCACATGTCCTTCAAACTATTAAAGTTCTCAGAACATGCCGGTTTCCTCACGATGTTTGCCTTCACCGTTAAAGCACGTGTTTAAAGCGCACATAAATTTCTCAAGAAGAAAAATCCAGAGGTGCGTGGCGGGGTTTGAACCCACGACCTTCGGAATGAAAGTCGAGTGTCCTCCCACTTAGCCAACACGGCTTTTTTTGTTCTGTTGTTAATATTTGTGAAATACTCATAGAATACGTAGAATATTTATCTAATAGATAAAATTTATATTTATACCGAATACGATGATTAATGTCCCCATTTAATTATCGCTAGATGACCATCGAATAGTTATTTCTTATCTTTAGTTACATCCTAATATTATACTACCTACTAATATTATACCTACTAATATTATAAACGCGAAATATTGTGAGGATGTAAGTGTGTAAGTGTTTGTTGCACTTTCCCGCAAAAAATACTTAACGGATTTTCATGAAACTTCACAATAATATAGCTTATATATCAGAATAACACATAGGCTACTTTTTACTACGGTAAAACACCACATTTAATCAATTTTCACATTTAAAATCAATTATCGCAAAGCCCGATTTGAATAAACTTTGGCACGGGATAACTGGCATAGCTGCGGTTGGACAGCTTGTTCATTATAATCTTTTGTATTAACCTGGATGTTCAGCATTATGAACTTCCTTTATTGAACACGTAATTTGTTGCAACTTCGCAAGTAATTTCGCTCCTTCCTTAAGGATCTCCCATTTCCATCATTAGCGCTACGAAACATTTAGCCACTCTATTACGTAACATGGAGCCAACAATGCTTGTTTGTTGCAAAGGCAACAAGTACTGATGTATTTGGATACTGTTCCGCGAAAATTTGTCCATGAGTGCTGCCTATAACGACTCAGGTGATAGGAACAAACAGACAGACAAAAATTGTAGGAAATACTGCTTATATTATAAACGCGATATTTTTTGAGGATGTGTGTAAGTGTCTTTGTTGTTCTTAGTTGCAAAAACTACTGAATGGATTTA
Source organism: Gymnoscelis rufifasciata (assembly GCA_929108375.1). Lineage (NCBI taxonomy): Eukaryota > Metazoa > Arthropoda > Insecta > Lepidoptera > Geometridae > Gymnoscelis > Gymnoscelis rufifasciata. Next base: position 7,500,619 of record OV815301.1, read on the forward strand.
GATGAACCTTCACGATAATACTTATAGCTTTCATAAATCAGAATAACACATAGGTCACTATTTGCCGCGGTAAAATGAAAAATAACACTTTTCGCGACAATTTGAAAATCGAAAATCAATTATTGCTAGCAAACCCCGGTTTGGGTCAAATTAGTCACGGACAAAGCTGTAGTCCCAATAAGGGTCAAAAACTACTTTTTACCGCGGGAAAACCTAGTAATACACGGAAGTTGCGGGCGGAAAGCTACTATTGGTAGCTACTATAGGATATTGTACTCTGATAACGTATCTTAACAATCTTAATTTCAATAAATAAATTATGTTTAAGGAGGTCACTCGACTTTACTCCGAAGGTTACCGCGCACCACTGGAATTTTCTTTCCTTATTCTCTGGTATTCACTACGACCTGCGGCTTAGTTGGCTACAAACGTATTGCACAGTTATTTCATTACCTACTGCAGACTTAGCAGAACGAAGAGAAGTTAAGTTATTTTCCGGGCAACCCCAACCCAGGGAACTATGAGATAAGAGAGCGGTCAGGCAGTCAAGCGTTCTGTTTCCGAACATCGCATAAAAATGAGTGCTTACCCGTTCGACCCAAGATTTTTCTACCCAATAGGTATTTTGCTCCGTTCAACCCAAAACAATAGATTCAAGTTACCCGTTCTACCCACACCTACTTATTCCTAATTTCTATTGTTTGAATTCAAATAAATGTCATAGTGAAATACTAAAGAAGCAGGCTCATTCATTACATTAGACAAAAAATCGCCACGGCGTTGCCCGTGTTTTTGGATTATCTCGTGGGATCATATATCCAAAATCAACAACTACTAATAAATTGAAAATTAATTAAAAAAAAACATTGTCCAGCGGACAAAATTGTGAATCTAAACCATTCCCAGATCCCCTTGAACACACACAAAAAATTTCATCAAAATCGGTCCAGTAGTTTGAGAGAAGTTCAGTGGCATACACACTCACAGAAGAATTATATATATAAAGATATACAAATTACGGTGTCTGTACTATTTAGAATACACTGTGACTCAGATTTTAGCTTTGGGTAGAACGGGGCATATGTTTTGGGTTGAAGGGATAAAAATATTATTGGGTAGAAAAATCATGGGTTGAACGGGTAAGCACTCTCCTGAGAGTGCTTACCCGTTCGACCCAAGATTTTTCTACCCAATAGGTATTTTGCTCCGTTCAACCCAAAACAATAGATTCAAGTTACCCGTTCTACCCACACCTACTTATTCCTAATTTCTATTGTTTGAATTCAAATAAATGTCATAGTGAAATACTAAAAAAGCAGGCTCATTCATTACATTAGACAAAAAATCGCCACGGCGTTGCCCGTGTTTTTGGATTATCTCGTGGGATCATATATCCAAAATCAACAACTACTAATAAATTGAAAATTAATTAAAAAAAAACATTGTCCAGCGGACAAAATTGTGAATCTAAACCATTCCCAGATCCCCTTGAACACACACAAAAAATTTCATCAAAATCGGTCCAGTAGTTTGAGAGAAGTTCAGTGGCATACACACTCACAGAAGAATTATATATATAAAGATATACAAATTACGGTGTCTGTACTATTTAGAATACACTGTGACTCAGATTTTAGCTTTGGGTAGAACGGGGCATATGTTTTGGGTTGAAGGGATAAAAATATTATTGGGTAGAAAAATCATGGGTTGAACGGGTAAGCACTCTCCTGAGAGTGCTTACCCGTTCGACCCAAGATTTTTCTACCCAATAGGTATTTTGCTCCGTTCAACCCAAAACAATAGATTCAAGTTACCCGTTCTACCCACACCTACTTATTCCTAATTTCTATTGTTTGAATTCAAATAAATGTCATAGTGAAATACTAAAGAAGCAGGCTCATTCATTACATTAGACAAAAAATCGCCACGGCGTTGCCCGTGTTTTTGGATTATCTCGTGGGATCATATATCCAAAATCAACAACTACTAATAAATTGAAAATTAATTAAAAAAAAACATTGTCCAGCGGACAAAATTGTGAATCTAAACCATTCCCAGATCCCCTTGAACACACACAAAAAATTTCATCAAAATCGGTCCAGTAGTTTGAGAGAAGTTCAGTGGCATACACACTCACAGAAGAATTATATATATAAAGATATACAAATTACGGTGTCTGTACTATTTAGAATACACTGTGACTCAGATTTTAGCTTTGGGTAGAACGGGGCATATGTTTTGGGTTGAAGGGATAAAAATATTATTGGGTAGAAAAATCATGGGTTGAACGGGTAAGCACTCATAAAAATAAACAAGCTTTAATTATGAAACAAATTTAACCCGACTAGTTGTTACGCAACTTTGAATCGTTATAGATCCTAAACTTAAAATATGGTGTCCATTAGTCGCCATATTGAATTTTCACTTACGTCACGTATTAAGTGTCACTCGCCGGACTAAGAGGAATCGATTGACGTGTGAACCTTTAAAATCGGCCCAGGCGTGTGGTCTGTAAAGTACTTCAAAGGAACCAACATACGAACATAGTGATACACATTACCACTCCTTTGAATCGCGCTGTCGGGAAACAAAAGAACTGGTCTGACCGGGGGTCGCGTGTCCGCCACGCCAGGCCGTTCATTGTCTGATAGATCCCATAATGTCTAAGGCATTTAGGTTTAACAACATCCTGTGCAGCATTGTACATATATTGTTGATGTCAAAATACCACATAAATATTGCAATGGCGAGCATTAAATCACAATGGACATCACAATTTCGCTTTATTCAGGTTTAATGTAGACGGTCCACTTGAACCATAAACCGAGTGTTGACACCGTGCGACTAGTAATTGGGTTAAGAGTCTCAAAAACAACATTAAACTGCACGTTATGCACCACCGTCATACTTGCCCTCGTATTTGCCGCTTAAAAATCTGGTTTACCTGTATATCTGGTTCAGCACGACTTTATTTGCATACAACACGTATTGTCAATCAATCGGCCTCATACTGTATGTATTCTACGCGGGCGACGTGACACGATACATTCATGACAACAACATTTTTATAATCAGAGCAGTGGCGTAGCTGGTTTTGGTAGCACCCGGGCGGGTCTTGTAGGTGTCACCCCAAGACTCAATCAAACTGGTGAATGCAAAGTTTGTAAGGATGTTTGGATGTACGGATATTTGTTACTCAATCACCCAAAAACCACTGCATGGAATTGACTGTAACTTTACTAAGTTATTGGTCTAACTAGTTAGCGATATAATGTGTAGTCCACGCGGGCGAAAAGATAATAATAAAAAAAATGTTTTTAATACATTACAAATTATTTATAATGCTTGTGACAACTATTTGAGCTCACCGTGAAGCAAAATAAAAATCTTAACTATACTATTCGTCGTCGTGAAACAAATTGAATTGCATTTACTTATTATTGTTATCTATCTATATTATGACAGGCGTGATTATATGTAAGAACATTATTTTTAACCGACTTAAAAAAAAAGGAGGTTTCTCAATTCGACCGTATATATATATATATATTTTTTTTTATGTATGTCCGCGGATAAATTTCTCGTTTATGAACCGATTTTGATTATTCTTTTTTTGTTGGAAAGGGAGTATCCCAAGGGTGGTCCCATGGTAAGGAAATCTGGATCTGGTGGTGGAATCCTGAAGAAATTGAGGGAAACTCTTGAAAAAATTATCTTTCCGACTTGTGTGTTCCTTAATATTATTCAATATAATGAATTTTAAAGCCCTTTTATTAATGAGGGTCTGGTGTTGATCTGATGATGGAGGAAAGGCGGTCGAGGGAACTCCTCAACGATTTACACCAAGTGCTTTGTGTTTGGGCTTAATTAACTTATATTACTTATTTCATCTAAATGGGTTTTGACTGATATTAGGGGTCTGATGATGAAAATGAAGGACAGTCAAAGGAACTCTTTAGGTTATATTCACTAAAAATCGTGAAATAAAACTTTTTTGCCAAAAATTAAACCAACTTCAAACGAGAAACTGAAAAGTACAAAATAAATTAACTTTACAAATCATTTCGACATTATAAGTGATAATTAAAAGAAACATAAATAATTAAGTTATTAGTAATTTTGAGGTCGGTGCCAAGTAAATACTACAAAAAACTCAATGCAGTAACAAATACATTTTTAGCTACACAATATCAATAGATATGTCAAAATAACATACTAATTAACAGCATTTAGGACCCAAATAGAAATGTGTACCTATATCCGCGAATGGACCGATATTTAGAGTTAATTTCCTACCTTATGGCTTGGGTTGTGAAAAAGATTGATGTTAGGTACCTACATTATATCTAGTTATTGTTTTACTTGGCACCGACTTCAAAATTATTAAATACTTAATTATATAATTGTTTATGTTTCTTTTAATTATCACTTATAATGTCGAAATGATTTGTAAAGTTAAATTATTTTGTACTTTTCAGTTTCTCGTTTGAAGTTGGTTTAATTTTTGGCAAAAAAGTTTTATATTGCTTATGGATATGACAGTTTTAGGTTTTTCATAGGTGACACTATAGATGTTCCCGGTCGGGTGTCACCCCTAAGTGGGTGAGAACCGGTGCGGACCGCCCGCGCCCGCGGCCCCCGCCGGCCACCCATATCTACGCCACTGAATCAAAGCCAGTTCGGTGTGCAATTAATACAACGGCTTATGATATTACTGGATTATTGGATTCATCCCCTTAAACATGATTATATGTTCGGAATGTTTAACTTAACACGGTCACCGTCTGATCGGTATTATTGTATGATTTCGCCTATTAAATTAATAAAGCTCTTGATGATATCTTGAACAATATATTTCATCTTAAGTCTAAACATATCTTTGCTTTGTTACATTCGCCAGCTCTGCAATGGATATTGGATAATAAAACCTGGAATACCGGACAGTTGCGAGCTTGGTTCCGTCACCGAGGATTTCGTTGAAAAGTAGATACATAATAGTTTGTTCTTTCATTTCCGTAAGAAGTCCACTGCATGACATAGGCCTTCCTCAATCACTACAGGTTTGCTTATCTTGCCACGCTTGGCAGGCGGGTTGGCGAGCGCAGTATTAAGTGTTGTGGTCCAGGAAGACCCGGCCTTCTTCGGAATAGATTGCCTTCCGGGTCCTTTGGCGCCCACGGAAGTAAATAGGCCGCAACATTCCTATACTGATGCCCGCGGCAAGAAACTAAAATTAGTACACAATTGCTGACTTCATTTAATTCTTTAATCAGATTTGGTGACCGATCCAATTCCTGTCCGCCCGTAGGGTTGTTTTGTTTAACCTCAAAATAGATTCGGCCACCATCCAATTAATGGCTTCGCTTGGGGAGGTCTCTTAAATAAATATTTTATTCTGTTAAAAGTATTTGTTGTCATAGCGCCAACAGCAGTACAATGTACATGTACCGGCGTCTCTATCTATGTAATACCACCAGGTTACAGACAGACAGATGAACTGTCCGTTCATCATCCGTCGGACCGATGGCCGGATAGGCACACGAAAAATGGAAAATCTGACAGCTCGAGTTCGTTACATTAGTTAAAACTGTTGCGAACTGGGTTTATTGTATGTCTAAATCATAACGGAAAACGTGAATGATTGATCGTTTAATTACTAATTATAATGTCTAATAATGTCTTGGAAAAATATTTAACTATGATAAATTTATTACAACATAATAATATCTTATCTAAATATCTATAAGGTATTCAATCGCAGCGTTCATTCGTACTTCTTTATATGATTGCTCAGACATATTTAATGTAATTATTTAACGTGAAACCACCATTAATCAAACACACAGATATTCAATTAGAGAGAAATGTAACAATTATTTTGGAGCAGAATCTGACCCGCAGACAGCTGCTCGCAGATTGTTTAACATAATTTGCACACTACAAACTAGCTCTCACACAAAACAAACATAAATGCAATTTCACAGCAATTCAAACATAGGAATGTTTTCATTGTGAACAAAACCAACTTGAGGCTGCGTTAAAACTATTTAATGTCCGTTTTATTTTGCTACTAGACTATGGGCCCGTTTCACAATGTGCATGCGAAATGTACAGGCATCCAAGGAATGATTATTATACGAGAATAATCTCTGGTATCAAATTTACAATTTGTCTGCATCTTTGCGAGCGAACGAGATTCAAGCATTTGATACCGAAAAGTTATATTCAAGTCAAATGCTTGCCAACGTATCAACTTCCCCAATATAATTAGAGAAGTTGATACGTTAGAGGTATATTCCACATGTGTCAATGAAGCACGGCGGCTAATTATAATATATACGGTGAACTTTTTTCCGCCTTAGATCATAAATGAGCAGATTTTTGATTTTATAAAGTTAATTGTTTTATTCAAAACTTACCAAAATTCCATATTAAATTGAACTTTTAATATTAGGCCTGATGGCTCTAAAGTAACCGTCATATGAACTAAGAAAATCAGGTTTCTTAGATCCTTTAAATTAATTATTTTAAATGTATTGTTTATCAATAAAATAAGATTGACAGAAGAATCCGTTTTAAACGTCATTTTTACTTTCATCCTCTTTGACTATATTTGCAGCACGCATTCAGTCAATTCTATGTCAAATGTCTTAAGGTTACATTAAAAAAGTTTAATAATTTTATATGGTGGTAAAGTAATTTTAAATTTTCCAATTTTCAGCGCCATTTCCTTATTTTTTTCTTTCATAAGAACCTTATCCTGATAATAACGAACAGAACAAAAAAAGAATTAGCGAAATCGGTCCAGCCGTTCAGGCGTGATGCCGTGACCAAGGGAAATAGGGATTCATTTTTATATGTATAGATTGGGGGAACTGAGATCTGCACTAACATCTCGCCTAAGAGAGTTTTGAACATTATCCTCCTGCATAACCAGGCCCTAACCAGACCAACTTTCTGATGTAGTGGAGTAGGATCTTCGGTGTTGTAACTAGTTGCTTAAGCAAGCCTGAGAAGTCATGAGCGCCTCAGCCTCAAGCACGCCGGCCATTTAGTTGTGTTTTCTTTAACGGTGCTGGGGTTTAAGCTATACGTCAATTATTATAGGTATTATTATATAGGTATATATATTATCACAAAGTTTTATATGTAGTTTTGTTTTTGTAATGAGCTCTGTTGCTTTGTTTTGTTTAGTACGTCGGTCGTAACTTGTTTATCATATAGTAATCCGTCGCGTGGGCTTCATAAATAGCTTCCTAATTTACATTTAGCTACTTATTTTGGATTATGTCAGCCTTCCTATTCGAAATAATAATAATAATAAGAATTAAAAAAAAATGAATTTCCCGAAGGCAAATTGTAATATTTAGGATTTTGCAATAAGACAGAATACATAGGTAATATTCATATTATCATTATAAAAAAAAACTTTCCTTTAAGACCATTTTAAATTTTATTATAAATATTTAATATGTAATAAGTTACTTATAGTCTTAGTCTATTTTTGTATAAGTTGTAATGTCCCAACCGGGCTCTTGTAAGGGTATATATAAAACTAAACTCCTAAATTGTAACCACATGAAACAACGAATAAATGAATATGAATATTCTAAAAATATTTTAGGAGATTGCAATCTGACAGAATTCAAAAATATTTTTAGGAGTTTGCAATATGACAGAATTCTGAAATACTTCTGTTGATGGTTAGTTTCGGACTCAAATTTAGTATATTTTTTACATGTTTTCTGTTTAATCCAAAATCCTAAGCCACAATCCAAAATTTAATCCAATGCCCCTTTACAGCTGCTATTATAATTTGAATTTATTTTATTTACCTCACATTGCCCATTTACAGCAGCAACTATTTTAAATGAGACATTTTTAGAATATTTTATTTTTATTTGACATCTTGTAATTTTTTTATGCATAGTGCCTTGATAAAAATTAAGCTTTTGACCCTCGTCCCTTTTGGTGTTTCTGTGATTGTATTAAATGTATATTTTTGTATCAACATAAATAAGTGTTTAATGTAATTAATGTATTAAAATTGTTCGGACATCTTTTGTGACATCTTTGACAAGGCCTCTTTACAGCTGCTATTATTATTATGTAAGTGCACAGCTGCTATATTTATCAATTATTGTTTTTTTTTGTAATTTAATTTATTTAATGATTTTAATTAATTTTTTTTTTGATTTTTTTTTAAATTGTGTAATTTGTCGAAACTAAGTGTACGACCATGTTCCAAAATTTAATAAAGATTTGAATTTGAATGAATTCTATGCGGTTACATGCACCGTATAATATAATTTGATGAACAAAATCTCTAGTAAAATACAGTCACTTGCTAGAATATAGAGATATACAGATCATGCCTCATAGAGTAACATTTGGTTTATGGTGTGTTATCTGTAATCTTTCCAATATGTTTTCTATAGTGGACACCTTTTTTAACTAATCGATGCTAAGTGTATGTATTGCAGTTTTGTACTTTAAATAATATTTAATAAAACTTTTAAACAAAACAGATCTTGTACTATGATATTTAGTTAACTGATATAGGTTCTACATAACTATATACTTTTATATGCTAATAACAAGCAAAGCCTTAGTATGTCACTAAATACTAATTTCAGTTGTTTCACGGAGAATATTAATGTAGTCAACCATTTTAATCAAACGTACCAGACGCATTGCAGCATTTTTGAAATAAAGCTCTTGGAATCGCTATAATTTTATACCGGGTCTATGATTTCAAAGAACGAGATCATATATAATATATTTATAATGTCTCTGCGTGTCCCATGATAAAATCATACAAGTGGAATATTTGCAATTTTGTCGTAGTGAACATATTGGCATGTTAAATATAATAGTTATGATGATAAAGTGATGTTTTAAAGCCCGATACAAAAAGAGGGGTGTTATAAGTTTGACGTGTCTGTCTGTCTGTCTGTGGCATCATAGATCCCAAACGAATGCAGCGATTTAAATTTAGTTTTTTTAATGAGCTTTTCGCGAGTGAACTTAGATAAATGTTTGATGAAAATGGTTATTTCGTTTAAATATTTAAGGGATAAAAATGGGAAAGAAAAATCGAATATCTTCAAATACATATATTCGAGTGCGTCTCAAATAAAAGCGCATCACGTGCACATAACAAAATACTTTGACTTTTTACTTTTAAGGGAACTAAGGATTCGGAATCGGGAGTTTTATAAATGTTAAATTTAGCTTATCAACTGTCGTTAAAGAAATAAGGTTCTCTGTTCGACGCATAATTTTGATTTTACAACCTATTTCCCAAACGATTTAGCTGAACTCGTCTCATAGATTAAATGAAAAAGAAGAGCATTTATTTTACAATTCTCTGAACGAATCTTCTTATATTATTTTATAGTTTTTTAAATCAACATAAATACTTGTTTCTTCTATTATTGATAGGTATTTATTTATTAGTATTCTTCACATATTTGATGTAAACATTTAACTTGAAAATCCCATCCCTAACAAAAAATACATTTATTCATTTGTTTTGGTCTGGTTGTTTTCTATGTATCATATGTAAGTATTTACAAAAAAAATGTATCTTTGTAGTATATCAGTCACCTAACACAGCAGAATTTGTTAAAGTAGTCTTTAGGTTATTATAAATTGTACTGAAAGGCAAAGTTGGTAATACTGTCTATTTGTCACGTAGGTGGAACTCAGCATGCATGATGGAACAGTTCGCGATGTTTGCTTCATAGAAGACACTTCGAACAAAACCAGCCTGTTGGTCAGCGGCGGCGCCGGCGATTGCAAGATCTACGTCACCGACTGCGCTACTGGGAAGACATTCCAAGTGAGTACCTACCTACACATATCAAATACCTTATGAAAGTACACATTTTTGGAGTTTACTCATTAAGAAACGATTTGAGTTATAAGGCCCGGTATGGAAATTTTATGGGGATTAAAATCAAGTGTTAACAAAAGTTGAGGCGTTACGTAGAAAGAGACAAACATATATATCTGTAGGATTCAACGTGTAAAAGAATGAGATGGAATACCATCGAAACGTCACGTTCGAAATAAGAACTTTAACGCATTTTGATTGGTTGTTTGTTTTGTCTCTGGAATGCGAGTTACCATTTTTGACATTCGAATACGCGTTCGAAAAAGTATTTAATATCGTTCGTAAGTAGTAAACTCCAATTGTGCGTCGTAGCTGACACACACACACACACACTTTTTTTATTTTCCTTACGATCGGTTATGGTTATGGTATGTTGCATTGATATATTGGCGATAGGGATGATAGATACTATCGAAAGTAGGAATACATCGATGTTGACGATGAACCACAAGCTGAAATCTATCTTCTATCTATATACCTATCTATATAAATAAAAATGAATTGTTGTTCGTTTGTCTGATTAAAACTCGAGAACGGCTGAACGGATTTATCTTATCATAGTCTAGAAATGTTCGTGGAGGTCTAGGGAAGGTTTAAAAGGCGAGCAAAAATCGAATAATAGCCGGGGAAAAAAATTGAATAAAAACCCGTGCGAAGCCGGGGCGGGCCACTAGTTAAGAATAAATAAAACCCTCCTGCGGCTTAACTTTTTTAAGAATTTTGACAGTCTGTGTGTGAACGGATGTTTCGCAACTTTAAATCGATAAAGATCCTAAAGGATCAAAAAATGGCTAAAGAAAACTAAAAATGATTTTTAAATACCTATTCAAGGATACCCCACGATACTTAGTTTGTTGACTAACTTTTTTTATTCTTACAAAATGGCGTCCAGTAGTCGCCATGTTGAATTTTACTAACGCCATGTCTTTAGTGACACTCGCCATACTGTGAGAAATCGATTGGTATGTAAATCATAGAAATCGGCTCAGGCGTTTGGTCTGCACAGTGGGACAATGGAACATACATATAAACTGTTTATCACATTACCACTCCAATGCGTTGCGCAGTCGGGGAAAAAGAACATATCGATGTACTATAAATGTCAGTTGTAATGATTTCCATATATGTATGTACGCTAAATGTCGGTTCCAAAACATCGATGATTTTTAGCCAAACCCTGATCTTTATCTCATTCATATCTTTTGGACAAAAACAAAAAATAGATCAGATCGCTAGCACAAGCTCAGCGGGCCTTATGCGCCATATTTAAGGGCCCCTTATACCGCAAATGCTGTTTTTAAAATCAATATGAATCAGTCAAAAATTGACGTAAAATTTTGATAAAAATATATGTTTCAGTTGAGGATCTTACAGAGTGCAATTCGCTTACATTTACACAATAAGATGAACTTCGCTCGATAGAAAAAAATACCAAAGTTGCCTCTTTTTAAAAAACATTTTCAATACTGTGCCTAAAAAAATAAATTTATTGACCTTATTTTTACACCAATCTTTAGATAAATCATTTTTCTAGTGCAAATCGCTGAGGTGCGTGTTTTAGTGTTATTTTCCTATTAATTATGCCTAAATACCTACAAACCCGCGAGCGGCGCGACGCCCGCGGGCTTCGTCAGTCGCGCGATGGCGCTTACCGACGACGGACCTGTGCCAGTGCTCTTCCCGCCCGACGAGCGACGTGCGACGTGAAAAAAAAGGTGTGTGTGCGATTCACACACGCCAGAAGTGAAACTACAACAATTAATAAAAACCGTAATTGGTTTTACAAGTACAAGGACAACTGCGCGACATTGCCGTCGCGACGGCAATGTCTATTTAGTATTTGGGCCGGGAAAAAGAACTAGTCAAAGTCAAAGTATCTTTATTGCATTATTACATGTAGTTTAAATGGTATGGTATTATATAAGGTTTTGTATCAATGTAATTTGCCCATTGGAGCGTGCAACATTTTGATTAACAACCATTTAATAATAAGAAATTTTAAATAATAATTGTATATAATTAAAAAATAAACATGTCAATAATTTTATAAATCAGATTAAATAAAATAAAATATTAGTTAATGATTAAAAATAATTACACATTACATTTATTTACCAATGGTTTTGTCATTTAAATATTCGGCAACTGTATAATAACATTGTATAATAACAGTACATATCGAACGAATCGAAAAAGATGATGAATTTTGGAAATCAAAGATGGAATCAAAATTATCACACTTTTACCACCTGTCCAATGTCTGCTGCCAGAAATCGTCAACCCCAGACACACTCTTGGTTGCATCTATACGGAATCTGACACTTGAATGCGAATCCCGGTGGATTCGCAAAATCAAAATCCGAAAATAAAGAAAAAGAGATTTTTTTATCGCAAAACATTATTAATTTGCAATCAGGACCTAGCAATAGAACTCTAAATTACAATGAAATAAAAAAGCATTTTATTCCTCATATAAAATGTATTTTTTTTATAAATGAGAATAAATATTGTACATAACAATTGTTTGTTTTCATTTTGTTGTTTGTATTCTTTACCACAAATGCTTCAATCATAATTATCACCTCACTAATTCAAAAAGTTTAGTAAGAAAAATTATGTATACATTCAATACCTACATACCTACTACAATAAACTTTCATTTCAATCAAATAAAATAATATAGTCAATAAAATAATCAATATACTAAAAAAATACGGTCATTATTGACCGTATTTTTTTATAATTAAAATCACCGTAGCTACTGCATTATGCTGTATTGTGGCGTTCTTGCTGCCGACAAAGTTCGCCGGAGTTCATATCAAGTCGGCTCCCGCGTAACGCGCATGCAAGTCGACTGGGCGAGTAAAATGCCTAAATCTTCGAAACAAGGTGGCCTTAAACGTCGACTCACCTGGTGAAATAACAGCGCAGTTTAATTAACAGTGAAATTTCCGCGCTGCTTCTGTTTTTAACCGACTATCAACGTAAAAAGATGGTTTTCAATCCGTCGCGTATGTTTTTGTTTTCGTTATAAGTATAAAATGTTATATCGCTGGGGTTACTTGACGGGGAGTCGAGCCCCCAATAGCTCTCAAAAAACTTCAACATCCATTACACTCCAACTGCGTTTTTTACATTAGGACCCCTAAGCTTACCTTACCTAGCTTACCACGGGGATAGATGTTGTGGATTGCTGATATTTATTTGATATATATATATTTTTTATCTTGTTCTATACCCAATTTCATCGTGTATGCTGTAGGGTTTTTGTGGATGTTTCGTAAATAGGTCGCAAAAATAGGACTCTTCGTTCGCCTTTGACGAATAACAATACAAAATTCATTTATTCCTAATGATTTTTATAAGTGATAAACCTCACTTTGGTTGAACTATTTTAAATTCTCATTTCTTCCATTTGTTTTGAAAACGGGTATTACTCACGTAAACTGTGACGCTATTATGTATATCCTCCGACGTTTCTATTTCCCTCAAGATGTCATTTTCATCAGGGAAGAGGGGGTGCCCCTCCTGTGAGTTCGCGCGCGTCGCTGACTGCGGGCTTCATTTATTCCTCTATCAAGTTACTGAAGTTATTACGCCAATAAGTTTTATATCCAAATATTTTATAATTGGAATGTTTATTGGGTGCCCTTTTTTATTAACTGCACGGTAGATTTTTAACTCAAAATAACTGAAATCAGTGTCGCTCGTGCAAGCGGCTCGCTTTAATTAGGTACCTGTTGATACTGTACAACGCGCTTTATAAATAACTAGCAGTTCACGACACCGCGTTGAACGCGTTTTATGGAGCAATTTCCCACAATAATAACGTATTTTCCCGCGGTAAAAGTAGCATTTTTGATAACATTTTTGAACACGGTCTAGGTAGTTTCGGAACTTATTCACCTCAAGCAGTGAAATCTGTCATCTTCATAATATTAGTTAACTTTCAATAAAACATCAAATTTACTCAAATATAGTGAAAACGATACGATAAATAAATCATCCTCTATTGGCGAGTAAGATGATCTCCACAACTGCACGCGGATTAACGAAAAAATCTAGAAATTGAAGAAAGCTTCGCGCACAGTAGGTATATTTAAAATCTCTTTTCAATTTTCCTGTTTCCTGGCAAATATTGGGTCGCGGATGTGTTGATATTATTAAAGGAATGTTTTACAACAAACGCGCCGACTAACCGCTCAAGGTGCATAACACGGTATTATTTAATGCGTCTAAGGTCTGACGCTGCGTTACGCGGGCGCGTGTTCTTCATCACGGATCACTTTTGTACGTGTTTGACAAAAAAATGGCTGCTCCCGCGTAACGCAGCGTCAAGCCTTAGAGTACTTTTACTCCATATTTGTGTTATACACATATTTAGACACATTTTTGGGTAGTACTGTTCACATTCACGGCGATACCCGCGTCTATCCCTAATGTGACCTTTAAGAAGGTGCCGAGAATAGTCCTTCGGTTGTGGCTTTTCACCACCACACTGTATTAGTGCGTAAAGCAATTTCGGTATTTAGTGATGTGGTGAGGATTAATCCTGACGCTTTTGTGCTCCGTCTTCGGCCACATCGTCACTTACCATCAGGTGAGATTGTGGTCACATAGGCCATTCTGACGCAATGCAAACTGAAGAAGCAGCGACGCGCCGATCAGTGTTAAAAGCATTATGACTTTGACATTTATCCGTTTATAAGGGCTTATAATGTCTGCATTGAGCTAAAGATAATGGAAGAGTAATACCATAGGAATATTTATATTATGCGAATTAGCTCACTAACGTGGCAAAGGGCAGGAAATGTAGCACGTGGGACAGATGGCCGTTTTGACCGAAAGGTTCTCGGATGGAGATCACGAATCTATGTGTATCACGAATCTTTGTTTATACAAAATTATTCGGACATCTTTTGTGACATCCTTGACAAGGCCTCTTTACAGCTGTTAATATTATTATGTAAGTTGACAAAGCCCCTGTACAGCTGCAATATTTATTAATTATTGATTTTGTTGTGTTTAATTTAATTTATTTAATTATTATTTTTTTATTTTAAATTGGGTAATTTGACGAAACTAAGTGTACAACAATGTTCCAAAAGTGAATAAAGATTTGAATTTGAATTTGAATCGATGAACGCAGCGTAGGACGTCCACCAACTAGAGGGACGAACGACCTGGTAGAAGGAAGCGGGCCCGCGATGGCTACGATGATGAATATTCCTATTAGTCGTCATTTTGCCGGTAGGAAGTCCGCCATGCTTAGCAGGCGGGGGCGAGCGTAGTATCAAGTGTGGTTCCTGTTGTCTTGTTTTTCTTGTCAATTTCTTTATAACTCTAAACTCATATTTTTCCTAGCTAATTACTTTGAAAATGTCTCGAACGATTTAGCCTTCCTAATGAATATATCACTTACGTAAACGTCGAAATTCGTTAAAAACTTGATACATTCATCATAGGAAAAGTTTCTTTGAGCCGTTAATTTTCATTCAAACTTTTAAAGGCAATGGCTGATGACTTATTCACGGCCTGTTTGCGAAGATAACTGTCATACGGAAATCTGTTTGATTACGTAATCTGTTACGTAAGCGTGGAAAAACTAACTTGGAGCTTATTTGACTTGTGAATTTTATTAATCCATTATAACTTGTTACCCGCGTTTAATGGATTTTCCCACTGAATGACATTTTCCCGCAGTAAAAAGTATGACTATGTCCTTTCTCAGGCTCTAGAGAAAACGTGTGCCAAATTTCATTTAAATCGCTTCACTAGTTTTTGCGTGAAAGAGAAACAGATAGGCAGAGTTACTTTTCATTTATATCTGTTTGATTACGTAATCTGTTACGTAAGCGTGGAAAAACTAACTTGGAGCTTATTTGACTTGTGCATTTTATTAATCCATTATAACTTGTTACCCGCGTTTAATGGATTTTGCCACATTTACCCGCGATAAAAAGTATGACTATGTCCTTTCTCAGGCTCTAGAGAAACCGTATGCCAATTTTCACCTTTTTAGGCAGAGTCTGCCTATCTGTTTCTCTTTCACGCAAAAACTAGTGAAGCGATTTAAATGAAAATTGGCATACGGTTTCTCTAGAATCTTTATATATATATAATTCTTCTGTGAGTGTGTATGTCACTGAAATTCTATCAAACGACTGGACCGATTTTGATGAAATTTTTTGTGTGTGTTCAAGGGGAAAAAAAATAAAATAAAAACCCGTGTGAAGCCGGGGCGCGCCACTATATTATATATTAAGTATGTATAGTTATTGTTATATAAGTATGGATTATACGGCTAAACAGTTTTTTTTTGTTCCTACAGGCTAGATTTTATACATTTATTGCGTATTGTGATAGCCCATGTATGGACCTTATAACGCAAGCATCATAGGCTTGAAAGCCCAGTCCATTAGAAAAATCTTGCGAGCTACCTCAGCTTTGCACGTATTTATGCGACCATATATTCATTACTCTATTAATTTGAGAGAAATTGATGGCATATTAGTAACAATATATGTAAAAGCGCAACTTGGTCTGGGTGTTTAATATTTATAATAAAAAATATCTATATATGTATGACTATTATATTAAGTATATCAGATATCTAGTACCCGTTACACAAGATTAGAGCTTACCACGGGGCTAGATGTTGTTGTGTGAATTGTCTGGAAATATTTATTTATTATTTATTTATTTATAACAGTGTAATATACTAACTGCCAGTCCTTATAAACAAAGTATACGTCGCACTCTGCAGGTAGTTAACTACGGTATTATGACGGTTTATGACTTGATTTATTACTTAAAGGAATGCGGTGCTCATGTAAGAGACTAATCTGTTTATTTTATTTTATTGTAAGCCTTTCTTTACTTCAAATTTATGACGCAGATAAATGAATTTTTTCCTCTATAATGTACCTCTCTATTTCTGATCTTTTATAGAACCGTTCTTCATATTATTATTACATCAAGAATCTAGAGCAAAACTGGAGCTTTTTATTTATATTATAGAGTTCCTTGTCGGTTTCAATACGTAAAATATAAATTTAAAAGAATGATACTTACATAATATATAAATAATATCTCTCTCATCTTTGTTAAACAGTTTTTTATACCTTGGTTAGAATGTTTAATACGGAGCTTGCACGAGTATGTGTAAAACACCTTTTG
This sequence comes from Gymnoscelis rufifasciata, assembly GCA_929108375.1. NCBI lineage: Eukaryota > Metazoa > Arthropoda > Insecta > Lepidoptera > Geometridae > Gymnoscelis > Gymnoscelis rufifasciata. Next base: position 7,517,696 of record OV815301.1, read on the forward strand.
CACCCACTAATGAATGCTCAGGGTTTTCTGCGGTTTTTTAAGTTAATTAAAAGCGCAGAATTTATAAGCGCAATAATAGGATACGTATAGTAATACAATTTATTCATTAGAAAGGTAATATTTTGTACATATTCCATACTTTAATTATAAATAACGAGCCCAGCTCGAAACCTCCAATTACATTCAATTTACCTTATCAAAACCTGTACCTAAGCTCGCGGGATAAGTCCGCTGTCACGGGGCATTATGCCTGTGAATCATGAATGTACATCTGTGTAGGATTGACCACATTTTCTGCTAAATAAAATAAAAATAAAAAATAAAATATTTTTTCCGGAAAATCCACACAAAAACATCGAGCCCCATGGTAAGCACTAAGCTTGTGCTACGGGTACTAGACATCTTATATACTTAATATAATCGACATCTATAGATATTTTTTATTATACATATTAACACCCAAACCATGGCGAAAGTGCTAGCAGAACATACAAACACTTGACCCCTGGTCGGGAATCGCACCCGCTACCTCTTGCACTCCAAGCCTGCCGTGACCCACCGCGCCACTGAGCCAGTCAAATTAAATAAAAGCGTATACCATACTCTACTTTCTTGCATGACATAAAGTATTGCAATGTGGAACTGTCGTTTCTCTTCTAGCGCATATAGACAATAAAATACGGTCTTTAATTTCAACCGCACCGTGGGAATATATGTCAACGTTAAAATCGTTCCCACCGCTGTAGAGGTATAGTGCGTGCTAGTTTCGACTACAACGAGGCGGCCGCGGTGCATTGTAAACACAATAACGCTATTACGAACATGGGGATGCCATCTTAGAATTCCTAGACACTTCCTTATCATATGCCTTATGTTATGTGTTGGACTGTTTGTTACGTTATAGTTTATACATTATTGTACTTTGGGCGAAAAGATTGCTCGTATTCATAAAAACTGCTATTTCAGGCTTAAATAAGTTGTTGGCTAAAACACACAAAAGCCTATTTACGCCTTATATTGCACCTATTATTGAGATAAACAATGGTGAGCAGCTTTTATGGAACTGTTATTAAATACAACAGAGTTAAGTCTGTTTTAAAAAGTAAAATATGTTTTTGAATACGGAGTTGATATATAGAGATGCAATTAAGTAATTCAAATTAATTCTGCATAGTTTCATCCCAATTTATGATCATCATGTTGAAATAAACTGAATGCCACGCGAAATCGTCTCTACAGACGCCAATAGCTATTAATAATAATCATAAATTATCATCGCATTACCAATTGAAGATGCACGTACGATAAATGAATTCGTTATGCCAATCACGCCCGGCGCAGCTAAATTGTATTCGCCAAGCCTATCAACATGGTTAGTGAAATTATCCTAGTAATTATATGTTCCATAATCGCGACTCGCGCTTATTCAGTCAATCGATTCTTGGTCTGGGTATTTGATATGTGTAGTAAAAAATATATCTGTATAATGTATAAAGAAAAAAAAAGAAAGAAAGAATGACTTTTATTTCGACAACACAAATACAGAAAAAAATGTACATTAAAAAAACAAACTAAAATAATAAAAAAATACAACATAAATATCTAAGTTCTAAGCACATTTGGTATGTCTATTATATTAAGTATATCACATGTCAAGTACCCGTAACACAAGCTAAGAGCTAACCATTAATTTATATCTTATTAAAAACCAAAGAAACTTTTAACAAAATTAATGCAGTATATCTCACACAGATCACAATCCGTACAAAATTATTGTGTTTCAATATGGGGTGGAGCGGCAAAGACTAGGTTCTTAGAAATAGAGAGAGCACAGCGAGCCTTAATTAAGGTCATGTTCTGTAAGCCCTATAGGTTTCCAACAAGCACACTATACTCTACCACTGATCTTCTATCTGTTAGGAAGCTATATATTCTACATGTTTTTTTAAGACGACATAAATCCCTATCTTTAAGTCCTATAGTTGCTTTAAATAAGAGGAGAAATCACAGAGTAAATCTCAATATTGCAGAACCACCTTTGCTAGCAGACAATACAAAAATCAATCGTTATATCTATATAATTCAATTAATAAAATCTTGAACATATATCCCCTCAAGTTATATTATATTAAAAAGTTTTAACCAAATTCCTATTAACAAAAAGTTATGAAGAGACTGAAGCACTAATGAAGGTCAATAATAATAAATTAATCAATTTTGAATAGGTGTATGCCACATAATGTATGTATATATGTATGTTCATGATATAGTATGTATTTAGTATGTTTATAGTATGGTATGTATACAATGTATGTTTATAATATGGTATGTATATTTATATATGTACAGTAATAATTCATTTGCTACAAATTTACGAATTCAATATACATAGACACATTAATGCTTTGATGAATATGTTTAATAGTAAGTACTGAAAATATAATAATAAGTTACTCTATAATGTATGATTAATGTAGTAAAAAATTTAAGTTTATCATTTAGAAAACGTGAAATGCACACTCAACCTATTATTAATTTAGAGTAAGTTCTTTTTTATCTATTTTGTAACTTTAATGATATAGAATAGCGAGACCCTCCAACACAAGTTTTTAAGCTTAAATGAGGGTCTTTACAACAGAAATCACACCATGTTATTTGTTACAGAAATAAAGATTTTTTTTATTTTTTATTTTTATATTTATAATATACACTGCATTTTTTAATTACACACCGGGCACGTAGTATGCGTGGCACCGCTCGCCCCGTGGTACCTTCAGGCGTCACGAGCCAGCCGCTAATCTGTATGAACAACCCGCAAACGCGTCGGTTACGGGCTACGGTGAAATTACGAAAAGTTTATTTAACCCTGCTCACTGTCTGTAGACGGGTTTAAATTTATATTCATTGCCTTTGTTCGCAAACGTTCTGTGTAAGAGAAACTTTGATCGTGTCAGACCTTGAGCTTCATATTTACGAAAGGTTTTTACGAGGAATATTTTTCCATGAATGTACCTAAATAGCAGAAAGCTTAAGAGGGCGATGCCTCATATTGCTGATTGACATATTACTCACATTATTGTTTTGATATCTTGGATACTCATATTGTAATGTTTGTGAGTGACGTAATGCTGTGACGTTTTAGTGGTGAACCGAAGTAAATGAAATTGGTACACAGTTTCTCCAAAACCAGAGAAATACTACTAATTAACCCCCGACAAAATAAAAAGGGGTGTGTTATAAGTTTGACGTGACTGTCTGTGGCATCATAGGTCCCGAACGGACTAAGCTAAAGAAAATCGGTTGACCCGTTTAATAGTTTTGAGGATAAAAGTGGGGAAGAAAAACCGAAAAACTGCAAATGTACTCGATTTTTTTTTAAATTTTTTATTTTGTTTATTTCTGCGGGAAATTATGCAATAACGTGACAAAATCCTTTATCACACGTTGAACTCCGCGGGGTACTAGTTTATATATTGCATAATAGTATACAGTAAGCTTTAAATCTTGTGTTATGTTATGGATTCCGATAAATAATGGTTATTGTCTATCGACGAGTGGGTTTTCGTTTATTCGCGCCACATTAATCCCGTTTCATGATACATTTTCTTTCGTTATCCTCTAAGCATACTTATAACGAACTACTTATCCCTTTGCTTATTTTATATTTATTGATAGGATCCTCTAATGCCCTTATAAGGCACTTACAAAATGTATGCTACGGTATTGCTTTTTGGAACCTTGCTCAGGTATCCTGTATTTATTTGGAAGTGTTTTAATAGGGTGAGAGTGCATTTACATACCTAAGTTTAAATATGATTAGCATTATTCCTACAACATATTTAGATGTTTGATCCTTGACTTGGCTGTGCCATGTAACGCTTTACTCGCCACGACTTTGCCTGGGTTATTGCCGCGGTAAAACAGCGTATAGCGTAGCTTTCTTCAATCTAAAATTTTTTTTTTTTTCGAACCGGACCGCAATTTCCTGAGATTAGCGCGTTAACAAACAAACTCTTTAGCATTATAATATTAGTGTGGATCTTTCAGAGGTAATATTATATACATATTTTAAAAATAAATTTGATAAGTATGCGAAAAAAAAGGTTCCGTGATCAGTTAATACACAGTTTACAATAATAAGTAGGTATTAAAAATTAATGTGTAAAAAAGACGCAGTTCGAGCGGTCTCCCATCCAAGAACTGGCATCGCGCAACGTAGATTAACCTTGTAAAAATCTCGTTTGTCCTATGGGAGCCACCATGAATATTTATTTATTGCGTTTTATTTTGTATTTGTTTTTATAGCGGCAGCAGAAATATATAATCCCTCAAAATTTCAACTCTCTTGATATCTTGTGATTCAGCCGGGAGACAGACATACCGACAGACAGATAGATACACGACGAAGTCTCAGTAATAGGGTCACGTTTTACCCATTGGGTTCGGAACCCCAAAACGTATATTAATGAGTGAAATATAAATAAAAAAAATTAAAATAGTCTATGTTTAATATCATCAGCCAATTTTACAAGTGGGCAGATGAATCCTATAGTGGCGACGAAAAATTAATTAATAGCTTCAACAGGACATCGAAGTTCGCGAAAAATTAAGCTTTAATTATTAAAATTCATCGGTTTCGGCTTCGAGTAGACAGATATATTTAAGAGAACATTTAATCATTATCAATTAAATTAATACTGCTTACATGAGATGAATTCGTACACCGTGATTAAATTTTGTTATTAAAGTAAATGTATGTACATACACTTAAAAAAAATACCGCCGTAAAACTGATAAGTTGAGAATAATTCATATTTAAGGACAATCCACAATACAACATCGAACCCCGTAGTAAGCTCTAAGCTTGTGTTACGGGTACTAGACATCTGATATAATAAATATAATAAACATACATATATAGATATTTTTTACTATACATATTAAACACCCCGACCAAGGAGAAAGTGCTTGCAGAACAAGCAAACACTTGACCCCTGGGCGGGAATCGAATCCGCTACCTCTTGCGCTCCAAGTTGGCCTTGGCCATCGCGCCACTGAGGCAGTCAAAATCTGCTCGGAGATGTGACCAAAAATATGTACAGTTACATATAATTTTCGCAAATTGTGTTTCTCAACGCGAATTATATTGAATACATAATATTAATTTAATAAAGAGAGATTACTTGTAAACCTTTTCTCAACCGATTATTAGCAGAAATCTGGAAAACCGATTTCGAGTAGTTCCAATAGCAAAATAGTACTTGTGAAAATTATTATTTACGCGGATTATTTGCATTTGTTAAATAAATAACGTTCGGCTGCGGAACACGACGCCATAATTGTTAATTTGCACCGAGCATTAAACTCCACTATGTACGTACATGTTAAAATACCCAAAATTAATCACGCTGTAAACAAACAATTTACTTTCCGTAAATGTCTGTAAACATTATAGGTCAACCGTCTATAACCGTTATAGGTCAAAGGTAAAAAATCAAGCTTATATTTAAGAATTTATATTATTATCATCGTCATATCAGTTCTAGGACGTCCGCTGTAGGAGATTGGCCCTCAATGATTTCCAGCAACTACGGTTGGCAGCGGCCTACTTCACCAAGTCGTCCGTCCATCTAGTTGGTGTCTTACGTCTTACTCGATACTTATCCGAGAACTGACCTGCCCCAATCTGCATCTGTTATAGCCTGCCCATTGCCACTTTAATGAATATAATCTAATTATAAAAACAAAACACACAAAACTTTAGTTCAAGTAAAAAGTCATAAAACTTTGTAACGTACATGTGATGCGTATATTTGCAGATTTTCGGTTTTTCAACATGTCTAAGAACACTCGCGGAAAATCAACCTCACCTTTCATACAAAAAAAAAAATACATTATGCGAACGGGAGCTATGATGCCACAGGCAGAAAGACACGTCATACATACATAACAACCCTCTTTTGCGTCGGGGGTTAAAAACTTCAAATGCATTATACTAAAATTATTATAATACAGGTTTTATCACACTATTTTGAAAGTAAAAGTCGTTGTCCTAAAGCTTGTTTATAAGTACTATCCATTAAGTATTCTTAGCACTTACCACTCTACTTAGCTTCGGCAATTTATTCATAAATGTTCGCCCGTTCTTGTTTCGGGTTATGGTTAAATTATTTATTCTTTATTTATACGTGCTCCCGCTTATGCTTAATATGCTGTAGATATTTTTTTGCGTACACTCTCTTGTATATCGAAATATCACGGCCGAAAACTATCTTTCCTATGAAAATTAAAAAGTTATTCTTGTCTACAACCACATATTACTCATAAAGGTTAAACTTATTATACAATACTATACAAAAACACTTTTATGAACACAAAAACAAAACAATAGTTACGAAATACAATAAAGAGTAAGACGTACAATTGGCTGTCTTATCACTTAAGAGCCATCTCTTCCAGACAACCTTAGGGCCCTCTTCCTTGTCGGGGTTCTTTTAAGATTTAAATCAAGTGTAATTGAATAGTTTTAAAGATGAAAGATTGTACTTTCAATAGTTTCAATGACTATCAATAGAGGCGAAAGTATTTTTTAATGACACGAATTAATTTCTCATAAAAATAGTTGAGCATATTAATATGGAATCCGAATCCGATGGTGCGAATCGAACTCATATATTGCATCGGAATTGATTTTTTATGCTATCTGTCTAAATGAAACAAAACCCAATAACATAGGATTATTTTAAGGTTGACTTTTAAACCTTTTTGTCGGACTACAGCCCAGCCGGCTACGTGGTGTCAATGTCATTATTTCGTGAAAGCTTTACCTATAAGTGCATTTGGGCACGGCTTTTAGCTTGCAATATCTGCGTTCTTTTACTCGTAAAAAATTGAGGTTCTACTCGCCGTGTTAATAGGAATTAAAATTCGATATGTGAACCTTCCCACGTTCTTCAAATATTTACTTTACATACGAATGGTGTTGTGTTTCCCACAGCTGCGGCCCACCGTCCGCGATGCATTATAACTTATGCCGTTGGATATTAGTCATCGTTTACAAAACGTTATAAACCACTTTACGCTAACATAGTAACTTGTCATGCTGGAAATATATGATGACGTCACTTTGCCCATATTCGTAACTCGCGGACTGAGGTTGTGTCTTAAAGTAAATAAATTTTATAAGTATGAGATTTACTCATACTTTTACAGCTAGGGTTCCGTGTACAGTATGCGTCGCTTACTGGTCATGGTCACCCCTTCTGCATACAAGTCTCTTCTGCAAGAAGATAGCGACGCATTCACACTTGTAAAACAGTTTAAAACTTACTGCTTGGTACATTGTTACCAAGCAGTAAAACAAATCTATTTTAATTTTAAATTTAGATTATTGAATCTAAATTTAAAATTAAAAAAGAACCCCCGTTTCCAGAACTTTAGTTCTCTTGTAAGTAAAAAGTCATGCTATTTTGTAATGTGCACGTGATTTGAGACCGAAAATCTGTAAATATACCCCACTCGATTATATTTACAGATTTCGGTTTTCCTTCCCCACTTTTACCCACATAACTTTAAAACGATTCAACCGATTTTCATCAAATACAATGTCTAAGAACACTCGCGCGAAACTCACCTTTCATACAAAAGAATCAAATCGCTTCATCCGTACGAGAGCTACGATGTCCCAGACAGACATGTCAAACTTATAACAAACTTATAACACCCATATCTTTTTTAGGGGGTTAAAAACTAAGTAAAAATAATAGTTACATGCATCAAAGCCGGTCGGCACATGTTCACTTGTACTAAAAATCTAGAATTAATGTCTGCAAAGTGGTGTTGTAAGTAAATAACATTAACATAACGCATTTTGAGGTGACCGAGCCACCGGACGTTGCTCGAGCTCGCATTGTTCGCGGTTGCTCACTCGATTACCGCGTGTGTTGAAACGCTACAAACTGCAAATTGTGTGCGGAACATTTAGTATAGAGGTAGATACGCCAGCGATGGGGCCGAACGACATACTGTTGTTGTGCAGTTGTTTACTGTTCTTGTGCTTTGCGATTAGACTAAATTTTCCTCTGCTCTAATGTCGTCGTAAAGCGAAACCCAAATATGTGAATCGTCTTTCGCATAGGTAGTTTTAAGGGTTCTGTAACCGAAGGGTAAAACGGGACATTATTACTGAGACTTCGTTGTCTGTCTGTTTGTTTGTTTGTCTGTCACCAGGCTGTATCTAGAGAGTTGAAATTTTGAGGGATGATATATTTCTGTTGCCGCTATAATATCAAATACTAAATACATTTAATAAATAAATATTTAAAGGGCATCCATGCAACAAACGTCATTTTTACAAGGCTAAGTAAGCATCGTTGCGCGAGGCCATTACTTGGGGTGACTACTAGAACTGCATCATTTTGCACTTATATACATTTTTTACCTTATTTTGTTTACTATTTTTTTTTGCATTTAGTGTATAAAATATACACGGAACCCTAGGTGTAATGAGTCCATATCATACTTACCAAATTTATTTTTGGTTATTGTGGGACTTTATTATTGCTTAAATTTTCAGCATGCTTTATATGCAAAGCAATAAGATGACAAGAACCGCTTAGATTGATTGATATTCGCTAAAATCGCGTGTTTTCAAGTGGAACACTCGTGTAACCCTCTACAAACTCTACATTTTAATATAGAGGTGTACAGCAACATTGTCCATGGTTCGCTTTGAACTTGAACCCCTATGCTAATCGAATAATCTACTCGGTGAGTGTCCACCCGTTTCGTAAATGCCAAACCGGAATTGCATACATATTGGTGTAAAAGGTACACTGTTGTTTAGACAAGCTATTTAAAGCTTAAACTCTAGGCCCGTTTAGTACAATACAAACGCATCTCTCTGTTATTTATTTATTTAAAACACATAAAACTTATCAGATACTTTATTTCTAAAACTTTATATAACACATTGCTTATTAAATCTATATATATATAAAAATGAATCCCTATTTCCCTTGGTCACGGCATCACGCCTGAACGGCTAGACCGATTTCGCTAATTCTTTTTTTGTTCTGTTCGTTATTATCAGGAGAAGGTTCTTATGAAAGAAAAAATTAAGGAAATTGCGCGGAAAATTAGAAAATTTAAAATTACTTAACCACCATATAAAATTATTAAACTTTTATAATGTAACCTTAGGACATTTGACATAGAATTGACTGAATGCGTGACGTTTAAAACGTATTCTTCTGTCAATCTTATTTTATTGATAAACAATACATTTAAAATAACTAACTTAATAAAATCAAAAATCTGCACATTTATGGCGTCTAAGGCGGAACAAAGTTCGCCAGGTCAGCTAGTCTTAAATAAAATAAAACATCATTTACATGTGTTATTTTCTTTTGAGAATACCTATTGTACCCTTAATAAATTGTTTATTGTTTATATCAATATTTTTTTTGTTTGAATAGCTGGCTGTATTTGCTTAGGATGTGTAATTGTCAAAAAATACACAATAATATCAAATTGGCCTCAAATTAGCACCTTTAACACTATTTCCTATAAAGCTCAATGATCCCATGACTTGTATTCTTTTTTTTAACAAAAGTGAAGATTGCGTTTTAAATTTAATTTTTAAAGTGTTATAAGTTTTACTCGCCTTCCTGTCTGTCAGTCTGTTGGATCACAGCTCTCGAAAGGATGAAGCGATTTCAATTTAATTTTTGTATGAAAGGTGACTTTTGCGCGTGTGTTCTTCTCGTACTTGTTCGATGAAAATCGTTTGAGCCATTTATAAAGTTCGGGGGGTAAAAGTGGGGAATAAGAACAGAACATCTGAAAAATATACTCGAGCGGGGTCTCAAAAAAAGCGCATCAAGTGCACATTACAAAATAATATGTTTTTTTTTTATTTTACGCAAACTAAACTTAGCAGGTCGGGTTTTTTTAAATTTTTAAATTTAGGTTGAACCGTCTGTTCACAGCATGTAATGAGCAGTATCAACTCAATACCTACTCTGACGTCTTCAAATAAAATGGCCCCTTGATGAGTTCCGGGCTAATACGATTCTAGTCACGCTCATTTCAAAGAAATTCTAACTGAAAGTGAACTGACTCAGCTTCTAGAATATAAACACGGTTAGACTTTATCAGTCCGAGATCGGAGAAATTATAGACTACTAATACTACTAGCAATACCCCGCGGTGTAACTCGCGTAAAAAGGATGCCTATGTCTCTTCCCAAGCTTTAGATAGAAGATTTGTTGTTAGGAGCTATGTCATCGATTTTAGCAAAATGAAGATAAACTGTGTACCAAATTTCTAATCATAATCTTAATATATGACGTGTGCCGAATCTTATAAATAAATATTTCCGGACAAATCAATCTCGGACTCGTATGAAATAATATGCAAAATGCTTTCATTATAAGTCACACGAGTTTTCTACTTTGTGATAAGATTTATAGCCGTCACAACTTAATTAACATAATATATTATATTGTAGTAAATAATTAAAACTACTTACTTGTTTTGTTTGTTTCGGAGTTTAAGCGCTGCCGAGAGCGCTGTAGAACATAAAATTTCAATTTGAATTAATTTCCCTTTTGGCTTTGCGGTCTCACACTTGTGAGGCAATCCTCACCAGTGTTTATTACCCTATGTACTCAAATGCACCATAAATTTAAACTTATCTTTAATTTCGCTATCTATTTCTAAAACCTCATTCCGAAGGTCGTTTTAAACCCCGCCACGCACCTCAGGACTTTTCTTCTCGAGGCACGTCACGAGCGACTCGATTTTATATTAAAGATTTAAGTAGTACCTAATCATCTCGGACCCAGATGGGGCTTAAGATCAGGGGACGTCCTTTGGTGCTAAGGGCAATATCTAAAAATAGTAAACCCAATATTCTCCGGTACGAGAATTTTGTTTACATTACTAAAGAATTAATATTCTGCCGAGTTCAATTCAAATTTCACAGTAACCGCTGTTTGAGTAATAACCCTCTAGTAACTAGTATATATATACGTACATATATCGCCGGGTACTTGCATACATAATAAATGTTTTCGTTTCCGTTCGTTACGGAAAAGTTATGCTGAGGTTACGTTCGGTTAGGCGCAAGAAACGTTGCATGGCTGAACGGTTTTTAGCCAATAAACGTAACTCCTAACTGAGACTCAGTGAGTCGTTTCTTCAAAGTGAATGAAGCGTATTTCTTATATACATAATACCAGAATACCCGTCTTCGGCAGCTCAAAGCTGCTCGAATATTATGCTTTTTTGTTGCCTTAATTTTATTGTACTGTTCATAGTTTTAAGTTTTACTTTGTGGCACAAAATAAATATCTTATTATTATTACATATAAATATTTGAATGTTTCTGATTTCGTTAAGAATCTTGTACAAGTTCGATTGCCCCATATAATTTTGCTAACATAACAAAAAGTATTATTTAAACACAGTAAAACATTTAAATTGAGATAATGTTTTTTTTTTGTTTTGATAAGTAATTCTGCTATTCCTGAGGATGGCAAATCCAACAAATCATAAACTATTATAATCCTTTAAAACGTTCCCTAGCTATAAGTGCTGTAAAGCACACGACTTTGTTTTATATATTTCACCGGGAAATAATACAAACCGTTAAACTTGGACCACGCTTTCTGGCGCTTCGGCGGCCGGAAATTATTCTATTTACGGTGCGTATTATTTTCCGGTGACATATACAGGCTGTAGCAAAAGTCTCGGTCAGTATGGGTAGGTCTGAAAATATAAGACATAGGAAGATTTGTTGTTAGGAGCTATGTCATCGATTTTAGCAAAATGAACATCATGTTTCATAGTAAAATTTTGTACTTATGCCACAATAATTGTGGTTTTATTTTTATTTCTAGAAAAGTAACGTTTCCATTCTCAGCAAAGTACAAGTTTTAATAAAAATGTAAGAATTAAATATATCATTTTGCTAAAATCAATGATATGGTTCGAAAGAACAAATCTTCTTACGTCTTATATTTTCCGACCTTCCTATGCTGACCGAAACTTTTGCTACAACCTGGATGGATACATATAGATTATACGAGCACATTCGTTCCAATCCACACTCCTACACCGTACAGACTACAGAGCATGTCTCGTAAAGCAACTTGCCGCAAACTGATCCAGAATTCATCAAAGACAAAGTGCTTGTGTCACGACAAAGGCGTGCGACAGACGGTCAGTTCACGTGTTAAACCGTACCTTGTTCGCAGGCTTTGAGCGGTCACTCAGGACACGTGCTGTCTCTCTATAACTGGGGAGGTGCCATGTTTGTCTCAGGGAGTCAGGACAAGACTGTGCGCTTCTGGGATCTACGCACCGGAGGCTGCGTCAACGTTATATCGCCGCCCACAGGAATGCCCACTAAGGTAAGTCGAATGGGTTTAATGACTTGTGCCACAAAGAACTTTGATTAATGTTTGAGTTTTTGTCTCTTCGGGTTGTTACACTTAGGAGTTTGCGGTTCTATTTGATGGCATTTATTTATAGCCAGTTTGAGGCGTAACATGGCTTGTAAGGCTGTTTATTTTATCTGAAGTTCACGAATAGTTTATTTTTGTATGTATACACATTAGCTCACATTTTTATGAGTTATACACAATTTCATCAACAAAACTCATAACAATCCATTTTAGACGATTTCAGTTTATCTTTCATGATTTCTTAAATAATGAATACCAATTACTGTAATTAATTGATTAATACCTTCTCGCTGCGGTTTTAATCTCTCTAAAGTTTAAATTCAACGATCAAAAGTGGCTCTCGTATCGTAACCCCATCGGTTTGTCTTACTAGAAAGTCGCTGCCCTTGTTTGCACAGCCGGCGCCCGCTCGAGCCCTCGTTCGCCGGTAGTCCCTGACTCGGTAATACTATCGCCACTTCAGTGAATCCCACCCCGTGTCATATGACGTTGAACGGACCTGCCTATCTGTCGAATGCTCGACGCTTGTAATCTTGTCTATAGTGATTATGTATAGTACTGCAATGTAAGTCATCCTCATTTGCTGTTTAGCGGTTTATTACCGGTATATATACTTCAAGTACAAATACAACAGGATTTCTGAATCCTATACCACCACTGTAATACACTAACACCGGTTCTGAGTTATTACAAATGTATAAGTATCTTAGTGCTACGAACTGTTGAAGCCTGAAGACGAGTTACATTCGTATTTCCATTCATTTACATAATTCCCCATAGGAAATCCCCACAGCATTAATAACGTATGCCTAAAACTGAAAGGGTCACATGCCTTGCCTTGGGAATAAACGCAAGTGTTGACTCAAGCGATACTATTACTGCACTGAAAATGGTCCGGCGACGCCTGAGACCTACCCAATATCAATTCAGTTATTATTGTCCCTCACACTGCGCGATGTAGTATAACAACTAACAACAAACATTTTCATATCTACCCAATGTCCTCGCTCCAGTCCACTTTTGTAATTTTCTCTTTGTTTATTCCCTGTATTCCTACGTACAATTAAATATGTAATTAATTCAAACTCGATAAGCTTTATTTATTGTTCTTGCTTTGTTCTCGCAACAATGTGTAATTATAAATGACAATCGGCAATCACAATATTTGCTTGAAAACAACAAGTGCAGGTTTGATGTGATATCTCCCTGAACGCTCTGGAATGCTCGCCTTTGAAACGTTCTCCGCTGGATTGTTATGAGATTTGGAATATAGTCCTCTGCAAAATTTTTAATTTCCTGAGACGTGATTGAAATGAGGACATCTGATTAATGGAGGAATTCTATTAAATCTAGTTTAGTACTAGGTTTTACCACAGAATAGCTAAGCAGCATTCGATTATATAACACCTAATTTATATCAAATAACTTTGTTTTTGAAATGCTATTATTAAAAATTCTACTGAATATTTTCTCAAATTTCTTTTTTTATTTTAAAGTTCAATCCTTCCGGTTAATTATGGAAAATAATTTCATTCAAATGGCTGCCTCGGCTGGCCATGAGGAATCCTACACGATCGGTCCAATTTTTAATCACATCATCAATTGTGTGCAGCTGTATTTCAACAATGGCTTCACGAATATTGTCCTTTAACATTAGGTATTTTTTATCTATACTAATATTATAAAGAGGAACAGTTTGATTTTTTGTTTGTTTGTTTGTTTGTTTGTTTGTCTCGAATAGGCTCTGAAACTACTGCACCGATTTAAAAAATTCTTTCACCATTCGAAAGCTACACTATCCCTGAGTGACATAGGCTATATTTAGTTTTCATAAATAATATGATTTCTTACCAAACTCCGATAATGTAACCCATGGTGAAAAAAAAAGAACCCAAAATTTTTCTTTAATCGCGTATGCTGCGAAAACTATTGAATATATAACAAAGTGATGTATTACAACTTTGTAGAACTTATCATTATCTACAAAAAACGTTGTTACATCATATCTCTAACTATTATAGTTTTGTGACAATAACCGATTTTTATGAAAAAATAAACCTAAAATCTTTCTTTAATCGCGAATGCTGCGAAAACTATTGAATATATAACAAAGTGATGTATTACAACTTTGTAGAACTTATCATTATCTACAAAAAACGTCCGAACATTATATCTCTAAGTATTATAGTTTTGTGACAATAAGCGGGGTTAAGATCACGAAATAATCTGCCGCGTCGCGTCGTCGGCTCCCTACTGAATGGTCGTGTGCGGAAATAAAAAAATTGTCGCTTGATAATATTTTGTCGCTTAGTTAGTAGTTAATAATTCGTTAACAGGTAACTAATCCCAATCAAAAAGTTATTTTCAGAACTAAACCCTAGCATATAGCATAGATATTGTACATATCGTCGGTTGCAGGTTCAATTGGGTTAACCACCAAAACACGTAAAATAAGTTGAGTTTACAGTTTTTTTTAGTTTTTTTCTGCTCTTTCGAATAGCATAATAATAGAATTCTAGCTTTAAAAAAATACAGTTACGCTACACCTTTTAACTGTGGATTTTGCAGACTTCCGTCAAAATTATGTTGTAACTGAGTTTTACATAAGTCGAATTGTTGTATTCCTATGACCGAAGAAGGTTAAGTTAGTGTATGTATCTTGGCAAACCAGCATTGCTCTTACACCAATTCTTAGCTTGAACGAAAAATTATAACCACACATACACCAATATAAAACCAACTTTCTTCAAAAAACTAACGTTACACCAATTGACCCGAACCAAGTTTATGTTTGTTGTAGGTTACACCAATTTGAGCAAAGCAATCAATAGTATGTTTTCTCTTACCTTAATCTTCTTATAAATAATAAATCTAAATTTAAAATATAAGAAAAACCCCCGATTCGAATCCTTCAATTTCCCTAAAAGTAAAACACCATAATAATGTGTAATGTTCATGCAATGCGCTTTTATTTGATACCCCACTCGAGATTTTTACAGATTTTCGGTTTTCCTTCCCCACTCTAACCCCCACAATTTTTAAACGGCACAACCGATTTTCATGAAACATGTCTAAGAGCACTTGCGCCAGACTCACCTTTTAAACAAAAAAAACTAAGTTCAAATCGCTTCATCCGTTCGGGAGCTATGATGTCCCAGACTGATAGACACGTCAAACAATGACACCCCTCTTTTTTTGTCGGGGGTTAAAAATGAATCGCAAAATGTGTTGCTAAGCGCATAACTCAACAACGCCTATACCAATTTAGCCAATTTATTTTTTTAAATATTCGTTGGAGTTTAAGGATGGTTTTTACGGCGAGAAAAATTCGAATAATTTTGAAACAATTTTGAATAATTACCCGTGCAAAGCCGGGGCGTGCCGCTAGTTATTTATATATACCATACCAGATACCAGATACAAATTAAAAAATAATATCTATGACCTATATTTATTGAGATGTTGCCAGGCTCAGTGATTTAGGGGGGCTTATTTTAGCAAAGCGTTTTATAATATTCAAACAATCTCTATCCCTTTTAATTTGAATTTGAATCCCTTGCTATAGAATAGATTGATGAAGTATAACAACATTCAGTTGTAGACCGCACTCTATATCACGACATTTTTATAACCCCCGATGAAGAACGGGGTGTTATACATTTAACTTATGCATAGGTGTGTCTGTCTATCTGTCTGTGACATCGTAGCTCCCAAACGGATGAACCGAACTGTACTAGATTCTGTTTCTTTTGCTTAGATTAGCGGAGAGTGTTGTGTTGTAAAAATGATCATTTTACACGTTTTAAAGATATGTGGAATTAAAGTGGCTATGTTTAATGTAATGTTTACAAATATACCCGTTTTGCATACCCAATGAAAGCTCATAACTTATACGAAGCGAAACAGCAAGTATTATGGAAATCGACTATTATTGATAGGTATTTGAAAGATGATGGTAAAATTACAATTCATTAATAAATTTCACCTGAAGCTTGAAGATTTTTTTTTAAATTTAAAATTTACTCTTGTAAATGTTGCAAGTTTTCATCAAAGAGACATATTGAGCTGTATACAATACAAAACTCTTTAGGGAAACAGTAATATTCCCACTGCTGGGACACAGGAACTTCTATCTTGACATGAGAGATTAGGCCTTAATTTACCGTGAAGGCAAAGTGCGGGTTGGTGAATTAACTAAAATACATGTAGATAAACTTGTATTTATGGGCGACTTTATCACAAAAAAAATATCTCTTCCAGACAACCTTTGTATTGACTGGAGAAAAACAACAACAAGTACGTGTGTACGTCTTGCGATTAATATGATGACGCTGACTCTATTAATTTTCATTTAATGTTTCGAGATTTTATGATTTATAAAGTTCCACATTAATTATGAATTTCTCCGCATGCAGCACTAAAATGTATGGTTTTGTCGTGAGTGGCGGAGAAAATATCGATATAAGCTTTTGTTAAATTTTGATTGTTATACTTATTAAGTAATTTTATTTGAAGTTATATTATAGTTTTATTTATAATGTGGAATGTGTGCTGTATTAGAAATTTAACACCCGTTAACGTTTCTGTGTACGTACAAGCTCTGCTTCGTCATCAATCATCAATTCATCAATTCGTGAATCTTAATTTTAATTCGTTTGGGTGTCATCAATTCGTTCATGGGTTGTCCACTACTGAACATAGGCCTCTCTCAAAGTTAGCTGGTTTGTGGGTGTACCTAACACTCGTTTGTTGTTCGTCAGGGGTTAACACGGGTTAGTTTGTTCTCTATGATAACGATTCAAAACACTTATCATAAATCTTTCCAGAATATTTATTTCCAGACAATTCACACAACAACATCTAGCCCCGTGGTAAGCTCTGAGCTTGTGTTACGAGTACTAGATATATGATATACTTAATATAATATAGAGATATTTTATTATACATATTAAACACCCAGACCAAGGAGAAAGTGCTTGCAAAACATACAAACACTTTCAGCCTCGGTGGGAATCGAACCCGCTACCTCTTGCGCCGCAATCGGACCCTCGCCCACCGCGCCACTGAAGCAGTCATATAATCATGATGTTTACATAAAAAAATAGTATTATGTTAAGTCCGTCTAACAGAGGCCGTCCATTAATACTGGATAAGCTTTAACGATTTAAAAAGATAGTGCGACGATATCGAGCTTCAAATTCCCGGAAGTGGTGATTGTGACGTATAAATTTAGTACAAATCGCAAGAAAGCGTTACGTTGAATCTTCAATAGTGCATTGAATTGTATCGTATAAATTTTTCGTTTGCAAGAACAAATAAAAAATACGTGTACGTTTTTTTTTAATAATGTCAATGACTTACATTTTTTTTAGTCATTTATCCTATTTCAACGTTTTGGGTAATTGTACATAACAATAAGTTATAAGCCATTTGCGCCGCGATAATACTCACCCGGAAAACCTATGGGTCGATATTTCAATACCCTAAAATCGTCTGACAGTCCAGTATAAAAATAACGTCAGAGTCTGAAAATCTAGAAATCCGCTATTCAACATATTTTATAGCAAAGTAATATATGCAGCAGCATTCACACACAGGCTACAAAAAAGAAACCGTTTGCAGTGCGTTAAAACTGTTCCCGAAAAATATTTTTGAAGCGCCTTGTTCGGAATTGGACTGATGACATTTCGTACCAACTTTACCTGCAGCAGCTCGACCCATCAAATATCAGGGACGCTAACTTCAAGTGTTTTACGCTGAGGGTCCCAGCCTAGCACACGGACATGTTCCTAGCTCCCTACTTCTAACCTGTAGGCATCGCTTACCGACACTTTAGGGTTGTTCTCATAGAAAAGTGCTTCTTTATATATCATACATACTAGCTGACCCGGCAAACTTCGTACAGTCTTACTGACGCCCAATTTTTGTGACGGCTTGTATAAAGATTTGATTTTAAACAAACCCTGTTACCAATAACAAACACACAATAGAACGCAATTTCCAATTTGGTGCGCGATCCATTTTATTCATATAGACTTGATGTAAGTGTTATAAGGTATTTATTCATATGCCTTTGTAAGGTATTTTATGTCTGCGTGGTTTGCAATTACAATGCTCTAAAACAGTTTCTTTCTAGCGCGGGAGGTAAAAACCACGTTACTTATATAATTCTTTCGGTGGTTATAATAAATTATTTATCATCATCACCCTATTATCGTTCCCACTGCTGGGACACAGGGACTTCTCTCTTGGCGAGATAAATGATTGATGATGTAATAAATGGTTGATTGCTTGTCGACAGGGAGCAGCGGTGACGTCACTCGCGGTGGACCCCAGCGGCCGGTTGCTAGTGTGCGGGCACGACGACGGTTCGTGCGCGTTGCACGACGTGCGCGGGTCACGTGCGCTGCAACGCTTCACGCCGCACTCGGGCGACGTGCGCTCCGTGCGCTTCTCTCCCGGCGCATACTATCTGCTCACTGCGGGGTATGACGGCCGAGTTGTGCTCACGGACCTGCAAGGTAACAAATAACACATCAGCGGACGAAGATTCGTGTCGATGAAAAATTGGTGTACGGGATAACGCGATGTTGCTCGCTACTGGATTCTGAAATGACGTAGGTGTAGCCACGCCCACGCGATACAACGTCTTTGCCCGAATACACCGCGTTGCAACGGTATACCCGGCCACACACATTGCGTTGACACGAATATTCGCCGTAGGCTGCTAATGTAGCCACACCATTGCGCATAGGCGATATAGTATTCGACAAATCATTACCTCGCCTAGCGCATACCTATTTGCTAGCTTACCTTATCAGATTTCCTCTCTTCGGAAATATGAAGTAGCGCTATTCATACATATCCGGTATTCCGTCCCTGCTTTTGTCGGTCAGGAACGGAGGAAATACTGCTTACATTTTATATGAACTTGTATTATTATTTAAAAAAACATATGAATGCATTTTTTGACCAAAAACATTTATTGAAAATACTTGTGGCCAGTTTAATTGGCAACCAGTAATTTTAGATTTCTTTTGGAAAAAAAATCTCGTCGGCTGAATTTTGTAGACACCTTAATAGCGGTGTTCTAATAAAGCTGTGAACCATCGACATTGACAAGGTCACCAAATTATTTTTTTTATAATTCTCTCACGAACTGTGGCTCGGAGATTATAGAAGTCTATAAAACAAAAAATTGGTCCTGACACTATCCACAAGAAATGCTCAATGCATTTTCTTCTGTAAAATGAACGTGTTTTGGATCTCAGTAGGAATTATCCCGCAGATTGGTCTTTGAAATGTCTAAAAGTACTGGACTACTGGCAGACATCCCATGTACGCTAACGCCGATCTCATACCCTCACCTCTGTCTCTTCATCTCTTTCTCCTCTTTAATATCAATGCATGTCGTGGCAACCTAGTAGCTGTACCACGCTATGAGCACATTGATCTTGCAGCCGGATCTCACACCCCTCTGTCCATCTCTTTCTCTCACCTTAAATATCATAGCATGTCTTTTCGCAGGTGACCTGACATGCCCTCTGCCGAGCGTGCCCGTAGCGAGGCACCCTGACAAGGTGATCTCCGCGAGGTGGCATCCGGACGACTTCTCCTTCCTCTCCACCTCGGCCGACAAGACCGCGGTGCTCTGGACCATACCGCCGCTCTAACCAGGTAGCCGTACCATGTATCTTCTACGTCATACGGGTGCTTTTCCTAGCTATATGATACATGATACAGTGATGTGTGATATAAGTGTAAGAATACAGGAGAAAATATACTTTAAATTGGTACAGTTAAACAGCAGCAGATAAATAACCAGGCTCGATTTCTTAATAGAGATAATACGCGAAACGACTATATAAACGTGAAACGCGTATACTCTATGATCAAGATACTTATTTTATAATCATCTGAACCTTGAGTCATTGGGACTCGTTATAGATAAACTGTTTTCCTGAAATCAATAAAATCCTTCATCTCTGTTTGCTGCACTCCGGCGTGAGTATATTTCAGTAATATCCCTTATTGTCAGAAATCGTGTGACTGTCAAATGTATAAAAATAAAGTCAGATATAGACAGCCTAATCGAAAATTGACCCTGTCTTGACCGGCCCTGTATGTCCATTCTGGGTGCCGATCAAACTCTGTATATTTCACAAAACTTCCAAGTTACTAAAAATACACTGGCTAATCGAAACAACCAGCAAGCGAGACGCCGATTACCAAGGACTGAACTCAATCATCTCTAAAATAAATTTGCTATTCAAAATTTATACACTGTAAAAATGTATTAAGTTTCCACGCCCATTTCTGTAAACGCAGTCTAAATGTGTAAAGCTAAGTAGCTATACTATTCGGTGAAGTAGGCTTAGCCCTAGATGTTGTGTACTGTGCGTTAGGGTAGAGCGAAAAAAATGATTTTTATTTCCATTTTCCTCTACTGCCAATCGATGATACGTATTACTGAAAGTATTCATGCAATATTTGAGTGAATTAAATAAATATCCTTAAGTTGGAATTTTGAAAAAAATCACTAGGTAAATTATAAATTAAACAAGTTCATCAGTTAACAATCAAGCAATCACGGTCACCCAATCACTGGACAGTTGTCAGATGCTCTATATTTTAATCATTGACTAATTTACTTCGGAGATGGTGAAACAACAGTTTTTATAAACGGGATTAACGTTTATAAATTAACGTTTCGAACTTTATAACAAGATAAGTCTCCGTCTCCTACTAACGCGAGATTCTCTCTGATGTTGAAAGTGTATCAACTCAAGTAATTTGCGTAAGTTACCTTCTTATGCAAATTGGATATCAGATCTGTCTAAGTCAGCATGAATTTTGTCCCTATCTGTCATACACAATTATCAAAGCGAGTGACAAGGACAAATGCTACCGACATTTTATCTATAGGCTAAGCCCCGATTTCACCATTGGCTATAAACGCGATCAGATCAGGCATAAAATGTAGGGCTCGTTTTACCGCCTAGCTGAGATCAAATTGACATTTATTTGACATTTCTCAATGGTTGAACTGGGTTCAATAAAACTCAATGTGTGATTTATTTGCATGAATACAATATAATTAAAACATGTCGGATCTTAAAAAGTAAAAGTCAATGTATTCAGGCTACAAGTAGGCGTGCAAATGTTAAGTCTAAGATAATTTTACCTGATTTCACCAGTGATGGACTATGCCAAGGATATGTATTGCTTCGTGACTTAGCAAGCAATGGAAAAGCACCCCTAGCATATTAAGCATAGTACGTCGGGCTATATACATAAATGTATGTAGTAATATGCACTGAAAATGTTGAGTATAAGTCAGTAAGCATAATAGTGACGTACCGTGTTTCGTATTTCTAAATGAATATGACAGTTAACTTGACACATGTTCTTATGTTTTGTTTTTTTTTCTGATATCTAGTTATATATTTTGTTACCTTATGCATAATGGATGGAAAACCTATTTTAGTTAGTAATTTTGTCTCTTTCTGACAAAAACGAATGTCAATGCGATCGACAAGGATATCTGAAATAGGTTTAGATCCATTTCGTATAAGGGGTACGTGATTCAATATATCTGTAAAAAACTTATTGGGTGCCTAAATTTTCAGTAATCGAAGATTTTGGTGCATTTTATTTCTTAAATTTGACTTATTATAAATATTGGCTTATTTTGATAACTGTATAACTGTATGTAAAAGGATTTGTAATCGGTTTGGTTTATACAAATCTATACGGTATGCTGATCGAATAAATTATAAATGCAATTATCGTATCGGCTATAATTAATATAAATTATAATTATATTGGTATGACCAGGGAAGTAAGAAAAACCAAAAGTAAAAGAGGACCCGCGATAAACATGAACAAATCTAAATATTTCACGAAACTGTCGATCTAATCTTAAGCTTTAAAAAATCGTTCTATGATAAATGATCTATGAACATTATAAAAAAATTATGTGTTAAAGAAAAATTAAGTACTGATTTGTATGAGTTTAAAAATAATACGTCTCGCTTTTAATACATATTCACAAAGATTTTGTCTTCAGATATACAATGTCTATTTCTATAAAACCAGATGTGTTTATTTCTTTTATTATTATCAAACACGCTTACATATTAGGATTGTTATATTAAAAATAAATGTGAAATAATATACGAAATTCCCTGTAACCGATAGACATAGTTGTTGTTACGAAGGCTTTAATAGAATTGCGTTATTTTAAGTTTTTTGTGTCACAATGATAATGGAGTTACAAAAATTAATCGAATTATGTTAAACCTATTTTAATGTCAATGTTTAATAATATACCTAATGCTTACTGTATTACTGCGAGAAAATACAACAATACATATTATGCTAATTAAATGTATTCGAAATACTTAAACATATTTTTAATTACTGTTTCCATTAGATTTAAATTAATGTACAGATGTAAGGATCAGCTAATTCTGAATAATAGCACAATAAATATTAGCTTAAACATTCATACGTAACTTAGGATGTACTAAGCTGGGCTTTAAGTATATCTATATTTATTTAGAATTGTATGTATTAAATGAATGTTATATTATTTATAAAAACATATTTTTATTTATATTCCTTGGTGTAGACTATGCTTGCACATTTATGTGAGAATATTACATTATATAAAGTAATCGTTAATAAATGTATTACATGACATAAGTATTTTAAGGTATTTATTAATTATCTAATCAAAATATTATATTGAATTTGAACGCGCAAGTAATATTTTTTACATGAGTTCTTAGAGCTAACAGTAATATTTGTAGTTATAGGTTCATTTGTTTTAAACCGAATTTCGTTAACAAAATAACGATAGTCTTCTAGAAATATAATCATCTATTATTTAAAATACGTAGTTTTATTTCCGATAACCTTACCCATGTAATAATAGTAGCATATCACATGTTAGGTATATAGACAAACATACTTTGATACAAGTTTTTTTTAAAGAAAAGATGGATGGACTGTATAAAAGATGACATGTGTAAGAAAGGAGTGAGTTCTGAGATGAGGGAATGGAAGCAAATTACATGTTGTGCCGACCCCACGTAATGTGGGATAGGGGCAGGAAAATGATGATGTTTTTGATAATTGTATATTTGTTGCATGCGATCGAGAGAAGGGTATTTATTTATGGAGGCTTTTAGCTAAAAGTATTGAATATCTTGGCACTCTTTATTCCTTTTTCACACTATCGCTAAGTACTCGTATATTTGACGCAAATCGAAATCGCAACATCGTCGCCGTGATATCACAGCAAACGTTTGACAAATTCTGTAAACAACTTTGGGTTCGCACCATTAGATTTCCAACTATGATCATGGATTTCGCAAGTACACGGTCCGTTGGCGATCCCTCGTGGTCGCAAATGTTGACAATTTTATATTTTCCT
Organism: Gymnoscelis rufifasciata; assembly: GCA_929108375.1. Lineage (NCBI taxonomy): Eukaryota > Metazoa > Arthropoda > Insecta > Lepidoptera > Geometridae > Gymnoscelis > Gymnoscelis rufifasciata. Next base: position 7,541,606 of record OV815301.1, read on the forward strand.
AGACTCACAAGTTCCCAGTACCCCCAACACCCTTTCAGTAGCGCCAATAAACCGATAAAAAAGGGAGCGGTTAGTGCGAGGGTCGTGTACCTACCTATACCTCCCTCTACGCTACGCCATGTACGTAGCTAGTGTTGGCTAAATGCGGATCCCACTATTCATGTTTGCTGAGTTGGGGGTTGTCTCCAAATTAGGATTACCTACTCTCCATTCAAGTGGACGAAAAGCGTCGTTAGACATAAATTGTGAGAGTTGCTAAAGTGGTTGAGACAGATTAATACGACTGTTGAGATATTGGTGTTAAATTGAAATAATCGAGCATGATCGTAGCAACATTAGGGTATGTCTTAAAATAAGAAGATCAACAATTATTTTACTCTGGAAACACTCTATGCTTAGCATTAGGCGACCGAAGTTCAGCCCAAATACGCCTGCAATGCTTTTTGAATTACTGCAGGCACACTACGCCGAAATTACGTTGCGTAATAATGTTCAGCCGAACTTCGGTCGGAGGTAAGTTCAGCGCCGACTTATTCTGTTGTGTACACATCACACGCGACCGAACTGGTTCGATTCACAACAGCGCTATCGAGTCACAGAAACGTAATTAAAGTTTCGAGACTGAATTTCTGCCGCGCAAGTTCGGTGCATAAGGTAAGAAGGTAAGATATCAGCCAAATCCGACAATCAGCCGCGGAACTAAAATTTACTTATATTGAATTCATTCACTCGCCTTACATATTGTACATCGAGATTCATTTATACTAAGCTGAAAAGCTTATTTAATAGAACTCAGTGTGAAACGGAGAATTAAGCGACTTTCTGTTAACTTTCTTATAAATCGTTTCGTCAGAATTACCGAGATCTCCGGAGATACGAATGGAAAACAATATATTCCGCCTCAACGAACCTTAAATTTGCGTTAGCTCAAAGGCTTCCGAAATAGAACGCATAAGGTACGTCTCATGGTCTCTCATAATGTGGGTCGCTTGTCTTATCATAAGGTTTCTGAAGACTTCATTAGGCAACCCCGAAATGGGTACTTTTTATATCCAATGTAGAGCACGGGTTTTCATATCATTAGCGGATTCCATTTTGTCTGTCTGTCCTTAAATGTTCTTTTGTTAGGTATACAAGGTGCCGCGTTTTCCGGATATGAAGCCCGAAAGTTTTTTGTTGTAACTTTCCTGGTTTTGGCAGATTTACATGGAAGAAAATTTTCGTAACACATATTTTAACGTTTCATTTCATTTCATTCTTATTATTTAATAAAAAAAATTAAGTTATCAAGTTAAGTTATCATAAATACTCACCATTACATGTGTTGTGCATACAATTGGATATTTGTGAGGCTTAGTTTGTATTTAAATTTAATGAAATATCATTTATTTGGAAGAATATAGGTTAACAAGTTTTATATTCTTATGTTCTCTATATTCGAAAGCCGTGCGAATATTGTTTTTTTGTCACACAATCTGACTGACTTCAGATCTCTCGCTAATCTTTGAACTACTGATTTCATTTCACTTCAATACCTACCTAAATTTCAGTCCACGAGGCTCTACGCTTGATGAATAATCGTATGTGCGCGTTTACAACTTTATAAGCTGACGTTCTCGACAGACGAACTTTGGGTTATCAATACGATGCAGAGACAAAGCGTTGGTATACAGTTCGGCTTTTCAAAACGGATCAAAGTCGAGAAGCATTAGAGACAAAAGCATAGGCTGTTGCAGGGATCTTCGAAAAGATCGATTTCTTTATTTTATAGGTGGAAGTAAGTTTTTAGGGCAAGTCCCTAAAAACTAAAGAATTGAGTACAAGTACCCAAAGGGTAAAGCGGGACCCTATTAGTGAGTGTTTGTTGTCGGTATGTCCGTCCGTCTGTCACCAGGCAGTATCTCAAGAACCGTGATAGAAAGATAATTCACACAAATAAATAAATAATTAAGTGAACTCCGATACAACAAACGTATTTTATTAATAGGTGAAGCAACATTTCGCTCGGTCAGTACTTGGATGGATGACAGCACTAAATGCACCTTTTTGCACTATGCATCTTTTTTTAATTGTTTTTGATTGTATAACAAAAAGTGTTTTTTGGAGGTTTTGTCTGTTCACGTCCGTAAGTGGTAACCCTCTGAATCCTTACACGTGACCTCCGGGTGGTGCTAAGAACAGTCTCTGGTGGTAGGCTTCGGCCGCGGCTTGTCACCACCCTCCGGGCTGGGCCAGTGCGTGAAGCGATTTTTTCGTGTTTCGTAATGTGGCCCGGAGAAGCCACCTTCTAGGTCTTCATGTCCCATCTTAGACCACATCGTCACTTTACATCAGGTGAGATTGTGGTCAAATGAAGGCTTATCGATCATAAAAAAAAAAAAAAAAAAAAAGTGTACACGGAACCCTCGCATTATGAATCATCTCATACATATCGAATTAATTTGTTATAACTTTCTTAGTGTCCTGCGATATCTGTGGACTATAAGTTACTGAAACATTTTATAATAGCGCACCTACGATAACATAGGGTTATTACTTGAAAAAAAAAAAGAATTAAATAAAAACGAAAATAAACTTACGGATTTATTATAATCACTCTGAAAATTCCCAACAGTATTTTAGAATTCGAATTTTGAAACGAACAAAATACAGAAAAAATAAACAAAATTTAAGAACACCAAGATATTGAAAAATCCAAGTAAAAACATTACACAATTTCAACGAATCAATTTCAGGCATCCTTTAATAAGGCTACGCTTAAATAATATTTCTTCTCCGTAATAAAATAATGTTAAATGCCACCTTGGAACTATTACCATTTTAATAAAAATCTTAATTACAGAAAACTTCGTAGTTACCAGTCGTCTCTCAATTAGAGTGAGTAATTAAAAAAAAACTGGTATTTCAATATTTAATTACAATTTGTTCTAAAAGTCGCATAAAACTGAGGTATATAATTACTTTTCAATTTATCAAACTCATCACGCTCAGCTTTCATATTAACTTTCAGTTGAAAGCGGGCCGTCCGTGACTAAAAAAATAGATTTTTGTTTATCGTATTTGAGTACAAAATAGGCATATAGAGCCATTAAAATCTTGTTTTATTTTACCGTCCGCAGTTCTAGTAATAAAAAGTGTTTTGTCTATGAACTGGAGGATACCACCTCCAATTTCATCTGAGCCACGATTACCTGTGCCCTAGTTTGATTTAATATATTAACAATAAGCTGTAATAATTCGACCTGTACCTGCATATAAACCAGAAGCTTCAACCCGTCTGAAAGACTGTTATATTTTAATTTGTTACAATACTTGTCTAAAGAAACGGTTAATGCTAATTAAATGCTATTATAATCATGTATCGTACAACTACATCTTGCTGCCAGTTTAAGAGTTACAGATACCATGTTGGAGAAGATGGATTATACAATTTAAAGTATTTCTATATCGTTAACTCAAATTTCACCCTATACGAGTTGTAGCCCTACTTTATCGAAGGTGTGAAGTGAAACTATACTTCTTAGGGGTCGTCTCCACGAGCGAGAGACTATCGATAGTCATGGAGATTTACCTCGTCGGGAAATCTCCACGAACGAGCGATTATTCCCAGCATATCCTCGCGACTCGTAATGAAATGGCAGCGTGTCCACAAGGACTCGTAACGGAATCCACGAGTGTCCGCAGCGATTCATGCGACAGCGACCGACGACACCTGCGTTTGACAACTAGCACGTCGCGTGCTCGCCGCGAGAGCCGCTCGGCTAGTAGCGACGATTTCGCGCGCTCTCGACCACTTGTCGCATCGCCGCGATATCATTGTCGTGTGGAGACACATGCTAAGAAAGTGGATACGTAGCACGACGGATAACATCGCCAAGATTTCCTCGCTCGTGGAGACGACCTCTTAGTCTTCGTCAGATACAAAATGTCTGCTATAAATTGTCTTAAATATGAAGAGAATTTTTTTTGTGTTTAAAATAAAAGACGCATCTTACATAAATTTAAATTCTTAGTTTAACATAAGTGAGCTCTACTATGAAAAAAACTTTCAACAAGCTAAAATTAAGGCGTTTGGTCTGTATAGTGCTACAAAGGAACATATATACAAAAAGACTGATAAACAGACAAAAATATGGAATAGGCCGTCTTATTCAGGAAGACACAGACTCCTAACACTCTCGTTTTTTGGCAAACGGGAGCCACGAGGTTTTAGTATCATCATCACCATCAGCCGTAAGACGTTCACTGCTGGGCATAGGCCTCCAAAAAGATATCTAGTAAATTGGGTATGAAGCAGCGTGCATCCACTCTGAGCCCGCGGCCTTCCTCATAACCATCTAGTCGGTGGTAATCCTACGCTGCGATTTCCAACCCGTGGGCCCCACTTTAGAAATTTTCAACCGTTCTACGTGCTAGACCACATAGCATATACAAACAACCTAACCTACCCCTTCGTTCTTTATTTCAACTAATCACGTCCACTGATGATTTTACGGAGAGACGTCGTAAATTGATTAGTTACCTGAAATTTAAATGAAAATTAATACATTCAAACCGCCGTTGATGATTTCCGTACGTTGATAAATTTACTAGAAAATTGATCAATTTACGATTCGAATTATTTTCCGGTGACATGTCCACTTAAGGAACTATTACGTATGTTGTTCTTATGACCAGAAGTTTCCGATTGAAATTCTACATAAATAGGAGCCAGGATGTTTATTCGCATTATAGTGGTAGTGGGCATGTCACTCATCATCGTCACCCTAGTAACGTTCCCACTGCTGGGACACAGGGAATTCTCTCTAGACGTGGGAGATTAGGCCCTATTCACCAAACTGGTCACGTGCGGGTGGTGAACGTCACATGTCTTTCAAACTCTTTAAAGTTCTCAGAACATGCCGGTATTTCTCACGACGTTTGCCTTCACCGATATCTGGGTGATTTAACGGTGAAGGCAAGGCACCTCTAGAATATTTCTATTTGAACAATCTTTTTCATGTAGAAAAATTCCTAGGTACCTTTGCGGTGCCCCACGACCTTCGGAATTAAAGTCGAGTGTGCTTCCTCTTAGCTGGAAATTAATAATATTGATAATAATGTTTATTATTTACATTTTTATCTTTGACAACAAATAGCGAAACAGCAAATAGCTGAATTTTACTAAAATTAAAAAAATACGTGCAAATTTCTCATACGGAGACAAAATTGATTGAAAATTTTGATAATTGGAACCAGGCTCGCCATAATACTTTTCATTCTTTCTATACATACCAGGGTACCTGTACCCGTCCCTGACGTAGTAAATATAAAGATATCTTCATAACGCATTATAACTAAAGTTTATACTCAACAACTAAGTGCTAACTAACACTTACACAAAAAAGAGGGGTGTTATAAGTTCCAACGGATGGAGCGATTTCAATTTAATTTTTTTTATATGAAATGTAAGTTTGGCATGAGTGTTCTTAGTTTGATGAAAATCGGTTGTGCCGTTTAAAAGTTATGGGGGTGAGTGTGGGGAAGTCTGCAAATATACTGAAGTGGGATTTCAAATGAAAGCGCATCGCATGCACATTACAAAATATTATGGTGGCTTTTAAGGAAAGTAAAGCACTGGAATCGGGGGTTTGTCTTAAATTTAGATTTATTTGTATAAAACATGGTGGTAAATGCAAATGCAATGCTATGCAATGCAATGGTAATGCTTAAAAGTGTTCTACATTATATGCCAATAGTACTAGTGTGCAAATTTCTATTATCTTATCTATCTAGTACCTAGTCGCAAAATAAGGCATATAATAGGCTTATTGCGTGTTTTAGCCAATTCAGTTATATTACTAGCCAGATAAAGCAGTTTTTATGAATACGAGTGTTACTGAATTTAAAACGCTGGTCGCTCGTTGGCGCTCGCTGGAAATGTCAAGCACATACTGGAGTTTAGTACCTCCAGCAAGAAAGCCAGGGGAAATAGTTTGGATAAATTGACACAAATTGACAGCCTTTAGAAACCCTGGAGATTTTTTTCTTTCGTGGCCGACCTCATTTATATATCTGTATTTTGTGTCATTTTAGTAAGCTATTGCAAATTGTAAATGAGAAAGAAATATTATCTATGTTACTTAAACATGCTCCAATTGATGTTTACTGATTTGGATTTTATTTCTTATTTGTTACTTTTCACGAGTATAGCCGTCCCCGGGGAACAGTTGAATGCGAGGGAACAGTAAAGATGGGAAAGCTACAATAAAAACTTGTTTTGAATAATCACTATTTATTCACAACTAGTAGTGCCCCGCGGCGTTACCCGCGTTATAATGGATTTTCCAGCGGAATGACAATAACAAAAGCATCAAATTTGTAGTTTATGCATGGAAGAGGAACACACAGACAGAAAGAGTTACTAGCGCATTCAAAATCTAATATTTTGAATGCGCTAGTAACTCCTAGTATACCTTGAACTTACGGAACTTCCGGATACCTTGAACTTACTCAACATACAGTTTTAGTTATTATTAACTTCAGAACCGTTTGAAAGTTAAAGTTGAAACTTCCCTAATAGGTTAAGTAACTCTCGACGTGTTGTCGGCCGCAGCAGTTTTCACTTTAGCCACTTGTTGGAACACGCTGTCTGCTTCCACAGTTGTAATGTGTGTGACGCATTTGGCTCGCGGATGGAGTTGTTTACAAATACAAAGTGCTTTAAGTTGTTGACAACGTTTTAGCTTGATCTCTGCTATGGACGCTTAGATTGTCAGGTCAATCTGAGATGTTGTCGAGAACTGAACAAACACCTTACAGATATAAAACTTTTTATTTGTGACAATTTAATCGTCTATAACAGAGAAGAGTGTGGATTAAGGGAAAGACAAAAACGTATAATGTGTGAGTTATTGTGATATTTTTGGTATGCTTCTGAATGTGTGTGTGTTGTTTTGTGTGTGTTTACAACTTACAAAATCGGCTTGTCTGGCCACACTCTAAACCTCGGACCTCGTACCTAGTCGTTTCTTCGTTAATCATCTTTGTCTCCTGTAACATTTTGACCACGATTTTATTTGAAAAAATCTGTTTTTCTGAATATTTGAATAAAACAACATTGTCAATAGAAAATGTGTTACTACGAGTGGTTTCTGATTTCTGGTTCTAGTAAAAAGACAGATAAAGATTTCAACAAGATTATTTCGTGTTCTAGATTTAATTAGCTTCTCTTAACTAAAACATGGAAAAGCGACAACTTTTTTGTAGATATAAAAGAAAAGAAAAACTGATTTTAAGAAAGATAACCTTACAGTCATAATGTGACAGTTGCTATCATCATTATCTTTTCAGCGAAAGGACGGAGATGGACATTCAGGTAATTAGGTATACATATACATTTTTACTGGATCTTTTATAAGGGTTCCGTACCCATAGGGTTTAACGGGACGCTATTGCTGAGACTTCATCGCCTGTCTGTCTGTCACCAGGCATCTCAAAAACCGTGAAAGCTTGATAGCTAGAGAGTTGAAATTTTGAGGGATGATTGATGTATTTCCGTTGCCGCTATAACAACAAATAACTAAAAACATACAATAAATACATATTTAAGGGTAACCAACGTTGCGCGATGCCAGTACTTGGATACAAAAAATGTTTATTGTGGTAACAAATTGATACAGAACATTATCCGTTATTGGATGCCTCCTTTTTAGTACTAAGTACCTGGATGGTTTTTTTTTATTGCATAAAGTGTTTAAACTAATACACGGAACCCTAAGTGTAGTTTGATTCCCTTTCAAACTTTTCAAATTTATTTTCTTTGTATAGTTCTTTAGCTATTCTGTCATCAGATAATATTTAATAAAATCCCTAAAGACCCAAGGCTACTACCAAAGTTTCAGAGTATGTAAAAATCATATTGTTAACCAAGCGAAATGTTAATGAATATAACAACTGACATTAATTTGATTGACTCTTAATTACTATATTCTTATCATTCAGTTGTTTTATTTGAAATGATATGAATAATTATACAGTAAATAAATATTGCACACTAAACTTTACGAGGCAGTTTACATTGAGACCAAATATATTGATCAAAATTTAACATGTTTATTTTTTTAACATTTTCTTAACATGTATTTCAACCAATATATATATTATTTCTTTCTTTTAAGTAGTTATTGCCGAATAGTTGAGAGATACAGATGCTGGTGCATTTCCAGTGCGATATATATTTTACATTCTCTATGGACGCTGAACAAAGAGCACTGTGTTGTCAGTTACACACGGCTGCCACCCGCCCGGGTTCCCCTTCATTTGTCCTAGTTTAGACGGCGCGGCGTTCCACCGGGCTTTCATTAGTCCGGGTTTACAAATTTTATATCTCGGGCCGCCGCCCCGGGCCAACGGACGATTAATTTGTAGTCATGGTTACAAAATCTCGGACTGCCCCGGGCGGGCGTCCGGACAAAGCGACGCGACGGGGCGCAAGTGCATAGGTGCGCATTGTGCTTGCCCACCCCGATCAACCGACAAACCGACTCGATAGATTCACCATCCATATTGGTTTATAAAGGTTTTTTATTTTTATTTTTATGAAGCTTTATTATAAAGATCATCATCATCATCACCCTATTAACATTCCCACTGCTGGGACACAGGGACTTCTCTCTTGACGAGAGAGATTAGGCCTTAATTCACCACGCTGCACTGGCCAAGTGCGGGTTGGTGAATGTCACATGCCCTTCAAACTCTTTTTTTTAAAGATCTCAGAACATGCCGGTTTCCTCACGATGTTTGCCTTCACCATTAAAGCACGTGTTTAAAGCGCACATAAATTTCTCAAGAAGAAAAATCCAGAGGTGCGTGGCGGGGTTTGAACCCACGACCACGACCTTCGGAATGAAAGTCAAGTGTCCTCCAACTTTAGCCAAAAAAAAATTAAAAAATATTATAAAGATGCTACAAGAATATTACGATCTAGCCAATATAAAGGCTAATTAGTAATTTTACATTTGACTTAAATTGCTACGTAGAGTAAAATAAAGAATGTGTCCATTCACACTTTGCTTATTGTCTCTATTTAAGGGGAAGACACTATGTTCTTGTGTTCTTTATAATTAAATAGAGGTTAACAATGTTTGTTTACGTAAGAGAAAATTTTGAATAGTTTGCTATTTAGGGTCCCGTACCTTTGGGTAGACAGGACTGTGTAAAACAGAGAGTTGAGATTTTGTGGGATGATTTGTTTTTGTTGTAATAATATTTCACGGGGAAATCCATAAAGCGCGAACAGCGCCACTCGTTTAATTTCTGTCATGTTTTTTCCGCGTAAAAGAAGCCTTCATTTTGTAATGAATATAAATAGGTATATCGATACGATATAGGATTAACGTAGGCATCTCGATCGGAAACGAAGGAGTGTATAATTTTACGTGTAAGATTTGAATACAGGCAGAGCCATCGGAACAGCGTGAAACTAAATAAAACCTTCTTAAAATACCTAGCTGATAATATAATCTTTGCATAAGAGTTCTTGCTTGGCGTTTATTTTATGTAAACGCAAGTGTGTATAATTACGTGTTATTTTTTTTTAGGGTTCCGTACCCACAGGATCCTTTTACTGAGACTTTGTCGTCTGTCTGTCTATTCTTCTGTTACCAGACTGTATCTCAAGAACCGTGTCAGAAAGTAAACATTTTGAGTAATATTTCGAGTAAACATTTTGAGTAAACATTTTGAGTTGTACTAAAACACGTAATTAATAATATAAGGGGGTTCCATACAACACACGTGACTTTTATAAAGTTAAGACTGAATCTTTTTGCACATTTTAAATTAATTTTTGCTTTTTGTATTCATTGCAAAATGTGTATAAACTGTACACGGAACCCTAGATATAGTATGAGTCCAACTCATACTATTCATAATTTGTTTTCTATTAATTTGTCTATAAAAATTCTGAATAAATTTACTTGCACCATAGGTCTCTTATGTCTTATGCTTCACCTTCGCAAGAGTGTTATAGATGATTATACGCATAATACAACTTGAGTTTGTACAATGTTGCCCGAGGATATTATGGAGGAGGATATTAGAGGTGAACTAGTTATCAAAAAAAACACAAGATAATGATGCTGACGTATGTATATTGTTCGAGAAACCAGGAAACAAGCTATGGTTGGGTTTACATTGGGATTGCGTAGTGGATACCTACACTATTATTCTTCTAACTTTAACAATAATATCAAGACTATCTACTGTTTACAGTTATGTATTGTATTGTTATAATTAACATCAATAATATGTGAATATATTGTTTATCTACTTTAGTTCTTACGAGACCTCGAAATTATAGATCTGCAGTTAAAATATGTATTTTATGCTTTCTATACGTCATTGTATTTTAATGAACGCGCTAAGCAAACAAAATTAATTTCGAGTTTTCGTTTGAAGTGCATAATGTATCATTATTTCATAAAATTATTAATAATATTACAGTAAATTGTTTATTTAAAATATTTGAATAGTAATATTGGGCCCTAATCATGGTAATATAAAGCAGTATGTTTTTGTTATTTACAAAACTATATAAAATAATTTTGACAATAGCCCCTTAGAGCACCCTACTTAGAACTAATCTTTGAAATAAAAGGATTCAGAATAACAATGATAAAAATCTATACTACGATAATTTTAAATCAGCCATTAAGAAAAGCTCATTTTTTCTTTAAAATTATTGTTGGCTTTCATCCAATTCGTACCTACCTAGCAGTTCAATAACGTTTCACACTTCTGCGCAGCATCGAGAGGCTGCCCAGCCGACACCGGCCGCAGTCACTTGATGATGATTGAAATTATCATACATTCACATTCCACTCTACCCTGCGTATTCCATCACCAACGAGCCATCCAGGCATTATCAAAATTTTACTACATTTATTATAACAAACAATATATTTTGATCTGAAAACATAGGCAACTTAACTAATAAAATGCTTCAAACTTAATGAACTAATATATAACCATTGTAATACTATCCTCAATGATTTAATTGAATTTAAGGAATCAATACACTTCACATAGAAAGATAAACCTTCATGAATAAAAATCTAAATATAATATTTAAGAAAAACCCCCGATTCTTATGCCTTAATTGCCTTAAGGCGCCTGTATGGGCCAACGGCCTTGAGGATTCGGGCGGAGTCAAAATTATTCCCCGCGCCACCCGCATACTCCCCGCTACATTTTTACGACGCAGAGCGCGGCCTGCGCTCTCGGCAAGCGGTCACGCGTGCCGGGTCCTCGCGAGTCGCGACGCCGTAAATAAGGACTTTTCAACTACATCACTATTACGCTAAAACTATTCTACCTAGAGATTTATGCGTTTGTGCTTATGTTATTTTCTTTTTAATTTAAAATGTATTGTTAAAATTAATTATATATTATTATTAGATATTAATGAACCTTAATTTTTAAACTATTTTAGTGTATTTTCTTGTTGGTGGTTCTAATATAACCAATAAATAAATAAATAATAAGTATGTTTTTTTAACTAGGTTTTCTTTACTTACTAAGTACCAACCTAATAATAAGATCCTAAGCCAATCCTGCCAGGGTAGGCTAGTTACCTATACAATGTGTATTTTCGAAGCTTGATCAAACGCGGATTTGCGGAATTTGCGGATACATGACAAAAATTAATCGATAAATATCAGATTTTTTTTATGTAAACTATTTAAAAAAGTCGATTTAATATTTTTTTATGAGAACTAGGTACTTCATCTGGTGTTTTCTTCGTTTCTGTTTGAGTAAACGGTGTATTTTATTCAAAGTAGGCTCATTAAAAAGCTAGATAGTTTACCTAGCTATGAAAATTAAAAGAAAATACAATTTCGGTACAAAAGCCTATTAAAACTTTTTTTTTTGTAGAAATTTAACAAAAAAATAGATATTTATTTTATTTTTAATCTGTAACTTTTACACTGGATTATTGAGGTATACTTTTTTGCATGTCATATGAAACTTCATAATTTATACAACAAATCTCTTCTAAAAAGTAAGGGTTTTAATTTTATGAATAATGTCTGGTTTTTGCTTGAAGGCCAATCGTCTGATAGAATCTAGGTAGTATCTGCAATATTCATAATGTCATAGGATTAGAAAATCGGGCATAAAGACGAGTACAATTTCAGATGTTTGGTCAGTCACTAAGTTTTCGTGGTATTTTGCTTTTCCTTTTAAGTTTCAGGTAGATAGTATAAAATTATTTGAAATGCTACGCGACTGACACTGTTGGTATCCATAGATACTCTAAGGTTGGTGGGTAGCCCACGTACCAAAAAGGTTAATTAAACTCTTTTTGCTGTCATGTTATTAGCCATTCGAATTAGGTACTTTCTGCCTTGTACAGAGATCAACAGACAGCAAATTATGTAATGAAACAAGGCAAGATAAGATGAAACGGAACGAAGCCTTTGCCCAAAAGTGGGATATTAACGGTGGATAATGATAAAATTAAGTAATACAACACTTTAAGTTATTAGGTACTATCAATTAATTTATTGATTGTTCAAAATGCCAACCATTTTCCTCAATGCATATCGTTGCAAGTAAACCCACGTTCAGTTCAAGTTATTTTTAGTACATCGCGATCGTTTCTTATTTCATTCGCTGGCGTGATTCATGGTGACGCTCCAGCTCACTTCACCACAATCGTGCGTGATCATTTTAATGCAACTTAAGATATATAATTTGTTGTCTGTTGATATTTGGCACTACAAGGCAGAAAGTACCTAATTAAAATGGCTAATAACATGACAACGAAAAAAGGTAGACCCATACTCTTTGTAGAATTTGTAGAATAATAATAATATAACTCTTTATTACAAACCAAGATAAAACAATACAAAAATGGACTTGCATAATACAAAATGCATAATGCGGCAGGCCAGGCGGCCTTATTGCTTAAAGCAATTTCTTCCAGACAACCTTTGAAAAATATTATGAAGTTTAATAAATAATGCAAAAAAGTTTAAAAATTATAGATCAACAACAAAATAAAAAAAAAAATTTTATGGTAAATTTCTACAAAAAAAAATTTTGCGGGCTCTTGTACCAAAATTGTATTTTGTTTTGAATTTTCTTAATTAGGTAAACTATCTAGCTTAGAGTGTTTAGATATGTGTGTTGATGGATATGTGGGAAGAGGTAGGTCAAAGAAAATATTGATGGACTGTTTGAAGGATGGCATGCGTAAGAACAAAAATGACTGACAAAAATGTTTCAAAGATAATGACTTTTTAAATTGTACAATAATTAGTTTTATGACTTTGAATTTTTGCTTACTATGATGATTACTGATGTTATAAATGTTTAATGAAATTAATTTAAAGTTAATAATTATAAAAATTTATTTAGTACTGTATTTTGTTAGATTTTTATTATTTTAGTTTATTCAATAGTGTAATGCCAATTTTATAATTGCATGCCTGGACAGGTAAAATACATTGATCCATGTAAAATTTAAGCCATAACAACGCTGTAACATGTATTTACGCAATAAATTAATTTTGAACTTTGAAGGAAGGAATGAGTGTTGAGATGACGAGTGACAGAGGAAAATGGAAGGAAGAAAGATGTTGCGTCGACCCCACGTAATATGGGATAAGGGCTGATGATGATGATGATGTAAACTATCTAGCTTTCAAATGAGCCTACTTTGAATAAAATACACCATTTACTCAAACAGAAACGAATAAAAAACCATACGAAGTAGTTTTCATAAAAAAATATTGGCTTTTTTTTAAATAGCCAACATATAATTTTTTTATCCTATATTTATCCATAAATGTATGTCGTGTATCCGCATTTAGTCTGATCAAGGTTCGAAAATACACATTGTATATACTTTGTTTGTATCATCTACCTAGTAATAATAATAATAATAAAACTCTTTATTACACACCATATCACAATACAAAAAGGGACTTAAAGCTAAATACAAAAATGCGTAATGGGCGGCCTTATTGCTTAGAGAAATTTCTTCCAGACAACCTTAGGATGGAGAGGATAATGCACAGCAAATAACTCGACGGTGCGGTGACATAAAATATATATAACAATTAATTCATTATTTAATTTTTAATTATATTTATACTAGTCTGTGCTAGTTATAAATAAATAATATTTCCAGACAATTCACGCAACAACATTTTAGGTAAGCTCTAAGCTTGTGTTACGGGTAGGTACTAGATATTTGATATACTTAATATAATATACATACATTTAAAGATATTTTTTAATACACATATTAAATACCCAGACCAAGGAGAAAAGTGCTTGCAGAACATACAAACACTTTTACCCTCGGCGGGAATCGAACCCGCTACCTTTTGCTCTGCAAGCGGACATTCGCACACCGCGCCTACGAGGCACTCAGAGTCAGAGTTAGTTAACTAGGTAACCCTTATAAAAAAAAAAACAACTTTTTCATAAGTGTTTTTTTTTGTTTATAAATATTAATAGGTAGGTACTTATTATATTAGCTTGGTACTTAATTTACTAGTTGGTAGGTAGTAAGTATAATCATTACTTATTTATTACTAACTTTTATTTCTGCTAATTGCTTACTGAACTTGTCCAACGAATATACAAAAGTCCGAGCTCAAATACCTATTTCTAAAATATAAAACTAAACAACAGAGTCCATGCGCAAACAATAATCGTTATACGGTTACATCGAAAAATGCATTTGGACCGATGACGAAGACGCGCGACACAACCTCCCCGTCCGATAGTCTGAGCCACACTGCCGCCCGTCGCCCCCGCACAGACCCGGTCGTTCCATTTCATACCGAAAACATAAAATAATTATTTGTAGTCGTATAAATCATTTGTTTTAATTTTCAAACGTACAGTTTGTGTGGAATACTTTGACAAATATTTAAGTTAAAGAAAAATACTCAAACTCAATACCGTTTAAAAGATATATCCAAATTTCGGATAAAAAATGCCTTACTATGAATATTTTTTTTATTAAGTAATAATGAAGATACAATAATTTCAAACGTTCAAGTTGTAATTTAATATCTATTTTTCAACATATATTTTTTTTATACATATTTATTCACTCATAAAGTAGATATATCAATTTGAAAAAGTCGCGTTAGCGCATACAACCACCTTAAAAGTAAAACAACATAATATTTTGTAATATGCACGCGATGCGCTTTCATTTGATACCCCACTCGAATATATTTGCAGAGTTTCTCGAGTATATCTCGAAGCTCAACCGATTTTCATTAAAAATGTCTAAGAACAGTCGCGCTAAACTTACCTTTCATAAAAAAAACTGAATTGAAATCGCTCCGTCCTTTCGGGAGCTATGATGTCCCAGACAGACAGACACGTCAAACTTATAACACCTCTCTTTTAGGTCGGGGGTTAAAATAACAGGCCTTAATCAATCGGCCACAATATTATTCAATATTTATGAACTAAAGGAATCTATTTAACTAACAATACTGGCATTTGAATAAAATCAAGCTGTTCAAGAACTTACATTTAAATATTCAAATTTCTCTTTATCTCGTATTCTTATCTTCAGTTATTGCGTTGTTAAAAAGACAGTTTCATAAATCGAAATAATAAACAGTACAAAGAAAGTTATAGCTGCGTCGTAAAGAACCTTTCAGTTAAATTTTATTCGTCATACATTGAGGCAGGGCAATGCACTATAGGAATACCTACTTCGAGTCGAAACTATAGCTAGAATAATACATTATTATACCAATGAAATGGTATGCTAATAGACCTCTTAGTAGACACATTACGGACTTAATCAGGCGAATCACTGGATATAGGAGTTAGAGAAATTATTTATTAATATGAAACAGGTATCTGAAATGCCCATTATTATTATTTCTGTTCCAAAATATATCACTAGCTCTGCTCTACTCAGAATGCCTTTATTTTTCGTGGATTATTAACAGAGATAAACCTAGCATGAATTAGCAGATAAATCTAAAATTAAAATTTAAGAAAAACCCCTGATTCTAATGTTTTAATTTCCTTAAAAGTAAAATACCGTAATATTTAGTAATGTGAACGCGATGCGCTTTCATTTGATAACCCATTCGAGTATATTTGCAGAACTTCGGTTTTCCTTACCCACTCTCAGCCCCATAACTTTAAAACGTTTCAACCGATTTTCCTGAAACATGTCTAAGAACACTCGCGCCAAACACACCTTTCATACAAAAAAAACTAAATTGAAATCGCTCCATCCGTTCGGGAGCTATGATGTCCCAGACAGACAGACAGACAGACACGTCCAACTTATAAACACCCCTCTTTTTTGGTCGGGGGTTAAAAAATACGTTGCTATAGTGAGAATCGAACCACACAACGCGGGCAAAACATTGTGGGACTTTTTTGTTAAGAATGTATTTTTGTACGGTCAAAATATAATGCTCAATTTACTTTAAGGGCCAATAATATTAACGTTGCGAGAAGACCAGACGGTCGCTGGCCCTTCGAATAGTTTGAAGGTCGTATCCAGTACTAGCAGACAGACACCTTCTAACGCGATGTAAGTAGAAACAATTTACAGTTCTGTTATTAGAGTTAAATGAAGTTCCCACTATCTTAAGCATTCCATCGTTATCAGAATTTGATAATTCTAATGAGACTTGTATAGAATATAGGAATCATTGTACATAGAAACTTCTACGAATGGTCAAAAGTTTGAATGATCGTTGACTTTGTAAGTTGAAAGGTTCTGTGCTCAGTGGCGGATTTACCAGCAGGCTGAGTAGGCTCGAGCCTAGGGCGGCAGATTTTGGGGGCGGCAAATTTGGAGAACGATTTTTTTTTACCTCATAGAAATCAAAAAGATTTTTTACGTTTACGTTTAATTATTGTGTAAATAGCATACATTACCCCGCCCATACATGATGTTTGAGCTTCGATTAGCTCAAAAATATGCAATTTCAACAAAATTGTTACATTGTAAAAATAATGTATGATATGACAATTGTTGAGGCAAGGGCGGCAACGCGTCAAAAACTATTCAGCCTAGCCCTTGTAAATTTGTAAATCCGCCACTGTCTGTGCTACTTTATTCATAACTAGCTGTGCCCTGCGGTGCTACCCGCGTTATAATGGATGAAGTACTCTTAACCAACAACATATTTATTTGAATAAAGATTAATATTATTATGTTGATACAACTTAAACAAATTATTTCGACCAAATTAGGTACCATAAAAACGGTTTTGTGAGTTAATCTTAAAAGATAGACATATACTATCGCGGACTGTTTTTTAGATCATTAAAAGAGCTATTATTCTTTAATACATAATTTTTGTGTATCTTAAACCGTTTTCACGGCGCACGCAACGGAAGGTTTCAAAGATGAACAATTTCTCCCGTTTTTTACACATTTACCACTATATCTTTGCTCCTATTGGTCGTAGCGTGATGTTATATAGCCTATAGCCTTCCTCGATAACTGGACTATCCAACACAAAAAGAATTATTCAATTCGAACCAGTAGTTTCGGAGATTAGCGCGTTCAAACAAACAAACAAACAAACAAACAAACAATCAAACAAACAAACTCTTCAGCTTTATAATATTAGTATAGATATACCTCAAAAGGGTTGTGTTGTACTTGATTCACGTAGTCCTAAACTCATATCACTTAGCCACCAATCGAGTTGTCGAGGAAGCGAAAGATTTCAGTTAAACTCAACTGGATCAATATTGCATTACACCAGAAGGTTCTTTCTTTAAAAATCCAGACACACGATTGTAACACAAAATGAAATTCTTTTTTGTTTTACTAAAAAAACAACTACCTATTAAATGACTGGCGCCATGCAAAATAAATTTTGTTTGGAATACATAAGGTAATTTTAAATATTTTGCTACGCTAATTATGAGATACATACGACGTGGAAAATCTATTTAAAATTTTCCGTACTTGTTGGCCAGGCCGTTATTGGAAAAATGGCAATAATCGAGTTTGCTGAACTTTTATTGGTGGCCCAGCGGCAGTGGCCGGACATGGATTTTTGTATTATTTTTAACGTAGTTTAATGAATTCGAGGTGGCTGCTCCTTGTTGGTGAAGTTTTTTAGCTAGCTAGCTTAAATACTCAATAAGAAAAATTTAGGTAAATGACGAAGTGAAAATATTTCTTTAGAAAACTTCTTCTTAAATTTATATTTAAACACATATTTCTCCGAAAGACATCTTTTTTACGATATTGTTCTGTGAAGAAATTCGCATTTTATCCACATTTTTATCCAACTCCCGTAAAACAATTTCAATGGAAAATATTGAGACGGAATCTCAATAATATCCGTTGAAATTGCGAGTTGCAAAAGTATCGAGATTAGTTAAAGTAAAAGGTGTAAAATGGCTCATACATACTCTTACAGAAAAATCATTCGAGAATATAGTTTATATTTTCAAGCTACTACTACTACTATTAATAGTTAAAAAATATTTTTATTGAGGATTCAGCCCACAAGTCTAATTAACTTAATGTGGTCGGTTAATTAGAATTCTCGTGGCGTCCCTGCGGTGTCAGGCAAGCAACATATTCGCGCAGTAGGTATGAGAACAATACCGCCGCGATTGAAAAGGCGATGCGTACAAAACGAAAAATCAGTATGAGTTCCATAAAAAATCTATATATAAGTTAATACAATGGCTGTATTCAGATTAGCTCACTTTCTATAAACAAAAACAGAAAGATAAATGTATATTTTTTCAAAACATAGGTTGTTCCTATGTTATAAATTATATTTGTATTGTGATTTAGTTAGTTAGTAAAAGGAATTATAAATATTAATAACAATATCGGTGAGTGGTGATCTTAACAAGTCGTCTCTACTGAAACTTCTACATACAACAAATCGGTGATCAAAAATGTTGTATATATTTAATTATAGGCATTGAGCGTATACAACAAATACAGGCAGAAATAAACAAACACACGCTTAATTTAAGTCTAATATGAAATCTGCGTTTCCACCGATCTGGAAAGAATCAACCAGAGTTATTTCCACAATGAGTAGCTTTCGTATGCTGATTGGATATCATACTATACTTTGAACATACCTGATGGAACCGCAGAACTTAAAGAGAACTAAACATATGGCAGTAAGGTACACAAAGAGGTATTTGGTCTCTAATAAAAGAAACTTAAACTATAGCACAAGTGTAGAAACAAGCGCTCGGGACGTCTTTAACTAAACATAGAGTAGCACAAATTCCCAAAAGTTATATAACTCTAACTTAACACTCAGTAACAGAGATTAACAGACATGAACAATAGTATATTAAGTCTATAGGCAGTGTATCATTTAACAAACTATGGCATGGAATAAACAGTAAGGGATCTAACACATTGATATCGGTCCCGTTGCTAGCGTTCCACATTCAGACCATTTTCAGAACATGTCTTTTGTATCCGTGCTGCTCGAAATAAGGAACGCTTGCAACTCCCTCTCCCTCTGAGAAGATCCTAATAAACTATAGCAATAAACAATCACAATAACAGTAGTAATCTTAAGAAGAAGTTAGCATAGTTGAAGTGTCTTACATCAAATCATAATATTAATGTTGTTAATGTTATCTCTATACATTTTGAGAGTATATAGAGAGGAGTATTTGACCTCCTCAGCGGTAGCAGGCGGTATGATTGCCACGGATATTGTGAGAAACAAACGTGCTGTAAGTCTAAACCTAAACTAGAACAATAGCACAAAGTTTTAAAACAAAGAACCCAGGGTAACAGTGTTTAGACTAGAACGATAACACATGTTCAAAAATCAAATGCAAAAAGTCGTATAAATGTTACAGCACATTAAAAGTCTATATATGAAGAGTCATATATCTGTTTATAGAGGAGTCTTTAACGTCCGCGGTGGTAGCGGGCGTCCGGCACCCGACATCTTCCGAACTACACAACCAAACGAAATCTGACTGCGGAACACTTGACCGTTTTGACCAGAATATTATAATTTCTTTAAAGAATCTATGAGCTCTCTCATATAAGTAATATTTAAGTAGCACTCTGTAATATCTAGAGGTATAGAGAGGAGTCTCTAACATTCTTGGTGGTATGGTGGTGCAGACAGGCTGGTAGTACTGTTCTTGACCACTCTATGTCAACGGCCTAATAAACTGTAGCACAACATAAACAAACAAAGTTACAGTATCATCTTACAGTAGCACATTTATAGTCTATAGAGAGGAGTCTTAAACATCACCAGTAGGTAGCGGGTGGTACGCCCGCGGCGGACATCTTGCGGTGCAGACCGGCTGGAAGTACTGACCTTGACCTCTCTCTCTGACAAGATCCTAATAAACTGTAGCACAACATAAACAAACAAAGTTACAGTATCATCTTACAGTAGCACATTTATAGTCTATAGAGAGGAGTCTTAAACATCACCAGTGGTAGCGGGTAGCGGGTGGTACGCCCGCGGCGGACTTTTGCGGTGCAGACCGGCTGGAAGTACTGACCTTGACCTCTCTCTCATCATATAAACAAAGTCACAGTGTCATCTTCCAGTAGCACATGTTGAGTCTACAGAGAGGAGTCTTTAACATCCTCGGAGGTAGCGGGCGGTATACCAGCGGCGGACATCTTGCGGCGCTCGAGGCGCGCGCGCGACACGGGCCGGTAGTACTGCTCGCTGCGCCGCCGTCAGCGGTCCGGCGGCGGGGCTTCCGACTCCAGCTCCATCCACAACGAGCTGATGATGCGGCCCTCTGAAATATGCTAAGAGTTAATCTTCACGAACTTTCAAAGCGATAATGTTATACCTCACTAGGGCTGAGCTATTCAAATCTGAGTTGACAATGGGTGCCTTTACAACCACTTGCATTTGCGTTGCGCGCGAGAGAGTCTGCACGCTCGTCGCACTTTTGCAATTTATTACGTTCCCCCGTTTTTTCGCGCGCGAATACACGTGTTTGTTCTAAGTGCAATAGATTGTGCGTGTAAAGGCACCCAAAGAATCCAGTAACTAGTTACTAGAAGTAAGCCAGTATTCGAACCTTCGCTTCAAGCGCAGAGTTCAATTATAAGAAATTAGTTGATACAGAATAAATATTTTTTATGTCAGATTAAGTTTTGCTTCTTTGGCATGCTTTAAACTTTTTAAAATCAGTACTAACTACCACTAGCTTTAAATATTTTTTCACAATTATATTCACTTCAGTTCGTTCGATTCAGAATGTTACCCCCTCACTACGAGCAAATGTCAAATGTGGCCTGTTAAATTGAACCGGATATAAACTAATCTGTGTACAATTAACGACATAATCCTGTTTGTAGTATAGATTGTGTAAAATTGGAAAGCTGATTATATATCGTCAATTTTGTAATCAAGACCATCAATTAATTCGAGTATCCGTAAATATGACTGCCGATGACAAAAAAAATATAAAGAGCTGCTTGCTTGGAGTACTCTGAGTGTTTGTATTAAATTTTATGTACGATAAGAAAATTTTATAATTTGTGATTTAATGTTAGTACCTAAATTGTTTCTGTGTCTTGTTTTAATTTATTTAATTTTTAAGAATATTTTTGTTGTAATTAATTTTTAATTGTTATTAATTTGTGTAATAGGCTAAGCCGTGCAAATTAAATAAATAAATAAATAAAACCGACATATAAATTACTACCCGCGATTTCGTACGCGTAGAGTTGGTTGTTTGGAAATACATTTTGGGTACTTGCTTTACAAAATCTCTTAGAAAACATACCTAGGTCTTTAATAAAAACATTTAACCCTTCAAAAATTTTTCTGGAATACAAATTTTATCCCCTCGGTAATTGAGTTTCGTAAATTCTGTTCTTAGCTATTGTTGACACCCTATGTAGAACCCCCCTGCCAAATTGCAAGTTTCTCACTTCAAAACATAGGACTTTTATACAATGTTCTAATCCCGTTTTAACTCCAAGAGAGTGTTAATTTTTGAAGATAAAGCATACCACACTATCTATAAAGCATTATATTACAATTTAACGTATCTTGATTCAAAAATACAGAACTTTCATACAAATGTTCAACCCCCCCAAAACATATAGAACTTTAATACATATTTCTAACCACACTTTAACCCCAAAAGGGGCATAATTTCTAAATATGCATAATTTTCTGACTTCCACACCATCCACAGAGCATAGATTTTAAATACCTAGACAGAATACCTATTTATTTTTGTAGTAATCATGCCTATTGCTGCATCCTGAACCGTACTGAAAAAAGCGAAATATTTAATTGACCTTAAAATGATAACTAACAACTCTGAATTATGTCTTATTAATTACATATTTAAAATCTTACTTCCAGATGGATGAATAACTTTTTTATGTTAGCATCATGCTACTGTATAACTATATATACTAGCTTCTGTACAACTTAGAGTAAATTGATATTTAAAGTTGGGAGTAGGAAACATATTGCCGTCTGTACCCTTCATTACTCTTGATGTGAAAATAGGGTTATAAACTATGCAGAACTTACTAAGGTTAGGGGCCATAAATAACTCCTTGGGAACTTAGGTCGCTGGTCAATATAATACTTTTCTACTATTCTTACGGCCTCTTTCACCTTGTCTAAGTAAAGTTGTAAGTACCTACTCAGTACTTAAAGAGGAAGCTCTTTTACTTAGAATATTATGTATTTTATAAAGACACTTAGTTCTATATTTACCCACTGATTAGCAATTTGGAACTTTACACGGAGACAGTGATATTAGTCCTTAATCTCTGATCTGACTGAGCAAAATAGCTATATATTTTAACCATTGTCTAATTTTACTTGGACATGGTGAAGCTGGACTTTATTCTCTTGATTAAGATAAATGAAAAAAATCTTATCTATAGTAATTAAACTCATGACGGGTCTTAACTCGCATAAAAATATATATATACAAACTGAACAGTGAATAACACATACAGTGAAATACAATTTTGTATAGATCTGAGAATTCATTATAATATTCGTAGGGGTCTCCACAAGCTAGGACAAAACAATATCTAATACGACAGGAACCACCCTTTTTATTAATAAACAGTAGCCCCATAAATTATAATGAATAAAAAAAATGCTAAGATGACTAGGAGGCTAGGAAAAACATCATACAAGAACAGAGACGGGAACTACCCTTTTCATTGATAACAATCCAACTATGAAAAATTCAATATGAACACATAGAGAAATAAACATGTGTTAAAATTTGTTAAGAAATTAATCGTTTGAAACATAAGGTACATAAAGAAAAATGCAATCCTTACTTCTTAAAACGCTAAAAGAAAAATAAGATAAAAATGCATAGCTTTGCAGACGTAGAATTATTGCACCATTAAATCCGGTGCCGAGAAGTCGATGCGAAAACAATATCGCACCATACTATTATTCATGAAGACTGATTGAAGGTATGAGTGCCTGTGGTCAGATAACTGAGATATTGCCACTGTATTTCATATAAGATGCATGATTATGAATTCCTGTAGGGTTGCGAATTTATTCTGGTAAATAAATAAATACATTTTAGCATGATACATAAAACCACATGACCATATTAGGGTAAATTACTAATGAACTACTATAAATTGGGGTTGTCAATAAATTTGTCACGAGTCTAAAAGAAATGAACACCTATTTTTTAATTTTTCTTGCAAAGAAAAAATCAAGATGATACAATAAATAAATAAATATTTCCGGACTACTCACACAGCATCACCTTACCCCAAACTAAGCAGAGCAGAAAAAATAAATAAATAAACTTGTAAATACATACAATGCATTGAAATTACGAGTGATGTAAAGCTTTCGTGCTATATTGGTTCCAAAATTTGTACATCTCGACCCCCTACCCCAGAACTTCGATGCTCATGTCTAATCTCGACCAACATATTTTTTTACTTTTCTTGCAAACGAACAATTAAGTCCCCAAGGTTGCCTGGAAGATATAGCTGTTTAGCATTAAGGCCGCCCATTGTACTACTTGTATTTTATTGTTTAATGTGATTTTATCACCATTTGTACGATAAAGAGTTTTTGTATTGTATTGTTATCAAGATGCTACAGTGCATTGAAAGTAACGCTTTCGTGATATTTGTTCTTAATTAGTACATCACAAGCCCCCCCACTCCAGAACTTTGATGCTTCATATCTTTGCCTTTTCTTATTAAATTGATAAAGCGAAAAATAGATGTCCAGTATTTTTGGACGGGCTACCAGAAGTACTAAACGGGATACGTATTTTTTATGTAGACATCATGCTTTTTAAGCAGAATATGCGACATTATAATTATTTCAGCCGCAGCATGTCCACGCTAGACAAGCCGCCATTAATGATGACTTCTAGTACTTGTCTAGCGTGGACATCCTGACATACCTATGTCGGAAACGACTTGCAACCACTCTGAACTAGCAGTTTTCACTTAATCACTCGTCCATCTTCTTGGTGGACATCCGACGCAGCGGTGCCCGATGTGGCCTGTGGTCTCCATTGATTGATTGGTTTGAGAGCCTTTCTACCGAACAGCCATCGGTTCTACGTGCTAAAAGCCAGCATACAGCCCCTTCAACGAATTTATCCGGTTGACAGGTATGAGTAAGATGAATAAGCACCACATTAATTATTTACGTTCTCACAGCTGGGACACTGGGACCACTCTCTTGACAGGTATGCAACATGCAAATAATTACTAAGCTAGTATCAAGTTAAAGTTTCTATAGTAGTACAGTAGTTAGTATAAAGTATTTGAAAGCAGTCCCCTCTGTTTGCTATGCGCCTTTTGAGCGGCGCAAGCAGTGGAACATAAAAGGGAATCAGGACGGCCATTGCGATCGCAAATACGCTATGTTGAATAATTACTGGAGAGATTTGAATTGTACTGAGGGCTCGCAGGAGTTGACTTCGATCGGCCTAAGCAGATTGTACAAGAGACGAGTATTATTTTTAATTCTTTTTGACTACTTAGTTTTACAATTATCTGTGATTGCAGTTTAGAATATCTTAAATCTAGTATTCAATTTATTAATAAATTACCATTGCCATATAACAAAACTTTAATTTACAAAGACTACTATAACTTAAAATACAGTGTAGCTGTAAGAAACTTTATTTTGCTTTTTTTTTATAATATTGAGTAAGCTTAAAGGTGATGAATTGTAAGGAACCTATCTAAATGTACAAACTTGTATTTAATTAGATTAATAAACGAACTGAACTGAACTTATAAGTTATGAATGTTAGCATAATTTTGTTGTAACGGCTAATAACGGTTAATATTCTTGCCTTAAAGGTCTCATCTCAAAAATCGACCCTGTATTATAAATGCATAGTATTTCATTGATATTCCTTACAAAACAATCAATTCAAAAGGGAATACTTGTTCATAAAGAAAAGCACGTTCTACCAACAGTTGAAGCCGAATCAAATTGAGTTCTATTCAATGTAACCGATAGAGAAAATAAAAATGCATCTGCGCGCTTAAAAATAAAGAAAGAAAGACATTTATTTCGACGACACAAATACAGAAATTATATTTTATTAAAAAACCAAACTAAAATAATAAAAAAATCAACATAAAAATCTAAGTCCTAAGCTCATTTGGTTGAAACATAGTTTATGATTGTGAGCCGAATTAGTATCTAGTGGTATTAGTATATCAACTAGTAATGCCCGTGCTATAATGGATTTTTCAGCGAAATTACAATTTGCCGCGGTTAAAATAGCCTATGTTTTTCAGGCTCTAGAGAATGTGTACCAAATTACATTTAAATCGGTTTAGTAGTTTTTGCGTGAAAGAGGAAGAGACGGACAGAGTTACTTTCGCATTTATAATATCAGTAATAATCATTTATTGTTTGTGAATTAATTACAGTTACATGGAGTCAGGTAGTAAGACTAGTTTAGAGTACAATTAATTCTGCTACAGGAGCATACAAACATTATAAATAACAGTTAATAAAATTATACAAATAAAATAAAATTTATTTTCATAAAATAATTATTCAATGTTAGTATGGATTCAATAGTATCTATTGCCCCGTCCATCAAAAACCCACGCGCTCGGAAATATTGATTTCATCATCACAGTCCGGATTAATATTATAAAGTGTTTGAAAAAACAAAGGTTTGCCCTCCGGGAGTGCCGGCAGAAGTTAAAACGTGAATATTAACGTTGTGTGTATTTGAACATTTTGGGATGGTCAGGGAATAATTTCGTACAAATTGCTGTCTCCTTCCGTCTTACGAATTTTCCATCAGAGTCCTTACTAAGTTATACGTAGGTACAACTGTTACTGCTGTAGAATACCTACATATTTTATATTCCCTTACGTCTTACACGCATTTGACAACACTGTAGCCTTACCATTTTATCTGCTGTGCATTTAAATCCCATACATTCGACAGATAAAGATAAAATGGTTGTTGTGAAAAATCTGTCAAATGGGATTACAACATGCTGTAAATTTACAGGTCATATGTCGATCTGACGATAAACTGCGCAACGCCGCTAAAGAATTTCAAATTGAAATAGCATCGTTTAACGGTAGCCAGCCTGTTATTCGTTGATGTACTTGCCCGGTTTTTCCTCGCCATTGTCCGTGGACGGGGGCTCCTGCCCCTCCTCGATGCAGCTCTGCTCATCGGGGAACTGGACGTGCTTCTTTACGTTTGACCGGCTGGGCTTCGACAGACTTGAAGCTGTGAGATGGAAACATTAAAGTTATTATTATATAACACAATACTAGCTTTTCAATCCACTGCGTTGCCAGTGTTTTATAGATTTTCCTGAGGGATTGACATATTTTCCCGCATAAAGCTAACCTATAGTAGCATATAGCCTTCCTTGTTAAATAGGCTATCCAACAGTGAAATAATTATTCAAATAGGACCAGTAGTTCCAGAGATCAGCGCGTTTAAACAAACAAACTCTTCAGCCTTATAACATTAGTATAGATAGTTGTAGAGCCCGCCCACACTAGAATCACATAAACAACATTGTGCGAGACGATTATATAAAAGGACGTGTGGCACTCGGAGACTGCCGCGGTAAAGCTATTGCATAGCATTTTTTATCAACTTATGCAATTATCTTTATATATATAATTCTTCTGTGAGTGTGTATGTCACTGAACTCCTCCTAAACGGCAGGACCGATTTTGATGAAATTTGTTGTGTGTGTTTAAGTGGGTTCGAGAATGGTTTAGATTCACAATACGGTCAACTAGATATTGTTTTTTGAGACGTGGGACAGGACAAAGTCTGTCGGGTCGACTAGTAATTTTATATTTATTTTATTTATGCCAGTATTTTTTTTGACATTAATTCAAGTTAGTATTTGACGTTGGTCGTGGTGACCGATAAGAAAACAAATTTGTAATGGCATGCGCAGTAACGCCGATACAACGGTGGTGTGCTGCCACCTTAAGACGGGTTGCTGAACTAAAGAGGCAAGGCCCGCGATAGAAGCTATGCAATAGCTTAAAAATGTCGTGATACTCGTAAAACTTTTAGTGCCATTCTGAACGATGACATTGTGCACGGCTCTAGTGACACTCCGTAGTTGTAGTGAACATATCTATGTATTTGTTATTTTTTGGGTCTAATTTCCAAGTAGTAATCTTGTAACACGACTACCATTATAATTCTAAATGGTAATAATCAATATAGTATATAATAGTATCATTTTCTGGATCAGCAGATTAATATGATAACACAGTCAAATCAATGAAACTTTAGTTCAGTTCAGTTTCTTGTAATTGTACTCTGCGCTTGAAGCGACAATTTGCCAGTGTCGAGTTAGATAAAATTATAATGTGAAAAAGATGTTACCCACTCTTCAAAACCCTCGATATTAGATTTCTTAAACTGTCATTCATTGAAAATGAAATCCTTACTAACGTCATTAATAAGTTTTGTTCAAATAAGTTTTTGGTCAGTTAATCAAGGGATAAGTAGCAGATGATTATAATTGTTTTTCGTCTCCATAGCTCAAACTCAGGGTTTTATTTTCATTTTTATATTCGTAAAACCAAACTTCAGAGCACTTACAAAATTTTAGACAACAATAGATTCATTCCATTTTTGTTTAAACGAAAATGCTTCTCTAACATAAATTCTGGTCTTTTCGCAGATATTCTAATAAAAACTAAGCCCGTCGTCGCTTTGTATCCTAAATGAAACTGAATTTCTTCTGTTTGTTGAGTTAGTTATCCCGTGATCTCTTTCTAGATGGTTTTGAGCGTAGCTAAAAGGCTAATTGGAGAGCTTCTTAGGCTGTGGCGAAACTGGATAACTTTGATAAAAGGGATTCGTGAAGATAATTTCAATGTTAAATTAGTCGGAACTTAGTTTGAGGATAATGGTAATAACTTAATGCTGCCTTAAAATTATTTTATTGCGAATTACAGCTTTTCACATTTTGTTGTTTTGATAGATTAGTATCCTAAAAAAAATTGAAATTCAAAATTATAATAAACTACTGTTTGATGCATTTCAAATGTTATCAACATGTAAGATAGGCACACGGGGTACGGTACGGGTAAATATGGTTTATCGACATAATCCCCACTGAGCTGTCCCCACCACTGGGGATAGTGACTCTGTATTTTCTTGTGCAATATAGTAGGTAATCTTAAAGTGAAGTAAACTTAAAAAAAATTATGGAGTTTTCCCCACTATCATGACTAATCCTGGCTGATGGGGAATATTTTTAAAAATGATTTTAATTTCTATTTGAACACCACTTCTTCAATACAAAAATGTATATTGGACGACAAATTTTATGTTACTTAAAAATAATTGATAATTTACCTAAACTATAAAAAAAATTACGAATACTATTTTTTTGAGTAACTTTAAATGAGCTTTAAGCTAATCTCGTAAGGTGGTCCTTTAATAACTAAACCAAAGAGACTATAAATCACTACGTTTAAACGGAGCTAACTCTATTTCCTCCATCAGAATAGCCCTATGCTTGTCATCATAATAACAATGTCAAAAGATTGATATATTCGTGCAAAAAATCAGGTTAATCGAAAACCGGCAAGAGTACACAAGCGAAACGAAATAAAATATTATAATTTAATTAATAACATTTTATGTGTTACAAAACTCAAGGTAACACATTAAAACCTTTCGAAATGGTGAAGAGTGAACTCCTTGACCTCCCTTAAAGATTTCAATTTGGGCTGGCTGCGGCCTGCATCCACTTCTAGCCCACAGCCTTCACCAGGTCATCTGTCCATCTGTCGTCTCCATTCTAGATTCGTTCTCCTACGTATCTCCTCATTTCTGTTTCGATTCCGAAGTATTTACACGTTTATACAATATTAAGTGCATTTAGTCCAGTAATATAAGTTAGGTGCGGGCGTTAACTCGGGAAATTTAGTAAGATTGCATGGTTTAGTTTGAAATTGGCTATACAATTACTGACAGAATGTAGGGATGTTGGTTGTAATGAGGGTTTAATTTAAGATTCATTTTTCTTAAACGTTCAAAAACGTCCATAAGATTTTTATTATGGATATCTACTGTTCTGCCAAATACGATTAGATCGTCACAGTAAACAAAACATTTCTCAAATGTAAGTCCTGATAAGGCAATAGACATAGCTCTAGAAAATGCACTTGGTGAAATTTTTAGTCCCATGGGAAGACGTTTCATGCGAAATTGACCTTCACTAGTCTAAAAACTTGTGATATCTCTACTCTCTGGTTTTAAGTTAACTTGATAAAAACCTTGATGAAGATCCAAATGACTAAAACAAATACTTCCTGAAAGTGAATCTAATATTTCGGAAATATTCGGCAATGGAAATTTGTCGTCTTGGATGTAATTGTTAACTTTACGATAATCTATTACTAAACGCCATTTCTTTTCTTCGTTTGATTTCTTTGGTACTAGTAGTATAGGACTGTTCCATTCACTTCTGGATGGTTCTATTATATCGTCTTCTAACATTTTCCTAACTTGTTTATTAATTTCTGGTTTTGATGATTGAGGCAAACGATAGGGTTTTACATAGACTGGCATCGTATTTGATTTAACCGTTATTGACTGGTCTACAACATCCGCTGTTCCTAATTTGGCTCCTTTAAGAAAAAATATATCCGAATATTTTGAACAAATTATTTGCAATTCTTTCCTGTCGAATTTACATGAGATAATTTTAGTTCTGATAACAAGTTTTTTACACGATCAAGTCCCTTTTCTGATTGGTTAAATGATCAAATATTATAATTTTCTAAATAGTCTAAATCGTCATTTTGTATTATATTTGATTTTAAAATTTTAATGTCATTTTCACTGGTATTTAAAATTTTAACTGGAATTTTACCTCTTTTCGGTTGAACAATACAACCTGCTAAAAATAAATTTTTATTTAATTGTTTTTTATGTAGAACGTAATTTTTGTATATATTTTTATTCATATCTAAATAATGAATTGACTCACTTCGACCTGGGATAAGCAAATAATTATCTGAACTTAAGTGTTGTTGCCGTTTTTGTATTTTAATACGTTACCGTTTGTTATTTACCCGTAAAGTAAGTACGTTGCTAGGTAAATCAATGTTAGCATTATAAGTTCTCAGAAAGTCTAACCCGAGTATACCGTCGGCTTGACAAGGAATAGTATCAAATAGATAAAACTTGTGGCAAATTTGATCTCCCGTTTCTAATTTCAACGATGTGTGTGTGAAATTGTATGCATGGACTTTTCCACCGATTCCTTTTATGCATGTTTTGTCGCTGTATATGTTTGAGTATCTAGTTACCTAGTTAATTTTCAGCCTTCAGAAACTTTTGCTGTCCTATTTTGTCTAATCGTCTCTTCGATCCTAATTTCCTAATGTTAACACATAAATTTAACTAATTTTCATAGATTTCAACTAGCCTTTCCATTAAAATTTTATAGAGATAAATTAGAAACTAAGGTACTTAGGTAATAAGGTACGCTGTACGCTGAATCATTCTGCTCGTGTGGTGGTCCGTCTGCTTGGCTGGACTTATGGGCTGCTTGGCTCATCCTCTGGAAACAGGTTTGGGCCGGGCTATACCCTGGACTCCACTGCTAACTGAGCCGGGTTTTCTTGGACTCCTGCAACTCGTGCATTTTTCTTTCTTCTTTCTTCAATCTTATTAATATATATAATATTTTCCGATCTTCATAATATTTTATTTCTATAATTGTTTCTTCTTTCTTCTATTTTTTGTTTTCATTTTGTTGACGGCAGGATACGCGTGCAGGCTCTTCGATAAATCTTCTGGTCACGCGACGAAAAGTTTCTCAAATTTGCGTTAATGACACATTTTTATTTATTTGTTTTTCAATTGTCCAATTTCACTATTTTGTTTTTTATTTTTCACGGTCGCGTTCCCATCCTGGCAAGGTCGCCATGTAGGGATGTTGGTTGTAATGAGGGTTTAAGCCCTACATAATAGAAACGTCCATATCTGTTGATGACCATTTATTCACCGTCGGAACAGAGCTCTATCACTATGTCTTAATCTAGGTATACTAACGTACGTGTCCTTAGTGCTAACACATCATATTATTACTACACCACAATACGTACAATATGGACTATTTCTGCAGCCAGCGTTGTAATAAGTTATTTATTATTGGGGGAAGATTTATAAAGAAAACGTATTTAATTGATTAGATCGCCCACTCGGCGCTAAGCTGGTCGTGTAACTAGTAATAAAGTGTGAGAGTCATTCTTAGCCACAGTTCATTGCTAAGTTGGTTGGTAATTATTCAGCTCTTAAAACTAACGGGTGACAGACTGCTATTTTAAAACTCCATGGAACATTCATCTATATTAGACAATTTTAACAAAGCCACCAATGATTTGGGTAGTGCCAAGTTTTGACACGTAACATAAAGAATAATAATGCAGTGGCAGACTTACTGATAGCCTTGGAGGGTGCCTCGGAGAACTCGTCGGGGTCGCAGCGACTCGGCATAGGGCGGGCCGCAGACTTGCGGCGCCCGCTCGGCGCTGAGCTGGTGGTGGTCGTCTGCTGGGCGGTCGCCGTGTACTGCACCGTTGCCATCTTAAACAAATATAAAACGTTAGAAGTGCCCCGCGGTGTTACCCGCGTTATAATGGACTTTCCCGGGATGACATTTTCCCGCGGTAAAGGGCCTATGCCCTTTTTCAGGCTCTATAGAATCTGCGTACCAAATATTATTGAAATCGGTTCAGAAGTTTTTACTTGAAAGAGGAAAAGGAAGAAATTTAAGCGAAAGCCACCTAAACCTAAAGCTTATATATTTAAGCTTTCATAACTCCTTCAATAGGTGAACGCTTACATGCTATTTCTGTTCATAACTACCACATAAACTTAAAACACAAGCGTTTTTACCCAAACAGTGACTCCCGAATACGAATCAGATATACGTAACAGATCACAGAGATATCCAAATAAGAACTCAATACATACAGGTGCAGCCTCTTAATTAAATTCTCAAAATGTTCCGTTAACAATAAAAAATAAACTCTCATTAGTTAGGACGGGCGTATTTCCAGCTTCTTGCCTTATTCACTCGCCTGTCCGCATTAATGTGATAAAATATTAGCAGAGGCAAAAAAGGATCCATTAATGGGTTGTGCCCGTAAAATTATTTCGCGCGGTGTTCTCGAGTTTTTTCATAAATATTAAACTAATCTAAGATAAATATTTAAACAGAAAATGGAACGAAATCGATATGATCTCCGTAATGAAAACTATGCCAGTGCTTTGACAATTTCCATCAGGTGATCAAGATAAATTTTTATCATAATTTTTTGCCGTGTGGCTGATATATACTTCAACGAATACTATACGTAATATTAATATTTAAACGAATATTAATGTTAATTAATGTATTCGTTTAAATATTAATATTTTGGATTCATGGATTAGTAATGCGACAATTCTGATATGCTAATATTTAAATATTCACTGATATTTCAATATTAGGAATCTACACTGCTTAAGTAAGGCTATTTGGATTCGTTTGATTCGCTGAGATAGAATTTTCGTTCAGTATTCTGTTGCATATTTTTAAGCAGACCACTTGAATTATAAATATTTAGTAGTAAATAAGCACTAATAAATGTATGTAATAAATCGACAAAAATATTCTCACTTTGATTGTCTATTTAGCACAAAGGCACGACCACGACACGAGTGATACCTTAAGTATTACAATTTCAAATGCTAAGGTAAAAATTACTAACATAATAATATTACTAAACTGAAATATTAATATTAACATATAGATACTGATAAATGTCGGTACTAAACCATATTCAATAATTTTTAAAACTGATTAAAACAAAGAAAAAAAATGCTACTATAGACAATCATTATATTTTTCCTATTTTCATATAAATACATAGCTAGTGTATTCACACTTATGGACTTCTCATGGCACTCAAGTAGATATTTTAGAATTTTGGAATAAGCATCAACTAAATTTTAAAAACTTTGTCAGTACAGTTCCTTCGCAATATTTTTAAAAGACAACATAAGACAAATTTGCGGAAAATCTACAATCGTTAAATGATATTTGTTAGATTTAATCAATAATGGCTTTTTATTATAGACTACCTACTTAAACATTCAACTTAATAAATTTATCCACACGACTAGGTATTCTACATATTATATTATTGGTATTGTTTTTCTATTCTACGGTATTGCAATATGATTAATGCGGCAAGATTGATCGATTATTCCAACTTGTTTACCGTCGCCCTGCCATTAGGGCATTACAAAGAATTGGACAGGAGACAACCAAAATATCGTCAACGGTGTATCGATCTGTTGCCTTTGTATGAAAGAATGTTCCATTATAACTCGACGAAGTTGCAGAGAACATAGATTAGTTTACCGGCAGGTTTATTTGTCCAACTTGGGACCAATTTCATCCCAGCCGTCTTCTTTTCAAGTCTTTAATCTCTAGAGGTGCTCGAGTCAAATCAATTTCACCTCGGTAGCGGGATTAATGATATCTTGAGCTGTTTTATACAATCTTCGGTGGAATTATAAATGTAGTGCATCTTAATAAGATTAATTGTTTTGAAATATTTTTAAGTTACTTGATGTTACTTAACAGGGATGAGCCTATGAACCGCTACATTTATAGAGTGAATCTTCCCCTTCAAATTCAATTATGATTGGGTTATTGCCCACACAAATCATGTTTAAGATAAATTAACTTCTTTCTCCACCCGCGAGGTTACAGACGATTCCTTCTCAATTGAAACATCACATAACTTTCTCAACAAGTTGGTGATTTAGACTTTTACTTCTCTACATCATGAATATTATCATACTGCATAATTAGCACCTTATTTACGTGCCCACTGCTGGGACACAGGGGCTTCTCTCGAGAGATTAGGCCTTAATTCACCACGCTGGCCAAGTGTGCGTTGGCGAATGTCACATGTCCTTCAAACTCTTGAAAGTTCTCGGAACGTGCCGGTTTTCACACGTATTTAAAGCTCACATATTTATACTATTCAAGAATAAAAAATAAATGAAAGCCGAGTGTTCTTCCACTTGGCCAACACGGCAACTTAACTGCATAGACCAATAATTGATAGAATATTTCCTGGAATAAATAGGTTAGTTCACTTCAATTCACAGTTGACTCTGGACATTTCCGTCCACGTCACCTAGATATAATTTATTCAAGCGTGTCAGGTCTAAAATTCCACGGCACTTTTCAGGTTTGCTTAACCGCTTGAAGTAGTGAGCGCCATTCCCCGCCTGAACTGAAGCCTTTAGCAAACCGACTCCATGATTAGATTAGCCCCTGCGCTTGTTTCCCTAGTTGCGGGAAATTCTTGATTAAAATTCTTCGATCAAAGTTGCGGCTGCTGCGAGCGTGCTCGGCATAATATGCTCTAATTGAGAGTTAAAGTCAGATTACGCATAACTTCATCGTATTTATAAAATGAATTCCATAATTCATTTTTCATCTGACAAACAGTTTTCAATATACCTTATATTGCGAACTGTGAATGTCAAATCAATTATGCTGATTTTTTTGTTTTTAAATTTAAAAAGTTATTTATAACAGATATAAAACAAGAATAGTTGCAAATAGCCACATAAAGCTTGAAATATATTAAGTCTTCCGACAGAACCAATTGTTGGCAATAATTTGTGTGAACAAATATTTTTGCATACATAATAATTACTCCTAGGTCCTGAAAGGACTAGCTGTTAGATAACTACATTAAAAATAAGTATATTTTTAAAAAACTGTTCAATACTAAAATTATAAATGAAATGGACTCTGTCTAAAAATAAATGAAACTTACCCGGTCGTCTAAGTCGAAGGCGGCTGTTCCACGGCCGTCCACGTACTCCTGAAGTTGCGATATTACACAAACTAGCGCGTATACCTGTTGGATACAAATTCACAATTATTTAATACAATCCGTATTACCACAAGAAAACACAAACACGGCATATGCACTCGTTCAACCAAAAAATAATCACTTGATCCGTTCAACATAGTAAAAGTTATCCATGGATATGTTTTATAAACATCTTTCATCTACACTACATGTATGTCATCCTGCAAAAGTTATCCTTAGGTATTTATATAAACAACTGTTTAACACGTGTCTAATTCGTGTTATGTTTTAAGTGATAAGACCGAATAAATCCGCTCCGTCGCTTTAAACGTTAAAATCAAATTACCTACCTACCTATACGAAATTTTTGCAACTATAAATGCTAGGTTCAAATAAATTTACTGTAGAATGCACATAAATGCACTTAAATGCACATAAATGCCTTCATAAAAAGCTTGATGCAACGAACGATATTAAATTAGCTTTCCACCAGATTCCCGACAAAGAATTCTTGTGATATTTCTTTTACAGTAACTCAATTCGACAGGGTTCCTAATCGGGATATTCTCAATCCATATATTTCCATAATTCAAATTTACGCAAAACGCAGTCAGATAAAATTTTACAAAAATTCCCAAATCGAATAATTAAGAAGCAGTGCTATGGGGAAGTTATGAATTCAAAGCGAATACATATGTAGTAACATTTATGTATGTTGGTAACTTATGCTCTACAAAATAATACTCAAATTTCTGCAGTTAATTTACAAATTTCCGTTCTCTACAATAATTTTTGTTTAGTAAGTAAGCATGTTTTTTTGCTATGTAAGTAAACGTTAAATACTTATCTTTACTCAGTGCTTACTTTTTGAGATCATTCAATTAAATACCGTTTCCTGTGTTAAGCCGATGTCGATCATTTTTCCTCGTGTCTGATCACAAGTTATTTATTAACTTAGAACTATATTAAGTCTTCATTTTATACGAGAATATTATAGACAGGGTGTTTATTGCGAGTATGTGAATTGTTAAAATAATTAAGTACTAATGCAATTATAACTATAAAGGGCATAATTCATGCTTTGTTTAAAAGAAATTCGTTTATACACTTTTATCTTGATAATAGTAGTTTTTAGGTGAAATTTGTTTTGTGTGGTGCGGATTACTTTTTGTCACTCCCATTTCGCGCATATTCCTCATCTTATCCTTGTGTATCTCGCTTCACTAAACCGTTCACTAGTAGAATGGATTACAAATACTTATTGTATACCAATACGAGTATATAGCTTTTATATATAGATAGAGGATTACACACAAGTGTGTCACCCAGCGTATGCTGTATATGAACGAATGTAAGCCTTTGCCAACAAGACTTTGTACAGCACTATCAATAGGTAAATTTTCACATAGTTGTGCAATTCTATTTAATCTTAACGTACATGTCCCTCGCTACAGATTACCATACATTTCAGGCGGGACCTTAAAAGCCGACAAACTTTAAAATTCGATAGCAATTTGAGCACAAGAATGTGCCATCTTGTATTTATTTATAATCTAAAATATCTAAGAACTTGTTAATGGCGACTTTCTAATCACAATAGTATGAATGTCATTATGCATTTGGTTTAAGGAGACTTCAAAACGAGAGTTAATTTCACGATACATAAATAAATTGAATGTATAAAAAATCTATCCATAATACAAAATCAGAAGCCAAGCTTTTTCATAAATCGTTGTTTAGTTGTTTGGTTAGGTCCAATTTTTTTCAGCGACGGGCATTATTATTTATGGCATGAATTGTGATATATGGTAAACATTTATAATATCATATACATATTTTATGACATGTTCCAAAAACAATCACGTTTCGTTGTAACCGTTACGTATAAAATGAGAATATAAATGGGGAAGTCTTTTATATGTGTTTAATATGTATATGTATATGGCGGTAACCTGATATTAACCGTGAAATCATCCATTGTTAACTTTTACGGCCCACCGCAGCTCGTAAACTGTTATCTTTATATACATTAAGCTTATCTACATTATAGGGTAGCGATTGTTCAACTTTCTAATATCACTTCAATCACTTTAAAATATCATTCCATGGCACCGCAGTTATATTTCCATTAGATGGATATGTCGCCGGAAATAACAACATCATCATCATAAATGTATATAATTCCTAGGAAATTTATAAACTGCCGTAGGATTCTTAACAAAAGAAAAGTTTTATCATTTTACGTAATTCGAACTAAAAGATAGATTCATAAGATTCTAAGCGGTTGAAAAATCACAGAAGAACTTGTAGTTTTATGCATCTATAACTAACACACTTATAACACTCTGATTGGTCGAATACCAGAGTTTATGCATCTCGTCTTTATTGAATTTTAAAGTAATAACAGAAATAAACGTATAAACTGGTTTTCTGGCGCCTCGGTGGCAGTTGCCGCGGCGCGCTCGCTGCGCCCGCTCACCGCGCGCGTGATTTTTTATATAAAAACATAAACCAAACTATAACTTACCTAGTAGATCAATCAGCCTGCACAGATTATTTTACCGAGTGCGTTCGTGAATATTTCCGTTATAAATTTCCGAAAATGTGGGCGTAAAATAATACAATTTATCTCTCGTTTAGAATGCTACGAAACATTATAAATTGCGTAGAAAATTGTATACCTTCATTTACGGATCTTGGTATTTTCCGAGGAAGAAGACTTATCTTAAATTATAAATAACCATGGCAAATAAAATATTACATAAATATGTCCAAAACGATAACGGGGAATAACGGCTAATCAATTTGTGCCCTACTTCTTCAGCATCAAAGCGGCGTCTAATCTAATGAGTATATTTCGGGAAAACACTCAAAGAGAAGGGTTTTAAGCGACGAATCTTGAAAAAAAATAAACGAACCGCACTCTCAAAGGATGATAATTTCCGTTGAGGAGAAACGTCAATTCAAGGTTTATTTCACTTTATGAAAGGTTTCTATTTCTATGAATGTTTTCTCAAATTATTTCCTGCTACTCCCCAACCTATAAAAATAACTTATGTCCGCTTTGACCTTACCAGAACGGATCCTTTCTCTCAACTGGATAAAAGCTTGCGTGTTTTAGTTAAAACTAGAAGTGCCCCTCAGTTTTACCTGCGTCATAATGGATTTTCCCGAGGAATGTCATTTTGGCTATTACAAAATTTACCAAATATTTAATATGTGTGTAATGTAGGTCCTTTCTCAGGCTCTAGAGAATCTGTGTACCAAATTTAATTTAAATCGTTTCAATAGTTTTTTTAAGAAAGAGGCACAGATAGACAGATATACTTTCGCATTTATAATATTATTATTAATTATGTGATTTTCTAACAAATACAAATGTCAATTAATAATGTTCAGCAAGGGTTGGCGGGTGAGTAAAATACAGCGCGCGTCTGAACACAAGTTAATCAACTGAAGCCCGTCGCTGATCCCAATACTGAGTCCTAAATTTAGGTCTCATATTAATTTATATTTGGAAGATTTTCTCGGCCAATACTAATTTTATTATCTACTGTGACACTCATGTTACAACTCGTTAACGATCACGACAATCTCGACAGATAACCGCTCGTATAATCGTTCTACCAAATCACTGATCAAACTACAAACAAGTAGAGTACTTGATCCATCAAGTATATCAGAAATTCGGCGACATGCATGCGAGATGCGAGTCAACATGTGTTCAATATTCAGGGTTTTAGACTGAAGGCTGGGTGGTAAGCCGTTTACAGTGGGCCAGCACGTTCCGCGGAAGTGTACCAACAGCTACAGTCAACACAATTTCCAATACTATCATACTATCAACATTTCACCAGACAATCCATTGCATTTTGAGAACGAGAATAAAGATGCATTTTTTTGTTATTGGCATTGGCGGCTTAGTAGTGCTCTCGTATAAAAGTCACAAATTAAGTAATTGATTTATATGCTTTGCAAACTAGTTTTAATCTCTCCAGCTCTTTAGATCAGCTCGCGTCTGCTGCCGCGACAAGCTCACCACGCTCACGCCCATGGATTTTTATGTACAAACATAACATTCCACACAAATCATGTAATGTTTCTTTACCGCACTTTAATACTCAAACATGAATACCAAAGTCACAATTTAATCATCATCACAAGCACCCTTATTTACGTTCCCACTGCTAGGACACAGGGACTTCTCTCTTGACGGGAGAGATAAGGCCTTAATTTACCACGCCAAGTGCGGGTTGATGAATGTCACATGTGCTTCAAACTTTTCACAGTTCTCAGAATTAAATTAATCTCGTTAAATTTTGTTACCTACCTAGAAATTGGCAATTCTTGAATATGACTATGACAGAGGTTACACATACAGCGAGTGGTTTCAGAAAATGTATAGTTGACTCTCGGTAGAGTCCGTCGTAACTTCAATGTCGGGGCCCGTTTGTTATCTGTCGGGCCCGCCTAAACAACTACGCAAACAATTTTGTTGTTGGTTTAGGGTTTCCACCAGAGATGTGCCATGCTACGTTGCTATGGATGCGTTTGATATCCACCAATGTTATTCACACTGGTGGAATAGATTCAAATAAATTTCTTTTTCTGTCTTTATGTCTGTTTGACGAGTCTGTGACCAAAATTTAGTTTTTTTTTTGTATGAAACGTGAGTTTCGCGCGAGTGTTAAGTGAGACTTGGTCATGTAAGATGAAAATCGGTTTACCCGTTTAAAAGTTATAGGGTAAAACTGGGGAAGGAAAACCGAAAATCTGCAAATATACACGAGTAGTATCTCAAATTAAAGCGCATCACATGAACATTACAAAATGGTATGACTTTTTTACTGATTTTTAAGAGATGAAAGCTGAGTTGCTCTATTCGCTTCTCAACTCAGTGTAAAAAATTGAAGCGAACTGGTAAGACAATGTTATTACTTCCTTGATTATTCTTAGTTTTTTTTTTAAATTAGCTTTAAGTTGACCTGACCATGTACCTAAGCATAGGCTTCTAAGGAAACAAAACGTTTTGACTTTGACTTTACTTTTAAGGGAACAAAAGTACTGGAATCCTGGAATACTGGAAGATTATATAGCTTGACTCACAGCAAAGTACATCTCTACTGTTAGCGAGCGAAAGAATGTATTGATCATAATTTTATAAAAGGTAATTTTATTGTAAACATTTCTCAAAACTTATAATTGCCTTATCTTTATTAATGTCCAATTAAAAGGAATATTTGAATGCTTAATTTGGGATTATTCCAGCTCAGGCGTTCTAAGTATTACAAATTTGCCAAGAAAGGTATTTTAGCGTGGGTAGGTTACGATGGCAACGAAAATTATAATTTCCTGAAACATCTTTTTATTATAAGATTTTCTAAAATAATCTTAAATAATTATTTCAAATATAAGCTTAAATATTATAATTGATAACCTTGTTCTATAGGTGAAAACTTTAAAATGGCCTTCAGTGCTCACCTTTGTGCAGATATTTGTTTTTACTATCTTAGTGTATTTGCTGGAAGTTTTCTAAAGATCTTTAAATAAATAAAACAAAAAATAATTGTTTTTTGACAGTTGTGCTGTATGAAAACTTTAATTTTAATAATGTAAAGATTTCATTTTAAGTACTTCTGTAAAACTTATAAAACAAGTTCTTCTCTCTTATATTATTTTAAACATATCAATAAAACCTACCGAGTGAAGTAATCAAAAATGAAGTTTCATCTGTACCCTCATTGACCCTTCAGAAAAGCAAGTATGGATCCATCCCTCGGGACTGAGGGAAAATTAAATTTATCTGTGAGATGACCAGGGACTGAGCCATAGATTATTTAATAATATGTATCGATCTAGCTAGCTTTACTATTACCTACTACCATTCCATGATGTGTTTCATCCAAATAAACTAATTCACGTATTGTTAATGTA
This sequence comes from Gymnoscelis rufifasciata, assembly GCA_929108375.1. NCBI lineage: Eukaryota > Metazoa > Arthropoda > Insecta > Lepidoptera > Geometridae > Gymnoscelis > Gymnoscelis rufifasciata. Next base: position 7,582,939 of record OV815301.1, read on the forward strand.
GGTATGAATTTTGGTAAGCTTACTCACCTTCCATCTCACAATCCATCTCCGTAAGGAACATAGGTTTTTTTTAAATCTACCTTTGATAATAATTTCCTACCGTCCGCATTTAGTTCATTTTCTCTTTACTCTCGTTTCTCCTTCTACACATCACATTGTCTATCTAACCCTCAAAATATCTTGTACGGATGTGGTCGTTTGCGTATTGTTTATTATTAAATCAAAGCAATACTAATTGTTACATGAAATAAAAGGCTACTCAATTCGTAGAGCTTTTGTGCAGGCGATACTCTAGACTCAATATAATGGAAAAGAGTACTAGGAAATTAAATTATAATCATTTAACGCCCGACTCTACATAGCGTACAAGAAAACAAAATCATAATTATTTATTTGTTGTTTCATGTATCACATTTCGATGTTGCATACATATGTAGTATAATGTAGTGAGATCCTGTAACGGTTTAATTATCTCAAAAATACATTACACGAAACAAAGCGCCGAATTAGCTAGAATGTTACATTAAATATAAATTGTCGACTATATACCGTAATGGAGTTTTACGGTACATTTAAAGAATGTTTAATTTATGTAAATTGCAACGCAACTGCACGAATTGTAAATAATTAGAACTACGCTATTGAATAAAAAACTATTAAACGAAAGAATGGAATCCGAGTGCTTGGTGATGCGACATAGTGCCGTCTCGTATTAAAGGTCATGTCGTACTAAGTTATATGATTGAAGCTTCTAGAACACTTGTTTGTCAAATAATTTTTGTTTGCCTTTTTAACACGAGTTTTGCTCGTTTCTTATGCGTAAGAGAAGAATGTCACACTGTTTTCGATAAAAACACGACACACTCTGAGAGAAAGGTATATTTCCAATATTTCCCAAATCAAACAAAGGAACAAACCAACTCTTCAGTTTTAGGTATTAAAATAATGAAAATACAAAATGTAATACCATCCAAATGTGTGTATTTAGCCCATGTTATATTTTGAATATTTATCTCTTTACCGATTGAAATGTGTCTAACAGCCGTTTGAATATTTTATACCAAAATGTTTTAGACATAAATCAAACTTATTTTGGACAGCAACCTAATTAGCGTCAGTCTCTGAAACATAAGTCTCAGCCTGACTGACTGAGGAAACCTCCAATTATTCGTAGCAAAACCGGCATTCATAAACGTTCAAATGAGGCTATTATGAGATTATGTATGCAAAAATATTAAAATTAAAGTTATTAACAACACATTAATTGACTTAAAGGATTTTCATGTGGCTTCAAAAAGTAAATAGAGAAAGTTAATGAGAAAAGTTTACATGCATAATTGACCACTTGCAAAGCCGGGTCGGTTAGAAAATATTAAAATTGTAACAACTTCTGCCTCAATTAAGGTCCGCAGTAAAGACTTTTTAATTAATATACAGTCAAGTCAGACGTAAGGTTTCTGCAGAATTCAGCCCTTGGCAGAATATTATTAAGGAATACAACGCACTTCGTAAGACGGGCGAGACTTAAAAATTATATAAATCTGTTTATTTCATTCTTTATTGCATCGTTAAGTTCGAGCTAGACATTATTAAGTCATAAAATAGCAGACATCTTAAATTTGGATACCAATCACAAACATGTTTTAGTACTTACGAAAAATAATCTGGTGTTTTTTGTCTTGAAAAATAATATTTATGGAAGCATGAGAAAGAACACAACTTTAAGTTAATGAAATTGAAGTATACCGAAAACAGATTTGATTATAATAAAGCCAAAAAAATGTAACTACTTTTAAACAAACGTCGTTTTAGTTTTTTAAAACTAACTTATTTAAACATTTTCAACATAAAACAAAGGCCAGGGTTGCCTTCGATTTCTCTTGGATCTCATCATCAGATTTTGGCATGGTGATAATGAGACCACTCAGCACTCCTAAACTCCCTTTCAAATAAAACAAGAATTTTCTAAATCGGTTTGTTTAACAAACATTAGAAAAAAGACATTCAATCGATTGAGAACCAACTCAATTTTTAAAATAGAACAAAAAGGAATAAATATCTTCAGTACAATGTCTAGTACCCGTAACACAAGCTTAGAGCTTACTACGGGGCTAGATGTTGTTGTGTGGATAGTCCAAATTTATTAATTTTTGTAAAATATAATGTTTCGTGTAAAATAGATTTTTTATTAGAAAATTATTATTTTCTAATACTTTTATGTAAACAGGTTAGCTGGTAGATAATGCTATAGCATTAAGCTAACCTTTTTGTACCACAGCTGTACAAATAAAGTGTTAAATAAATAAATAATAATCAGCCATCAAAGTCATTCTAAAAAATAATACCTATCTGAGCAGGAAAATCAGTCGTGAATACGATACGCACATAATTTATTAGGAACCAGGACGCACAGAATATTAACTTTTTTCATAACGAAAATAAGCAATATTGAAATGCTATTATGGTGATCCAATATTTTCCTTTATTCGGTGAATGGTTGAATTTAGAAAGAATCGGACGGAAGATTCTTAAAGAAATATTAAAGTTGCACTGTTTTTAGGACTCCGGGATTTTTTAGCTCAGACCTTTCGGACTTTGATTATCTAGTTATTGATTAAATTAACGATATCTTATATAATATCACACCCCTCTTATTGGGTCGGGGGTTAAAAAAGAATATGAGTAATGAGTATGTTGGTAAGCGTATAACTCAACAACGCCTTTATAAAAATTATTTATAAAAAGCATTTATAAAAACAATTGGCCAAATTATGGCCAAATTGGTCTTATTTGGACAATTCTTTTTAGAAATGCTCGTAGAAGTCTGGTGATGTTTTTTTACGGCGTGAATAAATTGGTGAGGCAAGTGTCAGTATCATGTACAATTAGGTATTGATTTTTGCTTTCTTTAGCATTATTCCAGGAGGATAAGTGGTAAATTAAGTACTGGAATTTAGCAAAACCTTTCGTTAATTTAAATACTTAAGTTTGTCCCAGATCTCATCTCCACAGCTCGTCACTTTTATGGCATTGTTAATCTGTATTTTTTTTAATCGATCTATATCCTCTTAATTCCTGAAAAATTGTTATTAATGTAATAGTTAATACTTACATTTAGAGCAATGATGAAAAAATCCAGCGTGAAGAGGAATGCCGTTATGGGGTTGAAGTTTGTCTGGAACAAAAGGAAAATTTATAGGCGCTATGATTTATATCTCTCTTGTGGAGAGGTTATTTACTGCAGTGAATGTCTTTTTATCTTGATGTTTTGGTAAAAGACAAAAAGTCTGTAATGTGGCGTAAATCCTTTTTTGTTCGTTAATTTGCTTGCTGCGGGCGTTTGCTGGAGGTCAGGCCACCCTCATCACAATGAGGGGGTTTACGAATACCATCCACACTTGACAGGCGGGTTATTTTGATACTAGAAGACGCTTAGATTCTTTGGGCGGATTTTACGGTACATACGGGGACATGGGAGCTGACATTCTTATGCCCGTGTCCGCAATGCGAATTCCACTTTTGTAATCTTATAAAAACAAATATATCTGTTCTTTAAACCTTACGAAATCTTATAAATAGGCTTGGGGTGTGGTTACTTATCTTACTTATCACGAGAGCCTCTTTGAAAATACTCAAGGTACCGCTCCAAACGTACTGTTGCGAGAACCTTTCTCAATTGTTATTTTATTGTAGAGGATGTTTCTGACCGCCAATCATTGATAAAACCTTTTAATAAACCAGATATAACGCCTTAAGTTTAGTATCTTATAAAAGTAATGTTTGGAACCCCATTAACGAAATCGTGGTATAATAAAATGTCAGGCAACCTTCCCTTTAGATTCAGATGAATCGTAAAATGCTCAAATTTATATATTTTATGACGAGACTCCGGCAAAAATAGCATCTCACAGCACAAAAGGCAATAAACAGGATCTTACTGTATAAAAGTATTTAAAGAACTTAAGTTAGAAACATAATGTTAGTAAACTACCCGTAACACAAGCTTAGCTGTTGAACGCCCTAAGCTTGTCTTATATATTGTTGTGTGGACTGTCCGTAAATATCCATTTACAATTCTTTATTTTTTCCTTTATTTTTTCTCCGAATACTGATATACGAGATTAGATGCCGGTTGTAAGAGTAAAGTAAAGAAAACTAGGCGACTACATAGACTAGATTTATTAGTAATAATGGGAGGCTGGATCAGGGGTCAGATTCGGGAGGCGGTACTCCTAGAGCCGGCGTGGTTTGTCGGGAAGTTTCTTTGTCTCCAGCCCTAGACACGGACCGCTTGAGCCTTGCTTCGCGCCGGTGATTATCCGTTTTGATATATTTTAGCAGAAAAACAATATTTTACATTTTTAATTGAATAAAGGAATAAAAATATTTGGTTATGAAGGTGCAATGCCTAAGGAAGAAAATATACGGGGTGGCACATTTACAACTTAAAATCCTTTTTTTTTAAAGAACGCTTCTACTGAGAACAAGCATCGCTAATAAAATCCGCACTATTGCCGCGTCGAACGCTTCCCTCACTCCATTGCAAGGTTGAAAATATTTGGATTAAAAGTTGTTACTCTACCACGGTCCACCGTGGTAGAGTAACACTGTACCTTAGTGATTAATATGTGGTTATAAATGGTTAGTCAAAAGTATCGTACCCCACTCACAGTTTGCAAGTAGAACAAATATATCAGGTTTGCAAACTCGACGATGGTTTCCAGGCCCATGGTGAAGATCCACGGACAGAGCAGGTATTTGAAGTCCTGAAAAAAAAACCTGTTAACTGAAAATGTCATGAAGTTTCCAACTTATTTTATAGCTATCGTAATACTTTATAATTCTTCGTTTTTTCAAATTTTCTGCCTTCGTGGCGCTCTGGGCGAAGATCCGCTTGCGGCGCAAGAGGTAGCGGGTTCGATTACCACCGAAAGGTCAAGCGTTTGTATGTTCTGCAAGCACTTTCTCCTTGGTCTAGGTGTTTAGTTTCTATAGCTAACATATCTATATATTAACGTCTATTTTTTTAAGTACTAGCGGCGCGCCCCGGCTTCGCACTGGTAATTATTTTCTCGGCAGAAATTTTTTTTCGGCGTAAAAACCATCCTTGAACTCCAAAAAATTGGTCTAGGCGTTGTTGAGTTATGCGCTTAGCAACACATTTTGCGATTCATTTTTATATATAAGATGTATAGTAAGTATCCGTAACACAAGCTTAGAGCTTGCCGCGGGGCTAGCTCTTGATGTGTGGATCGCCGGTTATATTTATTTATTCAAATTTCTCTTTGACTACTTTTTAAATAATTTCTAAGAACCCTAGTAATAAGGATTTAAATAGAGAGCAAAATTAGGTTATCGTCCTATATAAAAGATTATTATTTTGGAACCATTCATATATTTTATATATTATACCTTCCTCTTAATTAGAATCACTCTATCACATTAAGCTGCTCGCTCAATAATCACAAAGAATGATTTTGTGTAGATATAGATAAATACGACAAAGGAACTTTATTAACCAACTTCAAAAAAGGAAAAGGTTTTCAGGTCGTTTGTACGTATAATTTTTTTTTAAGCATCGATTTTTCCGTTTATTCTAGACGGATTTAAAAAATTTTATTTTGCTTGTGGTGTACAGTTATGTTATTGCTCATGTGTTTGATACACCTCACTTATTTGACTTAGGACTTGGCCATACGTTTAATTGCTCAAATTTTACCTAGATATAATACCCTTCTCCTCGATATATTCTGGTCTAGATTTATGCGAGATGTAATTAGACTAGTCTTGAAAATGCTTTTCAAAAAGTTAAATAACCTAAAACAAAAATCAAATCTAGGAACGTGAAGCTAGTCTATGAAACATGACAAGTACCCACATCACATTTTCAAGACACCTTTAGCAACGATTAAACTTAACGATATGGCCTTAGTTGATCTAATATGGATATACATTGTTCCATAAACCGTTACCTACATCATTCAAATCGATTTGCGATCAAAACTCAATTCTCTACGGGATTAATTAGTTTATAGGTAATTGAAATATAGTGCATGCAACATTAATGTTTCTATATTCGCATATTTGTTGACAAATTAGCTTTATGATTTAATTTTAATGTTTCGTAATTTATTAATTTGTAAACTGTTTTGTGACCTGAATAAAATAAAACAAAAAAATATGGGGACCATCAATACACGATGGTTGGAGAAGGGAGTTGAGAAGATAAGAAGAAGAAGCGGTGGGAGAAAGGAATCATAAAAAGACAAGACGATTGGAAATTGTTTTACTGAAATCCAAGATTTTATGAGCCCATTCTACACTAGGCCATTCCTTTGTAATATAATAACAACGTAATGTTGTTATGTAATAATTAGACTCTAAAAAATCAAGCAACACTTTGTTACGAGTGAATGCTACAGTGTGTACGCTACGCCATCTTAAGGTAAGAACGGACTGTTGACACCAGAAAATATGAAGTTTCCTGAACGCTGTTGTGGTAGTGTCTGAGAACCGTAAATTTATCATATTATTGCCACGTTTCGGCGTGGACAAATTTATTACGTTCATTTTTCGTTCAAGGACCACTTACAAGAACCGAAGTGCTTATATTTCAATTTTGAATGCAACTACCGCTAGATTGATATAGACGAGCGTTCTGAATTTCGGATCGGAATGTGAGTATAAAGTCAAAGTCAAAAGGTTTATTTCCTTAGAAACACAGGGCATACAATTTCCAAGCGAATTAGCTCGTTAAAGTGGCAATGGGCAGGCCATGTAGCGCGTAGAACTAATGGCCCATTGGGCCGGAAAGTTCTCGAATGGAGACCACGAATCGGCAAACGCAGAGTAGGACGTCCACCAACTAGATGGACGGACGACCTAGTGAAGGTAGCGGGCTCGCGGTGGTTACAAGCTGCTACCGACCGAAGTCACTGGAAGTCTTTGAGGGAGGCCTATGTCCAGCAGTGGACGTCCTAATGCTGAAATGATGCTGATGATGACATGGACATGATGACAGGCATACATGGACAGGTCAACTTAAAATTAATAAAACTTTTTTTTTAACATAAATGATCAAGGAATTAACGTTGTCTTGACAGATTAAGCCTTATAGATACAGCCTTAATTTTGAACACTGAGTTGTGATACGAATAGAACAACACAGCTTTATCCGTTTTACAATTTTGTGATATGATTTCATAACGCGCCAATATTTATACAAACGGCACTTAAGAAACGGATTATGATTTATTATGCTAACAATGCCCGCGTACATTTCCTGGAAGATTTAATTTTTTCAAAGTATAAGGCCGGTTATTTCATACTCTAGAGAATCAGTGTAGGTACCAAATAAAATTTAAATTAGTTCAGTAGTTTTGCTTAAATGCGATACATTATTTCATAAAAAAATAATAAAATCCTTTTTATTAAATGTTTATGGATCGTTACTTTCTGTTTCTTTCTTTTATTTCATTGCAAAGATTTTAAATCTGATAAGATGCTACTGAAAATTTTGTAATGATCGAGGATACTATGAGGATTCTGACCTAATTTTCTCAGCGCCGTAACATAAAACCGACTCCCTTCTTTCTTCTGTTCATATTTAAAGGATGTACAGTACACGCTTAGTTGCTTTTCTTTTTTTATTAAGTAGCTAGAAACATTGCCGTTAGTAAAAATCCTTTTCTAAACGACAATTCCATGTGCCGGAAATCATGAGTCTATAGATAATCTGCATTTTTAGACATGTTAGTACCTATAATGTGATATTATGGTAATAAACCCTTCATTGTCGCAAGAAAATCAATTATTGCGAGCAAAGCTCGAGTTAATCAAATTTGGCATCGGGATAGCTGTAGCTCCAGTAAAGGACCAAATGTTTACCGCGGGAATACCTATAATTTCGCGGGAAAAACCGCGGGTAGAAAGTTAATTTATAAAAACAAAATTAAATGTATCTACATTGCTATGTAAAAATGTCAAATATATCCTAACTCTCTGAAAAAAAGAACACAAAAGTTACAACTGGAACAAAATAGCTCTTCAAAAATATCGACATTTATTTGAACAAAGCAGCATTGATTGGCCAAGTGCGATACGGATTTCGACAGCAGCGCTCAGCAGTTATCACGACGGATTTATCGAGATCAATAATAAGTAGGAAAGTATTCGTACATACGGAACTTTTCGGGAATTATAAATATGATAATCGTTATGAAGGCCGAGAAAGAGCGTTTGTCTAAATGTATTTGTATACTTCAATGCCTATGACGAATAGACCCGTTAGTACGTGTTAAAGCGATCGATTAATTAGTTTGCTCCTTTTAATAAGAGCAAAGCTTTTTAAAAAACTTAATAAGTCAGACATTTTTAAAGTATTTTTCGAATTCTTTATATGCTGACAAAATATTTGCACGCCCAGGATGACTGGTAGAGAATGCTTCTAGCATTAAGTCCTCCTCTGTAAATTGTTTTTCGGATTGGTAAGCACAGCGTCGAACGACCACCACCAAGATATGACTAGATAAGAGAGATGACTTGGTCAAAGCTGGTGGCTCACGGTAGATGCAATTAGCTTAGCCGATCGGAATAATTGAGGGATTTAAAGACGACCAATTCCAATATGCTCATATCCAGCAAGGCGTCTAAACGCTGAAATGAGGAATACAAACAGACGCTTCTACTTTATTTAATACCGCGTGAATCTAGTGTAAACTTATCTAGACTAATAAATAAAAAAAAATGAACCAAGTAGGTCAGAGATCAAGAACAAACTAAAGTAATCAATAGAATATTAATAGCTATCATCAAAGAAAAAAATTTTAACAGCTACAAATTATAAATATCGTGTACTGGAAATCTCAGGCAGAATACCTACCATGGTACCCCCAGCGATTGCTTATCTCAAGATAACATCAAACGAATTGCTAACGGAAACACCAGCAGTGGATGAAAATCACAGAGGAAAAATCCTCTGCACTATGTCGGTATGTCTGTATATAAACAAAGCTATGCGAATGACATGTTGCTGCTCGGACCGACTGCGAGCTCGCTAGAGGAAATTGCCTTGGTCAGTGGTATGCCTCTTCTCATAAATATCGCTATCAAATAAAAAAATGTGAACTCATTGCCTTTAGGATAAGCAAATGTGTATGCACTTAAAAAGGTGTAAGGTAGGCCGCCCATTGATTCAAAAATTTTGTAATATATATATTTTTTTCAAAACAAAAAAAATAATTAAATAAATAGATACAAACACACGAAATAAGAAGAAAACAAAAATAAAACATTCGTTAGGAAAATTGGCTACGTCTTATCATGTGCTTGTTTACTAGAAAACTAGTGTCAGCGCTGGTCTTCCGACGGTACCACTTGTTGGCGCTACGGACAACAACACGAACAACAAACACACAATTGCACAAAAACAAAACAAAATATGCTGAACACAAAAAGCAAAAAAAAAGAAACCTATTTAATTAATTAATTTCTATTTATTTAATTAACACAATAAGTTAAAACTATGAGTTAGTTTTTGTGTTTTATTTTAAAATTGTGTTCA